>JAAGEH010000480.1:19660880-19696534 GCA_011751065.1 Lasiurus cinereus | reverse complement strand
TATATATATATATATATATATATATATATATATATATATATATATATGTAGGCTAGTATTAAGTGCTATTAGAAATGAGTTTTATATTGCCTTAGCCCACAATACTACAAGAGCTTGATTTATCTTTAGAAATTTGCAATGTGGGATATATATATTCCCTGGGAATAATAAGGCTTCTGTGAACTGCTTTGACTGTTTTAATCAGGTTTTTCATAGCGGCACATCCACAGAAAGATTCCATGGGGGCCACAGCTGTAGCTCAGAAGCTCAGTGGGCAGTGAAATTTTCTAGTCTCATAAAGTCTGATGGGTGTGACTCTATTGAGATCAGAAGAGTCAAGAAGACAAACTCTAATTCTTCCTTTCTTCAGAGGTCAAAATCATTTAAAAGCCACATTCTACTAATGAGAAGGTATTTTTCCATTTCTCATTAATTAAATTTCATTATTTAGGAGTCAGCTGAACAGTAACATTTACGAAGCACTTAGTAAATACAAAGGAACCTGGGGTCCTTATGAATATAATTCATATCTTTAAGGACTTTACATCTTGCATAGAAAGGCATAAAATACAAATACACAAACTTGCACAAAAGGCACATTTTTAAATTGGATTTGAAATAATGAGGAACTAAGATGTTTCTCTCCTCTCAGAGCAGAGCAAACAATACTGGGAAAGGTCTGCCGGTTGTATATTTAAATAAATAAATAGCCCTGGCTGCTTTGGCTCAGTGGATGGAGAGTCAGCTTGCCAACTGAGGGTCCAAGGTTCAATTTCAGTTGTGGGCTCGATCCCCAATAGAGGGTATGCAGGAGGCAGCCAATCAATGGTTCTCTCGCATCATTGATGTTTCTCTCTGTCTCTCTCTCTCTCTTTCTCCCTTCCTCTCTCTGAAATCAATAAAAATATATTTTAAAAATAATAATAAATAAATAAATAAGGTAATTAGATTAAACACTCATTAAGTTTGCTTCTAGTTCTAATAGTTTGTGATTCTGAAAAAGTGTCCCAAACAAATTCAAGATAAAATATTTGCAAAGAGGAAAAGAGAAGGAAAATAAGGAAAGCAGATAAAAAGTGATACAAACAAAATGACAAATATATTCTTGAGAAGTTTAAACAATTAAGATACTGTTGTCTATTTCACTACAGTTACTGGGTTATTGTGAAATTCCCAAAATAAATACATATTTTCAAAAAGAGGTTTGAAAACTACCTGTTACTTTTCCAGCATGCCTATATGCAAGACAGATTTGAGCCTACTTCAGCCAAAAACACTTCCGAAGCAAAAACCTTGATAATACTCTGTGACACGAGAAATGGGTGCGTGAAAAACCTACAACATTTTTCAAAACTGCAGCATCCTCGGTTGCAGATGTTCTCTCAAAATGTCAGTAAGATGAAAAATCTACATTTGTCAAGTAGTCACTACTTTTTAAAGGACAAAGCATTCTTTAAAAAATTCAGGGGAGAATCCAAGATGGCGGCATAGGTAAACACCTACACTGCTGCCTCGCACAACAATTTCAAAACTACAACTAAAAGACAGAACGGGAATCATCCAGAACCACACGAAAGCTGGCTGAGTGGAAATTCTACAACTAGAAGGAAAGAGAGGGGCTCACAGAGACTCAGAGCAGGTGCAAAAAGCTGAGGTACAGAAACACGCACGTGGAGAGAGCAGGTGCCGGAGAACCTGGCTGGCTTTCTCTGCCGGGAGGGAGACGGAGACTATCAACGGCATTGAACCCCCTTATCCTACAATACTAAACTCCAAGTCCAGCCGAAACTCATACGGGAGGAGTTTGGACTGTGAAAAGGGAGAGGTGCATGGAAATTTAGGGGAGTCGCAAGAGATCAGAAGTCTGGTGATGCGCACGGCATTGCATGCAGAGGACCGGCTGCTGATTGTGCTGCAGGCTTTCGCCAGTGGGCGGGAGACAGACCCTCCCAACTGCGCCACTTCTAACTTCACTAAACCCCAGTTTCTGGCGAAACCCTGGGGACCCAGACTCATATGGTCCCAGAGCACAGGGGAGCCAGAAAGGCAGCAGTCTAGAGGCACTGCAAGAGTGAGAGCGCACGCAAGTGACTGCTTCAGCGATTACCCAGTCATGTGAGACTTGGGGGCCATGGAGGGCGGGGCTGACTGGAAGGCAAGGTAGTCACTTAAGCCCTGAGACTCCACCCATCCCAAGCTCAATAGAGAGGCTTCCGCCACCCCAAGCTCAATAGAGAGGCTTCTGCAGTTTTGCAAGGCTCATATCATAAGGCTGAATTCAGCACAGAAATTCTCCCGGCATAGTGAAAATGCTGAGACAAGGGAAGGGATCACAAACAAAAGAAATGGAGGAAAATAACAACTGGATATAGAGTTCAAAACCACGCTTATAAGGTTTTTCAAGAATCTCCTAGAAAAGATGGATAAATTTAGCGAGACCCAAGAGGAGATGAAAAAGATCCAACTAGAAATGGAAAAAAACAACTAAAATTTAAACATACACTGACTGAATTAAAAAATATTGTACAGAGACCTAATAGCAGACTAGAGGAAGACAAGAATCAAGTCAAAAATTTGAAATATAAAGAAGCAGATAACACTCAACTGGAAAAGCAAGAAGAGAAAAGAATCCAAAAATGTGAACATAATGTAAGGAGCCTCTGGGACAGCTTCAAGCGTACCAACATCAGAATTATGGGGGTGCTAGAAGAAGTGAGAGAGCAAGATACTGAAAACCTACTTAAAGAAATAATGACTGAAAACTTCCCACATCTGATAAAAGAAGTAGACTTACAAGTCCAGGAAGCACATAGAACCCCATATAAAAGAAATCCAAAGAAGACTACACCAAGATATATCATAATTAAATACCAAGAGCAAAAGACAAAGAGAGAATATTAAAAGCACCAAGAGAAAAACAGTTCATTACCTACAAGGGAGCACCCATACAACTGTCAGCTGATTTCTCAACAGATACAATGCAGGCCAGAGAGAAGTGGCAAGAAATATTCAACGTGATGAATAGCAAGAACCTACAATCAAGAATACTCTATTCAGCAAAGTTATCATTCAGAATTGAAGGGCAGATAAAGAGCTTCACAGATAAGAAAAAGCTAAAGGAGTTCATCAACTCCAAACCAGTATTATATGAAATGCTGAAAGGTACTCTTTTATTTTTTTTAATATATTTTATTGATTTTTTTACAGAGAGGAAGAGAGAGGGATAGAATTTAGAAACATCGATGAGAGAGACATCGATCAGCCGCCTCCTGCATGCCCCCCACTGGGGATGTGCTCTCAACCAAGGTACATGCCCCTGACCAGAATCGAACCTGAGACCTTTCAGTTCATAGGCTGATGCTCTGTCCACTGAGCCAAACAGGTTTCAGCTGAAAGGTACTCTTTCAGAAGAAGAAGAAGAAAAAGGTAAAAGATAAAAAATTATGAACAACAAATACGTATCTATCAACAAGTGAACCTAAAAATTAAGGGAATTGAAGATTTGATCAACAGAATAAACTGGTGAATATAACAGAATCGGGAGCACAGAAAGGGAATGGACTGATAATTTTCAGGGGGAAAGGGGTGAGAGGTGTACAGGGAGAGACTGGACAAAAATCATACACCTATGGATGAGGTCAACGGGAGGGAGGTAAGGGCAGAGGGAAGGATGGGAGTTGGGTGGAAGGGAGATATGGAGGCCGAAAAAAGAGAAACAAATGTAATAATCTAAATAATAAAGATTTAATTAAAATAATAAAAAAATTCAAAATTTCTATTGAATTACCATTTCTGAAAAGTCTTGAAATTTCAATTTTATGCTCATATCTTTGAAGTAATATGCCTCAGTTCTCTTTGCCACACTATTGGTAACTCCACTAGATGGATGTTTAAACTGTATAAACATTTCAGAAAGTAACGTTGGCAACATGGTGGCATAAGACCTCCCTTGTGTTTGTTTCCAGCCCATCCCCTGGCCCAACAGGTGCCCCGCCCCTGAGGGATCTGTGCACTACAGTACCATACACCAAGGGACCCAGGGGGAGTCTCACCCACCCGTACACCTGATAATAAGCATACTGAACTCAGCCACAGCTTTGGATCCCAAAGTGGCCCATGAACTCATTCTAGCCCCTCTGAGCTATGTCCCAAGAACCCTGGTGCAACCACTATGGAAAATAGTATGGAGGTTCCTCAAAAATACAAATATCATGTGACCCAGCAATCCCAGTTCTGTGAACTTATACAATGGTAACAAAAACAGGATTTCAACAAGATGCCTGCACTCCCATGTTCACTACAGCACTGTCCTCAAGAGCCAAGATATGAAAACAACGTAAGTGTCCATCAACAGATGAATAAACAAAAAAGATGTGGTATATACAGAATGGAAATTTATTCAGCCATAAAAAGAAGGAAATACTGCCATCTGCCACAACATTGGAGAGACCTTGAATGCATTTTGCCAAGTGAAAAAGTCAGACTGAGGAAGACAAATACTGCATGATTTCAGTTATATGTGGACTCTAAAAAAGCCAAACTAATAAAAATAGGGTATAATGCTGGTTACCAGGGGCTGGGGGGTGGGGAGTGGAAATGGGGTAATGGTGGTCAAAGGATACATACTTCATTTATAAGACATATAAGCTCAGAGGATCTAATATACAGCAAGGTAATTATAGTTAACACTGTATTATATACTGGAAAGTTGCTAAAAGAGTATGTCTTAAATGTTTTCACATAAAAAATAAATGATAATCAGCCTTGGCCAGGTAGCTCAGTTAGTTAGAGTATGGTCCCAATATGCCCAATCTCTAGTCAGGGCATATATAAAAATCAACCAATTAAAGCATAATAAATGGAAAAATAAATCAATTTTTGTTTCTCTCTCTCTCTAATCAATCAATAAATAAAAGAAATGGCAATTATGTAAACTGATAGAGATGTTAGATAATACTATGGTGCTAATTGTTTTATAATATATACATGTATCAAATCAACACATTGTACACCTTAAACTTAGACAATGTTATCACAATTATATCTCCAAAGCTAAAAGAATTATTTTATATGTTGCTTCTCTTTTAGTAACTATAAAGGCATTTTAACAAACATTGATATTATTAATTTTATTCAACATGTATAATTAAGTATTCAACATGATCCAGACATGACATTAGATGCAAATTATACAAAGAAGAGTGACTGATTCTACTGTGTATGAGTTAGAAGTATTTTTATACAAATCCAGGATATTAATATAATTAAGTGACTTGCTGCACAAATAAGTGAATTATGAAAGTAATTGAGAAACCTTATTGTTGTGGACCTCAGCATTACACTGCATTAAAACCGTTTTAGCAGAAAAGCTAAATGAATTGCTTTGTTTGTCCCCTTCTGTTCACACTGAACACTCTCTGCTAAATAACTGAAATATAGCCAAAAATTAGCAGCCAAGAGCTTAAGAAGGAAAAATCAACAATATAAAGAATCTCTTCAATGAATTTTAAGTTAGAACGAAGACTCTTTCTAAACCTGTTCATGGAGACACTTTTCTAAGCACTGGATCACACTGCAACCTATTTTTATTAATAACATAGAAGCTTTAGAAGAGCAAATGTTTCTGGCACAGAAATACTTTAATTTGAAAGCACAAGTTCCTCTATAAACAAAAGTTGCTTTCCCGCTGCTCTGGAAGCACAAGATTTGGTTAGGGATCTCTGGAAAACATCATTAGCTCCTCAGCACACCATTCCCTTCCTGCAAGTGCAGCTCTTCCCACGAAGAATCTAAATCACACGTTCTTCTTTGAAGTGCACAATTTTCACTGACATCAAAGGCCACACAAGGCAACGAGGTTGGTACAGCATCCTTATCAAATGGTGTTGAACATAAGCTCTGAGAAAAAATATACATTCTAACTCTGAAGTTCAACTTTTCATTCATCTTAAAATGTTGGCAAACCTGACAGAGCCCAGGGCAAGTCAATTAATTGTGGGGTTTTTTGGCTTATAAAGACTATACTTTACTCATAAATACTTTACAGGGTTTAATTCCTGTTCACAGATCTGTAATATCTTCTTTGTGTCCACACCAAAATGGTCTACCCTATATTTGAATCTGCTAATACACAATAAATCCCTGTAGAATAGGTAGAAACTAAACAATTATCTATAGGCCCAGTGTATAAAATTTGTGCACGGGGCAAGGCTATCCTTCAGCCCAGCCTGCTCCCTCTCCAATCTGGGACCCTTTGAGGGATGTCTGACTGCCCATTTAGGCCTCATCCTACCATCCCCCTCACAATCCAGGACTGCTGGCTCCCAACTGCTCACCTGCCTGCCTTCCTTGATTGCCCCTAACCACTTCTGCCTGTCAGCCTAATCACCCACTAACCACTCCCCTGCCAGCTGATTGATGCCTAACTACTCCCCTGGCAGCCTGTTTGCCCCTAACTGCCCTCCCCTGTGGGCATGGTCACCCTTAACTGCCTTTCCCTACAGGCCTGGTCACCCCTAACTGCCCTCCCCTGCAGGCTTGATCACCCCCAACTGCCCTCTCTTGCAGGCCTGGTCCCTCCCAACTGCCCTGCCCTGCTGGTCATCTTGTGGTGGCCATCTTGTGTCCACATGGGGGCAGGATCTTTTGACCTGATTGCCCTCAACTGCCCTCCCTTGCAGGCCTGGTCCCTGCACCTGCCCTCCCCTGCTGGCCATCTTGTGGTGGCCATCTTTTGTCCACCTGGGGGTAGGATCTTTTGACCACATGGGGGCAGTCATCTTGTGTGTTGGAGTGATGCTCAATCTGCGTATCACTCTTATTAGATAGGATAGAGGCCTGCTGCATGGGTTGGGGCCAGCTGGTTTGCCTAAAGGGTGTCCTGGATCAGGGTGGGGGATCCCTTGGGACATGGGGTGGCCTGGGTGAGGGGCCTGTGGTGGTTTGCAGGCCAGCCATGCCCCCCCAGGCAACCCAAGATGAGGCTCTGGTATCTGGGATTTATTTATCTTCTACATTTGAAACTTTGTAGCCTGGAGCAGAGCCAAGCCTTCTGCTGCACAGCCATTGAAAGTTTGTTGCCTTAAGCAGAGGGCTGGCCAGGGTGTGCGGAAAGCTTGACTTCCTCCATCGCCAGGGGCAATCCAAGCCTCCCACCTGCTCTCTGTGGCTGTAGCCATTTTGGTTGAGTTTATTTGCATACTTGCTCTGATTGGCTGGTGAGCATGGTTTGTTGGTGTAGTGGGGGTATGGTCAATTTGCATATTACTCTTTTATTAGATAGGATACACTCTATATATATACACATACATATATATAGTAAAACCCTAATATGCAAATAGAACAAATGGCAGAACTGAACAACCAGTCACTGTGATGTGCGCTGACCACCAGGGGGCATGCGTGGAACATGGTGGGTGTCAGCAGCAGGCAGCAGAATGAGGAACATGGCAGGCATCAGCCACAGTGAGGTGGTGGAACAGGTGAGCCAGGGCACCAGACCAAGGTAGGGCACCTGTCGCTGTCATCAGGGCGAGCCTCTGATGGTTACTGAAAATTCTTTGGTCCCATGCACCACAGTCCCACCCAGCACTCACACCTGCTGCTGGTGCCTGGTGCCAGTCCCGATCATTCAGTGCTGTCAGTGTGTATGAGCAATAGGCTGCCAGCCTCAATCATCCCTGAGGGCTTCTCCACCTCCCCCTGCTCCTGAGGGGCGATTGGGTCAACAGCCTCTGCTCACACCTGCTGCTGGTGCCGGTCCCAATTGCTCCACACTGTCAGCAGGGCCATGACTATCAGTGCATGGGAGTGGTGACAGGAGTGGAGCTGCTGGCAGACAAGGGACCGGGGGGCTATGGCAGGAGGGTCTAGGCGGAGCCATGGAGGATGGACCAAGACCTGCCCCTGTGCCCACTGCAGCCTCACAGCTCACAGTTCCTTTCAATGTGCACAAATTTGTGCATTGGTCCCCTAGTTTGTAATAACGGTAATCACAATTTTATAGATATTTTGGCATGAAGCAATAAGTGTATGTCTAAGAAGAAAATTAGGAAATGTTCTTTTATTTCAAATATTAGCTCTTTGACCTAATGTTCAGACTTAGTAACAAGTAATCAAGTAAGAATAATGGGTTATCTTTGTAGGTTTTCTTAGTATCATTTTCTGCTTTGTTTTTACTTCTTTGTTTCATAGTATATGTAATAATTAGGAAACCAATCTACTGCCACCTAACAAATCACCCCTAAAATGTACTGGCTTAAACCCATCCATTTTTTTTATCATATCTCACTTTGTGGGTGAGGGCTATAGCAGGGCTCAGCTGGGTGATTCTTATGCTCTATGTGGCCCTGACAACTAATGTCACTGGGTGATATCCAGGTACTTCTCAGTTACTTATCATATTAGCCTCATCCAGATATTACAGGTAAAATAGCAAGCAAGATAGACAAATCTCCTGTCCTCACAGAGCTTTCAGTCTATTGAAAATAAGAAAAAGACAAATAAGAAAAAGAATTATAAACGTCATCATATAACACCACTTAGCAGTGTTATGAACAACAATAAAGTCTTATAAGGTGATAACCAGTGACTTGGGAGAAAGGGTGTTTTGATTGATTCCTCTGTACATGGTAATTTGGATAAAGTGAGGGAGTCAACCCTGCAAGAATATCAATGAATTGCAAGAGCAAAACTTTTGAAAGGGGAAACATATTAAGATCTTAAAGAAATTACAGGAAGACCACTGGGGCTCACCCAAGGAAGAAAGGTATAAGGCTGCAGGAGGTGAGATCTGCCGCCTCATCAGAGCCCATGCTATGTAAGACCTTTTATGCTAAAATAAGGACATGACTTTTATTGTGTGTGATGATAACCCACTGAAGAATTTTGAACAAGGAAGGGAAGTGATCCAATATCTAGATTCAAAAGAGCATTGTGGCTTTTGTACGAAGAATTAACTACAGAGCAACTGTGGAGAAGCACAGTACTTGGTTGTAAAATCTGTAAGGATTCTCCAAAAGGTTGGGGGCCTCTAGGGGGACCTTGCCAAAGGCAACAACCTCTGCCTTGATTTTTCCAAACAAATTTGAGCCCCCGGGTGTTTTACTGGAATCTCTATGTTTAGTCTTTAGACCCAATCTTGTAGAAGCATGTACATTTTCAAGGATACTTACCCTGCTGATTGAATCTAGATGTTAATTTTAATTCAAACTGTTGTACAATAAAAGCATAAGGAGGCAGGTGAATGGGGTTGTTTAGTTCTTATAGCCAAGCAGCCCCTTATCCCTCTCTTTCATAGAAATGTATGCCAGAGTAATCCATTCATCCATTGCTCAGGGTCTGCTGGTCAGTCCCAGCAAGCATCCACATGAAAACAAGGAGATAAGATAAAATGCTACTGAAGTAATCCACAGAAGAAAGGATGATATCCCAGCAAGGGTGGTGGACCTGAAGGCCAGGAGTAATCATATTTGGACTACATATTTAAAATAGAGCCACAGAGCTTGATGATAGATTGGAGGAGAAATGTAAGGAAATGATAATAGTTAAGGAAGACTTCTAAGATTTTCACCTCAGAACCAAGTAGATGGTGATGCCCTTCAATAAAACAGGAAGAACTAGGGAAAAGCAAGGTTGCAGGAAGTAAAAAAATAGCTCTATTTTGGTCAAGTTTGAGAAGCCTATTAGAACCTATAAAGGCTTTAGATAGAATATCAAATACATGAGTCTGATGTTTGGGAAGGGGATCAGGGCTGGGGATATGCATATGGATTTCATGAATGTCTGAATCAGATTTAATAGCATAGAAGTGAATGAGATTGCCTAGGGAGGGCATGAAGATAGGGAAGGAAAATCGGTCTTAGACTAATCCCTGGAGATATGAGCAGTGGCCAGCCATGGAGAGGGAGAAGGAGAAGCAGAAAGCCAGAAGAGCATAATATTCAGAAGTCAAATGACATAAGGACTTCCAAAAGGATGGCTTGCTCTCCTGCGCCAGTTCTTCTATAAAGGCAGGAAAGATGAGAGCTGAATGTTGACTATAGAATTTGCCATAATCAGAAGGTCACTGGTAAACTGACAATGGCCATTTATTTCAGTGAAGTGGAGGAAATGAAACATTTGTTGAACTAAAATTAGTTAGAAAAGTAGGAGATAAGGAAGTGGAGAAAGTTAATGTAAGAGTTTCAAAGAGTTTTGGAATGAATGTTAGCAAAGAACTGGATCACTCTTTGGAGAGTTGGTGGGCTTATGTATCATGTTTTCTTTTAAGATGAAAGAAAAGAGAGCATGTTTGAATGCTGATTATAATGATGGTATAGAAGGAAGGAAGTGGTGATGCAAAAATTAATAGCAATAACTTTAGAGATAAGTCCTTAAGTAAGCTGAAAGATATGGGCCCAGTAGCCTCAGCCAGGCACTGCCTCGGTCTAGCCCTAGACATATAAGGTGCCTATAGGTGCAGCTTCAATCAGAGGCCATAGATGAGGGAACATACCACATGTCTGCTTGGGTGGTCTGCTTGCCATGATTATCATCCAGTAGATCCTGAGCACCAAAACTAGTATTCTCTTGCCCAGAGCCTCCCCTTCCCCACCTGGGGGTTTCAGGCACATCGGATACCCCAGGGCTCTAGAGAAGTGGTTCTCAAAGGAGGGTCCTCAGAGCAAACGCAGGAGTGTCACATGAATACATACTAGAAAATCAGTTTATCAGACCCTGTACCAGAGTAACTGAATCAGAACCAGGGACAAGGTCTAGTAATCCATATATTAAGATGCCTTCCAGGTATTCTAGTGTATACTAATGTTTAAAAATTGTGGGGGGGAACCAAGATAGTGGCATAGGTGAACACCTAAACTGCTGCCTCACACAACAATTTCAAATTAACAACTAAAAGACAGAACAGACACCATCAGAACCACAGGAAAGCTGGCTGAGTGAAAATTCTACAACTTAAAGTAAAGAGAGGGGCTCATAAAGACTCAGAGGAGCTGTAAAATGCTAAGGTACGGAGACACGCACATGTAGAGGACAGGTAGTGGAGGATCTGGCTGGCTTCCTCTAGCAGGAGGGAAACAGAAAATCTCAACTGCACTGAACCCCACTTCTGACTGCACTGAACCCCAATTCCAGGCGAGACTCATACAGGGGGAATCTGGACTGTCATGAAAAGGGAGGAGTGCACAGAAACTTAGGGAAGCCTTTTACTTAGGGAAGCTGTGAAAGGCAAAGATCTGGAGGCGTGTGCAAAGAGGACTGACTGCTGATTGTACCACTGTCTTTCTCTAGCGGGAGGAAGACAGAACCTCCCAACTGCACTGATATCCAGGTCAGAATGCACTGAACCCCAGTTTCAGGTGAGACCCTGGGGACCTAGACTTATACAGGTTCCTAGAGAGCATGAAAACTCAGAGGAGCTGGAAAAGCAGATGTCTGGAGATGCACGTGCATGAGCACAGAGAAGGCTGCAGCGATTACCCAGGGGCATTGAGACCCAGGGGCTGCTGTGTAAGGCAGGGCCGAAGGGAAGCCAAGGCTGTGTGCTCAGCCCTGAGACTATACCACATCCAAGCCCAGCATAGAGGCTTTTGCAATCTTGCATGTCTTAAGGCTGAGTCCAGCACAGAAGTTCTCCAGGCACAGACACAGCTGATCCTCACAACCAACTGGCTTGGAGGTCAATTCCCTCCAGTGATACCAACAACAATCAAGACTTAACTACAACAAGACTGTACACACAGTCGACAAAGGGGTGCACCAAAAGTGTCCACCTCAGGTAACTGGGGAGGCAGAGCTACTGGGCCATATAGGATACCTAGCACACAAAGCTACTCTACCAATTGAGGGAAGCAACGAAAATGTGGAGACAAAGGAACAGATGACAAACAAAAGAAATGGAGGAAAACAAATGACTGGATTAGAGTTCAAAACCATGGTTATAAGGTTTTTTAAGAATTTCCTAGAAAAGATGGATAAATTTAGCGAGACCCAAGAGGAGATTAAAAAGAACCAACTAGAAATTAAACATATACTGACTGAAATAAAAAATATACAGAGACCTAACAGCAGACTAGAGGACCGCAAGAATCAAATCAAAGATTTGAAATACAAAGAAGCAGAAAACACTCAACTGGAAAAGAAAAAGAAAAAAGAATTTAAAAAATGTGAAGATAGTGTAAGGAGCCTCTGGGACAACTTCAAGCGTACCAACATCAGAATTATGGGGGTGCCAGAAGAAGAGAGAGCGCAAGATACTGAAAACCTGTATGAAAAAATAATGACTGAAAACTTCCCCCACCTGGTAAAAGAAATAGATTTACAAGTCCAGGAAGCATACAGAACCCTAAATAAAAAGAATCCAAAGAGGACTACACCAAGACACATCATAATTAAAATACCAAGAGCAAAAGACAAAGAGAGAATATTAGAAGTAGCAAGAGAAAAGCAGTTAATTACCTACAAGGGAGCACCTATATGATTGTCAGCTGATTTCTCAACAGAAATGATGCAGGCCAGATGGGAGTGGCAAAAAAAAAAGAAATATTCAAAGTGATGAACAGCAAGAATCTACAACCAAGATTACTCTACCCAGCAAAACTATCATTCAGAATTGAAGGTCAGATAAAGAGCTTCCCAAATAAGAAAAAACTAAAGAAGTTCATCAGCACCAAACCAGTATTATATGAAATGTTGAAAGATATTCTTTAGGAAGAGGAAGAAGAAGAAAACAGTAAAGATAAAAAATTATGAACAACAAATACATATCTATCAACAAGTGAATCTAAAAATCAAGTGAATTGAAAATCTGATGAACAGAATAAACTGGTTAATATAATAGAATTAGGGATATAGAAAGAGAGTGGACTGATCATTCTCAGGAGGAAAGAGGAGAGGGGGGCGTGCAGGGAGATACTGGACAAAAATCATACAACTATGGATGAGGACAATGGGGGGCAGGTAAGAGCAGAGAATGGGGTGGGAACTGGGTGGAGGGGAGCTATGGGGGGAAAGAGGAACAAATGTAATAATCTGAACAATAAAGATTTATTTTTTAAAGAAAGTTGCTGTTCTTGAGGATGGGAGAAACATGCAGGATGCTTTTAAAACACCCCCAATTCCAAGTTATCCCACCCCTCCCCAGACACAGGCTCTTGTCCACAGACTTCCTGTGTACATGCCTATGAGCACTCAATCCACCGGCCCTCTGACCATCTTCAAGAGCAATCTTGAAGCCTCAAAAATAAAAAATAAAAATTATCCTTCCTAATCTATATTCATGCAGTGACCAAATCCATGCATATAAATACTGTTTTTATACTGAAAAGCAAAGTTTCTCATTGTTATAAACAAAAAAAATTATACTTGAGCACAGAGCTATTTTGCAGATTTTTTTTGTTAAAAGTCAATTCTAGTCATTAATAGACTGCATCTATCAGAAAAAATAAAATGCATTTATGTTTCATGAATATTAAATGCTTCTGAATATTATAAATATCTTCATCTAAAATAGTCCTACAAGATGAGGGGAATTTTCTTTTCCTGCCACTGCTATTGGAGAAGGGCACATTGATATGGATTCTTTGGGCAAGTCATGGAACACTAAAGAACCTTCTCAGTATGTGAGATAGGCAGTCTGCATCTCGTTTTCCCAGCCAGTAAATTCTCCTGGAGGCTACAAAGTCTGTATGAAGAGGTGAGGATGGTAACTATCTGAAATACAATAGGCTGATGCTATCAGGATGGTATTTAAATTGTATTCTGGTTATCACTTGAATTGATCAAATTTTTAATGTAAAGAATAGTCTTTATCTCATGTTAAACGTGAAAACCATCTCAGTGGAAAGTATTATCAACGGTTTAATGTGCTCCCTTTACAATGTGAGCCTCACCTTGCTCATATTAAAACCCATTCCCTTTTAGTACGATAAAATTAAAAAGAACTCCAGCCGAATATAATTAAAAACTGGGGTTATATGTCTTCCAAAGAACCGAGAGGTTTCTGCATGGTGGGGAGCCCTGTGCGCTCTCCCACTGTGGCTAGGTTCATAAGTGCAGTGGAGAGAATCAGTGCTGATTATAATTACCTTCTAAATTAGCCAATATTAGCACTGCGCCAAATAATTCACATGGCATGGTTTCCATGTTAGGCAATCAATTACAGTTCAGATGAATCCATGCAAAATCCATAATTTTTACTTAGGATCACAATTTTTGTAATTTAACATATTATTACAGCAGAGCATTCAAAAGATCAGGCAAAACAATGGAGAGTGATTTCCACTTAGTAACTGTTCCTTCATTGTCACAAGAGGGTGCGAAAGCTGACTATATCTGCACGTTTGGTAGGACCAGATTTTTAATTTAACACTCGCCTTACAGAATACTTGAACGTAGAGGACAAGCTCCTCTGTAAACTAGTGAACACTCAGACAGGTGTACCAGGATGACAGGTGTTCCTTGGTAGAGGCTCCCAGGTTCACCTGTTCATTGGGAGATTACAGAGGTAGAGAAGGAACATCCCGGGTGACCACACCAGGTAACTGGGTACCAGCCCGAGTCCCAATGAAGCATGACTTTATATTTTCTCAAGTTTGAGATTTTAGCAGCACCCTGCTGCCCCCAGGAGTCCTACCTGTGGCACAACATGATGGACTCATTCCATAGGTTCTGTGGTCTGTCTCCTCTAAACCCATGTTTCAGGCGTGGAGAAACACCCTGTACTTTTCTTTCAATATACAAATATTCCCCAGTACCAAACCAACAAGTTAAATGTAGTCCCTAAATTCCTCAAATACAGTGAAAAGAAAAGAAAATTTCTGCTTTCAAACATAAAGATTAGGATCTTATTTATTATCACGTAAGAGTCATGCCAACACATTTTTTCTAAACTTTTATAATTAATCATCATCAGAATCTTAATGTTTTTCATACCACCAGAACTGTTTGTGTGTCTACAGCCAAGAAGATACAATAAGGTAAATTCTGATGATAAGAGAATTAGTTGGACTATATAAATTGAGCCTTGATATTGATAGTTAGGTCAAGATGGTTCAACATCAGCAAGAGGTCTACACTCCTCCACTCTCCTGGCCCCAGACCTTAACTTTAATCACCAGACCTCCTCCTGGAGAGGCAGGAACCTCTGGAAAAGCCCCTGTGAGGACATCTGCTTCTTGGAGGGAAGATAGTCAGTCATTAAAATCCCTAACACCAGGGCTAAAAGGAGAGAGATGGAGAAGGGAATGATCAAGACCAGGAAGTCCAAATTGAGAAGGATGAGCTGAGGGAGCCACTGAGCTGGAGGCATGACTCCCACAGAGGCGGCAAGCATTGCCAGACAGCAGGGAGCCAGGTGGTGTCCCTTTGGAGGCCGCTGATTGTAGAGGTCCTAAGCCTGGATGCCAGGGCATGCTGCCCCTCTGCCACTTACTAGATATAGGAACAACAGAAAAGCTCTCAACCTCTCTGTGCCTCTGTTTTCCTCTCTGTTAAATGAGCATTCTAAAGGCAACCCTACAAACACACACAGAGTTGTCATGACTATTAAAAGTGTAGAAGCCTTATATCTAGGCCAGGCATGTGGGAGCAAAACATAAATGTTTGCTCTTTTTTCTTGTTATTACTCAAAGTTGCCTCCATCTTAAAATTAAAGGCACCCTGCCCAGCTGGTGTGGCTCAGTGTTGAGCATGGACCTATATAAATCAGAGGATCACAGTTCTATTCTGGGTCAGGGCACATGCCCAGGTTGAGGGCTTGATCTCTAGTAGGGGGCATTCAGGAGGCGCCAATCAATGATTCTCTCTCATCATTGATGTTTCTATCTCTCTCTCCCTTTCCCTTATGCAATCCATATATATATACTGAGTGGCTAGATTATTATGACCACCTGACATTTGTAGGTATATTAGCCATATACTGTTAGCATATTTGGATGGGATATGGAAGCCAAAGGCTTGTTTGAACATCTTTAAATTAGCATGTTCGAACATCTTTGCTGTCTGCAGTTACCAAGATAAAACGTCTCCAGTTGACACAGGAACACAAGGATTGGACAGTCGAGCATTGGAAAAAAAGTCATGTGGTCCAATTAATCACATTTCCAGTTGCATCATGCAGATGGCAGAGTGAGAATTTCACAGAAACAGCATGAAAGCATGCACCCCACATGCATGAGTACAACCTTCAAACTGGTGGGGGCAGTGTTATGGTTTGGGACATGTTTTCTTGGCATGATTTGGGCCCTTTAATTCATGTGGAATAACGTCTGAATAGCACAACATAACTAAGTATCATTGCTGATCAAGTTCATCCTATTATGTTGATGGCATATCCCAATGGAGATGGCTTCTTTCAACAAGACAAGGTGCCATGCCACGGTGCTCCTATTGTGCAGGAGTGGTTTCAAGAAAATGAAAGAGACTTTACCTTGCTTAGGTAGCCTCCACAATCATCAGATCTCAATCCAATTGAGCATTTGTAGAACAAAGTTAAAAGAGCCATCAGGCATCTGGTTCCACAACCATTAAATCTCACAGAACTGGACAGTGGTATTCATCAGGCGTGGTGTCAGATTCCTCACATCACCTTTCAACATCATTCTTCTTCAATGCCAAGAAGAATTGCCGCAATATTGAAGGCAAAAGGTGTCCCAATCAAGTACTAAAGCGCTGATCACAATAATCTGGCCACACAGTGTGTGTGTGTGTGTGTGTGTGTGTAATTTTTTAAAATTAAAAGCAACCTTCCTGAACCTCATGTACAGGAGAGAAAGTAAGAACTCATTGCTCTGGGGTTTTTTGCTGCTGCTTTTGTTTGTTTGCACCAAAGCCACTCTGTTGTTAATAACTCCAGCACTCTGGTGGCACCCTGGGGAAAGGAGAGAGCCAGGTGGAAGGTAGTTTGGGTTGAGTTTACTTGAGTAACCTAGATAAATGCCTCTGTTCTCACTTTCCCTGGACGCGCCCTGCTGTATGAAGAGAAGCAGTCAGGCGCTTGTGTGTCTGAGCAAGTCCATCAGCACAGGCTCTCGCAGGGAGTTACTTGGAATCCAAAGCACGAGGCTCACTAATTGCTCAGGATTACTAACTAAGCTCTTTTTTACTCCTAACTTCTCTTCTGTTTGTGTTGTGTCTTTATTGTTGTTGCTTCTTAGGGAATTTATATTTTGCAGAAAAGAAAAACTGTCTAAAATGCTTAGGAATTATTTCAAGAAAATACAAACCTATTTAGGATATAAATATGTCCTAAATAATAAACATATGAACTTGGCCAGTGTGGCTCAGTGATTGAATGTTGACCTATGAACCCAGAGGTCATGGTTGGATTCCCATGCCTGGATTTCAGGCGTAGGGTGTGGGGGAGGCAGCAGATCATTGATTCCCTCTCATCACTGACGTTTCTGTCTCCCTCTCCCTTCCTCTCTGAAATCAATAAAAACATATTTAATAGTAATAAATTTATGAAACAAATAATATGTAATCAATATGCAGTCTTTCCCTTTATTTTACTTAATGAGCTTATGATTCTGTCTTTTAAGAACCAGTGGAGAAGGACCAAGTTATTCATAGCTCTGAAACAAAACAGAATGTAAAATACACCAAATATGCAAGTGGCAAGAATGCTCTTTCTCTAATATGTGATTCACTGACTAATGCCTCCTGTGTGCTGGATAGTGTTACAGGTGCCTGTGAAAGTCACGAGTGTATAGCTGCATGAGGTTGCAATAACAGAAGCAAAATAAATAAGATACCTAACATGAGAGATTATGGGAAAAGAACGAGGCATGATATATATATTGGGGGGAGGTCCCAATCCTATATAATGAAAGCTGTGTCCAGTCGTCTGGTCATCCATTCAACCAATCAAAGCATAATATGCTAATGATATGGTAAGGCCAATCAACTCTCACTACGATATGCACTGACCACCAGGGAGCAGATGCTCCAACTAGTAGGTTAGCTTGCTGCTGGGATCCAGCTGATTGGGACTGAGTGAGACAGGCTGGACACACCCTAGAGCTCTCCCACAGTCCCTCCCTGCTGGCCAACCTCCCATGTCCCTCCCCGGCCCTGATCATGCACCGGTGGGGTCCCTTGACCTCCCTGCACCCTCTTGCAATATAGGACCCTTCAGGGAATGTCAGAGAGCCAGTTTTGGCCCAATCCCACAGGCTCTGTGGGTGCACGAATTCATGCACCAGGCCTCTAGTTATAAATAAGAAAATATGAAATTAGCATTTAGTGAGAAAGGGGCATTTGAGCAAAAGCTGACAGAGCTGGAGACAAGGTGGGGCAGAGGGCTGAAAATATCTGGGGGATGATCATTGAGGCAGAGGGTACTGTAAATGCCTTCATGTGTTCCATACAGAGGCAAGGGATGGTGTCACTGGGGCAGAGGGCACCAGAGTCATAGAATATTGGGGCATATGGTGTGGCACCTGAAATGCCACTGTGAGGTCTCTGGTTTTGCTGTGAGGGAGGGGAGGAGCCAGTGAAGGAAAGGAGAGAAGGGGACTTGCTAAATTGATATCCTCGAGCAGAGAGAGGGGTCCAGTGTGCACAGTTAGAGAGGGGGGCAGTTGCTGCACATGCCAAGCTATGGAAACTCTCTTCTGACGACCTTCATTTTCCCAGTAACATAGTTGGCAAGATCATCCACAGAAACTAACATCTACACATAAAAATATTCAGTCACTTACACATTTGCATAGCTATTCTAGGACCTCCTATCTATATTACAGAAAATATGAACATCAAGTTTCAACATCAAAAATACAACATAATGAAGTTAACTCTCCAAGAACCCAACCAGTGGAAAGGGCAGATGGTCTTGGAAATGTGCCCACAGTGATGAGTGTGACTGTCCCTTGGGATTGTGAGGGCACACACCAGGCCCCCACTGACACAGATCTGAAGTGTGCTGAGTTAGCTCATTCCTGAGATCTCTAGCATGGCGCAGAACAGGAGAAAGGCTTTAGCTACACAAGATGTGAAACAGTAGAGTCTACACTCCCTAATTTCCACCAAACAAAAACAATTAAATGCTAAACTGTGACTGGTTCCTCTTTATATAGTAATCTTGGAGGAATTCTATAAAAATTATTCAAAATGTGAGGAATCTACCCTGTTCTCTTGATTATGCCTTTCCCTGTGCACATGCCCAGAGCACCCATCACTGAACAGCCTCACCCCACACCTACAGGCATAAAGTCATACTCCACACCTGCAGGCACAGAGCCACACCCCACACCTGCAAGCACAGAGCCACACCCCACAAGCACAGAGCCACACCCCATACCTACAGGCATAAAGTCACACTCCAGCCTGGAGGCACTGAGAACCACATCCCACACCTGCAGGCACAGAGCCAGATCCCATACATAGAGTCACTCCCCATACCTGCAGGCATAGAGCCACACCCTACACCTGCAGGCACAAAGCCACACCTTATACCTGCAGGCATAGAGCCACACTCCACACCTGCAAGCACAAAGCCACTCCCCACTCCTGCAGGCATAAAGTCACACCCCACACCTGCAAGTACAGGTATCCAGCTCCCTTTGCCACGTTGAACTCACTTCAGCTCAAGTTTTTATGAAGAGCCATTTCCAATCTTCACATCTGTTTAAACAGTATGAGTATTCTTTTGTTTTCTTCCTCATTTATTTTCCTTATTTATTACAAAGAAAATAGAAAGGTCAAGCCTCTTATTTCTCCCAAAAACCTTCTGTGCATGTATTAGTTATACATCTTTTCAGAAATCATTTTCTTGTCAGTGTGTAGCTAAGACTCACTAACCATTTCCTAAACGTTCTCAGGAGCTGCCTCTTCCCCAGCCTCCACACTGTACTCTGAAGGAGCTACCCTACCAGTTCCTATTTTTAGCATCTTTAAATGCAGCAACAGTGTTTGCAAGTATTACCAAGGGCCTCCAAATATAATTGCATAGCATAATTGATATTGCAAGCTATATTTTTACCATGTATAATCTAACACAAGCCTTGAATATTTACCTTAAAATTTTATCAGACCATTGTAAGAAAAGCTACAGAAATAGTGATTAATTCACTAAAAGCAGCACTTACCATCCTCTTGCCACATTTTGGTGATTTATATTTACATCAAAGAACAACAGAACTTTTTAAAAGTAACTTCATACTTTAGTTATGTTTTATCAATTGTCCCCACATCTGCCACCATCAAATATAATCAACTGCACCATATCCATCCTTCCTAATTTCATTTATGAACCATCAAGAGAAAAATTCTTCAAGGGTTTTCTGCTGAGGCTTGAGAAAAAAACAGGATTTGAAAATAGATAATTAAGTAACCAACTAAATCAGGGTGATTAATGAGACTAGAAATAATCGCCTCCCTGTCTTTGTCCACATCATTAGAAACTTTGCCAGGCTAAAGTAAAATTTCCTCCACAACATTTGGGTTCACTAGGGACAGAACTTGAGCATTTTTGGGGTGAGAATCAATAAACACATAAAGATAGAAGTCTCGTCAAAGGCTTGCTGAGGCCGTTTTTGTCCGTCCTGTAGAGATGACAGATTTTAGAAGACCAGTAATACATCTGGGCCAGCAGAGGTTTTTAATTAGCTTTCCAGCCTAACAGCAATAATGGAGAGAGCAGAACTCGGGTCACCACTTAGTGTGTTTTGGATCCTTTGAAAATGGACTTTTGTTCTTTTTTGAGCCATGTCGTTGAATGCCCTGGCATTCCTCTGCAGGAGTTTCGAAGGATGGCCAATCAGCAGCGGCACAAACAGTTTCTCATTAGTGGTGGCAGGATATCGACTGGGGTGGCAATGGCTTGACAGGTCAAGGGAAAGTTTTGGGGCCATGCGCTTTCCATTCCATTCTCAAGCGATTAGTCTCTCAACATTTTAGTTTGATCATTATCTTTCTACCACATATATTGGAAAAAAATCCTTTTGAAAACTTTGTTGCAGTTTCTCCAGAGAAAATGGATGAAAGATCATTGATCAATGATCATTTCTACCAGGAATCAGCTCTTCTGCTTCCAGCTGAAGCTCAGAAAATGCATCAATTACAAAGCTCTTGGATGGCCGGCAACTGGATGACTTTGAACTCGAAGTTGTTTTTCTACGAGGAGCATCATATTCTAAATTCCTCTACACAGACTCTTTCCTACCTTTCTGACATAACTTTTTAATAGTGAAATACTGTCCCTGAAAATAATAGTTGAAAAAGTCTCCTGCTCCCCCAGATAGCTAGATTGCTCCAGCTTCCCCAAATAAGGAGTCCTCAAGTAATTTCACAAACCCCAACAAGAGGGTCAGTCTGACTTCTCAAATCCCCTCTGCTGAATATTTTTACACATTTGTACCAGAAATAGTTGATTCCTGCTTTTTCTTTTCAACAGAGTATTTGAAATTAGGAGAAGACTTAAGTGCTATGTTTCCAAACTTAAGAACATCAGTGTATCCTAAAATGTTGTAGTAGTAACTTTTACTCCAGAAACACCACACAGAAGAGCAGCTTTCTAACTACATTTCAGGAAGCCCTCAGATTCCTTTGAATTAGCTGAAACAACAATCTCCAGGAGGTTATAGGTAAGAGGAAGCTGGGAGATGGAGCTTCAGGACCCTCCCTCTCTCACTCTACCCAAGAACTCCATGGGTGATAGACAAAACATTTACAATTGGGTTCCCTAGGTGCTCCCAATCAGCACAGACACCATATCTATAGGTGTTCAGCCTGCCATCAGCCCTAAGCAAATCCACCTCATTGATGCTATGTACTGAAGATGAGGTTCTAAGTAAAGTTAGTTCTTAAACAGTGTTTGCTGTTAAAAGAAAATGTTTACAAACCATTTTATATACAAGAAGAAATGTCCCCATTTTAACCTGTCACGATTGAGCTGTTCAAGCACAGAAGTTCAATACTTATCACATGGCATACAATCAATTTCTTCCACTAATTAATTAAGTGATGGTCCCAGAAGCAGAAAGGGCTTTTTTTTTGTAACCCAACTAGCTCAATGGCTCCTATGATACTTGAAGACCCTCCTCCACATCCCCACCAGGTAACAACTAAGTCTACAGTCAGCTTCGGAGATGGAGACATTCTATAGATAAGAAATAATGAAGAAAAGCTCCAAAGACAGAAACTTATCACCAAAAAAAAAAAAAAAAAAGTTATCTGGCGACTTCATTTTTAGGCTACATCGTAGACTCCTCAAAAATCCATGCCAATTTTATGATAATTGATGTATACTTAAATTATCTCATGCATATGTTCACAAATGTGCGTGTGCACGCGTGAGCACACACGCACGTGCGAGCACACACACACACACACACACACACACACTGTATTTGACCTTCATCCTTGCTGCATTACTGAAAAAACCAATATGCTTGAATAATATGCTCTTGAAAATTGGTTTTATCGAAAGCATAAAATAAAACGTAAGAAATCAATACTTAAACAAATTGCAAGACTCAGTGGCATGGTACCTCTTGTCATGTGCATGCATAAATTTAGAGAAAAACCAGTTATCCTGTTAGAACTCCTAATAGTACTTGGACCTTACAATAGAGTCTTTTAACTCATTTTACCTTTTAAGCCTTTAATTTTGCAAGATAGAGAATTAGAGACAGCTGAAAGTATGGTAGTAGTCATTTTACAATTTTGAAATTGTCAAAAAACAGAAGCATACAATATTACTCTTTTTAAGGCAATTATTAAAAAAAGAAGCAATTATTGTAATTCATTCTTTGCTCTGCATGACAATTATCAAGAGAGTAAAACATCAGATAGGAACTTCTCTGGTAATTATTAAAACAATTTTGTAAGTTCAAGTATAATTAATTTTGATTATTTTCCCTACCATTTATCTCATTTCTTATTTTTTATCCTCACCTGAGGATTTTTTTTAGTTTATTTGAAAGAGAGAAAGAGAAATTAGAAAAACACCGATATGAAAGAAAATCAGCAATTGTTTGCCTCCTATACATGCACCAACAGTGGATTGAATCCTCAACCTAGGTATGTGCCCTGACTGGGAATCAAATCTCCAACCTATCGGTGTATGGGACGATGCTCCAAACAACTGAACCACCGAGGGCTATCTAATTTCTTACAATAGCTTTTCAACAAACCTAAAGATTATACTCTACATTTCTTTAATAGCATTCTTAAAATTAAATTTAAAAAATAATATCAGTGAAACTTTTTTAAAACAGTAATTTTATCATACATTTTACTCCTCCCATGTAAATATATAGTTTCTATATCACAGCATCTTAGAAAACTGATCATTTTCAAGGTTTTATAGGTTTATAATCAATAGGACTCCAGAGAAGAAACAAATCTATAAGGATTTCTAGTGTGTCAGCCTGTAAAAGTCTTTTTTAAGTACAAAACATCCTCATTTATTTGTAGGCTTTCACCCTATGACAGGGGAAAGTACTGGCTGACCAGTAAAGGCTTTTCTTCCCCCTAGATCTATGTGACAGCTAAGAAATGACCAAAATGAGAAGACTTCCCTAAGAACAGAAATTTACAACTGCATTCTAGAATTGCCCGTGGGAAGCCCAGTTCCTCTTGTTCAAAGACTGAAAGTAAAACATATTGTTAATCCCACTGCCAATTTGAGCATTCTGGAATTTTATTAAATAGTTCTATAATAAAGAAATAGGGTTTAAAACATTATCCAAATGTGCCCAAGTACCCACAGATTCGGGAATAATTTAAATATTGAAACAAATTATGACCAGTCTTCAGAAAACTCTATCAAGACTCTTTGAGACAGATATTTATCTAAAGAGCCCAGGATGTCTGGTCAGTGTAGCTTAGTTGAGCATCGACCTGTGAACCAGAAGGTTCAATTTCCAGTCAGTACATATTCCCAGGTTTCAGGTTCGATCCCCAGTAGGGGGTATGCCGGAGGCAGCCAACCAATGATTCTCTCTCATCACTGATGATTTTGTTTGTTTGTCTTTTTGTTAATCCTCACCTGAGGATATTTTCCCTTAATTTTTAGGGAGAGTGAGAGAGTGAAAGATGGAGAGAAAACATAGAAGTGAGAGAAACACATCGACTAGTTGCCTCTTGCAAGAGCCCTGATTAGAGGCCAGGCCAGGGAGGAACCTGCAATGAAAGTACATGCCCTTGATTGGAAAAGAACTTGGGACCCTTCGGTCTGCAGACAGATACTCTATCCACTGAACCAAACCAGCTAGGGTTCATCATTGATGTTTATATCTCTCTCTCCCTCTCCCTTCCTCTCTGAAATCAATAAAAATACATTTTTTTTTTAAAAAAGAGCCCAGGGTCTGGGTACTTGACTAACAGTAAAATAACCAATGACTGTTTTCCTGCAAATTTTCCTAATGATGGGGTGTGGGATGGGAACAGATGGGCATTTGTCTGAAACCCTGAACATGCTAAATAAAATTTTTGGTGTTGTCACAAGCAGTTTTCTGTGTTTCCCTTTCTGTGGGTCAAGAACTATCCCCATTCTATAAATAATCATTGAGAGACTCATTCTGGAAACTCTACCAGATGTAAAACAACACCATGGTTAACCTTGACATTTGGCATTAATCATAAAATAATAGATTGTCTGACAGCTTGAAGTAGAAGAGTTTGGCTGAGTCCTAAACCAACACATCATATTGGAACAGATACAGCCACTGACTATGCCACCCTGGCTGCTCATCCAACCCCAAATAATAATGTCCTGTCTCACAGCATCACTGGGCAAAGATTTAATGTACCTGAAACCCACTTGTTTTTATATTTTAAATATTATATTATTAAATGGATGGGAGTCTACAGCAACATTTTATTGAATGTTATACAATGTAGTGGCCTCATATTCTGTTTTATAATTAAAAATAAAATGGTTATATGGCCATTATAAAGAGGCAACTACAACCCTATTGGAGTGGCTGCAGTGTGTAAGCAGTTTGAGTGGTTGGTGCTCACCCAGGTGGTTCAGTGGGCTAAAGAGAAAGTTCTCAGAGAAGGACAAGGTGGGATGTGCCAGCTCTGATTTTAAACAAGTTGTCTTCCTATCTGTCCTTGTAGTTACATCCTTTCTTACTTAAAAATAAAATGTTGAAGTCAAGTCAACGCCATTAAGATAAACTGATAATTCTCTGTGTTCCTTTTTTTCAAAGCCTCTTTCAAGATCCTTATAAAAAGCACCCTTGATTTTCCATTAAAATTCAATTTGTTAATTTATGTATTTCAAGATGGGACTTCAGAGATCATTTTAAGAAATCAAAAGCTCTATTTTTGAGACATGGTTCTCTGCAAAGCCTGATCTATTAGGTACATACTGATTTTCAAATTTGTATATATATTTTTTAACATATATATTTTATTGATTTTTTACAGAGAGGAAGGGAGAGGGCTAGAGAGTCAGAAACGTTGATGAGAGAGAGACATTGATCAGCTGCCTCCTGCACGCCCCCTACTGGGGATGTGCCCGAAACCAAGGTACATGCCCTTGACCAGAATCGAACCTGGGACCCTTCAGTCTGCAGGCCGATGCTCTATCCACTAAGCCAAACCGGTTTCGGCTGATTTTCAAATTTGGTTGCTGTTTCCTTTAAAATATATAAATTCCCTAAGATTTTTTTAAATATATATATATATATTCCTGCATCAGTTCACTTTGAAGACAGATCTTTTCAATATTATAGTCTTAAAATGACAAATTCATCTTTTAGCTGATCTAAAGAATTCAAAGGAAGTTAACATATGCTTTTTTCAAGATCATAAATGTTTCCTTTTTCACACAAGGATCAGAAGGAAATCTTGGTTGCCAAAAATACTTTTTAAATTCTACTCTATATGTATAGATTGTGGGAGAAGAAAAGGTCATGAAATTTTTGACAAGATAAAATGGATGAAAGAACATACTTCAAATTCAAGGTAGTCATGGCTACCCTATGAACATTAAGTGCCCCAATTAAATGTCATAGTCCTCTTAGGTCACAATGTACATTGGAGAGTTTCATTTCCTTTGTAAGATCCATAAAAGAAAACGGGCACCTCGAAAAGTTTATTGGCCTGGGTGAATTTTCAGAGGAAGATGCCTATGAGGAGGATTATGTGTTCAAGAAAAACAACCAAATCATGAAGATAAGGCAGGAGCATCAGATGTAGTTGTAGAAATTGATTTCTAGAATCCTAAAGGCATATTCTTTCCTGAGAGGTATAATTATTTAAAAAAAGGTGGAGGGGCGCTCCTCTAGATATGAACTTGTTTGGTCCTGATTCCAACAACCTCTAAAAAACAAAAACATGTATAAGGCAATTGGGGGAAATCTGAACACTGATGAGCTGTTTCCTGACATTAAGAAATAATTGCAACATTTTAGGTGTGATCGTAGTACAGTATTTTAAGTTTCTTAAAAAAAAAAAACTTTGTTTTTAGGGTTACCTACTAAAGCATTTAAAAAGGAAATGCTATGATATCTGAGATTTGCCACAAAATAATCCCCTGGAGGAATTTCCCCAAGGAGGAAAGCAGGAAAGACATGTTTAGGGATTTAGATGAATCAAGATTAGTCATATGCTGATAATCACTGAAGCTGAGTGATGAGACTTAGGGAGTCAAAATATTACCTCTAATTGTATAGATGTTTGCAAATTTTATTAATAAAAGTTTATATATTATCTCTTCTCTAACATGTTCCCTTGTAATAAATATTACATTTCAATTTGAAACACCTTAAATGTGTTTGTGATTTCAAACCTTTAAATTTTGGATTGGGATCATTATTAAATAAAACTCCTCTATATGGCAGCCTACCATTCTTAGCAGGTCAATCACAAAAGAGTGTTCACATTGCTTTCACCCTAAAAATTAGCATGGTTTCCTATTATCTACTATATGGTGTACTTGCAAGTGTATAGTACAGTATGTGGTTCATATATTATAACTCACAAATGATTTGATTAAAATCTATTTGTGTACGAATACAGATAGACTTTTATGATCTGTAAAAATATATAAAGATACTCTTATCTCAAGAAATGCAAGGAGATAAATACCATTTAGATGGATTTGGGATACAATTCCATCAAAAGCCCGTGAACCATAAACTGTCCTGAATGCCTCTTCACCTTCTCACTTCATCATCAAAGTCAAGTGTTTAAAAAGAGACAACAGTACTACCAAGAACTGTCTGCTCAGGTCTTGTTTTATGTTCTGATTCAACTTTGATAGTCCCTTTGGCACTGAAGAAAAGTTGCCAACATGGAGCTGGGGTCGCTACACTTCCTTCAGGTTTACTCTTGTGAGGAGGTGACAAGTTAAGACAGGGTGTGGTCATGAGGGAATGTGATGGAAACCCCAGCTCCTAGGACAAAGTGGGATGGAAGAACTTGATAGAAAAGTTGTTTCAATGGCTTTCAGATTGTTAACTCTCCTTCCTGCTCAAGTTTTCATCTGCATTCAGTCATCCTGAGGCTGATTCTGTGTTTCTAACTCTTTTTTTTTTCCAGTTTATTTTTCTATTTAAGAATAGTTGTAGTAGATATACAACCTTACATTAGTTATATTCCTTTCAAGTGTACAATATAGTGATTCGACATTTTTATACATTGCAATGTGATCCTTCTTAACCAGTTGTTTCTTATTTGAGGGTAAGTATATTCAAAATTAAAGCTTGATGTTCAGCAATAAAGAAAATAAAAGATGTGGACATCAGAGTATTAATTTAAATCTGTATAGCACTCATCTACATAAAAAGTGAAATCATAAATGCCATCAAATCATTTCAAAGTGTGCAATTTCCTCCTATTTTTCCCTGGTTTGCTTAAGTTTCCCGTATTTTATATACTTTAACGCTGTCATTAAGGAGAAAAATCCTAGTGGGTACTACCGCATGTTGAGATTTTAAATGAGAATCAAATAAAGGAGCCAGTCTTAAAATGGAACTGAAAATCTGAGTATTTTCAATAATTGTATGCTATAGTTATACCTCCTGGTTTCAAACAGACTAATTCTCTAGGCAACTCGCACATTTATGAATGGGAGAAGGAAACTCGTCATGCTCCATTTTGCATGCAATGGAGCCTAGGAAACGGATGTGTTGTTTTCACTTCTCCCCATGTTGCAAGTAACTGCAGGAAACAAACTGTTGGGATTCGTCAGGTAATCAATAACTTGCACATTAAAACCTCAGCATCTCTCTATGTAGCCGAAACACATTTCATCACTGTCACCAGCCCTGTGTAATTCTGGAGAACACAGTGTACTCCTCAATAAATATTTTATGCTTCTCTTTAGAGGTTTATTTCTATTACCTCTAAAATACCTGGGAAGTAGTCTCTTTATTGTTCTTCCCTTTGTAAACCATGGCAGTAGCCATTAGTATGGTGCTTATCTCCTTCCTCAGAATAAATGTGATTTTTGTGAAACTTGGTTTAACATATAAATGGAGGGGAATTTTTATTAAGCCCTGATACCTATTTCCAAAGGGCTCCTTAGTGGTTTTTGTCTTGTGGAAATTGTTTGAATTCTTAAGAGCACCTCGGAGGAGTTCCCATAATGGCATTGTTGGTTAAGAGTATCTTGTCACATTCATTTGTAAAGGTTTAGTGATGAATATGGAACGAGTGAGTCTAGTCCTTTCGCAGAGGTTTTCCTAAATGCCTGTCAGATTCAAGCAAAGGAATAAACCTGAAACCACACAAAGTAAAATAAGATTAAGCCTAACTTGCCCTTTGATTTCAAATAATGCAATAGAAACAGAAACAAATAACTTTTTTTTTTTCTCCACTAGAAGACCTATTCTATTTGCTCAGACCAAGAGCTCTCTGTGGGTCTGGCACGTGACTAACAATGACTGTTGCATTGCACAGCCATTTCTCATTCATTTTGGAATTTTTATTTATGATAATTAAAAAAACAAACGATTTGGCTTTTATGTCTTGATTTTTTTAATTCCACATAATTATTTTACTTGATAAATATTTGATGGCAAATAAACTAAAATGACTGGGGTCCCCAATGCTGTTCCTCTTTTTATGTGTGCATTCACTCTACACAACATAGCTGGAGGAGGCACACAGCTCACATTCATTAAGCTGGAAGCATATTGTCTGGGCAGCAGGATGGGGTGGTAATTTACTATTCACAACCAGGAAAGACACTCTTTACCACACAGATTTTCAGCTTTTAACCTCGAGACTTAATAGCAAAGGCAATCTGCTTTATTTGTTTCCCTTCAAATCCACAAGAAAGCAATATCTACCTTGTTACAGAACGGAGCCGACCATATTTTATATTGCCCGCGTCAATTATGGGAGGCTGTGTGACCTTTTCCAGCTATTATAGTCTTCGCATCCTTCTGTGCTAATGTTGCCAACAAAATACACAAGCAGCCTCAAAGCATCTCTGCAGCATTAGAAAGAAAAGACAGCTGGCGGTGCTCAGAGACTTAGCGGAGAGGAGCAGGTTTCTCATTTAGAAAACTGGGACAGCCCACGTCAGCAGCATATCATGGGGGTTGTGAAGGTGTATCGCCAGCTAGTTCCTTTGTCAAGTAAAGACTTGTTTACTGAAAAAATACTCGAAAAAGGTTTTATTGAGAGAAGCAGGCAGAAAAAAACCTTCAATGAAAAAGAATGCTACAGAAATAAATATTCACATTCAAAACAAAGTTGTGCTCCAACATATGGGTTTGAGAGAATTCCACGAGCAAGATAGATGGAGAGACCTATGGGTTCATCACACTCACCTCCAAAACCCACACTCACACAGGAAGAAGTAACACAACTATACAAACCATCGACCTCCAATTGTTAGCAGCTACCAATAATCTCTTGGGGGAGAGGGGTGTTGCTGTTGTTGTTTTAACAATTAGGCTCTATCTGATGGGTCTTGTGAACTATGACATCACACCAGAACACCAGCCTCTGAAAGGTAGGGCTTGGAATCATTTAGGCTAAAATTTGTAAAGTCCCTGTACCAGTCCAGGGATGAGGATGGGGTCTACTATGAGCCACTGAAACAACATATTCAGTTTACCAAATAAAACAGTTCACATGACTTTCTAGATTCCCATCAACTCTTCAACTCATTTTGTGGACCACTGTTTTCAAACACGGTCGCGTCTAATAACTTCTTCAATTTTCACAACTCAGGACAATGTTGAGGAAATGTTGTTAAAACAACAACAGCAACAGCAACACCCCTCTCAATTGGAGGTCGATTGTGTGTACGATTGTGTGTACATTTGTGTTACTTCCTTCCTGTGTGAGTGTGGGTTTTGGAGGTGAGTGTGATGAACCCATAGGTTGAGGAAATGTTAGTTTGCCCATTTCGGAAAAAAAGAGATTTGGATTCAGAAAAGTTGTTGGCTTGTCTCAGGTCACACAGAGAAAAAAACAGAGGAGTTGGGCCCAGAATTCTGCTCTTCCTAACCGTTAGGTGGGTGCACTGTCTCCTATTTGTTGCAAAGGATTAGGATTACCTTCCCATCTACAATAGGGTTTATATTTCACATTTTCCCAGGGGAAAAAGAGAGCAATGCTGCTAAGGTGTGTATGAATTAGAGAGAATGTATCTTTTCACAGAATGATTTTGAGTGGCTTAAACCATATTGCTTTGTTCTTGCAGACACATTACTTACATCTTATATAACCATTCCCCTAAGTCTTCAGCAAGAAGGAAATATAAAATACCCATTATGCATCCTACGAAAAGCTCTGTGTGTTTTTTTTGTTTTTGTTTTTGTTTTTCATGAAAATGCCTAATGTGGTTGTTTTTAAACTCTGCAATATATTAGCATTTGGAGGCCTAATTGAGGAAATAATTCTGAAGCATAAAATAGATTCACAATGGGGGGCCAAAAGAGATAAAAAAATTTAGGCCTTAATATTAAATTTTTCACAGATATAATGAAATAGCCAAGAAGAAATCATGGCCTAAGAGTGACTTTCATTATGCAACAATACAGACACATGTCTTAAGGGGATTGTTATACTTTGGTTTCTACACACAGCTTATAGACAGTGCCTCGGCTAGCACAACAAAGCTTCTCCGGTGGTTGTTCTTCTGACAGTGCTACTGTGATTCTTAAATGTCACACAAAAACATGAAGGTAACACTGGATCTAGTTGTGGTCCCACCTACAAATTGTGAGCATCACCTGGAAGACAGATCCTAACACAGTAACAAGTGACTCTTTTAAAGAATTGTCGTTGTTCTTCTTTCTTACATTTTTGTGACCTTAAATGGAAGAGTATATCCTTTAAGTAAATACTGAAACCAAGGTCTCTACTATAAAACATCAAAGAGACTATTCAGCCCAGCAGGTGTGGCTCAGTGGTCGAGCATCAACCCATGAACCAGAAGGTCACAGTTTGATTCGCAATCAGGGCAGATGGCCAGGTTGTGGCCCCCAGTAGGGGGCATGTAGGAGGCAGCCAATCAATTATTCTCTCTCATCACTGATGTTTTTATCTCGCTCTCGCTCTCTCTCTCTTTTTCTCTCTCTCTTTCCCTTCATCTCTCTGAAATCAATAAAAACATATTGATTTATCCAGGATATAGTCAAGTGCACCCCACAACACAGAATACAAGTTGTGCTACATCCATGAATGTGAGAATAATTGGAACCAAGCCCCTTCCTAAATATGCAAGTCATTTTATAAACCAACTTTCTAGAATAAAATTCATCTGACTATAGCATCTGATGACCTGCGCTAGTTCTGCTCATCTGTCTCCTCAGATACCCATGGACTTCCCCCTGAACTTGAGCTCCGAACTCCACATGAATATATCTCTCAGCACTCGTGTGGCATTCATCTGTTTAAGTCAGAATTTGTTGATATACATGTGTGAGGGGTTTTGGAGCGTCCACAAATTCAACACTATTGTGATAGGCGTGATTGTCAAGCTATAAAGTAGGCTGTGAACATTTCCACTTACTTTACAATTGAACTTGGATGCTCCCTTGAATTCCCAGGGTAATTAACTGCTTTAAGGGGATTAGCTGGGTGACATCATCAGAGAGAACTGTCAGATATTTGATGCCCTGCCCTTGCAATAGCCACAATTTATCTCATCTCACTAGACTTCTTATATCCATATCATGATCAGTCTCCTTTTCTTCACTAAACACTCCACATATTTCTAAGCAGAAATTATGATGACATTAGTGCCTACACCAACCAGTTTACCCCCCTGTATATGACCATGGAAGACTGAGGACTCTTTCTCCATCCCTATGTTTCTACACATAAAATGCCTCAATTTCTATCGTTCTGCTAAGGCACAATGCTGAAATGACTCACGAACAGAATTCTTGAGCCATACTTGCATTTCTGGCACCATCTAGCATAATTCTGAGGTACAACCAGAGAACCCTAAACAGGCCCTCATATTTAAATCTTATGATCTCCATCTCTCCTGAAACTCTGTCTCCTCTCCTGGGTCGGAGATGTTTTAAACTCCTCATGTGCAGAAATCTGAGGAGCCCAGATTTTTAACCCTTTTCATTCATTTTGTCTACCACCACCCCACCACCTTAACCTCTGACAACCACCAATCTACTGTCTGTATCCATAAAAAGTACTTTTCAACAATATGCAAATTTCCACATATGCAAATTCAAGTACATTTTTCTCTTTTCTGTTTAGATTTAATTGCCATATAACCTTGTATTAGTTTCAGGTAGACAACATAATGATTCAATATTTGTACACCAGTAGCCCTGAGCCCTAATCCATGCGCCAGTAGGTCACTGCCGCCCTCCTGCAGCTCTCCCCAAATCCTTCTTGTAGCTTGCTGCCCTGCCCCCTTCTGTAGCTCTCTGCCGCCCTCCCCCCTCCCCTCCCTCCCCATTTGTAGTTCGATGCTCCACCCTCCTGCTGATCTGTGATCTGGTCATTATGCAGTTGGTCATTACACCTCATGGCATAACATATAATTAGCATATTCCTCTCTTATATAGAATATTGTGAGATGATTACCACAGTAAGTGACCACACTTAGTTAGAAATTGCTTTCTTGTGATGAGAACTTTTAAGATCTATTCTCTTAGCAACTGTACAAGACAGTATTGTTAACTATAGTCACCATGCTGTATACTACATCCCCAGGATGTATGCATTTTCTAGGTGGAGGTTTGTACTTTCTAAACCTTTTCACCCATTTTGTCTACCACCACCCCACCACCTCAACCTCTGACAACCACCAATCTACTGTCGTATCCATAAAAAGTACAACTTTTCAACAAGAGGGAGGGGCCCCAAAAATTCCTTTGTTTGCCTTGGAATGCATTTTACCATCCCCGCTCCCTTCAAAGTAAACCCTGATCAATACACCTTGGGTGGAATGGGTACCTCAGCAAAAACTCAGGTCCATTCTTAAGTTCTGAGCTTTCTGACTGATTGTTCATTCCCTGAAATTTAAGGGTTTCCAAGTACAATCTTTCTCAGGCCTGATTTTCCCCTTAATGTGTAACACTGAGTAGACTGCAACTATATTTTATTCTTCAAAACCTCCCTCCCTCTTGGGTCTCAAAATGTTTTCTCAAGGCTATTACTACTCCTATGGACTACGAAAGTCTATTTTGAAACTCAAAAGCTGAGAATTTCTTTCCCTTTACATTTCTGTGGCACCACTATTCAGTAGGCAGTAAATAAATATAGAATGAATTCATGGCAGCCTGAATGGAGAAAGATAAAGAAGGGCAGGAAATACCAATTTTTAAAATTGGTTAAGAGTTGATAATATTATATCTTCACATCACCACATATCCTGACTTGAAATACTCTGTGTTGTACAATCACAGTCTATGAAACTAGAAAGTCATATTTTACTAAGAAAGTTTAACAGATGAGTTCCATCCCCTCTCTCCTCTCATCTTCTTTCTCTCTTTGCCATTCCAAACAAATAAGTCCCCACTGCCTAACAAGAGCTCTCATCATCCTCACAGGATCCATCCCTTCCTCTCATACAAACTGTCTGAGATCCAGCCTTCTAGGTCTCAGTCCTATGTGCAAGCACCAATAAAGGGATCTGGTCCCCAGTGATCTGAAAGCTGCTGGTATTCTCACTGCCCCATAGAGTGGCTGCTATGAGTGATCCTATACCATCCTATGGAAGATGTTCTTCCACTGGTGTTAGGATGCCCTCCAGAAAGGACAATATCCAGAACAAGCCACATGCAGGTTTGACTTCATACTCTCACACTCAGCTAGTGTTCCTCGCAGCTCAACCACTGTGCTGAGGTTGCTGAATTGAGGCAATCTGCCTACATCAATTGTGTCTGAATCATTTTACTCCTCGAACTCTTAGGTCCATGCCTTGAGTCTGAGTCACTAGCCTAGATTCCTACTTTTCTCAAAGAAATTATATTTCAAGAGATTTCATTCCCTTCCCTAGCACCAAACCCCAACAAATGCTACCATAAACCACATGCCTGGCTCTCCCAGCTGGGCTAGGAAGAATGTTGGTATCTTACCTTCCTAAAGATTGTGGGGTTCGTAATGTAAATTGATCTACTTCCCCCTCCCACAATGATCAGCTTCACACATTCAAGGTCCCAACAAATGACAGTCCAATAAAGTATTAAGAAACATTGCTTGTACCAAATTCCAGAAAAAAAAGGCCGCTATCCGGTTATATACTTCTAGTGTATAACCTAGAAAAGTGCCTAGCAACATCACCAAGTATAATGGCCCTCCTTTTCCTGATTTATATAGTTACAGAGTGAAGAAAGAAAAAATTTGGACACATTACAAGGCTTAAAAAAAAAAACTGTGAAAAAGATAATGAGCTTACTACCCACAATACGTACAGTCATGTAAACAGCAGGCACAAACTTTCCCAGAGAGAATAATAACATATGCCAATTGAGTAGCTAAGAATCTGATCTCTTATTTTGCTATCTGGAAACCCTCTATTTCTAAAATGAGCTCTAGTCTCACAACCACAGCCGCAGAACATTTGTCTACTTTGTCCACCCGCAGCTGTTTGTGACTTTTATTTTAGAAATAATCACATGCACACAAGCATTGAAACTCCTTGTTCCTCATGAACACCCCAGTGCACAGTCCTGTGAGCTGGGCAGGAGCACATCTGTCTAAGTAGCAAGTCTCCATGTCCAGGGGCTGATAGTTCTCAGGACAAGTAATACACTGAACACTTACCTAAATTTCGTGGCCACGAAATTCCGAGGCTCTCTCTCTGCAGACAAAGAGGCTGTGTTTTTGATGCTCCTCCTCCATCCCAGGGTAAGAGTGGACCCACAGGAGAACCAGGTCAACAAGGCTCCAAGAACCATTCCATCATGGGGCTGCAGGAAAGCTGAGGCAACATCCTAAATGAATAATACAAGACAAGGTGACTTTGGAAGGTCACAGGAGACAAATACTGGAAGCCTAGACTTGTAGGAAGAGGATACATCTTAAATCTATTAAAGAAACAATATGCCGCACTGGCCAGGTGACTCTCTTTTTTGGAGCATTGCCCCATACACCAAAAAGTTGCAGGTTTGATTCTGATCAGGGCACATTCCTAGGCTGCAGGTTCCATCCCTGTTTGAGGTGCATATGGGAGGCAACCCATCGATGTTTCTCTCTCTTACATCAATGTTTTTCTCTCTCACACCTCTCTCTCTCTCTCTCTCTCTCTCTCTCTCTCTCTC
>JAAGEH010000480.1:19304190-19660870 GCA_011751065.1 Lasiurus cinereus | reverse complement strand
CTCTCTCTCTCTCTCTCTCTCTCTCTCTCTCTCTCTCCACTCTCCTTCTAAAATCAATAAAAATGTATCCTCATTTTCTCACAGTTCTGGAGGCAGGAAGTACTTCAGAAAAAAAGAAGAAACCTGTCATTTGCACATGGACCACCGTTAGTACAATAAGCATCCACAGGGATGCAATTCCTGGATCCCTGTTATACCAAGAACATATATCAATGTGAAGAAACAGCCTGCATACCACTACCTCTGACCTCTGTCACACATGATGGTATTTAGCCCAAACATATCTTTCGTTAGAAAACTAAAGGTCTGTACAGAGCATATAATTGGAAAAGAACACAATGGACAAAAATAGCTGCCAAACTCTGCAGCCTTGGAGGAAAATATTGTTCTGGCCTCTTAGCATTTCCACAACATTCATCTCAGGAAGCAGCAAAACTAACTGTCTGGTTAACAACCACCAGACCCACCTCTCTTGAGCCTATGGTCCTCTGAGCGGTTTGCTTCTCAATTTGCCAAAGGCCAAGAAAGGAAGAGGCATAATCTGTACTTATACATAATTTTAGTAATCTAGAATGCAATTTTATATATTAAATATATTAAATGGTCTCTGAAAAAAAGGAGAGAGTGAATTGCATTCTACTTTTTATTTCACAGAAGACACACAAACCCCGTCAGTCAATGTCATGGATGCCTTAGCTGCACACTTAGAACATGGGTCAAGCCCCTCATCATTCATCATGCACTAAACAGGGCTTCCCTTCATTTTAAAAGTTTTCATATCAAATAAACTCAAAAGCTTCTCTTATCAGTATGAAAAAGGAAAAGTAAGAATATATCCAATTTCTGCACCTGTGCTATTTATGGTCACTTAAATGATCCTAGCATACAATTTATGTATCAGATTAGATGGGTCTACTGACTCTCTGCTGCACTGCAGAAAAAGATTAAGTTCCCTGAAGAGGAACCGTTATGGATTTATGTCCCCACAATATTCCTGGGATGAAGCCCTAACCATCATTGTGATGGCATGTGGAGATGGAGCCTTTCAAGAAGTAATTAAGGTTAAAGAAGTTCACAGGGTGGCGCCCTAATCCAATAGAATCGGGGTCCTTATAAGAAGAGGAAGTGACACCCGAGATCTTAGCATGCACCGGGGAATAGCACCTGACATTATAGAGAAGAGATGGCTGTATGCAAGCCAGAAAGGGCAGAGGGGGAGTGGGGGGGGCACCTCATCAGAAACCAACCGACCCTGCTGGACCTTGAACTTGGACTTCCTGACACTAGATCTATGAGAAAAGAAGTGTCTGCTGTTGCTCTCAGCCTGTGGAATTCTGCAATTCTGGGCAGACTTATCCAGGTGCCAAGATGGCCAGACTTGGGGACAGAGAGAAAGCCTTGAACTTTCCCGTGAGAAACGGAACCACGCTCCTCAGGGCACTGTTTGCACATAAAGCAGAAACACCCTGTGTAACCCAGAAGCAAGACAGGAGCTCATCTCTGTACTTGGCTACCTTGTTCATGTGAAGAAGAGGATATTTTAAAAGTGGGCTTAGGTATACAGATCGCTTTGGCTTTTCACACTTGCTGATAAAGCAGAAAAATCACATGACGAAGGTGAAAACTCACAGGTGTACACACGTCATTTTAGACATGAAATCTGCAATGGGAGAGATAAGAATATTGAAAAGTGCCAGAATGTCTCACTTAGCCTAAATCTAAAGCTTCTCTTATCAATTATTTTATGTTACTTTCTTGTTCTGAGATAAGCAAGGATATTTTTCCATGGGTTTAAGAGGAAATGTTTGACATTTTCTGTTGTTTTTACTGTTGAAATTGCATAAAATAGTGGTAAAAGGAATCAAAAACCACATCACAAATCAAGGCACTGATGCTAAGAGAAAAACTCCTTATCCCAAAGTGGGTAACATCACTCTTTCTTTCCCTGGAGAATGACCCCTGGTTCAGACACAATAGGGCTGTAAGTCATACACTTGGTAGCTGTCCTTTCAGCCTATGCACCAGATATTCTTGGGTATACATAGTATTTTTTATGTTTAGTTTTGGTTGGGTCTTATTTAGCATTTAAATGATTAGGTGACTTTACAAAACCTAGGTCGGCACTTTTAAATGATTATGTTTTGTATATTTTACCACAATAGAAAGGGGGGGAAAAGGACTTGAGGACTTTCTTCATGAAATAAGAGTGCAAAGTTAAAAGGGGAAAATAAGCAAGAGGTGCTATTGAGAATAGCCAACAGGATGGAAGGTGAGTAGAATAAGAGAGAATTGTAGATTAATTTCAAAATGGAAAAGAATATTGAAATTGACACTGGAGATAGTACACAGCTAAACTGCTGCTACAGAAAACCGCATCTGAATGACAAACATAAAATGAACCTATAATGTACAGAGAACAGTGTCCCTGGCATATATCAGGCACTCTAGAAGAGACAGTAGCCAGGATTGGGTTTGGGGGAAGAAGGTGTAAGATCTTTATGATGCGGAGAAAAGTATAAATAAATGCAGTGGGAACATGTGAAGGGCACATAGCCCAGGCTTCCCAGGCACTGTTCACGAGGAGTCTCCACACTCCAGGCAAAGTCGATCCAAATAGTGCAGATGGGCCACAGATTTTAATGGCAAGAATTTCTTTTTAAAACCACAGCATCTGGCCTGGTAGCTCAGTTGGTTAGAGCATTTTCCCCATATGCCAAGGCTGTGGGTTTCAGACCCAGTCAAGGCACATGGAAGAATTAAACAATGAATGCATAAATAAAGGGAACAACAAATTGATATCTTTCTCTCTCTGTCCTAATGAGAAGTACTCAATCTTCAAACTACCAGACTCAATCTATACTTCCTACAAAGCATGTATCATTGTAGCATTTTCCTCGATAGAGTATCTACTTTAGGATTTGCCTCAGATTTCAAACTGTGTCTGTGTTTTACACTTTTTAATCTGACCACTGGGTCCTGTAATCATTCTTCAGGCAGCTAGTTTCCACTGGAGTCCTGTAATTCCACTTTGCAAGTGGCTGAGGGCATGCCTGACCTGGGAGGCATTCATTCCTTTTGCAGGAACCTCTAGGCACCTGCACTTCTCCCAACTTTTCTTTTCCAGATGTTTTCTTCCCCACCCCACCTTCATTTTTCTCCAGAACAATTTATCAGCACTGTTGTTCTAAAGAATCACATTTGTTCTAATTGCAAAGAAAATAAAGTGGACTTTGCCACTGTCACTTTGGAAAATTATCTCTCGGTTGAACTGCCTAATTATGGCCTTGAGAACTACTAAAAATTAAGGTCAGAATCACTCCATTTTGAACGTGTTTCAGAGCACTGTGAGCAGGAAAATCTTCATTGTATAGAGAGAAGTGTGTGTCTGTGTTTACTCATAATGTGAAGACTTTTCTGTACATTTTCAAATATTTTTATTCTCATCACTGTTCTCACAATCTCAGAACTCTGAGATAAGGGCAAGACCAGAGGTCAAACTTGAACTCTAACCCACATTTTGCAGCAACCAGTCCAGGAACCCAACCCATTGCTTTCAATAACCAGCCCAGGAAACGAACCTACTGTGTGCAAGTCTGACTTAGAGGAAGTCAGACCATTGTCTTTGGCAACCAGTCCAGAGAGCCAAACAATCAGCCCTAAGCAGCCAGAACATGAATAATCCTATATAGTAAAAGGGTAATATGCAAATTGACCTTAATGGTGAAACAACTGGTTGCTATGATGTGCACTGACCATCAGGGAGCAGATGCCCAACGCAAGAGCTGCCACTCAGTCAGAAGCTGGCTCATGCCTGGCCAACACAGTGATGGTGGTGTGAGCCTCTTCCACCTCCATGGCAGCGCTAAGGATGTCCAGCTAATGGCTAAGGATTTAGGCATGCGAGGAACAGTTCTAAGCTGTTAGTCAGACATCCCCATTCAGGGTCCGAGGGATGTCTGACTGTCACCTTAGGCCCAGTTTCCTGGGGAGTGGGCCTAAGCCAGCAGAAAGACATCCCCCGAGGGGTCTTGAACTGTGAGAGGGCATAGGCTGGGCTGAGGGACATTCATGCCCCAAGTGCACAAATTTTCATGCACTGGACCTCTAGAAACTAATAACTAGTTTATGTCCCCAACTTAGGATCACCAGGAGAAAGCCGACAGGCCCCTCAGACCCATCAGAAAGGATGCCCTGCTCCTAGTCAGCCCACCTGCAGCTTCCCCACACCTGTAGCGGGGCACACCTGGGGCCTCCCTTTTGTCATGATACAGCTTCCCACTCTCCTGTCTGCTTCTGAGTCTCTGCCAAACCCATGTGACGGGGACCCACCCACTTGCTAAAGAAAGCTCTGAAGAAATAATTTTGTTCTTACTTAGGGCATCTGTGTTTATAACTTTCAAAAACCCTGGTAAAACGTAACCTTTATGTATGATGCCAAACCTAAAATGTTCACTTTAGTTTCTATTTTATTATTCCTAAGAGCATAAGGCTTCAACTTCTGTTTTGCTACATATGTTCCATTCAAATCACACTTAGAGCGGCTTTGTCCTTAACATAAAATAATTACTGCCTTTTTATCCCAAGGCTTGTTGTGTGCGAGGTGCTGGGAGAACACAGCCGGATAAGCAAGCCATGACACCAACAGAGGTCCTGACAGTCTGGTACAGAGAGGGCACCCCTAGGATGGTACAATCCCATCATCTACTTCAGTGAGCGTCACCCTCTGGCTCTCACATGGTACATTCAGTACAAGGCAGCAGGGGTATTTTATGTCTAATGGGGACAGTGTGGGTTCTTCCACAGGAAACATGTGGGTGAGGAAAGTCAAAGGAATGTGGCATTGCCCCTGAGGACCCATCAGAGCCGTTCTGGTCTCCAGAAAAAGCAGTCACAAGGCTGAGCTGAGAAGAAGCGTCTGGCCAGGCCTGTGATAGAAACCCAGAGCTCTGTGTCCCTCACAGGCAGGTTCCTTTTGATCCCAGAGAAGCACGGGGCCCTCCTCTGGTCTATAACAAAACCTCCACAGCAGAGCCCCGTGGCAAAGCTTGGCACCGGCTTAAAGGGGCAGCAGGGAGGCCCCCTGCATCTGGAACGTCTCCCTGACTGATGGACAGCGATGGTTGTCCACTTTCTTTCCTTTGCTGACTCAGAAGTCAGTGAGAGCCTGCGGGCACAGTCACTGTCGGGGACGTGGGCCCTGGTGTTTCCACACCTGCTTGAATGCGCCGACATTGAGAGTTTCCAATGTAGAACCTGCTCTCCTTCCTGCACGCCCACCTTGCTTACCCCACCCATTGGGGACTGTGTCTGCATCCCCTTCTCTCTATCCCCACCTCTCCTTGAGGTCCACGCAGGAGCAGCCTCCAGGCAGGGGTAGCAGAGAAAAAGCCGAATACCAGTGAGGTCAAACCCATCTTCAAACAAACACATTGTGACCATTCAGAGGAAGAGTTACAGGGGTTCTGATCCAGGGGTTCTGTGCCGGGCTCATGCATTTGTGCTGGTTTCCATCTACCCTGACTGGGATGCCAACATCCTTGTGTGGTGTGGCCTCTGGAGAAAACTGTTAGGCCTTCTCATCATGTGCCCTGTAGGATTTCCCCACCCCCTGCCCCCAAAGTATACTTCCAGGGCCATATATTTCTGCCTGCCTCCTGAAAAGGGAATGTTTGTAAATCTCGGTTATGAGGCCCAGCATGAGCATTCAAGAATATGCAAATTTCAGGCCCTAGTTCTTGTGTGCCTGTCAGGCAAGGACATAAAATTCACACCAGAGTCAGATTCTTAAAATGAAAATATTATGCAAAATACTCTGATTACCCACCCCTCCCCCCCCCCCGCCCCCACAACTGCTTTGGGGATATATCTATAGAGATTGCCTGTGATGGTTTCCTAATCATTAGCATATGGTTGGAAGACGTAATCAGGAGAGTTTTATTACATTTTCCTCTTTCTGGACCAATGACAACTTCCCCTATTTTTCAAGACTCGGGAAGGATATGATAGGTTCCCTCCGAGATGCTTCATCTGGCCCTTAGTCTAACCCACTCCCAGGGGTCTTGCTATGAGTTTATGCTCATACTAAGGAAAGAGCTTCCAAACTATAAAAATTCGGGCACAAACCTTGTTTAAGATGATACATTTACATATGCACATACATCATAAGTTGAATGATTTAATTATATATTCCTCTCACCCGTAAACTGAAATGAGACAGTCATGATCCCCACACGAGAAAATAAATGAGGCCGAATCACCTACAGTTGCGTATAAGGTGTGATTTCTGACCCCACCGTTTTAGAGCTGAGGACTTGGTGCAACTTCCACTCCCCTGAGCCTGCACGGAGGCATTTTATTCTCTCCCAGATTTGTTACAGGTTTGTATCTTTAATTAATCCTCCCATGTAATATGAAGCTGAGCTAACACCCAGGCTCCTGCAGCTGGGCTGAGCAGGTGACATGGGCAAACAGATTGGCTCCCGGAACTTGACTGAGGTGTGGGGCTGAGGGGAAGGGGTGAGGAGAACGGGCCACAGAGGTCACTCAGGCACCCATGCAGCCGCTGTATTTCCAGGGAAAGCAGGCTTCATGGAAGAGGGTAACATTGGCCGAGAAATTTTATGGCCTGCGTATTTCCCCGATGTAAACGTTATTAAATGAAGGAAACAGGATACCGAATTCAGTTCCAGGGTGAATATCAATAACAGTAATGGGCAGTAGCACGCACCACGGCTGACCTCCTGGGCCCCAGGCTCATAAGCGTTGTCTGCTTATGATGACAAATGCCCCAGGGTACGTTGCACCTGGGAAACAGCCAGTGAAACCTCAGGCGGAACGGAACAACTTCCAAGCCAGGACGCTTGGTCATTCTGTGCCGGGTGATCAGAAGGCTGCCTTCTCCAAATTCTGCTTGCATTCCAAATTTTTTCCAGAGAAGGGACTGTCTACCCTGGGGAATAATTAGCTGTTACCATTGATGGATGAAGCAAAAACTGGAAATGCAGATTTTTCTGAAAGCACATATTCTTTACAAATATTTTTAGAATTATAATGACCAGCTAACGTGAAGATTGATGTGCTAAAATAACACCAGCTTTATGTATGTAAGAGTGGGTACTAGATGGACTCTTTACTGACACTCATGATTCCATCACTAAATCATTTGTGTAAAGAGAATCATTCTGAAATCTGGTCACGGTCATCATGCAGTTTGTAATCTGGAAAGAAAACAAACCACTTATGAAACAACAAAGATAGCATGGAATAGCTTGTATCAGGGGACTGGAGGTCTCTTTTGAGAGAAGGAAAAGGAACAGGGTTTTCAGGAATACTTTCAAGATGGAAGCCAGGGTTCAGCTGACTCTGGAAGGAGAAGAGAGAGAGAGAGAGAGAGAGAGAGAAGAGGCAGGGAAACATTTAGGCTCTGAAGGAGAATAACACGAGTAAGACAGAAACCACAAAAAATAATTGAGTACAAAATTAACAGAGAAAATATAATCAATAACTTGCCCCTATACTTACACTAAACAAGTGGACAACACAACAAAAAAAAATTCCATTCATGAGAGCCATACAATTTTTAAAACTATAGAACTTATGAATAACTTTCTCAAAAAATGTGCCTCACTGGGAGAGGAGGTTAAAACTGAATGCAACACCTGTGTCCCTACTCCCCGAAGAGATGGGCACTTACTAGAGGTCATTCACTCGCACCCACTGGAATGTGTGTGACCTATGTTCCCACCGTGGCACTAGGCAAGGGAGGCTTTGTTGGCACTCTCATGGGGATGATGGCTCTATTTACCGTGTCCAAAGGTATCTCAGCCAAGAGCAAAACGTCTTTGTCGCAGGCTGAGTCCTCTGTGAATGTACCTGTCAGGACACCAGCTTCCCACACAAGTCCTTACTGCTCTGGAGAGAGACTGTGAGGACCGGCTGCACCCCTCAGGGCTGCATCCAACAGCATTGCGGATGTTCCTCCTACTCCTGGGCTCAGCATGCCACATCCCAGGGCCCCAGTGGGTCCACCGCTAGCTCTCAGGCAGCATACAAGTGGAGAATGGTTTTTACATTTTTAAAAGGTTGGGAAAAATAAAAAGAAAAAATATTTCTGATGTGTGAAAACAGTATGAAATTTAAATTCCAGTGTCCATACATAGAGCTTTATTGGAACAGAGCCACGCTCATGCATTTTCCTCCTGCCCAAGGCAGCCTTCACACTACGAAGACAGTGATGAGTGGCTGCAAAGCTTGAAATATTTATTATCTTTCCTGTTATAGACTGAATTGTATTCCCCCAAAAAGTCATATGCTGAAGCCCTAACCCCCAGTACTTCAGAATGTGACTATATTTGGAGAAAGGCCATTACAAAGAGGTGATTAAGTTAAATAAGGCTGTTAGAATAGGCTCTGACCCAACATCACTGTGTTCTTATAAGAGGCAATCTGGACACCCAGAGACACGAGGGACATATGTGGGTACGTGAGAAAGCCCTCGAGAGGTGAGGACACAGTGAGAAGGCAGCATCTGCAAGCCCAAGAAAGAAGCCTCACAGGAACTGAACCGGCAGGCACCTTGATCTTGAACTTCCAGCCTCCAGAACTGGGGGGAAACAAATGGTATTCAAGCCCCCTGGGCCAGCAGTCGCCAACCAGTGGTTGTGGACCACTGGTGGTCCATGACGTCCAAAAGGTTGGCGACCACTGCCCTAGTCTGTAGAATTTTGTTAAGGCAGCCCTAGAAGATGAACACATAGCTCTGTTCAGAAAAGTGTTCTGCCCCTGTCCTATAGCATAACACCCGCCAAAAATTCGCCTGTGTACCCAGTAGTCCAGTGTGTCCTCAGAGGCCCAGAGAGGTTTGGGCCTGGTCTACCCCATCTCCTTCCAAGATGATGGCGAGGAGGCATCAGGCAGTCGCTATCTTTTGGGAAGGATCATGATGGGCAGTGACCCAGGACAGGCCTCCACATGCCCTGTCAGAAGGAGGCCCTTGTGCTGCCCTGAGATGGCTGAGGTGGAGGCACAGTGTCTGACATTGTGGCCTGCGTATTTACAGCAGACCTCTGTCCTAAAGCTCTGTCTACAGGCTCCAACCTGTTCCCTTCACTTGGCCTCTGCATCCCAGGCTCTAGTGCACAGTGCTGACCTAGACAATCTCCCATGTAAAACAGTCTCCCAGTGACAGACATAAAATAAGTCAGAGACCCATTGACTGACAGGGCTTAGAAACATGTCCTCGGGCCATGACATGTAACCCTCCCATAGCATTTATCATGATGATCCAAGGCTCTGGGTCTTCCCTGCCTTCCTCTCCCTGGGAAGACATGTAACTCCCTGGCTATTCTGCTCTTGGATTGGTCTCTGCGTGTGTCATGGTAAAGAAAACACTCCATGGTTCACCTCTTTCCTGCTCTCACAAAGAGGATGGTTTATTCGCATGTGCTCTCTTGGCTGACATGTGCTTCACAGACACATGAACCCCATCCTGCCAGGCACTGAAACCGCAGCTGCCTCTCAGGCCAGCGCCATACTTGCCAAGCACAGCCTTGCTCAGACACAAAATACACTTGAGTATTCTAACTCCAAGCCAGACAAAGTGCATACACTAAGGAAGCTGTCTTGATAAAAGCTCAATCTTTTTTGATAAATACATAGATGGAGATTAAGGTAATGTATCTGTTATGAATTTCTGATAGTTATCCACATTTTTATTTATTGATTGATTTTAGAGAGAGGAGGTGGGAGAGAGGGGTATTGATTTGCTGTTCCATTTATTTATGCATTCATTAGTTAATTCTGGTATGTGCCCTGACCCGGGATTTAACTGACAACCTTGGTGTATCGGAATGATGCTCTAAACAACTGAGTTACCTGGACAGGTATTTTATCCATAGTTTTAATGGCTCCAAGTGTATATTAAAAACAAGAAAGATACGTTCTTTTTATCAACCTCTCATAATTAAGATAATAGCCACCACAAACACACTTGAATATTAAATACCTACATCCTTGGCCATTAGTACCATATTAGCAATTAATAGGAATAAATGAGTCAATAAAATGACTACACTTCTCAGGTGTGATGCTAGGGTCCAGAGATAAATAGGATATGATGTGGCGTTGCCTTCAAGGAACTCATGGTATTGTGAACCTTATACAGAGGTGCAAGGTGGTTATAGGTAGTGCCTACCTAACAGCAGAGCAGGAGGATCATCCAGGCTGAGCAAGGGTGAGCCTGGCATGGGACCAGCGGGCAGGAATCAATGACACCTTCTGTAGTACATGTACCTGGGCTGAAGCTCAAAGAATAGAGAGATTAGCTAAGTGACAAAGAGGATGTAGGAAACGACAAATGTGCTATCTAGGTAGAAGGAAAGTTTCACGTATCAGAAAGTTTCTGAAACATATCAGAAGTTTATTAAAATTCTAAATAAGTGCATATACTGCATCAGAAGCATAACAATATTTACTTCTCTGAAGTTCCTCAACACCACATCCACACAAAATACACCAGCAAAGCAATTTACAATAGCTAATATCTGGAAACAACCCAAGTGCCCATCAGTAAATGAGTAGATAAAAAGCTATGGTATATTTTCACCATAGAATATTATGCAGTAGTAAAAAATAAGGCTCTCTTACCCTTTGAGACAGCATGGAGGGACCTGGAGAGTATTATGCTAAATGAAATAAGCCTGTCAGAGAAAGACAAGTATCACATGATCTTACTCATATGTGGAAACTAATGAATAAAATAAAATGTTAAACAAAATAGATCCAGATACATAGAAGCATTGAACAGACTGTTGAATCTCAGAGGGAAGGGAAGGGTGGGTGGGTAGGAAGAGTTCAAACAAAGACCTTGTATGCATACATGTACTATCCATGGACACAGACAATAGGACAGTGAAGGCCTGGGTGAGGGGGGCGGCACAGGTTGGCTATAAGGGGTCAATGGGAGAAAAAGGGGACATATGTAATATTTTCAACAGGATTTTAAAAAATAAACCCACAAAAACTGTTAATTAGCCAAAACAGACTAAATTTCTCCCTCACAAATGTTATTTGTGAATAACATTTTCACAAATCAAGTTGAACATATTTAATCACAGACTTTTTCATCCAATGATCCCATTCCACTAGATACATTTTGGATCCTGTTCTAAAGTAAAGAAAACCTTTAAGTTAGAAAAGTTCTCAGAACTTGGGATAAAAGCTATTTGTGCATAAAATAGTTTAGAACTAAGAAGCAGAATTGAAAGAACTAAAAGCAAAACTAAAAGGAGAAAAAGGAAAGAACAGATGACAAGGATGACTGAGTGTGATTCAAGTTCAAATTAAAGAAGAAAGCAGTTATGAAATGAAAGGAACAGAGAAAAAAAAGAAGAGAGACAGAGGAGGTCTGGGTGCCACCAAAGATCCCTGACAGCAGAACCATAAAATGAAATGGACCTGGAGAAAATGGGAATTTGAAAACCATCATATTTGATTTATGTAATCCAGTTTAGCTACCTGTTAGAAAAACATTTGGTTCACATCCATTGGCAATTTTTTTTAGCTGTTCTCATTTTAGAAAATTTATTTGCAACAAAGCTATCTGGTTGAAATTTCATAACAAAGGTGAATCCAAGTATGTGTATTTCTGTAGGTCCAAATTCTAAACATTCCTCTTTCTCCTCTTTTGGGAGAGCAGAAAGTTCTGAGATATTTTTTTTAATAAATAAAAAATGAAAAATGAAAGATTTATTAAAATAAATCAAATTAAGTCCACCTCAAATCTTCATGGCAGCCAGTGGCATATTGAATGCCATTTTTTAATTATTTCCTTTTAGGTATTGAAGGAACATAATATAAAAATTAAGATATATGTGTTCATAGAAGTGCAAGTCACAACATAATGTACTTTTAATTTTGTTGATAACATAAGATCATAAAGTATCGAGAAGCAGTCTCTTCTAAGCTATGTTTAGAATTAGACACCTCTGTGGCTTCTTTCTGACATAGCTATCTCTTTCTTGGCATTAATGCAATGCCCAGTTCTGTAATCATTATTACTATTTAAATGTCAATTCAGCATCCACATCCATTACCTTGAAAAACCTTAAAATATAAGCAGACATTTTTAAATGAAATTATAGGCAAACATTACATAAAATTGAAATTGCCTTTGATCAGTTCATTAAAATTATTGGTGGAGCAAGGCAAGATGGCGACCGGCAGGAAGGTAGGGAGGGAGAGTATGTGAGAGAGTGAGGGAGCAATCGAGGTGTGTGGGGACATGTGTGGCTGTGTGTGTGAGTGAAATAGAGACACTTAGATCCTAAAGTTCTTCCAGGGGGCTGTCAAGCCAGGCAGTCTTAGACGGCAAAACCTCGCGGCCACTGCAAACACTCCAGAGAGGACACCAGCAGCACAGAAACCGCGCCATCTTGAAGAACAGAACTGCTTGAGATTAGGATCCTAGCCTCGCCACTACCCAGTTTAGTCTCAGAAGCAAACCAGGACCTTACAGCTGCTCTGCTAGAAAACCTGCCATCATGACTGCAGACCCGGGGACACCAGGACTCCAGGCACCTGGCCACAGATTTCTGTGAGTCACAAAGCCACAGCAGCAACATAAAAACTACCAGATTCCAGCCACACAATAAGACTTTTTGCACACACGAAGCAGTGGCAACTCTGCCTGACTTTGAGCCTTGGTATCAGACACGGGAAGTTTGTTTCCCAAGAATAGTCTCGGGGCCCAGGCAGGGAGACTGAGTGGAATTCAAGCCTATCTGCTCAGCCCTATGGAGGTAGTTTCTGTGACCAGATCCCATGCTCACACAGGGCAGGGAAACAGTGCTGATCTTGAGCCTGGTTTTTCAAACTCAGGGAATTTGTTTCCTGAGACTCACCTCCACGCCCAGGCAGGAAGGCAGTCCTGAATGTGAACATAGCTGTATGACCTTGGGGAGATTGTTTTGTGCTACCAGATCCTATATCCATGCAGGGAGATAGCACTGAATTTGAGCCTGGGGTGCAAACTTGGGGAGTTCATTTCCCATAACCAGACCCTGCACCTTAGTAGAGAAGCTGCAGTGAATCTGAACCTGGATGTGCAGTTTTGGGGAGTTTGTTCCCCACGACCAAAACCTGTGCCCACACAGGAAGGCAGTGCTGAATTTGAGCCTGGGTACATGGACACAGGGAGTTTTTTTCCACAGTGCACACCTATGTGACCGGATTCCACACCCACACTAAGGGGCAGTGCCACCTGACTTTGATTCAGGGAAGGTGCATATAGAAGGCTGTTTACCACAGGGCAGTAGTAGAACTCCTGCCAACACAGTGAAACTAAGCAACCCAGTCTACTGGGAAGATTAGGGACCCTGAATCTCCACACAAGAGGCAGCATTGACCACCAGTGACTAGACTCGGTTCCTCACTACGTGCGCCTGAGATTCCTGATTCCCAGTATATTCACACTAAGAGCCAGTGACTCCAATTCTTGAGGACCTGATTCTCAGTGTGAGGTAGCACCAAGAAACAGAGACTCTGATACTCGATTCTCAGCATGGACACAGGGAACATCTAACACGCAATAGGGGACTTTGATTTTTTGGCACATGCCAGTGGGTCCTCTATTTCAACATGGCACAGGCAGGGTATCTGATTCTAGGTGCTCACACGAGGCAACTCTAAGCACCTGTGACTCTGACCCAGGGTGAGTGTGGTCCCCACCAATCCACAGCAATCGCAAGTCTTGGTATCAGAGCTATTTAGTGACATTTAGGGGATGCAAAACTTCCAATGCAAATGGTCCAGGCTCCCACAACTCGACATCTGAACCTTCTGGTGATAGTCAGAACAGGGAGAAAATAAAGCAATCTCCAGAGGAAAGAAAAGGAGGATTTGCCAAGTAAGGAAATAAGTGAAACAGAAGCATGAACTTGATAGAAAAAGAATTCTGAGTAATGTTCATACAATGGATGGACAAGAAAATCAACAACCTATGCAAAAATCAGGATTAAATGAAAAATGATATAGCTGCAATCAAAAACACCATGAGAGGCTTCAACAGTAGACTAGAAGAAGCAGAGGACCGAATCAGCAAGTTAAAAGATCAGGTACAGAAACAAGCCCAATCTGAACAGCAACTAGAGAAAAAAATTAAAAAGCAGGAGGAGAGCCTAAGGGAGCTTTGACAATTCAAAACAAAGTAACATCTGTATAATAGGGCTTCCAGAAAGACAAGAAGAGCAGCAAGGATTAGAAAATTTATTTGAAGAAATGATGACAGAAAACTTCCCTGATATTGGGAAGAAAAATGTTACCTAAGTACAAAAAGTTCCAACCAAGGTGAATCCCAAAAGACCCACACCAAGACATGCCGTAATTACAATGGCAAATGTTATTGACAAAGAGAGAATCTTAAAGGCTGCAAGAGGGATACCTACAAAGGTTACCCCATCAGATTACCAAATGATTTCTCAACAGAAACACATCAAGCTAGAAGGTAATGGAAGGAGATATACAAAGTGATGCAAAGTAAAAGACTCAATCCAAGAATACTCTATTCAGCAAGACTATCAATCAAAATTGAAGGGGAAATCAGGAGCTTCACAGATAAAAATAGACTAAGGGAGTTTATCACTACCAAAGAAGCAATGCAAGAAATGCTAAAGGGAATGCTGTAAAAAGGAGAAACAAAAAGGTAAGGACCAGAGCCTCAAAAAATAAAAATGGCTACAAACAAGTACCTTTCAATAATAACTTTAAATATAAACGGACTAAATGCTCCAATCAAAAGACATCAAGTGGTTAAATGGATAAAAAAACATGACCCATATATATGCTGTCTACAAGAGACTCACCTCAGAACAAGGGACTCACACAGAATGAAAGTGAAAGGATGGAAAAATATCTTTTAGGAAAATAGAAATGAAAAAAAATCTGGGGTAGCAATACTTATATCTGATAAAATAGACCTCAAAGTGAAGGCCATAACAAGAGATAAGGAAGGAAGGCTACTTCATAATGCTAAAGGGATCAATATAATAAGAGGATTTAACGCCGGTAAACATATATGCATCCAAAGCAGGAGCACCCAAATGCATAAAAAAATCTCCTAGAAGATATCAAGAGAGAGATAGATAACAATACAATCATAGTAGAGGACTTTAATACACCACTGATATTACTGAATAAATCCACTAGACAAAAAATCAGCAAAGAAACAATAATCCTAAATGACTTACTACATCAGATGGACTTAATTGACATCTTAAGAACATTTCATCCCAAAGCTGTGGAATATACGTTCTTCTCAAGTACACATGAGACATTTTCAAAAATGGACCACATACTGGGTCACAAACAAAGTCTCCCCAAATTCAAGAAGATTGAAATAATACCAAATATCTTTTCAGACCATAATGGCATGATATTAGAAATAACTACAATAAAAACAATCCAAAACATTCAAACACCTGGAAGCTGAATAGCATGTTATTAAATATTGATTGGGTTACCAATGAGATCAAAGAAGAAATTAAAAACATTCTGAAAACTAATGACAATAAAAACACAACAATCCCAAACCTATGGGACACAATGAAAGCAGTCCTGAGAGGGCAGTTTATAGCTCTACAGGCCTACCTCAAAAAAACAAGAAAAAATGGTAGTAAATCATCTAATGCTACAACTCAAAGAATTAGAAAGAGAGCAACAAGAAAAGCCCAGAGTGAGCAGAAAGAAGGAGATAATAAAGATTAGAGTGGTAATAAATGACATAGACACACACAAAAAAAAAAAACATAAAAGATCAATGAAACCAAGACCCGGTTCTTTGAAAGGATAAACAAGATGGATGAACATCTAGCCAGGCTCACCAAGAAGAAAAGAGACAGGACTCAAACAAACAAATTCAGAAATGATAGAGGTGAAATAACAACAGACTCCATAGAAATATAAAGGATTGTTAAAAAAATATTATGAACAACTTTATTCTGACAAGTTAGACAACCTGGAGGAAATGAACATATTCCTAGAAAAATACAACCTTCTAAAACTCAATCAGGAAGATTCTAAACATCTCAGTAGGCCAATACCTATGGAAGAAATTAAAGCAGTCATCAAAAAGATTCCAGTAAACAAAAGCCCAGGCCCAGATGTCTTCACAGGAGAGTTATACCAAACATTCAAGGAAGAACTAAACCTATCCTCCTCAGACTATTCCAAAAAATTCAAGAGGAAGGAACACTTCCAAGCATCTTCTATAAAGCCAACATTACCCTAATACCAAAACCGGATAAAGACAACACAATGAAAGAGAATTACAGGCCAATATCTCTCATGAACATAGATGCCAAAATCCTCAACAAAATTCTGGCAAATCGGATCCAGCAGTACATCAAAAAGTTCATACACCATGACCAAGCAGGATTTATACCAGGGATGCAAGGATGGTACAATATCTAAAAATCAATAAATGTGATACATCACCTAAACAAATTGAAGGGGGGAAACACATAGTCATATCAATTGATGCAGAAAATGCATTTCACAAAATCCAACACCCTTTTTCGATAAAAACTCTCAGCAAGGTAGGAAGAGAAGGATTATACTTCAACATCATAAAAGCCATATATGGTAAACCCATAGCCAGCAACACACTCCATTTCCCCTAAGAACAAGACAGGGAAGCCCTCTCTCACCATTCCTGTTAGACATAGTACTGAAAGTACTAGCCATTGTTATCAGACAAGAAGAAGAAATAAAAGGCATCCAAACCGGAAAAGAAGAAGTAAAACTGTCCTTATTTGCAGATGACAAGATACTGTACATAGAAAGCCCTAAAATCTCCATAAAAAAATCATTAGACTTAATAATTTTTTCAGCAAGGTAGCAGGATACAAAATTAATGCCAATAAATCTATGGCATTTCTATACACTAATAGTGGACTTAAAGAAAGAGAGACTAAAAGAGCAATCCCAGTTACCATCGTACCAAAAAAAAATTAATATACGTAGGAATAAACTTAACTAAACAAGTAAAAGACCTATATGCAAAAAGCTACAGGATACTGAAAAAAGAGATAGAAGAAGATATAAACAGATGGAAGAGCATACCTTGTTCATGGATAGGTAGAATCAACATCATCAAAATGTCCATTCTACCCAAAGCAATCTATAAATTCAATGCAATCCCCATTAAAATACCAATGGCATATTTCACAGACCTAGAACAAACTCTCCAAAAATGCATCTGGAATAAAAAAAGACTCTGAATCCTGAGAAAGAAGAACCAAGTAGTTGGCATCTCAATACCAGATATACACAGCCACTGTTCTCAAAACAGCCTGGTACTGGCACAAGAACAGACATATAGAGCAATGGAATAAGATAGAGAACCCAGAAATCGACCCAAACCACTATATCCAATTAATATTTGACAAAGGAGGCATGAACATACAATGTAATCAAGACAACCTCTTCAACAAATGATGTTGGAAAAATTAGACATATACATGCAAAAATATGAAACTAGACCATCAACTTATACCATATAGAAAAATAAACTCAAAATGGATAAAGGACTTAAACATAAGACGGGAAACCATAAAAAATACTAGAGGAATCCACAGGCAGCAAAATCTCAGACATATGCCAAAGGAACTTCTTCACTGATACTACTCCTAGGGCAATGAAAGCTAAAGAGAAAATAAACAAATGTAACTACATCAAAATAAAAATCTTTTTCACAGCAAAAGAAACCATCAACAAAACAAGAAGAAAGACCACTATGTAGGAGAACATATTTGCCAATGTTATCACTGATAAGGGTTTAATCTCCAACATTTACAGGGAACTCATACGACTCAACAAAAGGAAGATAAACAATCCAATCAAGAAATGGGCAACAGACCTAAATAGAAACTTTTCGAAAGAAGACAGAAGGGGAAGGGCAAGAGACATATGAAAAAATGCTCAAAGTCACTAATTATCCGAGAGATGCAAATCAAAACGACAATGTGATACTATCTCACACCTGTCAGAATGGCTATCATCAACAAATCAATAAATGACAAATGTTGGCGAAGTTGTGGAGAAAAAGAACCTTGGTGCACTGCTGGTGGGAATGCAGATTGGTACAGCCACTGTAGAGATTAGCACGGCGTTTCCTCAAAAAACTAAAAATGAAAGCTGAGGTATGAAGACACATGCTTAGAGAGGACAGGCGGTGGAGTGCCTTGCTGGCTTCCTCCAGCAGGAGGGAGACAGAAACTCCCAACTTCACTGAACCACAGTTCCAGGCGAGACTCATAGGGGACAAAGGGGAAAGAGTCTGGACTGTCGTGAAAAGAGAGGAGTGCAAGGAAATTCAAGGGAGCCTTGAAAGGCAGAGGTCTGGAGGCATGTGAGCGTGAGTGTGCACACAGAGGGCTGACTGATGATTGTGCTGCTGGCTTTCTCTAGCGGGAGGAAGACAGAACCTCCCAATTGTGCTGAAATCCATTCTGACTGCATTGAATCCAAGTTTTGGGCAAGACCCTGGGGCCCAGACTCATAGGGGTCCCTGTAGAGCACAAAAACTCAGGGGAGCCAGAAAGGCAGAAGCCTGGAGGTATAAAAACGTGAGTGCGCAGAAAGGGCTGCAGCGATTACTGAGAGACACTGTGACCCAGGGACCGAATAGGGCAGGATGACAGAAAGCCAAGGCTGTCTGTTCAGCCCTGAGACTCAGCCCCATCCAAGCTGAGCACAGAGGCTTTTGCAATTGTGCAAGTCTTATATCATAAGGCTGACTCCAGCACACAAGTTCTCCCGGCATAGACACAGCTGATCCTCACAACCAATTGGCTTGGAGGTCAATTCCTCCCAATGATACCAACAACAATCAAGACTTAACTACAACAAAGCTGTTCACACAGTCCACAAAGGGGTACACCAAGAGAGTCCACCTCAGGTAACTGGGAAGATGGAGCTACTGGCCATATAGGACAACTAGCACACAAAGCCACTCTACCAACTCATGGAAGCAGTGAAAATGTGGAGACAAAAGAACAGATTACAAACAAAAGAAGTGGAGGAAAATAAATGACTGGATATAGAGTTCAAAACCACAGTTATGAGATTTTTCAAGAATTTCCTAGAAAAGATGGATAAATTTAGCAAGACCCAAGAGAAGATGAAAAAGGACCCACTATAGATGAAAAAGGACAAAAGAGAAATTAAACATACACTGACTGAAATAAAAAATATTATACAAAGACCTAACAGCAGACTAGAGGAATGCAAGAATCAAGTCAAAGATTTGAAATACAAAGAAGCAAAAAACACTCTACTGGAAAAGCAAAAAGAAAAAAGAATAAAAAAAATGTGAAGATAGTGTAAGGAACCTCTGAGACAACTTCAAGCATACCAACATCAGAATTATTGGGGTGCCAGAAGAAGAGAGAGAGCAAGATATTGAAAACCTATTTGAAGAAATAATGACTGAAAACTTCCCTCACGTGGTGAAAGAAATAGACTTTCACCAGTAAGTACACAGAACCACTAACAAAAGGAATCCAAAGAGGACCACACCAAGACACATCATAATTAAAATGCCAAGAGCAAAAGACAAAGAGAAAATATTAAAAGCAGCAAGAGAAAAATAGTTAATTACCTACAGGAGCACCCATTTGATTGTCAGCTAATTTCTCAACAGAAACTATGCAGGCCAGATGGAAGTGGCAAGAAATATTCAAAGTGATGAATAGCAAGAATCTACAATCAAAGCTATCATTCAGAATTGAAAAGTAGATAAAGAGCTTCACAGATAAGAAAAAACTAAAGGAGTTTATCAACACCAAACCAGTATTACATGAAATGCTGAAAGGTACTCTTTAAGAAGAGGAAGAAGAAGAAAAAGGTAAAAATAAAAATTATGAACAACAAATACATATCTATCAAAAAGTGAATCTAAAAATCAAGTGAATTAAAAATCTGGTGAACAAAATAAACTGATGAATATAATAGAATTAGGGGCATAGAAAGGGAGTAGACTGACAATTCTCAGGGAGAAAGAGATGAGGGAGGTGCAGGGAGAGACTGAACAAAAATCATACACCTATGGATGAAGACAATGTGGGGGGAGGTAAAGGTAGAAAGAGGTGTGGGAGCCAGGTGGAGGGGAGCTAAGGGAGAAAAAGAGGAACAATTATAATAATCTGAACAATAAAAATTTATTAAATAAAAAAAACTAAAAATGGAACTCTCATTTGACCCAGTTATACCACTTCTAGGAATATATCCCAAGAAACTAGAATCATCAATCAGAAAGGATATATGCATCCCTATGTTCATAGCAGCACAATTTACTATAGCTAAGATTTGGAAACAGCCTAAGTGCCCATCATGAGATGAGTAGATTAAAACACTGGGTATATCTATCTACGCAATGGAATGCTATGCTGTGCTAAAAAAGAAAGAATTCCTACCATTTGCAACAACATGGATGGAACTAGAGAGCATTATGCTAAGTGCAATAAGCCAGTCACAGAAAGGTATCACATGATCTCACTCATTTGTGGAATATAATGAACAACATAAACTGGTGAACAAAAAAAGTTCCAGAGCCAAAACCAGTTTGGCTCAGTGGATAGAGCGTCGGCCTGTGAACTGAAAGGTCCCAGGTTCGATTCCGGTCAAGGGCATATACCTTGGTTGTGGGCACATCTCCAGTGTGGGGCGTGCAGGAGGCAGCCGATCGATGTTTCTAACTCTCTATCCCTCTCCCTTCCTCTCTGTAAAAAATCAATAAAATATATTTTAAAAAAAAAAAACAGTTCCAGAGACAGAGAAACATTGATCAGACCATTAAACCTCAGAGGGAAGGTAGGGGAAGGTGGGGGTAATGAGGAGAGATCAACCGTATGGGCCTAACCAATGGACACAGACAACTGGGGGGAGGGGGAGGGTGAATGCATGAGTGGGGGGATGGGAACTAATGGAGGAATAAGGACACATATGTAACACCTTAATCAATAAAGACATTTTAAAAATAAATAAATAAACAAACAAACAAATAAATAACTGAAAACATAAAAAATAAAATAAAATAAAATTATTGGTAAGTCATCCATTTCCCCTCTAACCACCTTACATAGGACATTTATTTGCTCATTTTGATCCAATAACAAGTCCCTGTGCCCGACACACAGTAGAATTTCAACCAATGGCTGTTGTACCAAATTGAAGCCAGGTCCATAACAATAATTTCCTAGTCTTTCTGTATTATATCTCCATGCTTATATGAAATGGATATATGTGTCCATCCCCCCTACCCAAAACTCATATGTTAAAATCTAGTCCTCAGTGTGATGGTATTGGGAGGTGGGGCTTTTGGGAAGTGACTGGGCCATTTACTTATTAAAATAAATCTAATTAAGTCCACCTCAAATCTTCTATGGCAGCCCCCAGCATATTAGATGCCACTTTTAAATTATTCTCTTTCAGGTCTGGAAAAAATACAGTATAAAAATTAAGGTACAGATATTCATAGAAGTGCAAATTACTACATAATGTACATCCATATTCATTACCATGGAGAGCTCTCTCTTGCCCCTTCCCCCAGGGGAGGTCATGGCAAGAAGACAGCCAGGAACCACCAGACATGGAATCTGCAAGTGCCTAGATCTTGGGTTTCCAGTCTCCAGAGCTGTGAGAAGTACAAGTCTGTTGTTTTAAGTCCTGCAGGCTGTAGTGTTTTCTTACAGCAGACAGACAAACTTCATGAAAAAGATCCATTTGATTTTATGTGATCCTCAGGTCTTTGATCATTAGCATGCACGATCATTGACACACTGGAAACACACTTCTGTGAAAACAACACTATTCCTACAAAACTAAACAGACTCTTAGCATAGCATCCTATTACTGATACTTAACCAAAGCAGTTAGAAACAAGACCACACAAAACCTGCACATGGAGGCTTCTAGCAGCTTTGTTCATACCTATCAGAACTTGAAGAACCAAGATTCCCTTCTATAAGTGAACAGGTAAATAAACTGTGGTGTATCCAGACAACGGAATATTATTCAATCACAAAAGAAATGAGCTATCAAGCCAGGAAAAGACATAGAAGAATCTTACATGCATGTTGTTAAGTGAAAGCAGCCAATCTGAAAAGGCTACATACCATATGATCCCAACTTTATGACATTCTGGAAAAGGCAAAACTATGGAGACAATAAAAAAGATCAATGGTAGCCAGGGGTTGATTTGGGGGAAGACAGATAGGAAGACTTAAGACAGTGAAATACTCTGGATGATCCCAAAATCTTGGATCCATGTCGTTATACATTTGTCAAAATCCACAGAATGTGCAACACCAAGAGTGAACCTTCAGGTAAACTATGGATTTGGGTGATAATGAAGTCAATGTAGGCTCATTGATTATGAAAAATGTGCCTCTCTTTCTGTGGGGGATGGTGCTAATGGGGAGGCTGTGCATGAGTGAGGGCAGGGTCTATGGAAACTCTCTGTACTTTCTGCTTCACTTTTCTGTGAACCTATAACTGCTCTTTAGAAAAATTAGTCTACTAACATTGAAAAAAAATATTCATTGGTGATCTGAAATTTAGTTATAACAGGTGTCCTGTATTTTCACCTGCTCAATCTAGCAATCCTATTAGAAGAGCACAGAGATTTCAAATTACAAAAACCCTAAATGAATATTTTAATGTGCTGGGCATATTTTGAGCCTCTGTTTCCACTCCCAACGGGTGCTCCCCCATTATCTATCCAGCCAAGACACTCAAATGAATGGAAGGCAAGGTTTCAACGGGCTGCATACCCCAGTGCTGGATTAATTTGCCGGAGTTTGGCTCCCTCTAAAGAACCTGAGGATTTAAAATAGAATATGTACATTAATTTCTAAACTAACACTTTGTTTACATAAGGTTTATTTTCTATGGGTCACAGGCTTCTTTGTTCACATGTGTTATTTCGGTAATTTCATTAAAGCCTGTGAAATCCGAAAGTGGGGTTTCAATTATTGCACACTCCCCAGTAACCTAATGTGACACCCAAAAAAGGCTCTCAATAAATGTTTCTTAAATGATTCTTCTCTTTTCTCAGATATTTTCAAAATCACACATCGGATCTTTAATGCAACACTCTTTATTTCCATTAGCAGGGCTATTTCTTAGAAGACCACTCACATGGCACCAGTATAAATTTAATATTTAATTTATTCAAGCAGCAATCACCACCAAACTTTGCAGAACCAGAATTGAAATTTCTGTCTCTGAAGTCACCTGCCGCTGCAATGGTGGCTGAGTAATTACAGTTAGCAATCTATAGCCTCAGGCAATCCCAGTTGCAACAGCTCTGCTGAGGCTGAGATCTCAGGCACCATCACAGCACCAAGTTAACAATAAAGCTCATAAAACTGAGCCAATTATCTGCCAAGCACATCTCTGGATACTCACATCTGGAGAGAAGTCTATTATGGAGATACTGACGCACATCGCAGCTCCGCCATCCAACTACACACTTACAGTATTATTACTGACAGCCAGCTTGTCATCAGCCACCCTCGGCTGATCTGCCTGGGACAGATTTCATTTCCTGACATGAAACATTCTCATTTTCTGCTCTCCCAGGTGAGACACGTGCCTGAGAGGTCACCTGGAGGAATAGTTCCCACCCCAGGGGCTGACTGCAGGCCACTGATTACTGCTGGACATTGGAAATTCTTTGCTACAGCAAAACTATTATAAATATGAAGGGACTTTTGAGCTATTCATAGACTTTCTTAGATGCTTTCACTCAGAGGCTTTTACCAAATCCACAGCCAAGATAAAACAGCTCAGCATGGCACTCGTTTTTAATGACTCTCGAGCTAGAATAAATCCCTGTTCAGTGCATTAACTCTCATCAGGACTCTAACAATTGGCCTCGGTCTTGCCTTTGCCCATACTGGGCAAAAAACCTCGCCCTCGCTGTGATGCCAAGGCAGGCCTGAGCAGAGTAACAGAATTCCTAACAGCAGCCTGGACTTTGAGGAAGCACCTGTGATTCCCACATAGGGGAGCTGGCTTCTCCTTCCCCGTGACTCCTGCACCAGGCCTCCCCACACACAACACCAGACCCCAGCAAAGACAAAAACAAGTGAGGAGCTTTACTATTTATTCTCAGTGAACAGAGAAGCCCTCAGTGGAGTCAAACATTAGGAGCAAGTACCCCAGTTTGGGAACCACAGCTATGTTCTTGGTGCTTCTATAAAGAAAAATCTAGAAAGGAACACCCTTGAACTAAACCTGAGAAGTCAGACCCAGCATTCCACCCATATCTCTTTAGGTACATCTGTGAAATAATACACAACAATGCCTAAGAATAAACGTTAAAGTTGGCATCAAGATGTAGAGGTTGGCAACCCCATGCTAATCTAAAACACACTCACACAATAAACGTCACTTCCAATCAATGGTGCCCGCCCTTCATCCTGACAGAGCAAATTAGCCACCCAATGTCCAATGAATGACATGACCATCCCTCTCTACCTGCCAATGATATATAAACCTCATTCTGTGTATGTGCCTTTAAAGGATATCTGTTGGTATATGGAAAATCCCACCAAAAGACAAAATGTTATTAAAAATAAATGACAATCCCACGTCTGTAGGCAGAAGCTATTCTGTGCTTCATTGGCCAGGCACACGCACCTGCTTTCACATGTAGGTGTTCAGCACTTTTGTATAAAACTGGACTTTGATTTCACATCTGGTCCACTTAATGGTCAGCTCAGAATCATCCTTGACATGTGTTTGGTGTCTCTTTGGTACTTCTCTCTTCATTTGCTCTAGTACATGAGGTTTGTGCCTTTTATGAATTCTCTGTATGACACTCAGAGAAAGTGAGTCAGAGAACAGGATGGAGCCAAACCTGAAACATGGGTGACCATGCATAAAGGGGAAATGGTAAGCTTATTAGACTAGCTGGTGATTTAACTATTTTAATTAACTGTCATAGGCCTGCCATTCTCCCTTTATCACTTCTAACCAACACACATGTGGCAAAAGAGCTAAAATTAAGACTGAGGGCCCTGCCAGGTGTGGCTCAGTTGTTGAGCACTGTCCTGTGCACCAAGAGGTCATAGGTTTGATTCTGGATCAGGGAACATGCCCAGGTTGCAGGCTCAATTTCCAAGGAGGGCATACAGGAGACAGCTGATCAATGTTTCTACCTCTCTCTTTTCCTCTTTATTCCTCTCTCTCTCTAAACTCAATAAAAACATTTTTTTAAAGACTTAGGAATAGCATGGAGATGGCAGCATGAGTAAATGCCTTTACTCACCCCCTCCCATAGCCACATCAAAATTGCAAATAGCCAGACGGGAGTGGCAAGAAATATTCAACGTGATGAACAACAAGAACCTACAACCAAGAATAATCTATCCAGCAAAGCTATCATTCAGAATTGAAGGGCAGATAAAGACCTTCACAGAGAAGAAAAAGCTAAAGGAGTTCATCAACTCCAAACCAGTATTATATGAAATGCTGAAAGGTACTCTTTTAGAAGAGGAAGAAGAAAAAGGTAAAAGACAAAAAATTATGAACAACAAATACACATCTATCAACAAGTGAATCTAAAAATTAAGTGAATTAAAAATCTGATCAACAGAATAAACTGGTGAATATAATAGAATCAGGAGCACAGAAAGGGAGTAGACTGATAATTCTCAGGAGGACAAAAATCATAAAGCATCAAACAGACTGTGAAATTATAGCAGAAAGATTAAAGTTAGGTGAGGTAAATAAGTGATCAATCAAAGGACTTGTATGCATGCTTATAAACATAACCAATGATCACAGACACTGGGGGGTCGGGGTATGCCTGGGAGGGTGGGGAGGCAATGGGGAGATATGTATAAAAAATTAATAAAAATTAATTTTAAAAAAAATTGCAAATAAAATACAGAATAACCAAGATCCAGAACTGGCCAATACCAGTTTGGTTCAGTGGACAGAGCGTCAACCTGCGGACTGAAAGGTCCCAGGTTCGATTCTGATCAAGGGCATATACCTTGGTTATGGGCACATCCCCAGTGGGGGGTGTGCAGGAGGCAGCTGATAGATGTTTCTCTCTCATCGATGTTTCTAACTCTCTATCCCTTTTCCTTCGGCTCTGTAAAAAATCAATAAAAATATATTTAAAAAAAAAAAAAAAGATCCAGAACTGCTGGAAAGCTGGCTGATGGAAGTCCTACAATTAGAGAAGTAAAGAAGAAAGTATAGAGTCTGAGGTGCTGAAATGCAGAACAGCCAGCACCCACATGTGCTGCTTTTGTAATCAGGAGGGAGATCATCTCTGTGGAGGCCACCCAGAGGAGCAAGGAGTCCCAGCCCCATGCTAGATTCCTAGCCCAGGGTCTGAGAGCTGCAAAAAGAAGTCTCCATTGGTAGTAAGAACTACAGGCTATAAAAACCAGTGCGGATTGGGACTCAATGACACAGAGACTCCTGGAGACCCAGCTGTTCCTCTTAAAAGGCACCATGAATTGAACTTGCAAGGTCCTGCTTCCTCTGAGCTCCAGCACCAGGGAGAGGCTTTGGGAAGCACAGACACATACAAGGAGAACCTGGATTATCTGGCATTGGGGCAAGAATTTGGGAGCAGCTTTTTCCCAGATGGAGGTGCTCACAGAGATCATTGTTCCTATGTTGGGACCTCCCTGATTGTAGGGTTGGAAGCCATTTCTGTTGGCCCCATCCTGGTGATCTCCTAAGACCTGCCTCATCCAATTTACAACCCCACCCAAGCTATGTGCAGTGGCTTTTGCATATGAATAGCCTGTCCTTTTTCAGACTAAAAACCTGTCTAATAATTTGCAACTGGGTCAGGGAGCCCCAAACCTATCAATAAAAGGCCAAAGACCCAGCACTAGCACAGCCTGCCTTGATTGATAGCTTGGGTCTCTTCTGGGTACTTCCAAACCCAATACAAAGAGGAGGAATCTAAGATCTCCCTGGAGCTCCTGCTGGGCAGTAACAGGCTGTGGCTGATTTTGCACCTCTCTGGAGACCCAAGAGCCAGTGTACCCAGTGGTCAGTGTGAGACCATACCAGATTACAACTCTTCACATCCATAAGCAACACACTCAAGGAGCAGACTCATGAGCACCAAAGCCCTACTGAAGCAAGTATTGCTCCATAAGAGTGTCTCCTACACAGCAGCTCTCCCACTGTAGTCACAGCTGATCCTCACAGCCAATTGGCCTGGAGGTCAATTCTTTCAGATGACACCAACAGCAATCAAGTCTCAACTACAATAAGTCTGTGCTCACAACCTACAAATGGGTGCATCTATAGAGCACAGTTCAAATGACTGGGGAGGCTGAGCCACTGGGCCCTATAGGATACCTACTACATAATGCCACTCTACCAACTCAAGGAGACATAGCATCTCTACGCAATACATAGAAAGAAACACAGGAAAGCAGCCAAATCATAGACAAAGAAACATATCACAAATGAAATAAATGGAAAAGAGCAAACTACTGGACATAGAGTTTAAAACCACAGTTATAAGGTTACTCAAGAATCTTCTGCAAACTTCCAAAAAATGCAAAAGGACCAGTCAAAAATTAAGCATACACTGACTGAAATAAAAAAATAATATATAGAAATATGAGGAAGCAAAAAACACCCAACCAGAAGAGCAAAAAGAAAAAAGAATCCAAATAGCGTAAGAAGCCTCAGGGAAAATTCAAGCATACCAACATTTGCATTATAAGGGTGCCAGAAGAAGATAGAGAGCAAGATATTGAAAACCTGTTTGAAGAAATAATGACTGACATTAATCATCCGAGAGATGCAAATCAAAACAACAATGCGATACCATCTTACACCTGTCAGAATGGCAATCATCAACAAATCAACAAATGACAAGTGTTGGCGAGGATGCGGAGAAAAAGGAACCCTTGTGCACTGTTGGTGGGAATGCAGACTGGCGCAGCCACTGTGGAGAACAGTATGGAGTTTCCTCAAAAAACTAAAAATGGATCTCCCATTTGACCCTGTAATACCACTCTTAGGAATTTATCCTAAGAAATTACAAACAGCAATCAGAAAGGATTTATGCACCCCTATGTTCATAGCAGCACAATTTACAATAGCCACAATTTGGAAACAGCCTAGGTGCCCATCAGCAGATGAGTGGATCAGAAAACTGTGGTACATCTACACAATGGAATTCTATGCTGCCATTAAAAAGAAGGAATTCTTACCATTTGCAGCAACCTGGTTGGAACTGGAGAGCCTTATGCTTAGTGAAATAAGCCAGTCAATGAAGGAGAAGCATCACATGATCGCACTCATTGGGGGATAATAAAGAACATTATAAACTGATGAACAAAAAGATAGATACAGAGACAGTAAAGCTTCAAACAGACTGTGAAATTACAGCAGGAAGATTAAAGTTAGGTGAGGTAGATAAGAGATCAATCAAAGGACTTGTATCTATGCATATAATCATAACCAATGAACATACACACTGGGGGGTTGGGGTATGCCTGGGAGGGAGGGGGGGCAATGGAGAGATATGTATAAAAAATTAATAAAATTAAAAAAAAAGAAATAATGACTGAAAACTTCCCACACCTGATGAAAGAAATAGACTTACAAGTCCAGGAAGCACAGAGAGTCCCAAACAAGAGGAACCTAGAAAGGACCACACCAATAAACATCATAATTAAAATGCCAAAGGCTAAAGACAAAGAGAGAATCTTAAAAGCGAAAGAGAAAAGCAGTTAGTTACCTTCAAGGGAATGCTCATAATTAAAATGCCAAAGGAAAAAGACAAAGAGAGAATATTAAAAGCAGCAAGAGAAAAACAGTTAGTTACCTACAAGGGAGCACCCATATGACTGTCAGCTGATTTCTCAACAGAAATTATGCAGGCCAGAAGAGAGTGGCAAGAAATATACAAAGTGTTGAATATCAAGGACCTACAGCGAATTTCTCAACAGAAACTATGCAGGCCAGAAGGGAGTGGCAAGAAATATTCAAAGTGATGAATAGCAAGGACCTACAATCAAGATTACTCTACCCAGCAAAGCTATCATTTAGAGCTGAAGGTCAAATAAAGAGCCTCACAGACAAGAAAAAGCTAAAAGAGTTCCTCACCACCAATCCAGTATTATATTAAATGTTGAAGGATATTCTTTAAGAAGAGGAAGAAGAAGAAAAAGATCAAAAATATGAACAACAAAATGGCAACAAATACATACCTATCAATAACTGAATCTAAAAATAAAAATAATTAAGAAATCTGATGAACAGAATAAACTGGTGAATGGAATAAAATCAGAGGCATGGAAATGGAACAGACTGACAATTCTCAGAGGGAAGGGGGTGCGGAGGACAGGAAGAGATTAAACAAAGATCTTGTGTGCATATATGCATTACCTATAAGTATAGACAATACGGTGGTGAAGACCTAGGGTAGGGTGGGAACCGGGTGGAGGGAGGCAATGGGGCGAAAAAAGAGGGATATCTATAATAGTCTCTACAATAAAGATTTAAAAAAAAGACTCAGTATTATGTGCTGGCTTGACATTCAGTGAAACCAAGAGTCTAACCTCAACTCTCCATCTCCACTCTGCCCCAAAAGAAAAGATCCTCTTGCCAATGTCCCTTATATGGGCCACTGCTTATTTTACCTATGTTTCCTTCTCCAGCCAGTTTGTGACATTGTTCAAACAAGCCAATCACATTCCTCCAATGGAAACCAGGGTCCACTTCCCCTTGTGTTACTACAAAGCCTGCCTTCCACATCCAGCTGGTTCCTCTTCCACCCTCTTCCACACAAACAAGCATGTATTGCAGACTCAGCTCCCTGTCCCTGAGTGCACCCCAGGTGGTGTGGCAGCATGCATATCTCCTCTGGGAGTAACTACTAAGCCTCTGTTCATTTCATCTGTCCACAGCCCAGTGCTATGCACTCAACCATCCCACTCCCTAGGGAGGGATTCTGACCCTCACCAACAGGGGAACAAGGAGGTGACTAAAATGACACATTTCATAATTGATAATAAGAATGAGTATATATCTATACTCATCTACTCTTCCTTTCTCTTCTTTCATGCTCATAATGTCGATGTTAAGAGCAACTTTCCAACTATAACAAAAATTATATCCTCCTCACCTTATCTATGAAAATTCTAAAACTTCTGCTGTAGCCATTAAATAATGAATTCTTTAAAAAAGTAACACTTTTAGCCTAGAGACTCCAGAGTTTACAGATGTATTTATAAGGATCCCCAGGGAACTACAATTTATCACATCACATGCCAGTTTGTCTCTATAACCCCCAACCACACTCAACCTTCTCTGAGCAGAGGTGTGATAATCACCACTTAAGCCATCTTCCAGTGGGTCAGGGGTCCTCCCAACAGCTGGAAACATCTGAAAATATGTCCAGCTAACCCATATCCCAGAGTCAGTGCAGACTCAACAGAAAGGGGTCTGTTCCCAAGACCACCAAACCTTCTGGGTTCCCAAGAAGAAAACAAACGAATGACTAAAATCCATTCACAGCAGTACCTACCACAGTGAATCCTATGTAAGCTGACTTAAGAGCCCTTTCTTTCTACTCCTCATATTTAAACAAACATGTATTGCAGACCTGCTATTTAGCAAGCACTGTCCCAGATCCCAAGGCTACCATGATGGGTGGTACTGTTCTTCTTTGGCTCACAGTCATGGACAACACAGCAAAAGAAGCAGTTAAGATTCTACAGGAAACAGGAGATGAATGGATAAACAGTGTGGATCACCCACACAATGGAATGTTATCTATATACTAGAGGCCTAGTGCATGAAATTCATGCATAGGTAGGGTCCTTAGGCCTAGATGGCAATCAGCGCTGATTGGGGCCTGGCTGCTGACCAGGGCCTCCCTTTCCTGACTGCCAGCTGTCAGCTGGGGCCTTCTTTTGTTCCATGCTGACCCCTAGTGGCCATCACCTGTCAGAGTGAGTGATAGAACTTCCAGTCTCCCAATGGAACTCCTGAGGGGACACTTTGCATATTAGCCTTTTATATGTATAGAAGATATAAAAGCCTAAGCGACCGAACAACCAGTCTACTGGTCACAATGATGCACACTGACCACCAGGTGATAGAAGCTCAATGCAGAAGCTTCCCCCTGGTGGTCAATGCGCTCCCACAGCAGGAGCGCTGCTCAGCTGACAAATGGAAGCCAGATGCTGGGCTCACAGCTGGCAAGCGCAGCTGCAGTGGCACGAGCCTCTCCCACCTCTGTGGCAATACTACCAAGCGGCAGCAGCAGGCACAGTGGGGCCAGGATGAGCAGGTGTGGTACAGCACCCAGTTTGGGCTCCTCCTTGGCCACCTGCCACTTCACACACTACAACATCCCCTGAGAGGTCCCAGATTGCAGGCCAGACTGAGGGACCCTACCAATATACGAATCCATGCACTAGGCCTCTAGTTCACGGATTTAAAAAAAAGAGCTGTAGGGCCACAAAATGGTATGGATGACCCTTAAATACAAATTACTAAGTGAAAGAAGCCAGTCTGAAAAGGCTAAATCCACTATGATTCCAACTATTTGACATTCCAGAAAGGGTGGAAAAGCCAGAACTATGGAGATAATAAAAAGATCAGTGGTAAACTGGGGTTGGAGGAAGGAGGGATGAAGATGTGGTGCACAGAGGATGTTTATGGCCCTGAAACTCTTCCGTATGATGCTGTAAGAATGGATACATGACATTATGCATTCATCAAAATTCACAGAATGTACAACAACCAGGGCGAACCTTAACGTAAACCACAGACTTTAATTCATGATAACGTATCAATATTGGCTCATCCATTGTAACAGATGGGCCATCCAAATGGGAGATGTTTGTTAATGACAGGAGAACTATGTGTGACATAGAAGAGTATCTGGGAGATATCTGAACTATTTGTTCTATTTTCCTGTAAACCTAAAACTGTTTTTAAAAAGAATATTAATTTAAAAAATTTTTAAGTATATAGGCAAGTCTAGTTTGAACACCAATTCTGATGTTAACAATTAACCAGTAATGACTGCTCAATATTTTACCTACATACTGGCACTTAATCCTCACAGCAGCCTGTTATTATGCCTATTTTACAGATGGGTGAAACTGAGGTGGTGAAGTTGAATTGTTTGCCTAAATCTACAAAGTTTGTTATTGGTAGGCCAGAGTCTATTTGATTCCAGAACCTAGGTCCTCAGAACAATCTAAGCTTCTTTTTCCTAGGGAATGCCACATCAATGCTATCAAAGGAGGAAAGACTCATTCTGCTTTGGAAAAGGTGGAAGTGGAATCCTTGAATTTTTACTGTATTAGGGACACTAATGTTACTTAGACAAAGAGGACTACCCCTGGCCAGATAGCTAGAGTCCACAGTATTAATTCCCCAGGATAAAATAGATCAGGCCTGAGCTGAACATTTACAGGTAATTACGAAGCAATGACCCATTATACTGAATTCATTACCAGTCATTGTTGATCTGAACAAAGAGAGAAAAGGTGTTCTTAAGATAACAATAATTTACAAGCAATAATCACTTTAAATAAAGGATTGTACAAATTCAGTGACTCAAAGCTAATCTTCAGACCCTCTGCTATAACACCCTGAGGCTGTCATTACTCTTCCCAGTGGAGCCTGAACCAATATCTGACCTTTACATAATGAACCTGTCCCAAGTAATTCTATTCCAGTAGCCTCACCAATCCAAAATGAATGGAAAATGCCAACCACCTAGCAGTGTGGAAGGATTATGCCTGCACAAAGATGCATGGCCGAAGATTGCCACAGGTACCCACCCCAGCAGCTGCTCGGGGCAAAGGGGCTAAATCCAATGACGCAAAGCGAATCTTCAGACCTCTCGCTATAACACCCCTGAGGCTGTCATTTACTTCCAATTTAAGATAAGTAATGATTTAGTCTAAAGTAGTAGCTTAATTTTTATGAAAATCTCAACACGTACTGCGTAACTGCTACTTGGCATTATTCCAAATTAGAAGTATTTCCCTTAAAATGTTCCCCAGTAATATTTAATGGTCTGAGTTTAGCAATATCTTTGAGGGGTGGATGGCAGTAAAGCACAAAATATTTATCTGGTTAAAACTTTTATTGTGCAACTCATAAACCTAAGTAAAGTTAGCAATGATACTGACTGTGGATTAAAGCATCAGAGAAGGGTTTGGATTCCACACAACAGCTATCAGAGTAGGAACTTGCTACAAACTGTCATTAAACATATCTTGATAAATTAGGAAGAAATCATCAGACCATATAGTTTACATCTTTGGGAATACGAATTCTGTCCTAAGATGAGAAATTTGAAGTAGGTTCTTGACAGTATTTATGACTTAGGGCTTGGTGCCTAGAGGCTGTCTTCAGTCTGCACATGTGATGAAATCCCATATTTATATCCAAATAGAAAATTCAGCCCAGCCTGCCCCCTCTCACAGTCTGGAATCCCTCAGGGGCAGGAGGCAACCCGGCAAGCAGAGGAAGGCAATGCCCCCATCACACCTCTGCTGCTGCCACTGCCAACAGTGCAAGCCTCGGCCAGCCCTGGTTACCTGAGCCTCTGGCAGCCTGGGATGGCTGGGCAACTGCTATCCAAGGCTTCCAGCCCTAGGCAGCTGGGCAGCTGACATCTGAGGCTTGCCTGTGCCTCAGGCCATCTCTGAGTGGCTGGGAAGCCACCATCCAAGGCTTGCCTGAGCCTAGGGATGGCCCTGAGTAGTTGGGGGGCTAGGGGACTGGGGAACTCTGGAGGCAGGTGCACAGAGTGTCAGACTCACCTGGGGGCAGGCTCACTCGTGCTGCATGCCTGCTGCCCTGGTGGGGCTGAGGGCACTGGGTGCCGCCATCTTTGAGGGCGTGGCAATCAATTAGCATATTCTCTCCTTATTGGCTGTGGGTGCCTCCATCTTTGTGAGGTTGTGATGGTCAATTAGCATATTCTTTATTTATTAGATAGGCTAGATGAGCTTCAGCAAATCAGGGCAGTGGCTTTCTTGAGGCCAGTTTAACTTGCAATTTAAATGAAAAACACAAATGCATGCTTTGACTTGAAGTGCCAGCCATGCTAGCCACAGGCTTTCCAGATTGCCACCAAGTGCAGATGGGTTCAAAAACATGATACCTTTAAAACGTTTTTAGAAGAAGATGGAGAGGAGGAAATTATACTCTAAAAAATGTTTTAGAATCCACAGATTTATAGGGGGGAACAAATTAAAATATCTTTGCAAACAGATAAGAATTTTTTGCAGAACCACAATATTTTGCTACTATTCAAACCATATGCTACTACTCAAGCAATATCTACCTCATTGTTTACAATGTGATATAATAGAGGCCAGGTGCACATTTATGAACTGGTGGGGGGCATGGCCTGCAGGGATCAGCCCACTGTGGGAGCACTGTTCATCCTGGTCAGCCAAGCGGCGCTCCCACTGTGGGAGCACACTGACCAACAGGTAGCAGCTCCTGCATTCAGCATCTGCCTCTGTGGTCAGTGCAAATCATAGTGACTGGTTGACTGGTTGTTCTGGTGGTTGCGCCTTTTGGTCACTGGGCTTTTATTATACAGGATTAGGAATTGGTCTTTTACTTTAGTGTAAGATTGAGAATTAAACCACATAATGGAATAAAAACCAATTTCAAGTGAATTTAGAAGCAGTGCTATTTATCAGAAAATTAATGTTTCATATTACCTTCCTTATCAGATATAGGTACATTCATAATCATGTAGACGTGGATGCACAGACAGACATTTTTTCTCTTTGTTCACAAATAAAAAAAATTATACCATTTATCTGGTTCCTTCTGCACAGTCCTCTTTTAATATCTGGCATTTATTTTCATCTGAAACAGTAGCAAAACACTTGCAAACACACCTGAAGTGCTGTGATACCTTGAGTGGCCTGTGTGGAGGCACTGTTAGTGGGCACCGCCCTCTGCTGGCCAATTTATTAAACACTGCATTAAACAAAGTCCCTGAGTGTTAAAATTACAGTGTGAAGACAAAACCTGACAGATTTTTTTGATATTAGAGTTATAATTCCAGAAAGTCTCTCTTCATTGCTGCAATTCCTTTACTAAACAAAAGTTTAACTTTACTCAACAAAACAGATGAAAGGCCTCGTGTACAAAGAAATATCCACTGCAAAAAATAGGACATATTTAAAAAATTCGACTTCATATGCTCACTTCAGGTCCCAGGTCAAAGTCACATCATCTGCACGCTCCTTCTCAGTGTATTTCCTCAGTGTTCTCACAGCCTCTCCACGGTGGCACGAGCCACTTGTACTGAAATCTCTCAGCTTGTATCTTCTCCACTGGAACTGTGAGCTCACCCCTGGCGTGGGTTCAAGTGGCTGATCTTTGACACCTCAAATATTATAAATATTCAGTAAATGCCTAATTTTTTTTCAAAAGCTGCAGAATAAACCATAGCACCAGAATGCAGTGCTGCCCCAAGTTTCTTGATGATGAATTTAGAAAGTTGTCCTAAGTCAAGAGGCATGTGATCTTCAGTCACAAGAGGTAAAAAAGAACACAGTATGTGCATGGTTCTGTATTTATTAATTTCAGGAAAGAAAATAAGCATAAAACTGTCATAGATTTAAATGGGTTCCTGCCTGAGAATCCCATGTGAAATATAAGCCAGATTCTTTGGTCCAGAGGCCAGTAAGGAGGCTGAAGGAAGGAGGACAAGACACACTTCTGGGACAAGGCAAGGCAGAGCTCTGGAGGAGATGGAGGCAGACCGCTGGGATACAGAAGAGGGGGAAGCAAGCTTCTGGAACAAGGGAAAGAGCATTGTAGACTTGATTTTATCTGGACTAAAACAAAAAACTTCACTTTCACAAATCCTGGATTCACTTCCATATTCACTGCAGGATTGTTCACAGTAGCCAAGCTATGGAAATAACCCAAGCGTCTATGACAGACAAATGAATAAAATATGAATAAAATATGCTACATACATACAATGAAATATTATACAACCATAAAAAGAAGGAAATCTTGGGGAGGAATCCAAAATGGCGGCATAGGTAAATACCTACACTGCTGCCTCCCACAACAATTTCAAAATTACAACTAAATCAGACATCATCCAGAACCACAGGAAAGCTGGCTGAGTGGAAATTGTACAATGAGAAGAAAAGAGAGGGGCTCACAGAGACCCAGAGGAGCTGCAAAAAGCTGAGGTATGGAGACATGCACATGGAGAGAGCAGTTGCCAGAGTACCTGGCTGGCTTTCTCTGGCGGGAGGGAGACGGAGACTTCCAACATCATTGAACCCCTTATCCCACAACACTAAACCCCAGGTCCAGCCGAAACTCATATGGGCGCAGTTTGGACTGTGAAAAGGGAGAAGTACACGGAAATTTAGGGGAGTCGCAAAAGGGTAAAGTCTGGTGGTGCACACAGCACTGCATATAAAAAACCGACTGCTGATTGTACTGCTGGCTTTCACAAGTGAGTGGGAGACAGAGCCTTCCAACTGCACTATTTCTAACTCCACTAAACCCGAGTTTCGGGCGAAACCCTGGGGACCCAGATTCATATGGTCCCAGAGCACAGGGGAGCCGGAAAGGCAGCAGTCTAGAGGCACTGCAAGAGCGCACGCACACACACACAGGGATCGCTCCAGTGATTACCCAGTCACGTGAGACTCAGGGGCCATGGAGGGCAGGGCCGACTGGAAGGCAAGGCCATCCATTAAGCCCTGAAACTCCACCCATCCCAAGCTCAACAAAGAGGCTTCTGCAGTTTTGCAAGACTGGTATCATAAGGCTGAATCCAACACAGAAGTTCTCCTAGCATAGTGAAAATGCGGCAACAACGGAAGAGATCACAAACAAAAGAAATGGAGGAAAACAAATGACTGGACACAGAGTTCAAAACCATGCTTATAAGGTTTTTCAAGAATATCCTAGAAAAGATGGATAAAGTTAGCGAGACCCAAGAGGAGATGAAAAAGAACCAACAGGAGATGGAAAAGGACCAACTAGAGATGGCAAAGGGCCAACTAGAGATGGAAAAAGACCAACTAGAAATTAAACATACACTGACGGAAATAAAACATATTTTACAGAGACCTAACAGCAGACTAGAGGAAGGCAAGAATCAAGTCAAAAATTTGAAATATAAAATAGCAGAAAATACTCAACTGGAAAAGCAAGAAGAGAAAAGAATCCAAAATGTGAAGATAATGTAAGGAGTCTCTGGGACAGCTTCAAGCGTACCAAAATCAGAATTGTAGGGGTGCCAGAAAAAGAGAGAGAGCAAGAGACAAAACCCTTTTTAAAGAAATAATGACTGAAAACTTCCCACATCTGGTAAAAGAAATAGACTTACAAGTCCAGGAAGCACACAGAACCCCATATAAAAGGAATCCAAAGAGACTATACCAAGACACATCATAATTAAAATACCAAGAGCAAAAGACAAAGAGAGAACATTAAAAGCAGCAAGAGAAAAACAGTTCATTACCTACAAGGGAGCACCCATATGATTGTCAGCTGATTTCTCAACAGAAACGATTCAGGCCAGATGGGAGTACCAAGAAATATTCAATGTGATGAATAGCAAGAACCTAAAACCAAGAATACTCTATCCAGCAAAGCTATCATTCAGAATTGAAGGGCAGATAAAGAGCTTCACAGATAAGAAAAAGCTAAAGGAGTTCATCAACTCCAAACCAGTATTATATGAAATGCTGAAAGGTATTCTTTTAGAAGAGGAAGAAGAAAAAGGTAAAAGATAAAATATTATGAACAACAAATACATATCTATCAATAAGTAAACCTAAAAATTAAGTGTATTAAAAATTTGATCAACAGAATAAACTGGTGAATATAATAGAATCAGGAGCACAGAAAGGGAGTGGACTGATAATTCTCAGGTGGAAGGGGTGAGGGGTGTACAGGGAGAGACTAGACAAAAATCATACACCTATGGATGAGGTAAATGGGAGGGAGGTAAGGGTAGAGGGAAGGGTGGGAGCCAGGTGGAGGGGACTATGGAGGGAAAAAAAGTAAAACAAATGTAATAACCTGAATAATAAAGATTTGATTTAAAAAAAAGAAGAAGGAAATCTTACCATTTGTGACAACAAGGATGGATCTTGTGCTAAGTGAATTAAATTAGAAAGAGAAGATAAATACTGTATGCAGTGAATAGTTTACTAGAGGCAAGGCTGGGTGGTTGGTGAAATGGTGAATGGTGCAAACGGTATAAGCTTTCAACTGTAAAACAAATAAGTCAAGGGGATGTAATATATAGCATGGTGACTGTAGTTAATAATACAGTGGTACCTCGAGATACGAGTTTAATTCATTTCGTAACCTTGAGGCGTGAGAAACTATGAGACGCTCGAGTCCCGGTAAACTGGTGGGTCATGTGCAGCCAGCCGAACCGCGAGATTACTCCTATCTCAAATGTTGCTTGTATTTCAAAGCAAAAATTGCTCGCTCAACGGCTCCTATCTCAAAAATCTCCTATGTTAGGACACTCGTTTCTCGAGGTACCACTGTACTGTATTGCTGAAACTGGTTTGGCTCAGTGGATAGAGCGTCAGCCTGCAGACTGAAGGGTCCCAGGTTCAATTCTGGTCTAGGGTATGTACCTTGGTTGTGGGCACATCCCCAATAGGGGGCATGCAGGAGGCAGCTGATCAATGTCTCTCATCGATGTTTCTAATTCTCTATCCCTCTTCCTTCCTCTCTGTAAAAAATTAAGAAAATATATTTTTAAAAAAAGATATGTGGTGTTTTAAATAATAATGATAATAATACTGTATTATACTGTATATTTGAAAGTTGCTAAGAGAGAAGATCTTAAAAGATCATCACAAGAAAAAAAATATTGTAACTGTGTGGTAACAGGTGTTAATGACACATTATGGTGATAATTTTGCAATATCTATAGATATAAAAGGCTAAATGACCGACCATACATACATCCAACTGTCCAACCAACCAGCCGGTACATAAAATGCACACTGGCAATTTAAAAATAAATGCTGACTAGTGCATACGTGATACATATAAAGCTCTCACTGGTGCCTATCACACGTGTGTGTTTCAATCTGTCATTGTCAATCATGAATTTGGTTGGCACTTCTATTATAGAGAAAGGGTGAATAGTGATATTAAAATATTTCTTCTAATTAATTTCCTTTCAATGTGCATGAATCTGTGCACTGGGCCACTAGTATGAACATATCAAATCATTATGTTATATACCTAAAACTAGTGTTATATGTCAATGATACCTTGAAACATAAATTATTAAAAACTAAAAATAAAATTGTGAACAAAATTTGCAAATTAAGAAATTGTTTGTTGGAGAATCCAAGATGGCGGCATAGGTAAACACCTACACTGCTGCCTTGCACAACAATTTCAAAACTACAATTAAAAGACAGAACGGGCAGCATCCAGAACCACAGGAAAGCTGGCTGAGTAGGAATTCTATAACTAGAAGGAACGAGAGGGACTCACAGAGACTCAGAGCAGCTGCAAAAAGCTGAGGTACGGAAACGCGCGCGTGGAGAGAGCGGGTGCCTGAGAACCTGGCTGGCTTTCTCTGCCGGGAGGGAGACAAAGACTCTCAACAGCATTGAACCCCCTTATCCTACGATACTAAACTCCAAGTCCAGCCGAAACTCATACGGGAGGAGTTTGGACTGTGAAAAGGGAGAGGTGCATGGAAATTTAGGGGAGTTGCAAGAGATCAGAAGTCTGGTGATGTGCACGGCATTGCGCGAAGAGGACCAGCTGCTGATTGTGCCGTTGGCTCTCGCCAGTGGGCGGGAGACAGACCCTCCCAACTGAGCCACTTCTAACTTCACTAAACCCCAGTTTCTGGTGAAACCCTGCGGACCCAGACTCATATAGTCCCGGAGCACAGGGGAGCCAGAAAGGCAGCAGTCTAGAGGCACTGCAAGAGCGAGAGTGCACGCAAGTGACTGCTTCAGCGATTACCCAGTCACGTGAGACTCGGGGGCCATGGAGGGCGGGGCCGACTAGAAGGCAAGGCGGTCCCTTAAGCCCTGAGACTCCACCCATCCCAAGCTCAATAGAGAGGCTTCTGCAGTTTTGCAAGTCTGGTATCATAAGGCTGAATCCAACACAGAAGTTCGCCCTGCATAGTGAAAATGCCGAGTCAAGGGAAGGGATCACAACAAAAGAAATGGAGGAAAAAAACCGACTGGATATAGAGTTCAAAACCACGCTTATAAGGTTTTTCAAGAATATGCTAGAAAAGATAGATAAATTTATCAAGTCCCAAGAGGAGATGCGAAAGGACCAACTAGAGACGCAAAAGATCCAACTAGAGATGATGGATGAATTTAGTGAGTCCCAAGAGGAGATGAAAAAGGACCAACTAGAGACACTGACTGAAATAAAAAATATTGTACAGAGTCCTAACAGCAGACTAGAGGAAGGCAAGAATCAAGTCAAAAATTTGAAATATAAAGAAGCAGAAAATACTCAACTGGAAAAGCAAGAAGAGAAAAGAATCCAAAAATGTGAAGATAATGTAAGAAGCCTCTGGGACAGCTTCAAGCGTACCAACATCAGAATTGTGGGGGTGCCAGAAGAAGACAGAGAGCAAGATACTGAAAACCTATTTAAAGAAATAATGACTGAAAACTTCCCACATCTGGTAAAAGAAATAGACTTACAAGTCCAGGAAGCACACAGAACCCTATATAAAAGGAATCCAAAGAGGACCACACCAAGACACATCATAATTAAAATACCAAGAGCAAAAGACAAAGAGAGAATATTAAAAGCAGCAAGAGAAAAACAGTTCATTACCTACAAGGGAGCACCCATACGACTGTCAGCTGATTTCTCAACAGAAACGATGCAGGCCAGACGGGAGTGGCAAGAAATATTCAACATGATGAATAGCAAGAACCTACAACCAAGAATAATCTATCCAGCAAAGCTATCATTCAGAATTGAAGGGCACATAAAGAGCTTCACAGATAAGAAAAAGCTAAAGGAGTTCATCAACTCCAAACCAGTATTATATGAAATGCTGAAAGGTACTCTTTTAGAAGAGGAAGAAGAAAAAGGTAAAAGCCAAAAAATTATGAACAACAAATACCTATCTATCAACAAGTGAATCTAAAAATTAAGTGAATTAAAAATTTGATCAACAGAATAAACTGGTGAATATAATAGAATCAGGAGCACAGAAAGGAAGTAGACTGATAATTCTCAGGGGGAAAGGGGTGAGGGGTGTACAGGGAGAGACTGGACAAAAATCATACACCTATGGATGAGATCAATGAGAGGGAGGTAAGGGCAGAGGGAAGGGTGGGAGCTGGGTGGAGGGATGCTATGGAGGGGGAAAAAGAGAAACAAATGTAATAATCCGAATAATAAAGATTTAATTAAAAATAAAAATAAAAATAAAGTGAATAACAAAAAAAAGAAATTGTTTGTGGAAAAGAGATGATGTTTGAGAGAAGACAAAAAGTAAATGTTAATTAAAAATAGAGAAATAAATTCTTGAGACTCACATCATGTGAGCTGCAACAGGAAGACAGAAAAATTCACCAAATTTTTGCAGATGGCTACTTAAACAACATACCAGAATGTCTGAAGAGTATAAAACAAAACTTATAAATCATAAAGATAAAACTGTGTGATTTGACTACATTACAAGTTTTCACTATGCAATACACTATTACCCAAATGTTAAAACACTAGTGACAAACTGGAAAAGTTCTTGCAACATATATGAAAATCTAAAGTCCTTACTAATTAAAAAGTGCTGCAAATCAGAAAGAATAATTCCAGCCACCAAATGAGACACATATGTGCAATTTTCAGAGAGAAAGGAAATGCAGATTGTCTTTAAGCATTTGTCAATATGCTCCACCTCACTAACAATTAATGATATGCAAATAAAATACACTGTAAATCTATCCAATTGATAAAAATAAAAACATTTTGTAATCCTGTGTACTAAAACAGATATGGGCAAATGACCTCTTTAAATATACAGTTGGGAAAAAATAAATTTCTACAACGTGGCCTAATTTATTATAATCAACCTTACAAATATGCCTACATATAACTAAGCATTTATAATTCACACTGGTACAAGGATAGTCCTGGCATCATAAGATGTAACAGAAAAAAATTGAAACAACCTAAATGTCCACCAAAAGAGGCCAAAATGAAAATCTTGGTACATAGAAACATTAGAATTCTTTACTGACATTTGGAATGGGGTAGAATTAAGACAAAGGTTGCTGAGACACTGCTCACTGGGAAAATGTGCAGAATAAAGAATATCATTTTGTGTTTAAAAAACAGATGTATATGATTGTTTAAAATAGCATCTCTCTGGAAGTATCTGGAATAACTCCTGGGAAGTTGGGCTGGGGAGGAGATCAGGGAGAGCTATAATCTTCCTGCTCTGGTACTGTCTAATCTTTTTAATTTTTCAGTTTTTTATTCTTTTTTTTTTCATCCTCACCCAAGGACATGATTAAAGGAGAGGAAGAAAGAGGGAGGGAGAAGGAGAGAGAGAGGGAGAGGGAGAGGTAAAGGGAGAGGGAGAGAGAGAGGGAGAGGGAAAGGGAGAGAGATGAGTGAGAAACTTCAATCTGTTGCCTTCCAAATGGGGATTGAACCAGCATCCCAGGTATGTGCTCTGACTGGGAATTGAACTGTCAACCTTTCGGTGCACAAGATGATGCTCTACCTCTGGTTGAGCCTCTTTGGCCTTTTTTGCCTTGTTCTTACATTATTCCTTTTTTAAAATAAAATTTTTAAAAACATGTTAGAAAAAAAGAAGAACCATCTCCAGCAATTCTGCTTCTGCAACATGAACTGCATATGCACAGTGATGGTAAAGTCATTCTGTCATAGCTTCTCATTTGTGACACTCGGCACACAGGGAGCAAGGACAGTGAGACTGAGAAGATAGGCACATAGCATCCTGGAAAGAGGTGAGAATGAGAATAGGAGGTAGGAACAAAGGCCAGCTGCACAGTCTCCCACAATCCCTGTTACTTGGAGTGGAGAGTTACAAGGAATTCTACAGAGTAGGTTTGTCTACTTCTAATGAACAGAACATCCATGGTCTTTTGCAAGTGTTGGCCTTAGATTTTGGGCTCCAGTGGTTGACTGTAGTAGACAAAACTACTCTGGGGGCAGCCATCATCAGCTCCACAAATTCCCTGTTTCTATGGAGAATGAGGCCTATGGAGCTCCAGCACAACTCAAGGACAGGTTGAGGTGGCCTGCTCAGACCCCAAGAGGCTGAGGAGCAGCCTTCTGCTGGTGGACACATTTGACCATTAGTGCGTGAGTTCTCTCTCTGGTCATTGTTATCCAGGTAAAACACAAGTTTGACTGTTTGCAAAGTTGATGTGATTTAGATACTTTTAAATGACTTAAAAGAAGCAAACAATTCTGACAATATGTATATGAATGATTCCTAATGAGTCTGTCAACTATTTTCAAACTTTCTGATTGAGGGTCCCTATCCATTAAAAAAAAATGGAGTATGTTTCTACATATCCTAATATATAAAAATCCTGGGCCCATCACATCCATAATGACTGAAGGCTCAACCAACCAGAAATCAGTTGGGGCTGCGAATCAGGCCCAGAGAGAGGCCTGAAGAGAAAAGCAGGATCTGATCTGTAGCCTCTGTGGCTGCTGTTGATCAGGACTTGCCTCTCTCTTTCTCTCCAGGCCTGGCCAGCAGCTGCACTGCCATTTCTCTCCAGGTCTCCACCCGGGCTGCTGATCAGCCTAACCTTTCTGATCAGGCCCCATTGATAGGCCCAGAGATGCTGAATGACATAGAAACTGACCAATCAGAACCAAATCTGGGTGAAATGTGAGGAGCCAATGCTGTTGGGGATGCAGACTGCTGCAGCCACTGTGGAGAACAGTAAGCAGTTTCCTCAAAAAACTAAAAATGGAACTCCCATTTGACCCAGTAATCCCACTTCTAGGAATATATCCCAAGAAACTAGAAACACTGATCAGAAAGGATATATGCACCCCTATGTTCATAGCAGCACAATTCACCATAGCTAATATTTGGAAACAGCCTAAGTGCCCATCAACAGATTATTGGATCAGAAAACTATGGTACATCTACACCAATGGTCGGCAAACTGCGGCTCGTGAACCACTGTTTGCCACTCTGTTGACTAGTGAGTTTGCTGACCATTACATAAGGCATTACCTTTACCCAGAAGTTTTGACTTCAGGTTAAAGACATTAGTACATTATTTAAATATTTTTAAGTGTTTTTCCCTAAGGCAGTGATCGGCAAACTCATTAGTCAACAGAGCGGCAAACCAAGGCTTGTGAGCCACATGATTCTGGTCAAGAGCACATTCCCCGATTGCAGGCTCGATCTAGTGCAGGAGGCAGCTGATCAATTATTCTCTCTCATTATTGATGTTTCTATCTCTCTCTCTCCCTCTCCCTTCCTCTCTGAAATCAATAAAAATATATATTTTTTAAATAAAGATGAATGGCAGTTTTGGTATTTTCATGTGCACCAATGGAAAACCAGGTAGAGAATCTCCATGATGCTTCTCAAATGCTGACATCCACATACCATTAATGGGTTTGGGGTACAGAGAGGGGCCACCAACTTTAGTAGAAAAAAAATTTTTTAAGTCATACCAATTTTTAAAAAATAAAATCAGCATTAAATGTGAAGTGATTCCTCTTTCTGGTCAAAGGACAACACCTTGCTTAATAGGTTGCCTGATGCACAGTAGGTTCATTTACTTCTAACAAACACAACATCCCTGGTCTTCTGCCAAGTGTTTAGGATTGCCAGCTGGTTCTATACCCCTGGCCTGCTCCTGGTTTCAGAAATTGTGAAGAAGTTCTGACTATAAATCAATTACAGGACTGGAGAGAGACTATATCGAAGGCCTTTCCTACTCAAGAGTCAGAAGTTTGAATTACATAAATTTAGAACATCGCAGCAAATAGGTTCCTAATCCTCTCTTTGATTGATTTAGCTCCAGAAAGTATTTCATCATGTTCTGTGGCAGCATTAGGACGTGACTTATAAATATTCCCAATAAGCCCTCATTGATTTCTTTCTCTGAGTAGGGGAGAAAATCATCAAGGACTGGGAAAGAGTCAAGCTCTCAGAGGCTGTTATTTGTGTAGTAGAATCTAGGATCTGGAATAAATCCTAATATATTCTCAACAATAAAAATGGTGATCATTCAGTCGAAGATGACAGATTCAGGCTAGCCCAGACATTATTCCCTTAAACCACTTGATATCAGAGAATCATCTGTACTGTCTTTATCAATAACGTGAAGGTTTTACCTCCGTGAAAATTTATGTGGATAAATTTTCCCATCAGCTGACAATGTATTTTGATGTTAATAAAATGTATTTTCATAGCCTGTTTCCTCAAACTATTGTAAAAAAAAAAAAATTCCTTAGCAATGATTTCATCTCATTGACAACTTCCTTCAAGAGTAGATAAAAATGGAGAGTCCTGTTTTTGACCACTACTTTGCTCTTTGAATAAAGATTGCCCTGTGAATGTTCTCTTCTTACCTTTACATCTTGTTCACTGGATACCTTTCTGCTCCCTTAAAAATCAGAGTTAGTCCCCATGATGCTACCCCAGGCTTATCAGAGCTCACAAAGTAGTTGTGAATGCAGTGAACAAAAACTCGCATAGTCTGTGTTTAAGTATGTGTTTAAATAACCATAACACTTTCTCACCTGCTGAAAACAGCTGTGTGGCTTCCCATTTCACTGGAAGTCAACTCCTACTCCTCCCCATGGCTCGGAACCTGGACGACAGACTGGAATAAGTCCTCCACTCCGACTTAGCCTGCCCCTCCTGGCACATGGACCTCACCCATGTGAGCAGGGGTACTTCTGAACCCTCACGTGCTCCCACCTCTTTGGAAAGCTGGGTGTCTCCTACTTCAGCCCAGTCAGGAGAGGCCCCTGACCGCTCAAGTAGGGTCTGTTCCTTTCCCACATCACTGTATCCACCTCTTATCCTCCGTGGTATTTGCTACATGTTATAATTTTTTCTTGTTAACTAGTTCACAATTTGTGTCCCCTACCAAATTATACATCCCAGAGCACAAGACCATATCAGTTTGTGCTTCTGCCCAAGGCTGGGTACAACATACAGTCTACCGGGCACTGTTGACTTTATGAGCTCAAATGCATGTTACATGATAATGAGTGATTCAGCAGCTGACTACATGTGGGAGGCTAGAGATGGCACAGTTCAGAACCGAGTGGTCTTCAGGGTAATGGAGTTCTCCCTATAATCAGTCTCCCTCCCGCTAAAGGGCCATGAGACTGGCACTTTTACCATCCCCATTCTAAGGATGAGGAAACTGAGGCTTAGTGACATCTCACAGCCAATGCACAGCAGCAACAGAATTTAAATCAAGTCGGTCTGGTTCCAAGGTTCAAAATTTTCAGCATGAATTTATATTGCCAGTGGCCTCCATGACTCTGTTCAGAAGTGCTGTCTTCAGTTTGCCTCACAAATGTGTTTCTCCTCCCACCCCTTTATGCCAAATCATTATCAACTAAGGAGTTCAAAGTTCAGGATCCTGAACTTCTACAGGTAGAATCTTTGTCAAGAAAGGTCCCTAAATTAATACTATTAATTCATCCAGAGGCTTATTCATCCAAAAATTTGTTCCAAAAATAGCAGAGATATTGGACAAGGGCATTCTCTTTTCTTTCTGTCTCTGTAGATCTTAACATCTTAAATACCAATGATGATTGCACATGAAGATGGAAAAGACACGCAAAATGGTCTGAAACTTCTGCCTGCAGTGAGATGCGTCAGCTGGTGGTGATTAGTAAATAAAAAGACCACATTAAAGAAAATAGGTTTAATAAAATGTTGATGAGCTCCCTTTCCTCAAAGGTTAATAACCAGGAACAGTTCCAAGCTGGTATTTCACTGGTATCGCTAAGTTGTAAACATGAAACTCACTTCCCAAGCTCTGATACTAACTCATCAACCACAATTCAGGCGCTCCTAAAATTAGTGTTGTCCAGTTGCCATTACTGGCAATAAAATAAAATAAAACAGTATGTGCATTAATCATGAACATAAACTGATCAGGGATGAATTTCTTCTAAATCATCTTGCTCATGAAAGAGGATTGCCTAAGGAGAATCATAGTTTTATAGAATTATTAGCTATATTTTTTCTTAAAAAGAGCATCAATTTCTCCTTCAAGACATTTGTGTTTTGGGTATTGAAGAAATAGATTAATCCTATATTAATCCTGAAAGCGATAATCCCGTTTTTATTTTCAAATCCATATCAGTGCATGTGAGCTGCATCTAAACAGCCAGCCTGGCTCCTGCCTGCCAGTGTTTTACATGCCAAAGAGATTTTTCCCAAGGATGCCTACCATCTTAAGGTCATACCAGGATCCCTGGAGTCTTTTCAATCAATCCAAAAAGAGCAAGAATGGGGTTTCAGAGTGGCTCCGGCCCTACTCATCATAAGTTACTGCCAGGTAACCTCCAGCATTGTGCAGTAGCTTAGAAGCCACACCTGCCAATGCAGGTCTCAGCAGAAGCCTGTGTTCCATCCAGAGCAGGAAACTCCCACCCGGTGTGCCAGCCATGAAGTACCCACAGGCCTCTGCTGGAGATGGGGAATCTTAAACGGGCAGTCAGAGAAGGGCTCCTGGCAGGGGGCTCAGCACTGTAGCTGAATCTGAACATCTGGGAGTTCACGGTGTTGACTCTGGACTGCAGGCAAGCTTGACCCTCTCCTTCCTTCAGGTCTGCCATGGAATCACGTCTTGTAATTACACCTGGAGTCAGGCCAAATGCCATCTGCATCTCACAACCGGAACTTTAGGGAAGTGGATTCTTTTTCATGTGCAGGACCTCTCACTAAATTGACCAGTCTTTCATTGCTGCTCACTTTTATCTTACCTAATAATAGAGAAACATGTAAATTGGCGGTACCTCTGCTATGCCCACAGCCAATGAGAGTGAGTAGCAAATTAACCCAACAAAGACGGAGGTTAATTTGCACATATACCTGGGTCCTGGGAACCTCCTTGGCACCCAGGTCACTTCCAACCGGCCATCGGAGGGGCTGAGCCTGCAATGGGAGGTGTGGGGGGGGGGGAGGGGGAAGGGGAGGGGGACTGCTTTCCAAGCCTAAATCCTGGGGCTTGGGAAGCGGCCGAGCCTGTGACCAAACACAAAGACCATCTGGAAGTCAGCACTGGGTTGCCTAGTTTCAGCCTGGTGACCCAACACTGACTGCTCAATGGCTGGACCCAGAAAGTAAGTCAGGGTCTGATCTGCAGCCTCAGTGGAAGCTGTTGATCAGTGTACTTACCTCTCTCTCTCTCTTTCTTTCTGATCTTTGCCAACAGCCAGATTTTTCTTTCTCTCATGGTCTCTGGGGGCTGCTGTTATGTCCCACCTCTTGGATCAGGCCCAGAGAGAGGCCTGGAGATGCTGACTGGCATAGGAACCAACCAATCAGAACCAAAGGTGAGTGCTGTGGGGAACCAATGGCTGCCTAGGAGGTGAAGCTTCTGATGCTGACTGGCATAGGAACTGACCAATGAGAAACAAAGGTGGGTGCTGTGGGGAACCAATGGCTGGCTAGGAGGTGGAGTTTTTGATACTGACTGGCATTGAATCCAACCAATGAGAACCAAATCTGGGTTCTATGGGGAGCCAATGGCTGCCTAGAAGGTGAAGCTTTTGACGCTGGCATAGGAACCAACCAATCAGAACCAAATTGGCCAGCAGAGGAAGGCAGTTGGGGGCAACATCAGGCCTGCAGGAGAAGGCAATTAGGGGTGATCAGGCTGGCAGGCAGAAGCAGTTAGGGGCAATCAGGCAGGCAGGCAGGTGAGCAGCTAGGAGCCAGTGGTCCCAGATTATGAGAGGGATATCTGACTACCAGTTTAGACCTGATCCCTGGAATCAGACCTAAAATGGCAGTCAGTCATTCCACAAGGGGTCCTCAATTGAAGAGGGTGCAGGCTGAGTTGAGGAAATTACCCCTCTGTGCATGAATTTCATGCACCAGGCTTCTAGTGATATAATTGTTGTCAATAGCACAGAAAATCTATCCTATGAAAGGTGGTTGACCCAGGCTAAGCAAACGTTCTATGACATCCAGGGGAAATCACAGTGAAGTGTATACCCATGGGCATCTCCACAAGAACCCATGGGACAGAAAAGGGAAATCATTTTTTATTTTGTGTTATTTAGACCAAATTTTCATTAAGATTCTTAAGGAAAAAGAGAAAATGGCTCAATCTGTAAAACAGATTTTAAGCAAAGTATCTACCTACATAGTAATGCACATAGGTGTATGCACACAAGATCTGAGTTTTGAATATCCATCATTTTACTTTATCCTGACTCTTTTAAAGAATAGAGTCCTTCTTTTTGTAACTACTAAGGAATGATTAAAGATGACATCTTTCTGACCAGTTTTAGAGCTTTGGAAAGAGGGTCTTGTCCTCAGGATGTCCAAGAGCAAATTTCAGTGAGCAGTGGCCCTCTATGGGCACAGTATTAGGAAGTAACACACTGACCTTCTCTGTGCAAACTCCAAATAATTTATTGTAAATGTACAAGATGATTGATCCCTTTTCAAGAAAGATCTACCTATTAACTGCTCTGGGCATACCCCAGTCTCTTTTAAAGTTTTGGCTAGCCCTAACTGGTTTGGCTCAGTAGATAGAGCATTGGTCTATGAAATCAATGGTCCCAGGTTTGGTTCTAATCAAAGGGATATGCTTTGGTTGTGGGCACATACCCCGTAGGGAGTGAACAGGAGGCACCTGATCAATGTTTTTCACTCATTGATGTTTCTAATTCTCTATCCCTCTCCCTTCCTCTCTGTAAAAAATCAATAATATATTTTTTAAAAAGTTTTGGATAATTGTACAATGTATTGCATTTGTACTGCTCCTGAGGACCTCAGACTGGGAACAACCTGAGAGCTGCCCTATCTGAGGACCTGGAAGCTTCTTTGTGCCCTACCCATCCCCATTGTCAAGCCTGAGGGAGTCATTACTGAGTGTCCCCATCACCTTGGAGCTTATGTGCTGGGCAGTAGCTCATATCACTCCTAACTGGGGGAGGAGGGTGGCGGGCTGGACCCTCACATAGTCCACCTGAGCATAGGCCTCTGTGAGATCTTGGCTTGGAAGCTGAAACTGGCATCATGTCTCTGGATCTCCTGGATTCATCACAGCCCTAACTCTCCTTTCCTGTTCCTGATCTACACCCTTTGACAGATGGGTCACTCGCTGCCTTCACTGGGATCCTCTCTCATTTTCAGGTTAGGCCTTGAAATGTGCACAGAGACACACATGTCCTGACAGCCCAGACCAGCAGAAAAGGCACAGGTGTGGTGTCAGACATGCAGGTGAAGTCCCACTCCATCCCAAACCTATGTGAAACCTTCAAAAGGACTACTGATCTGAGAAGCAGCATGTTTCCTTCTGACTGGTGGTTTTCTTGCTTGTGTTTTGAGAAAACCTCATGCTAATAATATCAAAAGTCTTTAAGAAAGGGAGTCATGCCGAAACCGGTGTGGCTCATTGGATAGAGCATCGGCCTGCGGACTGAAAGGTCTCAGGTTTGATTCTGGTCAAGGGAATGTACCTTGGTTGCGGGCACATCCCCAGTAGGAGGTGTGCAGGAGGCAGCTGATCGATGTCTCTCTCTCGCATCGATGTTTCTAACTCTCTATTCCTCTTTCTTCCTCTCTGTAAAAAATCAACAAAATATATTTTTAAAAAACAGAAAGAAAGAAAGGGAATCAGAGAGCAACCAAGATGGTGACATAGGTGAACACTTAAACTGCTGCCTTGCACAACAATTTCAAAACTACAACTAACAGACAGAACAGACATTATCCAGAACCACAGGAAAGCTGGCTGAGTGAGAATTCTACAACTAGAAGGAAAGAGAGGCACTCACAGAGACTCAGAAGAGCTGCAAAAAGCTGAGGTACAGAGACGTGCACATGGAGAGGATGGGTGGCAGAGGGCCTGGCTAGCTTCCTCTAGTGGGAGGGAGACAGAGACTCCCGACTGTACTGAACCCCATATCCGACTGCACTGAACCCCAGTTCTGGGCAAGACTCATACAGGAAGAGTCAGGACTGTCATGAAAAGGGAGGAGTACATGGAAACTTAGGGGAGCCGCAAAAAGGCAGAGGTCTGGAGGTGTGCATACCACTGCGTGCAGAGAGAATGGACTGCTGATTGTGCTGCTGGCTTTCTTTAGTGGGAGGGAGACAGAACCTACTGCATTGAACTCTACTTCCGACTGCACTGAACCCCAGTTTTGGGCAAAACCCTGGGGACCCAGACTCATACGGGTCTCCAGAGTGCACCAGAACTGGAAAGGCAGAGGTCTGGAGGTGTGCATGTGTGCACAGAGAGGGCTGCAGCAATTACTGAGAGACACTGAGACCCAGGAGCCCTGTAGGGTGGGGCTGACTGGAAGCCAAGGCTGTCTTTGCTCAGCCCTGAGACTCCACCCCATCCAAGTTCAACAGAGAGGTTTTTGCAATTTTGTAAGTCTTGTATCATAAGGCTGATTCCAGCACAAAAGTTCTCCCAGCATAGCAAAAATGAGGAGACAAAGGAACAGATCACAAATGAAAGAAATGGAGAAAAACAAGCGACTGGATATAAAGTTCAAAACCATGGTTATAAGGTTTTTCAAGAATTTTCTAGAAATGATGGATAAATTTAGCAATATCCAAGAGGAGATGAAAAAGGACCAACTAGAGATGAAAAAGGACCAACAAGAAATTAAACATACACTGACTGAAATAAAAAAAAAATTTTATACAGAGATCTAACAGCAGACTAGAGGAATTCAAGAATCAAGTCAAAAATTTGAAATACAAAGAATCAGAAAACACTCCACTGGAAAAGAAAAAAGAATCAAAAACTGTGAAGAGCCAAGACCAGTTTGGCTCAGTGGATAGAGTGTCAGCCTGCAAACACCCATTGGAGGGTATGCAGGAGGCAGCTGATCGATGTTTCTCTCATCGATGTTTCTAGCTTTCTGTCCCTATCCCTTCCTCTCTATAAAAAAAATCAATAAAATGTATTTTTTTTAATGTGAAGATAGTGTAAGGAACCTCTGGGACACTTCAAGCATACCAACATCAGAATTATGCGGGTGACAGAAGAAGAGAGAGAGCAAGATATTGAAAACCTATTTGAAGAAATAATGACTGAAAACTTCCCCCACCTGGTGAAAGAAATAGACTTACAAGTCCAGGAAGCACACAGAATCCCAAATAAAAGGAATCCAAAAAGGATTCCAAGACACATGCTAATTAAAATACCAAGAGCAAAAGACAAAGAGAGAATATTAAAAGCAGCAAGAGAAAAACAGTTAATTACCTACAAGGGAGTACCCATACAATTGTCAGCTGATTTCTCAACAGAAACTATGCAGAGAGTGTCAAGAAATATTCAAAGTGATGAATAGCAAGAACCTACAACCAAGATTACTCTACCCAGAAAAACTATCATTCAGAATTGAAGGGCAGATAAAGAGCTTCACAGATAAGATTTTACTGTACAGTAAGATTTGGAGTTCATCAGCACCAAACCAGTATTATATGAAATGCTGAAAGGTACTCTTTAAGAAGAGGAAGGTAAAGATAAAAATTATGAACAACAAATATATATAAAAAGGTAAAGATAAAAATTATGAACAACAAATATATATCTATCAACAAGTGAATCTAAAAATCAAGTGAATTAAAAACCTGATGAACAGAATAAACTGGTGAATATAATAGAATCATGGGCATAGAAAGGGAGTGGACTGACAATTCTCAGGGGGAAAGGAGGGAGAGGGGTTCAGGGAGAGACTGGACAAAAATCATACATCTATGGATGAGGACAATGTGGAGCAGCCGGGGGGAGGGGGAGGAAGAAAAGACAGAGGGAGGGGTAGAAGCCAGGTGGAGGGAACCTATGGGGGGGAAAAAAGAGGAACAAATGTAATAATCTGAACAATAAAGATTTATTAAATGAAAGAAAGAAAAACAAATAAAGAAATACATAAAGAAAAAGAGAGAGAGAGTCAGAGAGGGAGAGAGAGAGAGAGAGAGAGGAAGGAAGGAAGGAAGGAAGAAAGAAAGAAAGAAAGAAAGAAAGAAAGAAAGAAAGAAAGAAAGAAAGAGACGGGCATTCTCTAAGGGGCTTCCCCTAGTTATATTCTGCATTTTAACATTGATGATCCTTAATTTTGTTTAGAAGAGTGGTTCTCAATCTTGGGGTCACCTGGAGAGCACTGAACACACCCCATGGCCTGGCCACATGGCAGACCAATTGAGTCAGATACCGAAAGTGAAACCCAGGCATTCATAGTTACCAAATCTCCCTGGTGAGTCCTTATGTGCAGCCAAGGTCACAGCCACTACTTTAGAAGAATCTTTCTTAACTAGCTTTTAACCCTTTGATTTTAGCAATTTATATATACCACAATACATTTCTTCATGTAAACACTGAAATAATAATAATAAGGAATAGCCTTTATTAAGAGTTTACTCTGCCAGAGGCATTAGATATATAAAAATTAAAGATGACTATTTCAATGAAATGAAGTAAAATATAGGGTGGCGCAAAAGTAGGTTTACAGTTGTTTGTATGGAAAATAATGCAGTAATTAATAAAAAAAATACTACAAGAATAAACTGTTTTGCATACTCACAACTATAAACCTAATTTTGTCCCACACTTAATATGCACTAGGAAAACCAATAGGGCTTCATGCTTGTAAATATTTATAAATTGACATATTTCAATATGCATAAAAGACATTTTGAAGAATAGACATCAAACTTCTAAAGATGATCCCATTTAGGGTACAGAGTAAGGTAAGAAAGAATGGACTTTATTTTAGTATTCTTCATCTTTAAAGTTATCATCAGGAAGATGTATTATTGGTATTGAAAAATACAAAATCAATGAGGAGAATTTCTTTCCAATTTGGGGTTAGGACTTGGGGTTTGTAAACTAAGGCTTACCTGATGAGCAAATATGGCCAACTAGGATGGAAAAATAAGTAACCATCTCATCTTGGAAGATCAAGATTTAAACAGGTTAAGAAACCTAAGAGTAAAATCTCTTTTTAAAGGCAGACAAATCTTCCAATTGAAATCAGGTGAGTGATTATTTATTGTTATGCAGGACTAATTGAAGTTAAGTGTCAGAATATTAAGTTTGTAAAAGATTTTTAATCAGGCAGAGAGGTGACAGGAAGGGAGAGAAAATAACAGCAACTCTTCTCCAGAGACATAGCCCACGGACCAGGACAATCTGTCACAATTCTGGAAACTCTGCTAAGACAGAGAGTCCAACCTCCAATTAACATTAGGTGGGACAGATGGGAGGAGGGGCAAGATGGGGAAGGTTCAAGAGTCTCTTTCCATTGGACAAACAGGAGTTAAGGAATGTGGTCCTGGACAGCAGGATCCCTGCTGGGGACAAATCTGGATGCTCAGAGAGGAGGCATGAAAAGAATAAAGTCGCCAAAACCGGTTTGGCTCAGTAGATAGAGCGTTGGCCTGCAGACTGAAAGGTCCCAGGTTCGATTCCGGTCAGGGGCGTAGTTGCGGGCACATCTCCAGTGTGGGGTGTGCAGGAGGCAGCTGATCGATGTCTCTCTCTCATCGATATTTCTAACTCTCTATCCCTCTCCCTTCCTCTCTGTAAAAAATCAGTAAAATATATATTTTTTAAAAAAGAATAAAGTCCCCCTTCTTTTATTTTATTGCATTTTTTTAAAAAATTGTATACATTTAAGGTATATACATGATGTTTTGATATACATAGTGAAATGATTACTATAGTCAAGTTAATTAAAGTATCCATCTCTTCAGTTACCAGTGTGTGTGTGTGTGTGTGTTTGTGTGAACGTGCATGTGTGTGTGTTTGAATGTGTTTGTGAATGTTTGTGTGTCTACTTATGTGTGTGCTTGTGTGTGTGCTTGTGTGTGTGTATGTTTGTGTGTGTCTATGAGTGTGTGGTGAGAGCATTAGAGATATACTCTCTTAGCAAGAGCCCAGGACACAATACAGTATTAGCAATCAAGTCACCATGCTGCACATGTATGACAACGTGAATGAACCTGGAGAATACTATTCCAAGAAACCTATCTAATAAATAGTAATATGCAAATTAACTGTCACTCCGAGACAAAAATGGCAGCACCCCATAGCCACAAGATGGCGGAGCCCAGTCCTCTCAGCCTCGCCATAGTCCCCCAGTCTCAGGAGAGCTGCCGCTGAGAGCCTGCAGAATAAGCAGCCTGGCAGAATGCTGCCCAGAGGCTTTTTTGACCCTTTATAAAAACAAATTCATTTTCCATGGTCCAATCTTCTCCCAGTGGAGGCAGCCTGGGGTCTAAGCCTGGCAGGAGCCCACACCCACATGGCGTGATACCCCTGCCAGTGGCAGCAGCCTCAGCTGGGATCTCAGCCTGCAGGGATGTGCACCCCCATGGCACGATCCCCCTGCCAGCAGAGACATCCTTGGCTGGGTCTCAGCTTGGCAGGGGTGCGCACCCCCACGGCACGAGCTCCCTTTCCAGCAGCAGCAGCCTGGGCTGGAGTCTCAGCCCAGCAGGAGCACAATCCCCCTCCCAGCAGCAGCAGCCTGGGCTGGGGTCTCAGCCCAGCCAGGGCCACACCCCCACAGTGAGATCCTCTCCCAGCAGCGGCAGCCTGGGGTCTCAACCACTGAGTCACCAGCCAGGCAGATATGGAGGAATCTTAAATGTTTCTCTTTTTTTAATGTTTTATTGATTTTTTTACAGAAAGAAAAGGAAAAGGATAGAGAGCTAAAAACATCTAGTACAGAGAAACATCAATCAGCACCTCCTGCACACTCCCCACTGGTATGTGCTCCCAACCAAGGTGCATGCCCTTGATGGGAATCAAACTTGTGACCCTTGAGTCTGCAGGCTGATGCTCCACCTACCTAGCAAAACCAGTTAGGGATGTCTAATATGTTAAAGAAAAAACCCTATCTAATAAAGAGGGAATATGCAGGGGAAGGCATTTGGGGGTGACCAGGTTGTTAGGGGGTGACCAGGTTGTTAGGGGAGGGCACTTGGGGATAATCACGTTGGCAGGCAGAAGCAGTTAGGGGCAATCAGGCAGGCAGGCAAGCAGTTGGGAGCCAACAGTCCTAGATTGCAAAAGAGATATCTGACTGTCTGCTTAGGCCCGATCCTAAACAGGCAGTTGGACATCCCCCAAGGAGTCCCAGATTGTAGAGGGTGCAGGTTGGGCTGAGGGACATTCCACCTGCCTCCCTCAGTGCACAAATTATGTGCATCAGGCCTCTAGTTCTCTAATGAGCCAGACACAAATAAAACACAGCCTGATCTCACTTATATGCAGCATCTGAAAAAGTCTCATTCATAGAGACAGAGTAGAATGGCAGTTGCCATGAGCAGGGACATGGGGAGATGGACAGATGCTGGTCAGAGAAGACAAAGTTGGAGTTATGCAAGAGAAATGAGTCCCCCCTCTCCTTGACCAGGGTTTGGGGGAGGGCTTCAGAAGATGAGACCTTCACAGAGCAATCTGGTAGAGTTTGGGGAGTAGAGAAGCCAGCAGCTCTGACTATGAAGGTTAAGTTACAGCACAAAAAGACCACAGGACCCCGTCCCCAGCCTGAGAGGCCCTGGCATGATTGACAGACAAGAGAATCTAGGAACAAAGTAAGGGAGCAACCCATGTAGTAGATCTCTAAATCCCAAGTCTGCATGGGTCCTACCATTCCCAGCCTTCCCAAAAGTGGGGGAAGAAGTCACTGGTGTAGCGTATGTAGCTCAGGACTATGGGAAATCAAGAAAGTGATGAAGGGTGAGCTCCCAGGAGCTTGGCCAGCTGAGACCATGAGGCAGGGCAAGATGACAGAGCACAAGGCAGTGTTCCTCACAAGGACGGTCACTGTCTGCCTGCCTGAGTCTCACCTGGGATGCTTGTGAGAAACACCAGTTCCTGGACTTCCATTCAATCATGCTGAACCAGAGCAGTAGGGAGCAGGGCCAGGATCCAAATACTGGACAAGTCTCTAGGTGATGTGACGACGTTTCCTTTGCACAGGTGACATGGCGGTGACCAGAATAAGCTGTGTCTCAGCATGCTGAGATGCTCGCCAGCCCCGTGGTCCTCATGTGACTCAGGCAAGTCACAGACCATGTCCAAGTCGCAGGCCAAAAGCCTTCATGGCACAACGCAGACCTCAGCGAATGCTAAGCTCCATCCATCACCATGAGTGGATGCAGATGTGCCTGCCCACCTCCCCTTCACACGACCTGGCTAATGGCCCACATTGCACCAGTTTCTAGAATTCTCAGCAGGTTCTTAAGATCTTTACGAGATGATTTAAGTAATAAGTCACACCTATGTCAAGATCTAACAAAGTTCTTTCTCACAAGAGCAATGCAAGATTAAAGAAAAAAAAAACACAACAAACAAACTGACAAACAAAAAACACCCTAGTTTTCTTGCCTCTTCTCAATCTAGAAAATATTTCATTGTTCCTTATATTAGCATGGTGATGGAGTATTCACAATATGCATATTTTAAAAGGAGGGTGGGTTACTTCTGCTTGGATCTCCCCCTCCCATCCTTCAAAGTCTGCATGCTCTTAAAAAAAAAAAAAAAAACAACTCTGGACTGCTCCACCAACTTACAGAGCTGCACAGGACTTGTTCCCAGTCTGCATTGTCACAGCTGAACTACTAAGAAACACTGTTTGGAAAGACGTTCTCTCTGGACCAATGCAGGAAAGACACAATTTTAGCAGAGATCTGTGGACTGTTAAAAGAACTCTCACTTCCTCTAGAAGTTATAACTCCTCACTTCCCTATTTGGCTAAGAATCCTCCTTTTCTTCCCCATTAGGTCTCAATTCATTCACTCAGTGATGTATTGAGTGCCATGTGCCAGACACTGTCTGAGATACATTAGTGAATAAAACAAAGCAAGGCTCCTGCCTCCTACATTCTAGTGAAAGAGAGATATGCAGAAATAATAAATAAGTAAATTAAACCACGTACTAGAAGGTGATACATGCTATGGAAGAAGCAAAAAGTAGAACAAAAACAGGAGGGGTTGGGAGTGAAAGAATGGGCTGGTTGGGTGGGGGGAAAAAATGGGAATTGCCTGGGGTGACCTCATCTTCCAGGTGGTCCCATCAGTAAGTGGCCAGCCTGGTCCCCCCAAACTAGTTATGCAGATGTTTATATTAGCATATTTTTAAACTCTGAAACATTATAAAAATAAAAGGACCTGTTATAATAACCATCATTACCTAGTAAAAATATGAGCTAAGAATAATTGAAGAACCTCAATTCCCGCCCCCTCTCTCTCTCACGCACACACACATACTCCAGTCCATTCCCATTACCAGACTTTGTTACCCACACTCTTACTCGACGTCCCACATCACCTTTGAGGAAGCAATTCTGGGAGTTTTGTGTTTCCTCTATTCAACAAGGCCTGGGACTCTCACCTTCTCCCTGCCCCTCTGAGCTGCCATCTCTGCATTGAGTCGGCCTCTGATCAAAAATACAAAATCACATTCAGGTTATGCCACACTAGCATAATGAGGAGGTTTCTATGGCCCTCCAAGGCCAAGTGATGTTCTCTTTTATGGCCCGTTCTTTCATTTAAGCTTCGATAAGACTTCTCCTCAATTTGAACAGGCAGTTGGGAGTTGAGAATATTGAGGATGCTTTGTGGTGTTTTTTATAACATGCAGGGAAAATGATGGATGATTTTTCATCCTTAGACTAATGACATTTTCTGCCTTCAGCACATGCTTCTTCTCAGTGATTTGGTGCTTTGCTCAATAATGTTTCCCTTACCTGCAAGGGCGGCTGTGGCATTATGTCCTGGAATATTTGATTGCTTGGCTCACTTTTCAGACATGCTTCCACCAAACTGCCTGATTGCTCAGACCCCGGGTTCTCTCGGCTTCTTTTCTCTTTGGTGAATTTTAAACTTCAGAGACTTAAAACTTTCCTCTCCTGAAGTTGCCATAACCTGTTCTGTGTAACAGCACCAATGCTGGCACGGGTGAAAAGGGAGCCCAGAGGCTGGCAAAGTTCTGTCGATGGGAAACCCCCACTGATAAGGCTGCCAGAAGGTCAGAGCTGTAACAGACAGCAACGGCCTAGCTGCACCCCTTGCACAGCGAGACCCGGCTGTTTTCGTGACTGGCAGAAAACAATTCCCATTCATGAAGCAATAAAAATCAAATTGAGTGTGAATTTTCCCAAGGTCATTGCCTCTGACGTTGTGACATCAGCAGTGAGGGCTACAAATCCCACCGTGTGCCACCTGGTCCAGAAGAAACCAGAGAGTGACTGCTTGGTTGGGGGCTCGGTGGGGCACTGTGTCAGGAAACAGTGGGAAGATGCTGCCTACCTGCCGCCTGGCAATAGGCCTGTGTCTGTGTCATCTCTATAGAGTTCTCTTGGGCTACCCACACTCTTTGTGGCATGAGGAATGACTGCTTGCCCATCAGGGTGATTGCCAATCTCCAGTATTGCCAACCTCTAAGACTGATTGCCACTCACTCCCCCTGTAAGGCACCTCTGGACCTGCCAGGGACAACTCAGAAGATGCTCAGTGACAAATGGGTAGCCACAAGCCACCCCACTGTAAAGGCCCATCCTCTCTTATACAAATACTAGTGACCCGGAGCACGGGTTCGTGCACATTGAAAGGAAATTAATTATGTGGCTGGCGGGGTGGGGTGGGACTGGGTAAGCTGGGCCAGACACACCCTAGAGCCAACGTCCTGCAGTCCCTCCCTTACAGGCCACACCTGCAGTGGCACCGCAGCTTGAAAGGCATCTGCCGCATTCTGGCAGGTGGGGTCCCTTAGCCTGGCCTGTGAGATTGGGCTAAAACTGGCTCTATGACTTCCCCCAAGGGGTCCCGGGGTGGAAGCGGGCGCTCTGAAAAGTTACTGTCATACAGGGTGTGGAATGCCAATGCAAGTGTGCAGTAAACTAGATTTGGGCTGACAGCGCCCCAGCAACAACATAACCCATGGCTGAAGGTGGAATTGCATGGCCCCATGAGGAATCGGCTCCCTCCTTTCTGGTTTCAGGGTGTGTCACCTGAGAACTGCTGTTGCCAAGTCATTGCAGTCCCTGCACTGAGTGGCTGCCCCCTGATGGTTAGTTCGTGTCATAGTGACCAGTAGGATGGTCGGACACTTAGCATATTAGCCAGATGTGTGTCATGGGAGAAACACTGAGTGTATCTATGATGAAAAGGGAAACTGAAAGGTAATCCGGCCCAACTCCCTTCTTCCCACCAGAAATATCCCCAGGAAGAATCCAAGATGGCGGCTTAGGTAAACACCTACACTGCTGCCTCGCACAACAATTGCAAAACTACAACTGAAAGACAGAACGGACATCATCCAGAACCACAGGAAAGCTGGCTGAGTGGAAATTCTACAACTAGAAGGAAAGAGAGGGGCTCACAGAGACCCAGAGGAGCTGCAAAAGCTGAGGTACGGAGACGCGCTGCTGCAGCCACTGCCAGTCACCACAGCCGTCAGGGTATTTTCATCAACACGGACTCCAGTCCCTTCACCATGAAAAAATGGCAACTTTCTTTAAGCATTTTCAGGATGTGTCTTTCATAGGATATGACATTTCTTTATTTTTCTTTTTATCCTCCTCTGAGGATATATTTCCATTGATTTTTTCCCCTTCCCTCTGATCCCAGACTTGGCCCCTACCATCCCTCCGCCCCTCTGATCACCAGGTCAGGCCACCCAGGCTTTAGTCTTGGGCAGGGGCCCCCTCCAATTGAAGGCTCGGTCCCTTCCCAAGCCTGTGGCTTTAGGCTTGGAAGGCCCCCCCGCCCGCTGGCCCCCGTTCCCTCCCCCCACCCCCGCTCCAACAGCTGGCTGGACCCCTTCCCAAATCTAAAGCCTTCACCTGAGGCTTTAGGTTTTGGAAGGGGACCCTCCCTCATCCCCTCAAATGGCCAGCTGGGAGTGACCAGGATGCCAAGGAGATTCCCAAGACCCAGGTATGTATGCAAATTAACCGCCATCTTCGTTAGGTTAATTTGCATACTCACTCTGATTGGCTGTGGGTATAGCAGAGGAATGGTCAACTTCCATATTTCTCTATTATTTAGGTAAGATTATTATTTATTCATTATTGTGCTATTTTCCATATGAACATCTGTAAGCTACTTTTGTAACACAAACATGGGTTACTGAAAGGAGCCACTGTAACATGTTATTTTGAATGTTTTTTTCACAGGAATTTTCCAAAAGAACAAAAAGAAGAATTATCTTGAACTCATATTTGCTGCATCTCTTCAATGCCTCGCCTAGTATTAATAGATCTGATGATGATTTCTTAATGCTGATGAAGATTTAATGTGAAATTTTCAAATTACACTTTTGAAAATGGCGGCATTTTCATAAAAAAGAAGCTGGCAGCATTTGCATGCTAATAATAGATACTCTGAACTGTGTGCACTCATTAAAATAAAATGTTCCGAGACAACAAGCTGCGAGTTCCTTATCTATTTGTAAGTTCTTAGTGTCATTAGGTGACAGTCTGAAAATTCATTAGGATGAGGTTCAAGTGTTACTATGTGTAGGATCGTCTCATCTGTTAACTAGTAATAATGTACTGAAAACAAGCTATCCTAATCCTTCCATTTATTAAATGGGTATTTCACACTACCATGGTAAGGAGCCATGATTTTAAATTAATAGGAGGTTGAAAACACTGCAATCAATCTGCCTCCAAAGTCACATTTTTAACTTTGCCAAAAACAAAAAATAACTATCCCTGCCTTTTTCCACAGTGACACTTTAAACATGACTTGTCACTTAAATCAATAGAGCAAGGCCTGTGAATGGTGAAAAATATGAACTGCAGTTTTTCCACTGTTCTTCCCTTTGTTCATGTCTAGCCACAACTTGTAATATTTTCTAGCTGTCTTGGTCTCAGCAACTCATTGACACAGACCCTCTGAAAATGCTTTGGGCAGGCCAGTCCCTGCACTGCACCGAAGGGGCATAGCACAGTGGGTGATGACAGGAATTTCCATCTTGAGCAGGAGAGGACCATCTGTGTATGTCAGGGTTCTGCAGGGGAATAGATCCAACAGATCTACTGTACAGAACTATGTAAAAGGACCGCTGTTACAGGGATGCGCTTGGAAACTTTTGGAGGCCAAAAAGTCCCGCTCTGGCCACCTGCAAGCTGGACACCCAAAGAAGCTGGTGGTGTAATCCCAGCCTGAACCCAAGGCCCGAGAATCAGGAGCATAGATGGGGAGATGTCCTGGCTCAAGCAGGGGGGTGCACCATTCTCCTGTCTTTCTGCTCTATCCAAGTCCCCCAGGACTGCACAAAACCCACCTGCTAATCTCTTCTGAAGATACCCTTCAGACACACCCAGAAATAACTTTTTGCCAGCTATCCATCCCTCAGCCCAGTCAAATGGACACATAAAATTAACCTTCAGTCAGGTACAGTGAGGGAGTCACAATGCTCAGATAGCAACAACTTCACTAAGCCACCTGTCTGAGGTCACTCTAAATGGCCATTAACCAACTCCGAGATGGTGTGTGAAGCCCTCTGGATCTTAGATTAGATCTTAGATTATTTGAGTTTATTCATCTGTAAAACAATGCAGGGGAGAAAACTGACTACCGAAACCAATTACATGATGTTATTATTTTACAAAGAACCAAAAGCAAAACTAAAGCAAAATTTCAGTTAATGAGTTCTTCCATGTTGAGGAAATCTACACTTGGTCTATTAGATTTATGTCAAATCCTTTCCCAATTTTTTGGTTTCATTTTTAAACCCTCTGGTCTATTACTCAGATTTTTTATTCCCTTTCTAATTCAAAGTATCCTTAAATTTATGAAAAACAGATGAATTTTGGATAAAAACTTGGTGAGACTGTGTAATATTCTTCCAGATTTCCTTCCATGAGGAGTAGCTCTCTAACTGACACTTTATCCTAAAGCATTCTGAACTTGAAACAGAATGACTGGCATTCATTTCTCACCGTGCCATTGTGTGTGATGATGAAGGGTTCCAGGAAACAACTGGGCAGAAGGGTATATAATTTTTCATTCCAAAACTAAATAGCCCCAACCCTGTAAGAAAATGTCTGAACAATCAGAATAGTCTGCTGGCAAAGTTCTGGGTTGTGTGAGGTTTTTTTTTTTTTTTAAGAGGTAAGTTTGATTTCTTCAGAAAAGGCTAAAATCTTTTCCTTTTACTTTTGCTGCCAAAATCAAAGCCAGGCCTCTAATAGAGGGCTGCTTCTCTTTTCCTCAAAGGAATGAAAGAGTTCCTGGACTTTCACTTTGTACTTTTACACTAAGACTCAAGAGCTATGGTGAACCCATTGTCCCAGCCAGCCCGGGCCACGCCCCAGAACCAGGAGGGCAGCAGGCCCTGCCCCTCTCCCTCCGCCACACCACCCACCTCCCAAATCAGAGCGCGCACCCACCTGCACAGGCCTGCCTTAGGAAAGAGCAGGAATTTCCCCAGAGAGATCAAGGAGAGCCCCGCTGACCACGCCGTGGGCTTGGAATCACCTTCACAAAAAAAGAAAACTTTGCCAAAAAAGTCATACGAATGTCAAATTTCTCTAATGCCGGGAAAGACCACACGTGGTGTGGACGCGCGCAGCCAGGCGTCCCTCCAGCGGACCCTGAAGGAGGTGCTGGCCGCAGGCTGGACCTCCTGCCGCGGGTGGGAACTGGGCCTGGTTCCCGCCTCGACACGCAGGAGGCCACGGCACAGACGCTAGCGCCGGGGTGCAGGCCACGGGAGCCTCGTCGCATCTCCAGCAAGAGTGGCGCTCCAGTCTGTGGCCTGGGGAGGCGCCTGTTTAAGTTCAGCGTGGACTCCTTCCAGGGTGTGCCGCTGCTCCTTGGGTAGAGCTGGTCCACGCAGGCTCTCCGGCCTTCGGCCCAAAGGCCGCCCCTGGGTTCCTGGGCGGGACTTCCCAGGGGTCCGGAAGCACCTGCGCGCCTCAGTCACCACTGTCCTGCCTGCCCCGCTCCAGCGCCCTCCCGCCCACTCCCTGCCGTGTGCACTCCTTGTTCCTTCCCTCCCCAGCCCACTCCCCCACCCCCCACCCCTCATCACCCCCCTACCCAATAGCACACCCTGGAAGCAAATGGGCCTTGGGTCTCATGAGCTACTTGCGCAAGACACATTGGTACTCCAGAGACCAACGGGGTCGTGCCTGCCCCTGTATTACGTGACCCCAAGCAGCCTGTGCAGACTAGACTAGAACCCACTCCTCCGCTCCCACCTGGTGCACTGGCTGGGACCCTGGCCTGCCCGGGTTTTCGTGGTAGCCCCCAGGAGTGTGTGAGGGACATGACCAGAGACAGGCAGACTGTGCCAAAGAGCCCATCACTGCTGCGGAGCTGTGAAAGACCAGACGCCCCCAAGCAAGGCTCGGCGGGCTGAAGGCCATATGAGGGTTCTTGGTGTATGGACCTTTCTGATTCCGCGCCTCGCTTTTGGGCCAGCATGACTGTGAGGTACAGGGGCTGTTCATATTATGGAGACAAAGCATGCTTGGGTGGTGGCATCAATGCCCATTATCTTGCGTTGAAGGGTTTTTGTTTGTTTTTGGTGAGGGCTGCCTGCAGGGATCAGGTCAGGCTCCAAGCGCCTGCAACCATGCATTGGCTAAAATGTGGTATGTTATGGGAGCTGTTCACACTGGGTCAGGTCCCTGTGGGCCAACAGGGCTCCTCTCTGGGAGGAGGGAAACTGAGGCATGAGGCAGACACCTGGGATTGGAGAAGGTTAGGTCTAGCCCAGTGCCCTAACAACATATCCTATGCTGTGGAAGTGTGCTGTGCCAAAAAGTCAGCAGTGGAAGGAAAAGTAAGTCACACTAGTAACTTCCACCAGCAGTGGGTGTGGGACCAGGAGAAGGTGGAGAGTTGGGAGTGGAGGTAAAGGTGATAAGAATGTGAGAAACAGACTGGCTTTTACTGATTTAAGAACTAGAAATGTTGAATAAATGCACAGAATGACATGAAAAATAGGCTGCTAGGTATTTCTAATTTAAAAAGAAGAGTGAAATACTTCATTCAAAAAAAACTGCTTTAAATATAGAAAGAATTCTAGCAAAATGGTTAGAGATTTTTTTTCTCCTCATTGTGAAAGGTCACAGTGGCCCTAAGTCCAATGTCCAATTACCAGGTATCACCAGCACAGCAGAACCAACTCAATTTCAATCTCAAGCATTTGCCTCACCTTTTACTAGCTTTGGTATGACACACTGCAATTTTCTCATCAAAAAGCTAATTTTAGGAGTGAAATGTCAAAAGATGAAAAAGAAGAGCCTGGTTTTGCAGAGACTGAGATTTTTTTTTTTTTAATTTGAGCTGCTTTTGTAAGTTTACCTGTCAAATCAGTCACCATGGATGCCTCTCTGATGTTTTTGTGTGCTGTGAGGACTTTAAAAACAAAACAGAAAGACAAACCTATTTGTCCCCTCACTTAATCTCAAATGTAGGGTGGCATTCTGTTGCAGATGGTCCCTAAATTTTGACCTAACCCTGATGATTAAAAACATAATAATTCTATTTGCATGAGCCCTTGGCATAATGAACACGATGTATCATGGCTTCTAATCCGGGTGCAACTGTCCTGTAAGAAAAGTAATGACATCTACTTGTATATAAGGAGGTAAAATAATTTTCATTTTCTAGGCTGATATTTCCATTTTTCACCACAGAGAGGAATGATCTATTTAGTTTCAGGAGTGACCACATTCTATAGTCAGCCCATGTGTAGAGGTTTCCAGCAGAGGGTGATCTATCTAAGCATCTGGACCATGTTCTGTAGGTCTTAGGGAAATTCCTCCAATTCTGAGAAATTCCTGTCTTATAGAACCAACATGAAAACCATAGAAGAGTTTTCCAGTTACCTTCTGTATTCCTTTTTTAAAAATATATATTTTATTGATTTTTCACAGAGAGGAAGGGAAAGGGATAGAAAGCCAGAAACATCCATGGAGAGATACATCAATCAGCTGCCTCCTGCATGCCCCCTACTGGGGCTGTGCCTGCAACCAATGTACATGCCCTTGACAGGAATCGAACCTGGGATCCTTCAGTCCCCAGGCCAATGCTCTATCCACTGAGCCAAACCAGTTTCGGCTACCTTCTGTATTCTTGGAAAGTCAGACTTCTGATCTAGAACACAGTTCTTGTACGTTCACTTAGAACTATTGTCAGTATTTTCTTCTAAGCCTTTGGCCATATTTGCTCTCTGGTTTGATCCTATGTTTAAAGGCTGTCCTGGTCTGTGAGCTGTTATCACATCATCTTTTTTTGCCATATTATTTCAAGATTATTTTTATCTATTGCTAATTTATTCTAAGTACCACAGGATGGCAATTGAAAAGAAATCTAAACTCTTGATTCCCTTCTCCCCCCACTAATGTAGACAATCTTCATTGGTAGGTCTTAAGAGTGAAAAATAGTAACAAATCTTATAGCGGCATTGGAAATGTGGGGGCATGGCTTCTCTCCTCTAAGTGAGGGTCCTGCCACTAGGCAGTGTGGTAGGGCACTGACTTGATTATAATAACTCTGAACCCAATCCCTTTGAAGAACAACTTCCCAGGCAGAGGGCTCCTTACAACTATGGGGCGGTGGAACCCCTGGCCTTGGCTCCTGTCCACAACTCACCTCCACAGCTTAGGACAGCGGTCAGCAAACTCATTAGTCAACAGAGCTGCAGTTTGCCAACCACTGGCTTAGGATATTTTCAAGGATCTCTGAATTAATGACCTCCTAATCTAAATTATTCCAACAAGACTGGAAGGACAGAGGGAAAAGCAGTTCTAGCAATAAAAAAAAAAAAAAACTATAACAACCACAAAACAAACAACAACAAAAAGTTGTCAAGAGGCATGGGAACAGACAAATGTCAAAAGGGAGGGGTGGGGGAATGAGTGAAGGTGAAGAGATTAGCCAAGTAACACATATGCATAACCCATAGACACAGACAACAGTGTGGTGAAGGCCAGAGGGAGGAGGAAGGGGTGGGTAGAGGTGACAAAGGTGGAGGAGGGGGGACAACTAGGGGACATCTGTAATAGAGTCAACAACAATAAAAGAAGCAATTTTAACATTGGTTTTAACTCTAGAGTTAGAGCGAAACTCATAGCAAGATATTCAGCTCATGTGAAATGCATTAATCTGAGTTTTAATCCTATAATTGGAATCATGGAGACTTTTTCTTTTAGAAATCTAAAGCCTATGTTAGTCCTAATTTGGTGAGTCTATACCTCTCACATGTGAACAATTTCCAAATAATTTCACACAGAATTTGAATATGAGCTTATGTGTTGCACAGATATATATTTTAGTAGTTAATGAAAAAGTTTTGAGATTGTGTTTTCTGATGATCTTAAGCGACCCTGCTAGTGGTTCTCAACACAGACATTTACATTACGATTCATAACAGCAGCAAAATTACAGTTATGAAGTAGCAACGAAAATAATTTTATGGTTGGGGGTCACCACAACATAAGGAACTGTATTAAAGGGTCATGGCATTAGAGAAGTTGAGAACCACTGACTTAGGCTCAGTCCTAAATTTAATATCAGTAGACAAGTTCATTCATGCTAAAGAATGAATTTTAGGCTGAACTAACAGATATAGCGAGAGAAAACAAAAATTAACAGCCCGAAAAATAAAATAATGTTTATAAATCAAATTTAGCCTCTCTGTCCTTGACATTTTTCACAGTATTTAGAATTAAGAAATGCGTATAAATGCCACAAGGGGGCGCTGCTGGTAAACCAACCAGAGCCCTTCCTAAACCACAGTGATAAAACACAACTAAATAATCTTCCTATTTCCATCATACTGGAAGATAGAGATAAACTCATAGAATTCACAAAATAAGGGAAGAGGTTTTAAAATAGGAATGTATTCAAGAACATATATCCAGAAATAGAGCATCAATCATAAAAACGTATTGAAAGGCAAACACAAGGGAGTAGCAGGCCCTTATTTCCCTTATCTTATTTCCTAGTGACAATCTTTGCTTCTTTTCAACAGAGCATTAAACTGGAGATATATTTACTCTTCATTCTCTTTGGGAAACAATCTGCTTATAAAACATCTCAAAGCTGGGTACACTTGGGGGGAAGGGGTGTCTTTTATGTTTCCTGCCACCACCTGCCATCTAGGCTCCTCTGCCCCCCCTCCCCCTGACTACTCCTCCTATCATTTCAGTTCAAAGTGCTTTTATGTTACATTCTCAAAGGCCAAGTAAACAACAAAAGCAAGCAAACAAAAAAGCCCTAACTCCTGAGTGTCTAAAATGCCAACTGAGTTCTGAAATTCAAAGTTAGGCTCTCCTGGGCTCAGAATGAATGTCTCAATCTTGCAAGAAACACTAAAACTTGAGGCCTGACCATTACCAGCAGTATTATTATTTTGCTGCAAAACTTTCCCATGATTGATAACATAGCTTCTCTCCCAGGGCTAGTTCTGTGTCTTTTTAATAAAAGCATGTATTTGGTTAGTAAAATCTGTGATATCTTAGATTATGTTTCAAGAATCATTTTCAGAATGTGCCACAAAAATTGTTTCATTCGATCTTGTTAACCTAACATACTATCCCCAAATCAACTGAAATTCAGCTTTTTTTAGATACTTCATCTCCCCCCACTTACCCCCTGCTATTCTGAACTTCAGTGGAAAAAGCATCAATTAAATAATAATAAAATTAAAGGGATGATGGTGAGCTCAGGGTTAGAAAGCTAAATAATTATTCGTTCCCTCTGGTACTTCCACCATGCCTCTGTTTTTGTTTTTATCAGTGTTTCCCATTGCTTACACACAAAAATGGCTTTGTCTATAGCTGTCAACCAACTTCCTCTATGCTCTGATGTAGAGTTCTAGGAGTCCTCCCCTCCAAGTCTGTCTCATCCTGCTGATACCTGAGGTGTCCTTTTTTTGCTAGTAAGTTGCTGACAGAGTAGATCTTCAGATTTCTCATCACAAAAATAAAAATTCTGTACTTTGTAGTGATGCATCTTAACTACTCATTGTGGTGCTCATTTCACAATATATACAAATACTGCATCATTATGTTGTACACCTGGAACTGATGTAATGTCATATGTCAATCATATCTCAATTTAAAAAAGAGAGGAGTGAAACCAGACAAGGCTCCCGGGGATACTGTCATCTTCAAAGAAGCTGAAGATATGGTGGTGAATGCGGAAGAGAATGGGACACAGGTATGTTGGAAAGTAAATTTATGGAGTGAGAAGAATAAGGAGATATCAGTAAATAAGGAATAGCTGACTCCAAGGCCTTCCTGAGACTCGGTTGATAAAATGGATTCTTTGGCCGGAATGAAAGGAAAAGGGGAAGTGCAATAAATGCAGGAAATAGCGAGAGACTCAGAGGCCCAGAGGGCAAATGTGGCACCTCCTGCTCTGTGAGGCTCCCACACATTCAACAAGGAACAGGGGGTTCTTTCTTACATGTGGCCTTGGTGACAGAGTTATAGGTTAACTATATATCTACATCGTTAAGTAAAAGTAAATTTTGTGAACTCAAAATAACCATTTGTATGACAGAGAAATTATTAGAAAGAAAACTCTTAGTAAAAAGGAAGAGAATAATTTTTTGAGACTCTCTGGCCACAGGAGGTCAGTGTTGCCTCAAAGCAAAATTACCCTAAATCCCTTCAGGGATATAAAGGCCCTAAAGAAATTACATTTTTTTCTTTAAAGAAAAGTTAGTTTTGGTTTATATATCTGATTTTTAGACTTAGTGACAGATGGTTTCAGCACACTATAAAATACCAACTTGTTAAAATAATAAATTTGTTAAAAATATATATTTCATGCAAAAATGAACTTGGATCTTCCCCCTTCAAAAGCAGTTAGAGAAACTGAGAAGGGGGTGGAATATCTCTCTCTCTCTCTCTCTCTCTCTCTCTCTATATATATATATATATATATATATATATATATATATATATATATATTCCATGCTTCCTCCCTGACATACATGTGTGTGTGTGTGCACGTATGTGTGTGTATGTTCACTTACTTCAGTACCAACAGGGGGGGGGGCGGGCAGGACATGTCTTTAATTACTCTGTAACTGAAGATGTCAGACACACACTCATGACTACTCTTGGTGAAAAATAAAAAAATAAAAAATACATGCTCTGCTATAGACAATGAAGGGAGAGATGAATATTGGCAGAATCATAGAGATAACATTTCTACAGCATTCCTAATTTGTGGAAAATGTGTCACTATTAAAAATGCAAGCAACATGGGTCGGGATTGGAGAGGGTGGCTGGAGGTGGAAGAAAGCATAGAGAAGATAAATGGTGATGGAAAAAAATGAAATAATTGTTAAAAAGCTAAACAAAATGCAAACAAAACCATTAAAGAATTTAGCAATAGCTTTGGAATAAACAAACAATGACCTTGTACAAAATTTAATAGAAAATAAAAAGTGAGGCCAAAAATGTAGTAGCATAAATGACAAGATGCAAAGAAATAAATATTTAAAAATATGGACAAGGTCTTTATGGAGATGAACATCATTGAAAGACACAAAAACATTTTGAATAGATAGAAAGATTCATAAATATATTAAAATTTACCTTAAAAAAGGAAATTCCAATTAAAAATCAACAGGGTTTTTTCCTTATAAGTGGACACATATAGTCTTAAATTCATATGGAAGCCAAAAATAGCAGAGGCAGTTCCTTAGAAGACAAGTTGAGAGGAGAACTTGCCTGTCCAGTAATACCTACTATAAGAACATAGTCAATTAGAGGAGTGGATTTGGTTGCAAAATTAGGGAAGCAGACCAGTGCCTCAGAGAGCCCAGAGGTACCCTGGTCTTTTTAATACATATGAGACAATTGGTCATCGACATGGAAAATATTATATCCCTCACTTTCATCATATACAGAAATAACCCAAAGTTTATTAAAAACCTAGGCATAAAAATCAAATCTATTAAAACATTTAAGAGAAATATAAAAACAAGATTGTACCACTTTAGGTTAGGAAAGGTTTTCCTAAACAAGAGTCATTTAAAAGAACAAATCATAAAGAAAAAGAGGTATATTTGACTACTTGAATTTTTTAAGTTTCATTAAACAAAAGACACCATAAACAAAATGAAGAGATAAGACAAAAACTGATTTAAAAAAAATTCATGCAATACTTTATACAAAGAAAGTGCAAGCATCCAGCAGCCACAGAAAGTGATAAATACATTTTCAAAAATGTAAAATATCTGATAGAAGGACAGAGGACATGAATATGCAGTTCACAGAAGCAAAAAATAGTCATCAAACATGTCACAAGATGCTCAATCTTACTAGTAATCTGAAAAGTAGCAAGTAAACAGTAAAATTAAATCATGTAATGAAATTAAACAATTTCACAACCTTTAGATAAGCAAAAATTTTACACTCTGATAATAACAAGAGTTGATAAAGACATGGAAAAACTAATTCATTTATAGCTGGTGAGAAGCTAAATTGTTACAAATACTTCTAGAGGAGAATTGGGCAAGACCTAGAAAAATAATAGGTGTGCCTACCCAAGACTCAACAATTCCATGTCTACGTATGGACACTGGGAAACTCTTCCACCTGTGAACCAGGAGCCACATGCAGGAATAGTCAAAGCCCCTTCATTGAGAACAATGACAGAGTAGAATCATCCATCCTACAAATCCTTCAGCAATTGAACGAATAAATGTATTCTTTAATTAACATGTGAGCAGTTTCTATGTTTAGGAGGTATTCTATTGGCAAGACTTTATTAATATGACCACATTTAATTCTCAAAACAAACCATGAAGTAGGTAGGCTTTTTTGATTTTTAGTAACTCCACTCTTTATGGTGACAACTTTTTCCATTTTTTAGGTGAGGGGATTGAGACACAAGAGAAGTCAGCCCAAGATCACACAGCTAGATAGTAAAAAGTCATAGAGTGGAAGTCTACAGAGCAAAGAAAATGAATAAAATTAAAATGTGCATAGCACAATGAACAGATGTCAAACAGGGAGAAAAAGCGGGTTGTAGAATGTTTTATACACCAAGTTACTATCATAGAAGCTTGAAAGAAGCAATACAATGCTGTATCGGTTTCCTGGGGCTGCCATAACAAATCAGCACATGCTGGGTGGCTTACAACAAACACTCTCTCACAGTCCTGGAGGCCAGACGTCTGAAATCAAGGTGTTCCCTCCAAAGGCTTTAGGGGACAACCCTTCTTGGCTCCTTCCAGCTTCCGGTGGCTCCAGCAGTTCCTTGGCTTGTAACTGTATCACTTCAATATCTGACTCCATCCCCACATGGCAGCTCTTGTCCCTCTTAAGACACTTGCCATGAAATTTGGGACCTGCTGGATAAATTCAGAATCATCTCATCTAGATCTGCAACTTAATTACATCCACAAAGACCCTTTGCCCAAATAAGGTCACATTCACTGGTCTGGGAGTTAGGAGGTGGACATATCTTTGGGGTCCACCATTCAAACCTATCAGATATTATCAGTAATTTAGAGATAAATGCCAAAGTGGGAAGGTGACTTTAAAAAAAAAAAATGAGGCCTGGAAATGATGAGCTATGAGAGAGTTACTACTCTCTCAGAGTGCACATGTTGGTGGTGTTTTTCTCTATAATCTTCTATAATTGTGATATATTTTATAATTCTTAAAAATTGAGCAATGCAAACATGTTCTCTCCCTTGGCTCTGTCGCAGTATTTGAGAAGTCCTCACCCAGCCTTGCCCACAAGCTATTATTAAATATCTCTCGTATAACTCATTACCATGCTCAGCCTTCTTCAAGACAGCAGAGTCAGCTCTTCCTCGCCTACCTAACTCACACCCTAAAATGTACAGCCCTTCCTTCCTCCCATGTGTTCACATTAGATGTTTTTTTCTTATTAACAATGCTACTGCTCCAATAATGATGACATGCTTTCCAAATATCAAAGGTGAATCAAAGTACGTGTTACAAAGCTAGACATTTTTCACTTAAATGTTGTTTTGATTTCTTACAGTTGCTGAAACCAAAAGTCAGAAATGGATCTCACTGGCCTGACCTCACCCAGTATGTCATGTTCCTCTCTGGAAGCTTTAGGAGGAAATCCATTTTCTTGTCTTTTCCAGCTTCTAGAAGCTGTTACACGCCTTGGATCTGGGCCCCCTTCCATCTTCAACACCAGCAATGGTCAGGTGAGTCTTTCTTATATTGCATCACCACATTTGGACTCTCCTGCCTCTCTCTTTCCTGCATAAAGAACCTGTGATTACACTGGTTCTATTCGGATAGCCAGGATAATCTCCCATCTCATGGTCAATCACTAGTAATTTCAGTTCCACCTTTAACCTTAATTGCCCCTTTACCATGCAACAGAACATATTCAGTTTCCAGGGACAGATGTAGACATCTTTTTTTTTGGGGGGGGGGAGGGTCACACTATTCTGCCTTCTATAAATATACTCCAAGAATCTTTGTGCTTTCCTTTTTAATTGCTAGTGTATTTTATTGTATGGATATGCCATAAATCATTGTGTATCATTTTCCTACCATAAAGATATTTAAGTTGCTATCATTTGTAGTTCCTGAACAATGAGATATTTTTTATATTAATATTAAAGGCCTAGTGCATGAAATTCATGCATGGGTGGGGTTCCTTGACCTGGCTGGTGATCAGGGCTGATAAAGTTACCTGCCTCCCCACCTCTGTCCGTCCTCCTTCCCTTGCTGCCCGCATCCACCGACACCCATCCCCATTCCCTGTCCCAGACTGGAGGCCCAGCCCTGATTGGTGATGCTTAAAAAAAACCTGGTGGGGTGAGGGGGAGAGGGGATGGGAGTTTGGCTGACAGGCTCCATCTGCAATTGGGGCCTGCAGGCTGGGAGCAGCTCTTGCGTTGAGTGTCTGCCTCCTGGTGGCCAGTGTGCATCATAGTGACCAGTCATTCTGGTCATTCCATTGTAACAGTCACTTAGGCTTTTATATATAGAGATTTCTGAAAAAGCAGTGAAAGAATTTCATAGCAGTGTACACTTCCTCCACATGGGTTTGAGCCAACATTTCCTGATGTCCTCACAGACAGCAACCATTGTCTTTCTTTTATCATCTCTGCCAAATGGAAAATTTATTTCCATTTTTATTTGCCAATCTCTGGTTTCTATCACGGGTGAACATGTTTTTATACTATTGTCAGCCACCCATGTACAAGCATGTCTATGATTAGTGGACTCCTGTTGAATATGCAATGATGTCGGCAACCTTGACAATGAGTCTCTGTAGGAGGAACCTTCACTCTTAGGGAAATCTCTGGACTTGACTCTTCTTCGATCTCATAGTCACAACATTATTAAAGGCCCACACTGCCCCTGCATGGAGGCATTCTGAGAAAGCTGCCATGAGATCATTTGATAGCAGGTGGCAAGACTGCTGATTGATTTTGAGTGATGAAAATTCTTAAGATGATTCTTCCTCTTGCATTAGGTGTCCTTTGCATCCTTCGATCTACTCAGGTGTTGCTGTGGGACCCTCCTCAACAAAGAGAGCTGGCAGGACTATGTTTCTAATTTGATAAAGAATGCTTGTGGCCTGATATTTGGATTTGCCAGAACTCTCACCTAGCATATTATTCCCCAATCCTTATTTTAGAGGCTGTTCTTATATTTATATTCATCATTATTTAACACCTTTGGTTTACTGTTTTTCAAGACAAAAAAAAAAAACAATTGCTATGCAGGGTCTTCACTGTGACAACATGACAGAGACCCATGAGAACACAGGAGGGATTCTCTGGGTCGCCAGTTTGTTAACTTAGGCATCATTAATACATCCATGCTTTGTTCTAGATTTCATAGTCTCTCATCTCTTTATCCCACATTTATTCTTCTAAATAGTGTTGGGTGACAGAAATGCAAATAAAAAAAGCAAAAACATACTGAGCCTTCTCATTTGGAACACAATCCTGTGTTAAAACAAATAAGAGAGTATTGTGGTATCTGACTAAATTTGAATAAATATCAAAAGACTCCAAAATGCTTACATCCAACTAGAGGCAAGGATTTCACTATAAGTCAGGGGAGGGAGAAAGTTAGGCTGCAGCTGGGGATCTAGGATAACCTGGGTCCCCAAACCTCAGTATCATCAAAGTTCATTTGATCCCAAAGTGCAGCAAATCCCACTTCTCTGGTTTTAGAGGTTTGTTTCAGAAGCCACCCCACATTTTGAAATGTAGATAGATTTCAAAAGCTAAAGTAAGCCTAGCATTCCCCTATTCTGTGCTTGTGGATGATATCCTATCAATATCCAAATGTTATCTAACACTGACTTCCTTCCATAATCTCCCTGAAAGAATATATTAGATAAGACAGATGTGACCTCTAATCAGGAGCCCTATGTGAATCCCAGACTACAGAGCTCGGCAGTGAAGTGTGGACACAGGGTCGGTTACCTGGACACCCTGGTTTGGTCATTTGGAAGATGTGTGATCAACCACCCTCACGCACTTTCACATTCTTATCTTAAAATGAGAGAATGATCATAACTTCCTCACAGAGGGTTTCAAGAATGAAATAAGTCAATACAGGTGCAATGCTAAGAGAAGTGAGCAGTAAATATTAGTTTAGCCAATGACGTGAACACATACACAGTTGATATTAGATAAGGCTTATTGAGTATTTAATCTGTCAGGGTTTTTTTAAGCATCAATAATAATAAAAAAATAACAGTTTCTCTTACAATTTAGGAACTAAATGGCCACAGGCAAGAGAGTTTCACTTTGACATTTGGACATCAGCCACATACAGGCAGTACTGTTCAAGATAAAGGTGCTGAGGAAGGCAAAATATCTCTTCTATCTGCCCAACTCTGATCATAAGCGCATATATGAAACTCCCTGGATTGTGATTCAGGAACTGGTCTACATATGTGAACTCAACCTTATTTATATGAGTAGTGATTTGAATAAATTGTTGAGATGACTTAACACATTGATTGTTTAGATTGGAATTAAACAGAGTAGCTTTGATTGATTCAATCTCACAATTATTTCTCATGGCACCTTCCCTCAACTCTTTTCTCAACATTTACTCAATGTTGAATTCTTAGTCCTACCTACTATACTGAGATTCTCATTAGCCTAAGTAACAGCCTTTAAAGTAAAAGCAGGAGTATATATTCTCCCAATATATAAACCATTCTGTTGTAATGGTACCAAAGTCCATACAATCCTACTCACCAAAAGAGAAGTGGCTTTCTCTTATAACATAGATATTATTCCGATATACATGGACCACATCAGAATTCTTTCATGGAAGTCAGAAATGTCCTACATTATTGGACATTTCACCTGAGACAACCACTTCTGACTTCTTGTTCCTAATAGTTTTGGGTCCTAAGAAACTATCTATCCCTTTGGGCCACCTATGAAACCTATAGAACATCCATTAATTCGCTTATGGAACCAGCATCTACTGAGTACCTGTTATGTTCTGAGCTCTCTTCCAGGAAGGGAGATGCACATGGGACAAGACCTGTCCCTTCAGAGGACTCCACAGTCACATAGGTGAAGCACACAGCTGAATTGGGGGGAAGGATACAAAGTATGTGTGACCGTCAACACTCTGAAATGGGAGTTCTTCATTGATACTTCCTAACATAATTTTCCTGTGGGTGGGACAACGACAGGCAGTCTCTACCAGATAGCCATGGCCAGTGTGTGGAGGCAGCGTGTAAAGAAAACATCCTGCTGGCAGCTCCCATGCCCCCTCACCACGCCTTACAGCCACTCAGGGCCCCTCTGCAAGGAGGTTACCCTGATGATGTCTTTATCTCAGGTTTACAGGCAGCAACTGACAGCTCTTCCCCAGGAGACAGTTTGCTGTCCTCTTGTCAAAGCAAATGAAGAAAATACCGATGTTGGCAAGTGAATCTGTTTTCCTGTCACTGCCAGAAGCACCAGGGAAAAAGAATTAGGGAGGAAAATCAGAAATTTTCCCAAGAACCTCACCTCGGCCTAGTGTTGAAGCCCATCAGGCAAGATGAGTGACTATTAGTGATCATATGTATCCAGAGCCCAGCAGATAAAGGCCTGGGCAATGGGACACCTCATTACGAATTGCAGAGCGAAAGCTGGAAAAACCTCTTTCCTCCTCTCAGTGTCTTCCTCCACGACGAAAGATAATAAAACACACTTGTTGGCATCTGAGGGTAGTTACCTAGAAAATGGGCTTCTTGCCTCAAAAGGCCTTGGAGCACATTCAGTGTTCATGAGCAATGTCACCACCTTGCCTCTAGTTGAAGGCTCCTCCCTAGGAAAGGCCATCTTCTGCCCTGGCAGCAAAGTCACAGGGAATTGTCAACAGCCAGCCTGGCAGACTGCCCTGGAAAGGTGGTGATGGAAAACAGGTCTTCGAAAATGATCAATTCACAAGATAATAAATCACGATGTTGTACATTTAAAATGAACACAATGTTGCCTGCTGATGTGTCTCAGTGCTTGAGCAGTGACCTAAGAACCTGGAGGTCACAGTGTGATTCCCAGTCAGGTCAGGGCATATGACCTTTCTGTGATAGAGTGTAGAGCTCCTCTGAATCCCCGTCCTTGCGCCAGTTGGTGTTCTTGGGTTCACAGCTGTACGGTGGGTGCCGTAGTTGTAGATTCCCTGGGCTTTTTAGGCATCCAATAACATCCACTTTCCCCTTCAAGATGGCACAGTCTCCCATCCAAGCTGGTCGCTCCAGGAGGAAACCCAGCAGCAGTGAGGGCTGCCCAGTCAGGGGAACCCTGTCCAGCAGTCCCTCATGGTCTCTTGGAGTATAGCTGTCCCTCAACTCACCAACAAACACTCCCTGTGCGACCACACACTCTCCCTTTTTTTTCTCATTCACTCACTATCTTGCAGTCTGTCTTCCCGTCAGCAGCCATCTTCCCCTTCCCCTGATTCTCTCTTATCATTGATGTCTCTATCTTCTCCCTCTCCCTTCCTCTCTGAAATCAATAAAAATATATTTTAAAAATAAATAGATAAATAATAAAATAAATTAAAAAAAGAAAAGGATACACTTGGGGGTCTAGAGCCAAATGATAAATGCTAACTTTTTCATTCTTCTAAATGTGACATCAGAACTTCCAGATGACTTTCTGCAGAGTACTTGTCACTCAGGGACATGTTCTCAGCGAAAGAAAATTAACCAGAAGGCAATAACAGTGACAGCAACTATGAGAGTATATTGCTTATTGTGAGCCAGATACTGATCAGTAAACCCTCCAATGAGCCTAGGAGGTCAGTACTATAACCATGATTTTTCAGAAAAGGTGGTTGAGGCTCATGGTTTATAGAAACTATCGACACACACATCAGGACCACAAAGGGAGAAAGAGGCAAGTATAAAAGGAAGGGATCAGAATATGACAGAGAAGCAAGAAAATATCAATATATGGTGTCACATGGCTTCAGACCAATTGAAGAAAAGCTCATTGAAATGATTAAAACGTATTAAATGGAATATTTATAAACAAATAACATTTTTCTTTTCATTTACAAATAGAAACATAAGAGATTAATAACATGATGATTAGTAAATGTTCTTGTTATAGTTCTAGTTCTTGTGTAAACTTGGTGGGATTACACCCCCAGATTCAATCAAACATTCATCTAGGTGATGCTATGAAGGTAATTTTTACATGGGGACTCAAGTCTATGATCAGTTGAGTTTAGGTAGAGGACATTATCCTGCTTACTCTGGGTGAGTCTGGTTCAGTCTGTTGAAAAGTGCTAGGAGCAGAACTAAGATTTCCCTGAAGATAAATTCTGGCTAGGGACAGTAGCTTCAGTCCATTCCAGAATCCCAGCCTGCCCTGTGGACTTCAGACTTGATTATACAATTTCTTGCAATAAAGCTCTTAATATTTATCTCCTGCTGTTTCTGCTTTCCTGGTTGGATCCTGACTGACCCAGTTCTGAAAATGTTCTTTGTAATTAATGTGTAATAATGAATTAACAGTAGTATATTGTGCATGTATAGAAGCTAGTGCTACAAAGTGTATGACAAAGTGCTTTAAATTTTTCCCTGCATTCTTGTTTACTGACAAATGGATACTCTCTCTCAGAGGAAGAACTTATAAGATTTAAAAGATACCATGTTAAGCCAAAGTAAAGTTTAAAATTCCATCTGAATTATTCTGAACTAATTTTGAATGAGTAGAGTCTTAATAAAGTTCTAGAATGTTGGGCGAGAGGAAAGGCAGGAGAGAGAGAGAGAGAGAGAGAGAGAGAGAGAGAGAGAGAGAGAGAGAAGAAGAAGGAGGAGGAGGAGGAGGAGGAGGAGGCGGAGGAGGAGGAGGAGGAGGAGGAGGAGAAGTAATGCGGAGAAGAGATTCCCTCTGATTTAAAGCACCTATTAACACCACCTATGTGTTAGAAGGTACCTACATGACTCCCATTTCATTTTTTTAAATAGCATTAATTGGCGATGATAACCAGGACATCTTTTAGCTTTATGGCTTTGGACAAGTCACTCAGCACCTCTATATCTCAAATTCCTCATCTGTAAAATAGGGATGCAAGCAGAGCTTGACTGTAAGAATGTTGTGATGATAAAGTTAGTAATGCTGTGATATGCTTAGAAGAGTGTCCAACACATGGTAGGAAGCAGAGAGGCTGGTGAGGACTTCCCAAAGGAGGTGGTGCAGGAATGACTTGGATTGGGCACAAAGCACAGGGCATAGTTCTGGACAGGGGCAAACCCAGTTCGGGCATAGCTTAGAAGCAGGCATGGAGAAAACTGCCATGTAGGCTCAAATTAAGCCAGCCTGCCTACCATGCTTGGTTCTTACAAACAAACTAGGTCAGGGTCTGAGCTCCAGATTGAGCTCAAAGCAAAGTCTAGTTTCTATCTAAAATCGTATATTTGGGATATCCTTATCTTTTTATATATTTTTACTGAATTCAGAGAGGAATAGAGACGGAGAGATAGAAGCATCAATGATGAAAGAGAATCACCGATTGGCTGCCTCCTTCATGCCCCACACTGGGGCTCGAGCTTACAACCCGGGCATGTGCCTTGACCTGAAATCTAACTGTGATCTCTTGGTTCATAGGTTGATGCTCAACTACTGAGCCATACTGACCAGGCTGGGACATCTTTCAAACATACGTTTTTCAAAAGGGTTTTATGGTTAAACCAGCTTGCAGAACAGTGTTCAAAACTAATGGGTTTCTTTACAGCCACATTCCCCCCAAGAGTCATGCTTACTCTATGGTCTACCAATGAAGTGCCATGCACAGCAGCCTCCAGCATGGGTGACAGGACCTTCATCTCCCAGAAAAACTGCCTGCAAGTGCTAAGAGTGTGAATTCTGCATTGTCTGAATTCTTGATACTTTGGCATCAGGGGCCTTGCTGACCTCTGGGGCTAGTAGATTCTGAAACACGGCAGCAGATTGTCCAACTTTCCTACACAAATGACCCCAGCCAGAGGCCACACACTTGGAGGCAACAAGGTATTTCCAGGCCCTAATCAACCCAGCGTCAGCACTAGACAAGAGGCAGCCTCTGTTCCCTAGAGGCCCCTGAAAGTATTAAAACAAGTTAGTTCTGATCCCGCTTACCACGCCTGGCCTTTCTTTTCCAGAGGAAATCACAGGAAAGGTTGCTGCCCTGGCTCCTGGGTTCCTGACCCACCCGGGGTGCTCATGTGGCCCTGCGCAGAGTGCCCCCTCTTCTGGGAACTGTGAGTAACACAGTAGCTTTTCAATGGCAATTGTTGCTGGTCACCGGGCCTGAATGATAATGAAACCTACATTTTAAAACATCTGTGTTAGCAATGAAGGCATTTAAAGATTTCTAAGCAGAGGAGTAATGTATTAATATGTAGAAGTATTCATCCTAAGCATCACCTTCCACGTCCCAAACTCTCAGAGTATCTCCAGAGACCTGGGAAGCCTACAACCAACCTGAACATTTGAGAGACACACAGAAATCTAGGAAGCCTGAACACCCACCCACCCAGAAGTCCTGACAAATCCAACGAGCCTCAGAGCAGAGTTTCTCTGTGGGATGCCCTCTAACCCAACCTGGATGCCCTGGGAATCTGGGTCAAACCCTGATCACAGGAGAGGTGATACGGGTCAGCCAGCCACCACAGCTTCTTTGCTGAGTTTCCATGAATCTGGAAACTCAAGACCCTCAAGGTTTGAGAACCACCTGAACTTTTTGATTGGAAGAACACAAGAATTTGGAAACTGGTCCTGTTTCTGAATACTGTGGCCCTTTCTCTCCCCCCGCCTCCCTGCCCCAGCCCCCATCAGCACTATAAGGGGGTTGAATCAGCTACTTTATAAAGTACACACATACACACACACACACACACACACACACACACACACACCAGCTCTGAATCCCTGTAATTCTAAATCACTCTATGAAGCTACTCATTACAGCAAATTTTATAAACCTATAAAATGGTTCTAAGTCACAAGAGGACTGATATAAAAATTTCTCACTGCTGGGTACTTTTTCTTCATTTTTAGACAAGGTCGGTTCTGCAAAGTACACTTCCCTTTTGTTAGTTACTATTAGCTCTACTATTTATTTGTGAGCCAATAAAAATAAATATTTTACTTTGGAAAAGGAAATGTACTTTTTTTCCAAAAGCAGTGCCAACCTTCATCCCATACCTTGTCCCATAGTTTAATTGACTGTGGGTTTTATCTGCACTTGGAAAAGACATTAGGGAATTAATGACTCATGGCCCCACCAGAGCCTTTTAGGTCAAGAGGACACAGGCTGCACCCCTCCCCCAAGGGGAGCACTTGGCAGAACTCTGAACGGGGAGCTGTCTGACCTTAGCTTGAAAGTAAGGAAATGAATCATAGGGCTTGACCAAGACTTGCTAGGTCTGTCTCCAAATGAAGAAACAATGATAAAACCGATGGTTGCCTGATAAGCAAATTGGAGTAAAGCATGGAAGACGGAAATACACCCACCTGATTATCTTCCAAAGGGAGACCTTTGCACCTGGAGAAAAGGTGCTTTGCCGGACTGCGCTGCAGATCAGCTAGCTGCCTGTCCTATCATCTAAGGCGGGCTCTCAGGTTCCTCATAGAGTAAAATGTCACATTTTGGAACAGGTGATATTTCAAATAAATATCTTCTTTGGTCATCAAATATGGAGCTCAAAACTAAATGTTTTGCCTGGCAGGCGTGGCTCAGTGGTTGAGCATTGACCTATGAACCAGGAGGTCATGGTTCAATTCCCAGTCAGGGCACATGCCCAGGTTGTGGGGTCCATCCCCAGTGTGGGATGTGCAGAAAGCAGTCCATACATGATTCTCTCTTATCATGGACATTTCTATCTCTCTCTTTCCCTCTCTCTTCCTCTCTGAAATCAATGAAACATATATATATGAACCTGAATGCTTTGACCATGCTGTTCTTCCAAGAAGGACAGCCAACACCCAGGTGTTGTTACTGAAGTGTAACAAAGCTACAAAGAGGTGTGATCTTTGCTCAAAAAAGCATTTGTACAAAGTCGGGAAGGGAATGACCTACAGTCAGGGTGTTAATTTTGCCTAAGCAAGCCAACACTGGAGTGCTCAATGGCACAATTAGAAGGTGAAGAAAAAGAACAAAAGCGAAGGCAAGTGACATATATCTTGGCCAATGGATTGTTAGTCCTGAGAAAGATAAGAACAATAATAAAGTAGAAACAATTGGCTCCATTATTCAGCAGAGGCAGGTGGAAATGTGGACCATGTTTTTCCTAATTTTTAGACACTCTAGCACTGTAAAGAGTCCCCTGTGGAAGTGTCCAATGTTGTCATCAAACAACGTAATTATCCTCAGACTCCAGTATGGACTGCTATGTAAGTTCATTTAATGTATATGAACTGAACATCTACTTATACTTCACTGAACTTAGTTTCTATACAGATCACTAATTGTTGCTTTTAAGAAGTTTGCTATCAAGTGAAGGAAACAGTTAATGAAAATTCACTATAATTAAAACAAAACTTGCATTTTAAAAAGTGTAAGTAAAAAAGAACAATGAGGAAAATATTCTTTTTTAAATATATTTTTATTGATTTTTTTACAGAGAGGAAGGAAGAAGGATAGAGTTAGAAACATCGATGAGAGAGAAATATTGATCAGCTGCCTCCTGCACACTCCCCACTGGGGATGTGCCCTCAGCCAAGGTACATGCCCTTGACTGGAATCGAATCTGGGACCCTTCAGTCCACAGGCCGAGGCTCTATCCACTGAGCCAAACCGGTTTTGGCAGAGGAAAATATTCTTACCAAAGACCTTACACCGAATCTGAGATTTAAGCTCTGCTATAAAGAATGGATTAACATTTTGACCGGCAAATTCAGAGGGAAAGCATTCTGGGGAGATGGAGCAGAGAGAGCAAAGGCATTCCTTACAATGGTCTACAAAATTCTTCCAAGTATGATCTTTGCTTAAATGTCCTGCCCATAATTATTTACATAACATCTTCAGTAGAGGACAGTCCCCAAACACACCATGGTATCCTTACATCCTTTTTGTGCAGCTCCATGGAGGAGGGAACCTGCCACCTCTCCGGATAAGTGTGTCACCACTTAGAGTCAGCCTCGCAAGCCATCTCTCAGACCTTCAGAAAACAAGATGCCACCACATCGAGAGTGTGCTTTATAGGTCAGGGATCAGTGTCTCAATTTCAAGCTTGAGGATCCTGAGAGAGAATGTTTCAGAAGATATTGTACTGTGTGGCATTACCTGAATGAGCAATCACAAAGATGAGTGATTCAGACATAGGCTCCGTGGACTCAGCTCAGACAAGCAGACTCCATCAGGGTCCATGTCTGCTCCTTCTGGGGCTACTATCTATGAGTTAACCAATAACATTCTTCTAGCAAACTAGATCATGTCTATGACATATTACAATAGAATTGGAGAGGGTTTTGAGATAGTTTTAACTGGGAGATCAATACTTTCATTTCCTTTGAATTTTTAATGCTCTCTTAAGTTTTTCAAAAACTCCTAAATATATTAAGGATATTCTTTAAAGATATAACCTGTTAATTGTGGCTATATCTTAAGGGGGTGATTATGGGGTAGTTCTACTTTGTTATTTTCTACATTTTTAATTGTCTGAATTTTTCACAGAGTAAAGACTAATGGGTTTCTTTACAGCCGCATTAAATATATATTTCAAGGTATACATATATTTTTCACAATCAGGAAAAGTTACTTTCACAGATTGAAAACTTGCTCATTTTTGTTCTATAGAAAGTGAGTTCTTTGACAATCTCTCAGTGAATGTATATTATATATACATTTCCTGCCTAAACCTGATACCATGCACTAATAAAATTTTGATTAAATAAAAGAATCAGGAAGTAAGTAACATCTGTCTCTCGACATCAGAAACATTGTAAAAAGGCCTGCCCATCACTGTGTTGTCATGGTTATGCACAGAGCCCTGCCCCTCATCGACTCCAGCAAGCAGCATTTGCTCCTTTCTCTGAGAGCATTTGGTGCCCTAGCAACCCTGACCATAGATACTTTACACCCTAAGTCCATTGCCATGAGCAGCACAGGGCGGTCAGGTCTGGAGTGAATTGGAGCACATCTCAACTGACTTGCCACCACCACATTCTGCCCACTGCCACCTTAGGGGTGCCCTGCCCCCCTGAGGAGACATTAAAGAGGTCACCTCCTGAGCCAGGTTGATTGCTTTGTCAAAGAGGTGACTGAGCCCTAGCAAGCGAGCTATTTTTATTCAAAATTTGGGATCACAAATAAGCTAAACCTGATTGGGAAATTGTGTCCAGAGAAGGGGGGAAAGAGCTGAATTTGTTTTCTGGTAACTGAGATGAAAAGCTCTTGCAGCCCTGAAGAGGTCTGGGAGGGCAATGCCGCATAGTTCAATCAGTGTCACCCACTGAGTATTCCTGTGGGAGAAATCATCATGAAAGATTAGGCAGCAGCCATCCCACCCACACCATTACTTCCACACCTTGCCATCTGAGCTGCACCCAAGGCTGAGGGCCATCCAGCTAGACTGAGAATAACCCAAAGCAGAGTCGAGGGGAGACACTCGGTGTCCTGGGCTCTGGAATGTTCCTTGGCTTCCCCATCTCTAAATCATCTAATGTTGAACAACCACAGCTCATGGTAACGAACTCAAACCCCTATGACTTTGGCTATTAAAAAAACAGAAACATCCTTAAGCACCTAGAGCTCTGAGAAGGAATAATAATTAACTCTTTACCCAACAATGTTTATGGTACCCACAGATCCTCCTCACCCACCTTGCGCTGACAAGCTCCCATGGCCTCACCTGTCCACTAAAGCATGAACAATGTAGCAACTGTCAGGGTTTATATCTTTTTAGGTGATGGTTTAGGACTGTGGTTGGCAAACTGCAGCTCATGAGCCACATGCAGATCTTTGGCCCCTTGAGTGTGGCTCTTCCACAAAATATCATGGTCTGGGCAAGTCTATTTTGATGAAGTGGTGTTAGAAGTTTAAGTTTAAAAAATTTGGCTCTCAAAAGAAATTTCAATCATTGTACTGTTGATATTTGGCTCTGTTGACTAATGAGTTTGCCGACCACTGGTTTAGAGTATTGTTTTAGAGAGAAACCAAGATGGCGGCATAGGTAAACATCTAAACTGCTGCCTTGCACAAAAATTTCAAAACTACAGCTAAAAGACAGGATAAACATCATCCAGAACCATAGGAAAGCTGGCTGAGTGGAAAGTCTACAAATAGATGTAAAGAGAGGGGCTCACAGAGACTCACAGGAGCTGCAAAATGCTGAGGTACGGAGACATGTGCATAGAGAGGATGGGCAGTAGAGTGCCTGGCTGGCTTCTTCTAGTGCAGTGGTTCTCAACCTTCCTAATGCCGCGACCCTTTAATACAGTTCCTCATATGGTGGTGACCCCCAACCATAAAATTATTTTCGTTGTTACTTCATGACTGTAATTTTGCTACTGTTATGAATTGTAATGTAAATATTTGTGTTTTCCAATGGTCTCAGGCTCAATCTGTAGCAACCCACAGGTTGAGAACCGCTAGCAGGGTCATCTAAGACCATCGGAAAACAGATATTTACATTACGATTCATAGCAGTAGCAAAATTACAGTTATGAAGTAACAACGAAAATAATTTTATGGTTGGGGGTCACTACCACATGAGGAACTCTATTTAAGGGTTGCAGGCATTAGAAAGGTTTAGAACCACTGCTCTAGTGGGAGGGAGACAGAAACTCCCAACTGCACTGAGCCCCAGTTCTGACTGCACTGAACTCCAGTTCCGACTGCACTGAACCCCAGTTCCAGGCAAGACTCATACAGGGGGAGTCTGAATTATCATGAAAAGGGAGGAGTGCATGGAAACTTAGGAGAGCTGTGAAAGGCAGAGGTCTGGAGGTGTACAAGTGCACACACAGAGGGCTGACTGCTGACTGTGCCACTGGCTTTCTCTAGCAGGAGGAAGACAGAACCTCCCAACTATGCTGAAATCCATTTCCAACTGTACTGAACCCCAGTTTCGGGTGAGACCCTGGGAACCCAGACTCATACAGGTCCCTGGAGCACATGAAAACTCAGGGGAGCCAAGAAAGGCAGAGATCTGGAGGCACATGAGCACCAGTGCACAGAGAGGGCTGCAACAATTACTGAGGAACGCTGAGATCCAGGGGCCGCAAAGGACAGAGCTGACAGGAAGCCAAGGCTGTCTGCTCAGTCCTGAGATTCCACCTCATCCAAGCTGAGCACAGAGACTTTTGCAATTTTGCAAGTCTTGTATCCTAAGGCTGACTCCAGTGCAGAAGTTCTCCCAGCATAGACACACCTGATCCTCACAACCAATTGGCTTGGAGGTCAATTCCCTGCAGTGATACCAACAACAATCAAGATTTAACTACAACAAGGCTGTACACACAGTCCACAAAGGGGTGCACCAAGAACACCTCAGGTAACTGGGAAGGCAGAGCTACTGAGCCATATAGAACACCTAGCACACAAAGCTACTCTACCAACTCAGAGAAGCAGCGAAAATGCAGAGACAAAGAAACAGATCACAAACAAAAGAAATGGAGTAAAACAAATGACTGGATATAGAGTTCAAAACCACGGTTATAAGGTTTTTTAAGAATTTCCTAGAAAAGATGGATAAATTTAGTGAGACTCAAGAGGAGATGAAAAAGGACCAAATAGAGATAAAAAATGACCAACTAGAAATTAAACATACACTGACTGAAATTAAAAATTTTATACAGAGACCTAACAGCAGACTAGAGGGTCCCAAGAATCAAGTCAAAGATTTGAAATACAAAGAAGCAGAAACCCTCAATTGGAAAAGCAAAAAGAAAGAAGAATCCAAAAATGTGAAGATAGTATAAGGAGCCTCTGGGACAACTTCAAGCATTCCAACATCATAATCATGGGGTGCCAGAAGAAGAGAGAGAACAAGATACTGAAAACCTATTTGAAGAAATAATGACTGAAAACTTCCCCCACCTGGTGAAAGAAATAGACTTACAAGTCCAGGAAGCACACAGAATCCCAAACAAAAGGAATCCAAAGAGGACCACACCAAGACACATCATAATTAAAATACCAAGAGCAAAAGACAAAGAGAGAATATTAAAAGCAGCAAGAGAAAAACAGTTCATTACCTACAAACGAGCACCCATAGGATTGTCAGCTGATTTCTCAAGAGAAACTATGCAGGACAGATGGGAGTGGCAAGAAATATTCAAAGTGATGAATAGCAAGAACCTATAACCAAGATTACTCTACCCAGAAAAGCTATCATTCAGAATATAAGGGCAGATAAAGAGCTTCACAGATAAGAAAAAAGTAAAGGAGTTCATCAACACCAAACAAGTCTTATATGACATTCTGAAAGGTACTCTTTAAGAAGAGGAAGAAGAATAAAAAGGTAAAAATAAAAATTTTGAACAACAAATACATAACTATCAACAAGTGAATCTAAAAATCAAGTGAATTAAAAATCTGATGAACAGAATAAACTGGTGAATATAATAGAATCAGAGGCATAGAAAGGGAGTGGACTGACAATTCTTAGGGGTAAAGGGGTGAGGGGGGTGCAGGGAGAGACTGGACAAAAATCATATATCTATGGATGAGGACAATGGGGGTGGGGGGAAGTAAGGGCAGAGGGAGGGGTGGGAGCTGAGTGGAGGGGAGCTATGGGGCGGGGGGGGGGCGGAGAGAAACAATTGTAATAATTTGAACAATAAAGATTTATCAAATCAAAAAAAAATCACACCAAACCAGTATTATAGGAGTATTGTTTGGTTTTCCATTACAGAGGACATTCAATATTACACTAGTTTCAGGTGTACAGCATGATGGTCAGTTATTTGTATAACTTAGGAAGTGAGCTCTCCATAAGTCTAGTCCCCACACCCCACCACCAAACATAGTCGAGACAACATTATCTGGACAGCCTGGAGCTGTCTTGGAGGTTAGAGGGCCTAAAGGTGGAAGCAAGCATGGTCCCGACACACCAAATGGGAACCCACACTGCTGTCCTTCTGGGCTGCATGTCTGAGAAAACCACCGACCAAATCTGGGAGAGGGTGAAGAATGAATAAAACAAGGCCACTTAGTTCTAATTCCCGCACCTCATTACTGCAGTACTTGCTAAAGTCATAATTGACCAAGAAGTGCAAGAAATGATTGCTATGCCATTTTTACTTGTGTTCTGATGAACTGAAGTGTATGGGCTGAGATAGAATCCTGAAGCAGGGGCCCTATATCCTGACATTCACCTCCACATACTGTTCTCCACTTTCTCCTTCATCTTTACCCAGTGACTTCCCATTTTCTCAACCCCTCTCTGGGAAGACATATTTTCTGTTCATGAATGAAACTTATTGGTATAAAAAACTTTCCCTTTTCCTCCAAGTTATAAAATTATAAGCCAGATACTTTTAAAGAGAGGTTATTGCTGATATTGTCTTAGGCTCAAAACTTAAGTTAAACCCATGTGTGTTTTAAGGTAATCAGGACTACCCAAAAAGAAGGGCAGCTGCCACTGCTTCACTCACAAGACCTCCCCCAACCACGATCACTGAGCCCACTGTCTTGGGAAGCTTATATCAGAACAGGTGTCCCATGAATGGGGGCCTCTTGCCCAGATGTTCACACCACACAATGACTGCCTTCCTTCCTTCACCTTCTCCATTAGCCTATCCTCATTCCCTCTTCATTCTTGGAAATCCCAAGACTTGCTGGACACCCAAAAGTTTTTATTCTCTCTTGTCCTGTGTCTTCACCCACCTCTCCCCCTATCTCTTCCCTTCAAACCCAGTGATGAAGATGCTGAGCTCCAGGTGAAACACAACCCTACCTGGGTGTTCTAGGAAGAAGAGAAGAAAGTGGGAGGTGCTGAATTACTGATTCTCATGGCAATTTGAGTGCCTTAGCTCAGGCCACCATAATAGAAGACCACAGCTGGACCTAAATAGCAGATTTATTTTCTCACAGTTCTGGGGGCTACAAATCCCAGTTCAACATGTCAGGGTTGTTACTGATGAGGCTTGTAAACAGTTGCCTTCTCACTGGTCCTCAGATGCCTTTTCTCCAGGTTCACATGGAGAGTGAGCTCTGGGGTGTCCTTTTCTTCTTATCAGTCCTATCAGATTAGGGCCCACCCTTATGACCTCAGTTAATCTTAATCACCTCCCTCAAGGCCCTAATTCCAAATACAGTCTCTTCCAGGGAGTTAATCCTTTCAAGTCAAGGAGGTTAGGGCTTCAACTTATGACTTGGGGGGTGGGGCACAATTCAATTCATAATGGTGAGTGAAGGGTCCAGGTGGTGAGGGTTCAAGAGTCATATGATGGCTGACTAATAAAAAGGATGATGACGATGATGGTTATGGTGAAAGGCATGGGTGTGGTGAAAGTTTATGGATATTAGGTAAGCAACAAAATTAAGAGAAACACATATTTTAGATATAGCCATGTGAGATTGATACCAGTATTCTGTATAATCATTTACTGAAAATTGGAGAGCAATTTGAAAATGAAGAGTATAAAGTGCTTTTTGGGTGTAAACCACACTAACACTACTGTTCACTTCACTTGTTAAGTCCCAGAATATCACTTGATGGACCAAGTGAAATATTGAAAGAATTAACTCCCTGGAAGAGACTGTTAGTAAAGAAAGCTAGAAACAAAAGAGAAAGTCTAATGTGGTAGTGTTTATCTAAGTACTACTTAATGGATAGAGAATTATAGCTAATGAAAGTCTTATATTTAATTCATTCCATTCATTCATTCATTCACTCATTGATTCCATTATATTTTTTTTTACCTTTTCATATTCTTTTTTTTTTTATTGTGCTACATGTATATATATCTCTCCATTGCCCCCCCTCCCTCCCAGGCATACCCCAACCCCCCAGTGTCTATGTTCATTGGTTATGCTTATATGCATGCATACAAGTCCTTTGATTGATCTCTTATCTACCCCACCTCTCCTTAATCTTCCTGCTATAATTTGACAGTCTGTTTGATGATTCCATAATATTGATGGATTGCTGGTGATTGATGAAATCAGGTTGGCTTTTAGCACAACTGATTGCTCTATAGGAAAAGGGTGGGATTGGGGAAAGACTGGGCAGAAAGAAGAGCCAGAAGCTGCTGGAGTAACCGTGGTCAGAAATACTGAGAATCTGGACCACCTGCTGGTTCAGATATAGGCAAACTCAAGGGATAGGTGTCTGAGAGGCACAGTGGGCTCCTTTGTAAAGATAATTCTTATAACAATGAAGAGAAACTCAAACTGTTGGTACATCAAGGAAATACTTCTTAAGATCAAGGTTATAAAAATGGCAGTTAAAATTAATGAGTACTTAGCATATGCCTTTACACTCTGCATCTTTGTAACAATGCAAGGAGAGTCAGCATTAAGTAAGAGTATGCACTCAAGTATAAGTGCTCCCTCACTAGATGTGTGACCTCAGGAAAGTTCTTAACATCTCCTTGACCTCATCACTTTTGTTTCTAGTATATTCTTTCTTTGACCTTAAGATCAGAAAGCAGATATACCCAACTATTGATACTAACTTATGCTGTAACTGTTAATTTTTAATCTGTGTCATTCCGAGGGCATAGGTCAGATCCTGGCACATTCTAAGACATGAAATGTGATGTAGTTTAAAAGTCAGGTGATGGCTTCTCCCAACCACACCCCAGCATTGCCCGTACCTGCCACTCAGATACTTACCATCACTTATGTGAGCTGTTTCTCACGTATTCCTAATAACCACTCCTGGTGGACAATTTAGAATGTTACTACATGAACATCAGTTTACATTGTTAAAGCTTATTTGATTACATGGTATTATTTGCTTAGTATTTATATTTTGTTTCAGGCTTTTCTCCACCACATTAAATATTTTAAAGCATAATTAATTACATTTAACTTGATTTTTAGTATATTTTAAATTATCATGAAACCTGATCTGTCCTATTGGGTTTTTTTAATTCAATAATTCAAATAAATTGTTTTGGGCTTCTTTCTCACTCAGATTTTCAACCTCTTCCTTATAAATGAAGACCTTTCTGAGCCTAGGTTGGGATCCCTCCTCTAACCCCTCATGCTGTTAGGGGTCAGTAAATCAGAGTCCTATCATTCTTCCCCTTCCTCTTGCTCAGAGACGTGGTAACTGAATCTACTGGTAGTTTTTTTTTTTTTACTAATAGCTATTATTACTTTATGGAGAACTGGTTTCCACAATTTTTTTTCCAATTACAGTTGACATTTGTTTTTATTTTGCAGTAGTTTCAAGTGTACAGCATAGTGGTTAGACAATCATATACTTTACAATGTGCTCCCCTGATATTTCTTCACAACTTTTTAATTGCAATTTTCTCCAAGGACTAAAAGTCCAAGATAACATGGAGAGAAATATCAAAATGCTTACATAAATAGGACCAAAGTCTAAATTGGATTGAATAATTAAATAGGTCTAACTTAGGTAAACATGAACTAAGTAGGGTAAACATCTGCAGTAGACAGCATAAATACTTAAAGGATGAAGTCATACAGGGTAGAGGAATTTTAAATATAGATCACCAAAAGCAAAGTAAAATTGAGATTCAAATATAGAACAATATTGTAACATTAAAGCTGATAGAATTATGAAACTAACTGAAGATGTGGACAAAAGGTAATTTTTCATGTAAGAGTAAGGATAGGATTCAGAAGGGGATCTATCATGGTGCAGACCATCAGTGTTTCCTGATAATATTTCATATATTTTTCAAAAATATATCATCAGAAGGAATTCCCAGCTAAACTCTAGCCAAAAAAAAAAATGAATATCTAGGTGGAAGGGTTGACTTTCCAAAAATAATAAATGTAAATTATCAAAACATAAATACAAAATGCCAAAGTGGATCTCAAAAGAGACACAAGATTGAAATAGAACAACTGCCAACCTATTATCTCCCAAAAAACTACCAGATCTGGACATTTTCAAAGGAAATATTTACCAAACCTGTTAGGAAAAGATAATTCCAATGCTACTTAAGCTGATAAACAACTTTAAACACAAAGAAAAATCAAAAGTTACTTTCAGAAAGACTAAATTCTTGATTCCAATGATCTGACAAAAACAAAACTCATACACACATTATAGATAAACTTCTATTGAGTGCAAAAACCTAAATAATTAGTGAACAGAATCCAGCAACACAGTGAATAATATATCTAGATGAACTAAAATTCATAGCTCAAAAAAATTAAAATAAAATTCATAGCTCAATGAAGAAATGGTTTACTATTAGAATATTAATACAATTTGCCATATTAAAAGAAAAGTTACATAACCATCACTGTAGATGCTATGATGCATTTGGTAATATTCAACATTCTTACCTTTTTTTTTTTTCAATTTATCTTCATTGTTAAAAGTATTACAGATGTCCCCTTCTTTCCTCCATTAACCCTCTCCACCCTGGTCCCATCTCCTCTCCAGGCCTTCACCACACTATTGTCTGTGTCCATGGGTTAACATTTTACATTTTAAAAACCTCAAAGATATGTATGTGTACACACATTAGTAAAAAAAAAAATACTAGATTCATTCCTTTAAAAAAATGAGTTTATTGACTTTTTAGAGAAAAAGGAAGGGAAAGTGATAGAGTGATAAAAACATGGATGAGAAATATCCATTGGCTGCTTCCTGCATACCCACAAGGAATGGTCAAGCCCACAACCTGCGTATGTGCCTTGACCTAGAATCAAACCAGCAACCCCTTAGTTCATGGGTTGGTGCTCAACCACTGAACTGCACCATCTGGGCTAGATACATTCCTTTTAAAATGAAAAACAAGGCCGAAAACAGTTTGGCTCAGTGGATAGAGCATTGGTCTGTGGACTGGAAGGTCCCAGGTTTGATTCTGGTCAAGGGCATGTACATTAGTTGCGGGCACATCCCCAGTAGGGGACGTGCAAGAGGCAGCTGATGGATGTCTCTCTCTCATCGATGTTTCTAACTCTCTATCCCTCTCTCTTCATCTCTGTAAAAAATCAATAAAATATATTTTAAAAAGAAGAAGAATAAGAAGAAGGATATCAGCATCACAATTATTATTGAAATTATTCCGGATCCCAGCCAGTGTGGCTGTGGTTGAGCATCTACTCATGAACCAAGAGGTCACTGGGTCAATTCCCATCAGGGTACATGTGGGCTTGGTCCCCAGTGGTAGGAGGCAGCCGATCAATGTTTCTATCCCTCTCCCTCCCCCTCTCTCTATAATCAACAAAAACATTTAAAAATAAAGGAAAAATTATACTGGCAACATTAGCCAATGAAATAAGACAGGCCAAGGGGGAAAAGATACAAAATTATAAAATAACAAATAATATTTAGAATCAATGTCTGATGATGGACTTGTATACAGAGAAAACAGAAGAGAATTGATGAAAAATTACTAGGAGCAATAAAAACTACATGGAACTAATAAACAAAATCAATCACCAAGTCAGAAAATATGATGGATAGGGAGACTCATTTCTGCAATTCCAATCAAAATGATGAAACAACCAGTAATAAACATAACAAGAGATGTACAAGGACTGTTTTTTTATATATATAAATGCTATCATAACCAAGACTGCTCTTCCTTATTTTCCACTTCTTCCTAGAAACGAAGCCCCCAGATTTTAGCTAAGCGCACAGTCATCCAGAATAAAAACTTTGTTTTGCAACCTTTCTTATAGTAAGCATGACCATTTGGCTAAGTGTCAGCTAGCCCAGAAGGGTGAGCATAAATGCAGTTCTGGGAAAGAGAAGGTGGTTTCTCTTGCTCTGTCCTTCCCAAGCATCTGCAGCTGGAACTGAAGCCACCATACATCCACAAACAGAAGCTGTAGGGATGGTGAGTAACAAACAATACGAGGCTGGTTCTCCAATGATGGCACAGAACCTCCATAGAGCCCTGGATGAACCTGCCTGTGTCCACAGGAAAGTGTTCTGATTCAAGGAATTGGCTATGTTGTGCTTGCAATCAGTGACAGCTGAACTCAGTCTTGACAGAGCTACCCAAAAGAAGACTCAGCATGAAGACAGGCTGTAGCAGTGGCTCTTCCTAAAAGACTCCCTTTCCCTAAGTCTAAGGACATCTCTAATTCAGCATGGCAGTGTAAAGAGAGCTTCTTTTTGGGCATCCGACAAAACTGCTTCAAAACCCAAATCAAGTCCTAATGAAGAGTTTCATCTTCACTTACTTACACTGACTTACGCTTACATCGACCTGGGAGGCAGGCATCTTTATTCTCATCCCACGGTCAGAAGACTGAGGTTTGGAAAAGTAAACTTGTTCCAAATCACACAAATGGTGAGAGGCAAAGAGAGGAGAGCAGACACCGGAACCCAGAGCCAGTGAGTGTGATGTCAATCAGTCACCACCACTCTGCCTCCTGAATGCCAGGACCTCAAATATGCTGATCCCGCTGAAACCGGTTTGGCTCAGTGGATAGAGCGTCAGTCTGGGGATTGAAGGGTCCCGGGTTCGATTCTAGTCAAGGGCATGTGCCTCGGTTGCGGGCACATCCCCAGTGGGGGGCGTGCAAGAGGCAGCTGATCGATGTCTCTCTCTCTATCCCTCTCCCTTCCTCTCTGTAAAAAATCAATAAAATATATTTTTATAGAAAAAAAATATGTTGATCCCTCTCAACTGCAATAAGTCCCCCTTAATCATCATTCTGTGAGTGAGACCCCTCACTGTTGCCTGTGTTCAGGCAGTATTCTATTTTAACTCCCTGTTCTCGGTGCTGATGAAGGTGAGAGACAGATAACTGTTCAATGAATATGCTAAAAAGGAAGAAAAGTGTGCAAATACAGGCTTTATGGGCTCACCCACCAGGGAGTGAGATTTAAAGAGAAATGGCTCTACGCGTATTGTAGTGAATTACATTTTACAACAGCCACTGTGTGTGACAGTCAGGACAATAGCTCAGTAGTGGTACAGAGGACACAAGACACATATCTGTTCCTCTAGAACTATAGTCAATGCCATGAGTGGCCACGGACAGAAAGCATAGGCAAATATATATATGAAATTTGGAAGGCTAATTATTGTCTAAAATTTATAATGTAAGTCTACATCCTCATTTTCACCAAGAAAGATGCTCAGGCCCAAGCTTTGCAAAACCTGCCAGCTCTCGCTCATGTAGTCCATGTTGACAACACTCAGGGCAAGCCATCCAAGCAACTGTCACATTTCGATCATGTCACCAGCCTTGCAGAAGCATGAGCTCCGCCAGGTCCCCACCATGCAGCAAGGCCCCAGGGCTGATAGATTTGTCCCAGTGGCTCCACCAGGGGAATGCATGGCAGATATGCACACCAATAAATAAACCTCAGGCTCGATGTCCTATTTTTATATAAAACCAACAACTGGCTCTTTCCTTTTATCTCTTGGGCAGTCTTGGTGCCACTCCTCCTGGGCACAGGCCTATCCTGGTTCCTGCATAGATGGGCCATTGAGTTGCTGTTATAGCTCTGCCTAAGTAGCTCACTTGGTTACAGTGTCATCCAGATATGCCAAGGCTGTGGGTTTGATACCCAGTCAGGGCACATACAGAAAGCAGCCAATAAGTGCATAAGTAAGTGGAATGACCAATCAATTTCCTCTCTCTCTAAAATCAATCAACAGATAAATTAACTAAAATAAAGAGTTGCTGTTCCCTTTCTACTGGACCTCGTTGACCTCGGGTGCTGCTAAGCTGACTTGTCTATTTCCTTGCTGTCCTTGTACTTTGGTCCTACTTCCTGCAGGAGTTATTTTTCTTTTTCTTTGCTTCTGTCTACTTTTTGCTAAAGCACTCTTACAACTGGGCAAGCTTTTATTAGTTTGTTTTCCTCCCCGCTATAAGTAGCAGAACCTAGATAAGAATTCGAGTTTTTTACTGATTGTATACTTGTTCTATTTTATTACAAAGTTCCATGATGCATCACACAGACTTGGTAAAGAATATAATCTGCAAATATTTACTGAGTATGGGCTCAAGGATCTTTCACTCTAGGGGGTAGAGTAGACACCAGACAGGAGATCACAATAGCATATGTAAAACCACATGTTAGAAAAAGCATAGAATGTTATAGGAACACCCAGGGTGTGTTCCTAACCAATCTTGAGAAAGAGGAAGAGTTAGGCCAGACCAGGGATGTTTGGGGAGATACCGTCCACCAGAGGGGACATTATGGATAAAGAGAGGGAAGAGAGCGCCCAATGCACTCAGGGGAGCCCCTGGGATGTCCACTCTGTGTTGAGGTGCTGAACAAAGTAAAGACAGGAGTTTTAGGCCATTGACAATGGGACCACAGGGAGGAATTCAGAGATTTGAAAACAGACTCAAAGACTTATTCTGCAAAAGGAGATGAGTGTATAGAAATGATGAGGACATAGTTCCTGGCTCCGAGGAACTCATCACCTCCTGGGAGAGGCAGATATCTAAGCAAGTCATCACAGAACAATGTGTTTAGTTCTAAATATAGCACACACAAAGGCCTGAGGGACTCAGAGGAGGAAGCCATTGGCACTGCCCTGGAGTAGAAAGAAAGGCTTTGTGTAAGTGACAGTTGAGCAAGATGACAGATGAGTGGGTGGCAACCAGTCCAACCAGAGGGGGAGGACCCTTGGGTGGGACCAGGAAAGGCTCCTCCAATTCATTACCTCATATTAAATTAACCAAACATTTGCCACTCTCTTCAAATCCCAGCCTTGGGAATTTGTGTTAGAGATAAAGAGTGTTATGTTGAAACTTCCAGCTCCTTTCTCAAGGACATGGACTGTTTGCTGATAGAGAACATTCTATCAGGTGCATTCTGGATACAAAAGAATCTGTTCAGAAGTATTTGCAGGACCAGAGAGCTCTGCTCATTTCTGGAGGCCATCATCACAGAGCTAGAAGCCAGTAGGATTAGTGTAGTTGGACCTGGGTGGCACATCTGCACCCACCCTGATCTGCCTGACACCTTGATTCAGAATGAAGTTTCTGAGTCACATGATCAGACAGAATCTTCTTTCTCTTTAGCAGCACCAAGCATGGCAAAGGATTCAACTGGAAAGAATACACACTTACTGAATTCTTCTTATAGCTCAACATGTAAGTGCATCACTGAAGCACAGAAAACTGTGGGATTCGGGAGCCTCAGTGTTTTCCATCACATGAGGCTGTAAGTTCCCCTCTGGGCTGAGGAGCAAGTATGCTCTGGGGCAAGTATGGTCAAGGAGGAGTGAGGAACCAGATCAGCACCGTTCTATGTTCTGTGCGGTGGGAGCTGTAGAAATGTTGAAATGGGAACTATGACAATAAGAAAAAAATACATATAGGAATAGCAATATTAATAAAAGTTAATAGGATATTTAATCAAAAGATTATTTGGTAATAATAAAAAAACTGACAAAAATGATAAATAACATAGCAGTAAATATATATGATAAAAGCTCATATACTGTATATAGGTAAATGTATTTTTCTCATATCTATAAAACTTACGTTTAAACTAGCTTTTTAAACATTAATGTTAATTTTCATAAATTGTCAAAGAAGCTAAAATAAAATGTATCTTATCCTGTCATTCTACGTGTCAGCAATGTTTCAAGGTTATTATTTGAAATTGGGTTTGCCATTGACCTTTTTGTCCAATAACCCTAGGCTGTTCTCTATTTTAAATTCTGCATCCTAGGATAAAAGCCAGTATCCTTTAGGAACTGCTGTAATACACCAATACCAATCACACAATTAAATGACTGGGACAAACAATAAGGATAAAATGTTGACCCTGTCAACTCAGATTTTAAGAGTTTCCTGACAACAGAAGGAGGTGAAGGTCACGCATCCCTGCACTTAAAAAACGAACCTGCATAAATCCAAGGAATGAAAATGCAGGACGTCCAAAAGAAATGTATACACATTTTAACAGCTGATAGCTCAATTTTGAAAAGAAATTGTGTTTTAATAAGTAATGCCTTTAAAATTATTCCAAGTATGTGTATACATTTTGAGGGGGCACCCTATATATTAAAACAAACCAAATAATTCTCTCAGCAGGGCTCCAGTCAGTAAGCTGCATGGTGCAGGACCCTGTGAGATACTTCTTCTCAGGATACCCATGAATAAGTAATTAGGTTTGTTCCAAAAATTGGCTGAAGTTTTTCTTGTGTGTGGTTTCTCTTTTTTAAAACTATTCCTTTACCGATATGACCCCCTGGCTCATATCAAATTGCTAACACAAATAGCCACAGTGGTTTTAAAAAGGAGTTGGAAGTATGGCATATTTGCTTGCTTCTGAACTTACCATGTTATTATTTTATTTATTTTTGGATCTTTGCCTCTGACCCTAGAGGATTCCATTGTAAATTGCTACCTTCACAATAAACATTAACCCCCTTTTTATTTTATCTGTCTCCAGCAGAACAAGAAGAAAGAAAAAAAAACACATAAAACCAACTTCTTATGTTATGTTTATTTGTTTGGTATAAGAATACTGAATAAACAAAATTATAGAATTTTTATAAATGTTTACAAAAAAGTATCCTTATAGCTGAACAATTAACAATTGTTTTTATTTTGTATATTTTTTCATCTTCTTGTCTACAGATAGTTTTAAGCATAATATAAATGCAAGTGTATATAGGCTAGGTTCCTCTTGCCCTGGAGATGGCTTCCAGGAGTGTCTAATGCTACAAGCTTCTTCATTTACTCAACATCCAAGAAGAGATAACTGCTGGTGTTTATCGGGCTGACTCAGGTCTTGCACCATAACAAAACCATGTGCTGAATCCAGCAGGCCAGTTTCAGAGAACCAAGCAAAGGAAAAAGAGAGCCACTCATTCAGAAACCGACTAAAAGGAAAAGGGGGCACTATAAACTGACTAAAAGAAAACAGGAGCACTACACAAAGAGGGATTTATTCCGTATTAAGAGAAATTGCAGGTTGTAAGTGCTAATTGTGGAGGCAGGGAGCTGAAAAATTGCTCCTTTTAGCGGATCATGTTTTAAATTTCTGTGCTACAGTGCAGGTAAGGTTTTCTATGAGATCTCAGGAGAGATACACTGCCTATTTTTTGAAACAATAGTAAGCACTTACTATTTGAAACTAATCGGGATCCAACCTTGGATGTTGGGTGAGGTCAATCCCCAAAACATGGGTTTTCTATTGTAAAGGAGAATGAATGAAAAGTTGGTGGTTGACAATGAACATAGACACTGGGGGGTTGGGGTATGCCTGGGAGGGAGGGGGGGCAATGGGGAGATATGTATAAAAAATTAATTAAAAAAAAAAGAAAGAAAAGTTGGTGGTTGAGTAGGTAACTGATCTCTCCCACTGAATGACTGAGAAAGACAATAAAAATGGCCTCAGACAATAGCTGGAGGAAGACAAACATGCAAAGATTGCAAGGGAAGCCCTAGAACTCTTGGAAAAGGTCTTGTAGGCAAGAGACAACTAAGAAATGTGCCCATTTTACCCTAATACATTTTACCTTTTTACATGTAGAGATCTGCACCTTAAAGAAAACAATGATTGAAACGCTGTCAGGGAATGAGATAATTCTTTATTTGCTCCCCAGGACAACAGGGAGTTCATTTTCACAGGAAGGTGTCTTTGCGTTGCCAACAGCATAGAAAATTCAAGAGCTAAGACTTTTTCAAGAAAAACCTTCCAGAACAAATCCAAACCACTAAAGTTTCACCATCAAAAGGAACACAGAATACCAGCATTTTCTGTTTCCTCATTCTACAAGATCCATCTCCTTCCTGTTTCCAAAATGTGTTAAAAGTTAAAACTGGTTGCTTAATTATTGATTTTTTTAAAGCATGTGGGCAAACACACTAAGAGTTAAGTGGAGTGTTCTTGTTCTTGTACTGTAAGAGGTCATTCAAAAAACTTCAAAATACACGTTTCAAAGTCAAAAAGAACAAATCCTGTCTCTGCAGCTCATTGGCTGTGTGACCCAGAGCGAACTGCCTGACCTTTCTGTCCTTGTTCCCTTAAAAAGATGGTGAGAATATCCTCCCAATAGGACTGCATTGAAGACCAATTGAAATAATACTTATAACCACATAGCCAGTGCCTATAAAAATCAATCAATACTTTGCCTATATTGTAATTATGACAACACCTTGACCACCTGTCTGCAGTTGCTGAAAAAGCAAGGTGCACCCTTGTCCTGCCACCCTCACAGTTCAAAGAAGCTATGACACCCCCTCCTACCCCCAACAGATGACAGGTGAGAAAGATTTTTGTTCCTGGGTGAAAATGGAAGGTAGGTTTTTTCTCTTGCTATTTCGGCAGACCTTTACCTCTACACTCATATGTAGCCAAGTAAGACATGCTATCTGAAGATGTGGCCATCATTTGGTGACCACAAAGCAGTAAAAACTAAAGACAAGACTTCAGCATGCTACCGATGTTGAAGAGGAAGGAAAGGAAGAGCAAGGGACCCCCACAACATTGTCACCAACTAATTTAGGAACATCTACCTCTAAACATCTTACTAAGTTCACAATATCCTTTCTGAATGGGTAGATTGTTTCTCCCAGTTTAGTATTCTGCATATGACTAAAAGACATGTTCTGACTCAGATTAAGCATTGGGACCTACAATATTTCAGAGGTATTAGTAAGATCAAAATAACTCAAGAATAATGCAACATAACCACCAATTCCGTGAATAACCAGCCTAAAACAGCTTGTTAATTCATGGAAATATTTACCTGCAGAGCAAGAACCAGCTGGAATGATTTCAGGCTTTCTCAGCTTCCAAGTGAATTTTTAAAAAAATGCCAGACTACTCTGGAAGAAATTTCAAAACACCTCATTCATTGAGAAATTACTTACTTACCTACCCTCCAGGCACACCTATGAAGACTACGGAGTTCATGAGAGCCAGGGTTTTGGGTTCTTTTTGTTTGTTTGTTTATTGTATTTATAGAGCAAACATCTCTGAAGAGACTGATAATTTCATTTTGTTTTCATAATAATTCATCTTCGCATATCCCAGTAGGGAGGAGAGATGAAAGATCATTGCTACTATTTTAGAGTGGAAAAGATGCAAAGAACATGAAATTAAAGGATTACCTTTAAACTATAGTCAAAATGTAGCCCCACATAAAGACAACCAGTAAGCCAGGGGAGGTTAGATTCTAGATATCTTCAATCCCCATCAGGCGCTCTCCTGATGATGCAACAATAATCCAAACGAATGACTCAGGTCCTTGCACCTCCCAGAAACTATGCTCAATGAAGAGAGAACACAGATCAAAAAGGCAAATCAAGCCAGCTCATTCAAACCATTGTTGTGAAAGCATCCTGGTCATTTTTTGACTTCTAAACATTTGGAATAATAATCATAAAATAAAATAAACAGAAAAGAAGAACAATATAAGGCAGTCAGCAACACAAAATATAAAAGCATACTTAAAAGTCAGAGAGATTTTCAAAGAATAGCTACAAAGAAAGCAAAAATGGAGTAACCAGGAGTAGCAGAAAGGGAAAAAATACTTTAGGAATATAAATATTATTTGAGTTAACTGAGGTTAAGCTAGCATTTTATTTTCATTTGTTAAGGCACACTACAACACTTTCAAAATAATGTGAGGTGCTTGAGATAAATTCTACACAAACCATAGAGACTTTAAAACAGAAATAAAATTGCCTGAGTGCAAACCTTTCTCTGCCACATACTGGCCATGTGACTCACCCTCTCACTGCCTCAAGCTCACCAACCAAGCTTACATGGGTGTGAGCAATGATAGCACCAGCCTCAAAGAGCTCTTACCTCATTTAACATTAATTTTTCTGAGGAAGCTCACAGAACATCAAGCAGGATAAATGCAAAAAATAAAAAGTCTACACCAGGGCATGTAATTTGCAAAGCACAGAAAATCATTGCAGATAAACTCCTGCAAGCAGCCAAAGGGGAGGGGAAAACACCTTACTTAAAAAGGAAAAAGATAATAATTACATCTGACTTCTCAGAAACCATGAATAAGAAGAGGATCAAAAGGCAATTTCTAAACTGTTGAGAGAAAAAGAAAACCAACGAACTGGAATTCTCTACCCTGAGAAAATATCCTTCAAAAGTGAAAAGGAAATAAAGAAGTTCTCAGACAAACAAATATTGAGGAAATGTATTGCTGGCAAACCAGCTTTGCAAGGAACATAAAAAGGAGTATTACAGACAGAAGGAAAATAATCTAAGCCAGAAACTCAGACCTACATAAAGAAAGAACATCAAATAAAGAATAAGTGTAGATAAAAGTTTTTTTTTAATATATTTTATTGATTTTTTACAGAGAGAGGGAGAGAGATAGAGATTTAGGAACATTGATGAGAGAGAAATATCGATCAGCCACATCCTGCACACTCCCTACTGGGCAACTAAGGTACATGCCCTTGTCCTCGGACCCTTGAATCCGCAGGCCAACACTCTATCCACTGAGCCAAACGGGTTAGGGCTTTTTTTTCTTTTTCTTAATCGATAACAGTTTGTTCAAAATAATAATAGCAACAATGTATTTATGTATGCTTATGTATATTCCTATGCCTATGTATGCTTACATATAAATGGAATAAATAACAGCAATGATATAAGAAACTAGAGTGGGGAATTAGGATTATTTCACACAACTGCTGAAGTGGCATTAAAAAGTGAACTTGGGCCTGGCCGATGTAGCTCAGTGGTTGAATGTTGACCTATGAGCCACGAGGTCATCGTTCAATTCCTAGTCAGGGCACATGCCTGGGTTGCAGGCTCAATCCACAGTGTAGCGTGTACAGGAGGCAGCCAATCAATGATTCTCTCTCATCATTGATCTTTCTGTCTTTCTCTCCTTCTCACTTATTCTCTGAAGTCAATAAAAATCTATTTTTAAAAAAGTGAACTTGGGGTTAATAGTAAATGTATATTGCAAACTCTAAGGCAATCACTTTTAGAAAAAGGTATTTGACAGGCTAAGGAGAGAAAATGGAATCATATAAAAACGTTCAATTAAAACTGCAAAGAGCAGATAAGGTGTGGAAAACAAAAATAGGAACAAAAACAAGGACAACAAATGAAAAACAGTAACAAATATGTTAGATACTAATTCAAGTACATCAATAATCACTTTGAGTATCAGTAGTCTAAAAGCACCAATGAAGATAGATTATTGGCCGAAACTGGTTTGGCTCAGTGGATAGAGCATCGGCCTGGGGACTGAGAGGTCCCAGGTTTGATTCCGGTCAAGGGCATGTACAGTGGTTGTGGGCACATCCTCAGTAGGGGGCGTACAGGAGGCGGCTGATCGATGTCTCTCTCTCTCATCCATGTTTCTAACTTTCTATCCCTCTCCCTTCCTCTCTGTGAAAAGTCAATAAAATATATATATTTTTTAAAAAAAGATTATTGGAGTGGGTCAAAAAATAAGACTCAACTATATGTTGTCTATAAGAAATCCACTTTAAATATAAAGGTTGAAAGTAAATGGATGAAGAGTTAATTTATATAAATATCTAGAACAGTGATTGGCACAAAGTAAATAGTATGTACATGTTTATTATTATTAAAATAATTGCATAAGCCCTAGCTGGTTTGGCTTAGTGAATAGAGCCTGCAGAGTGAAGGGTGCTGGGTTGATTCTGGTCAAGAGCACATGCTTGGATTGCAGGCTTGATCCCAAGTAGGAGGCATGCAGGAGGTAGCCGATAATTCTCTCTCACCATTGATATTTCTATTACTATCTCCCTCTCACTTCTTCTCTGAAATCAGTTGATAAAAATGTTTTAAAAAAGAATTGAATAATATAATTAACAGATATTTTTAAAATAATTTCACATATATGTATTTAGTATAAACATTTGAAAGATTTAAAGAATTTATCATATCTTGGGATATTAAGAACATTTAATAGATTCTAAAAATTACACACTATAAAAATAGATTCTAAAAATTACACACTATAGTGCAGGAAGTAACCAACAATTTTTTTTTCCTCACCCCAATCCACCACCACTGAATAAGACATTTTGTTTTATGGGGTGGGGGTTGGCTGGTTATTGATGGTAGTATCTCCTACCATGGACACATGAGAAATTGTCCTTTTTTCTTTTTAAGCAAGATACTCTTAAGTCCTTGAGTTCTAAATTTCCTTGCTAACTCATTTTGTGAGATACATTGGAAAAGTGAGAATTGTTTTAGGAGTAAGAGAAGAATGTGACCCTTCCTAGAGAGCTCATAGCGGTCTTCTATAGGCGGAGGACCTTGGATGCAGGCTGGCACCATGGCCCCCAGTAAAGCACTGAGCCCCTGAGTTTTGGAGTTTCAGCCAAGATCCATAAGGCCAAATTTGATGTTGAGGGTATGGGAGCCACCCTTGGAAGCTGCCTTCTAATACAATATTGATATAGTCATGTATTATTACATAACAAATATACCAAACTTCAGGCAAACAAATTCGTTGTTGTTAACTTAAAACAAAAAAACATTTTCTTGGTGATTTGGCAGGTCTGGAATTTGGGTGAGGATTAGCTGGGTGGTTCTTCTATTCCATGAAGAGTTGACAAAGATGACACTGGCCTTCAGCTAGCAGACTGGCTGTCTTTCAGAGTCCCAGGATGGCTTCATGCACAAGAAGCCTTCATGCATATGTGCCTGGGCAAGGATGACTGAAGAACTGGTGTAGCAGGTCTGTGATCTCCCTGTATGGTGATGTCAGAGTAGCCGGACACTGTACCCTGTGGCTCAGGACTCCTGGAGTGAATAAAGCAGAAGCATCCAGCCCCAGATGTTAGCTTGTTTCATTTCTACTGTTTACTGGTAGAAGCAGTCACAGTCACGAGCCAGCCCAAATAAAAGGGATGGGCACATGATCCCTACCTTTGGATAGAGGGCATGCCAAAAACTTTGTAGCCATGACTTTAAACAGCTACAACTGGATATACTGGACCTAAACGTCTTAGAATATCCTCAAAGAACTGAACTCAGGAGCCCTTCCCAGATTTCATGGACTGCCTGAGCCATCAGAATTCATACCATGCCTAAAGGAAAGGCAGCCAGAAAGAGGCTGACCTAAACAGGGTTAGTTAGATGTTTTTAAGCATATAATCAAGTCCTACACACTGAATATTAGGGCAATGTCATACCTTTCTTTCCAGTTTTAACATCTCTTTGTGGAGACCAGACAGCTACAGAGTAAACAATTAAGCAGTCTATAATCAACTGCTAAAATGAAAGCTGTAAACAGACAATAATCCATCCAGTATCCTGAAAGACTTAGGCAATTATAGTTTCCTCCAGAACTTTATCCTATAATCTATTTAGATGAAAAATAAAATTTACTAAGCTGTAAGTTTTTAAGATATATAATTGAAAACTTCATGCTAAAATGCAAATAGATTACCTTAATATATATTCAACCCTTGGGCTCAAGCATATTCATTTCTATCACAAGTTCTGAAAACCAATTTTATGATATTAAAAGTGAATTTTTACCTTAAGGCTAACATGGAAATGGAATCCGGAAAAAAATAAGTACATGTGTTTCTTTTACTCTGAGCTTTACTTAAGAGTTTTTAGTGATTTGAACGTTTAGACTTGTATTTTAACTTCCTCTGAAAACAATAGAAATATATTCCCACCCTGTTAAGCCTTATCACTCAGCTCCTATAGAGAAATCATTTCAATTGAAACAGTTTAGCAGCAAGGTTAAAATCCAATATTCTATCACTCGATGAAGTTAAGCATTTAGTAGTTGATAGATGTTACCTTGTCAGTGTATTTCATGCTCTTGAGCTAATGAATAACTCAAACTAAATAAGTTATTAATTTTGTTAAATGAAAAATTTACATTTAATCTTCTTTTTACATGGCAAACATAGATGGCTTAAAAAACTACAAATGAGTAGAAAACAATATAAATGTGTAGTTAACCTATGTAATAAAAGCCTAATAAGTATCTGACAGTTTGTTCAATCTTCTGACCAGTTGCTATGATGCACACTGACCACCAGGAGGTAGACACTCCGATTGGTAGGTCCACTTGCTGCTGGGGTCCAGCCTATGGGGACTGGGAAAGATGGGCTAGATATACCCTGAAGCCCTCTTGAGAGCTCCCTCTCTCTCTCCAGCGCCAATTGTGCAAGGGGGCGGGGAGGGGGGGTCTCCAGCCAGGCCTGTGAGGATCAGGCCAAACCTGCTCTCTGACATTCCCCAAGGAGTCCCGGATTGTGAGAGGGAGCAGGCTAGACTGAGGGATCCCACCGGTGCATGAATCTGTTCACTGGGTCTCTGCTTTTATACAAAGCAAAATGGGGTTGGGGGAGTGGGGGGAGAGAATCAATATCTTGTATAAATTGCCCTAAAAACTCAAGTTCAGATTTCCTTTTCTAGTTGGCATTGGCTGAATTTCTGGATTCCATCAACTGTCTTCAAATTCTAAACAGTGAAAAACCACTACCTTAGAATAGAGAGAGAGAAAAAAAAAACTAACTCACTTTTTAAAGCAATCAAAGCAACCATCAGCCATCATTTCTGGGGAAATAAATAGTCAAGATATTTGAGTGAAGCCTCAAAGACATAAATATAAACTTCTACACACCACACCTTAGCTGTACTTTCCAAATGAAAGTTCCCAAAACTGTGTGGTTTCTAAGAAGTGAATTGAATTCATATTTTTCCCATAATCAAAGGATACAGATTAAAGTTTGGTTTCCTAATGTTGCATCTTCAAGAGGCATTCTCACATGAAAATGAGGCTATTGCCTAGGTAAATGGAGAACGCAGCTCAGAAAGTAATCAAAGTCATGAAAAATCATTTTGCAAAATATGTGGGGACATGTGAGCACATTTTATTGAGAGCCCCAAGGTCACTGCAGGAGACAAAGCATTGATTTACATGTTGGCCTTGTGCTTTGCCATATTTCTTTTTTTTTTTTTCATTAAAATGGCTTCACATGGAGATCCATAAAGAAAAGCAAGGCTGTACCAAAGGAGGGAAAAGAAGTTGTTCATTATAACCTTCAATGGAATAGTTTCAGCCACTTAAAATTCCTTTTACCTTTAATTTATTCATATGTGAAGACCAGTTAAAATATCTTGGAATTGAATCTCTACCCAAAAGAAATCTTTTTTTTTTCCTTGTTTTTAAGAAGGAAGTTTTGTTAGACACTTTATAACACCATGTACATATGCCATACAGAATTACAAAAATGCTGTTTCTGGAAAGCTAAAGAGCTTGGGTTAGGGTTAAAAGACTCCTGGGATGGGGTGGCAAAGAGCAGAATAAAAGCAAATTAATTATAGGATGTTTTTATCCAGAATAGATTCATCTGACAATAAAAGGCAGGAAAGTTCTCTTGACTGTGGATTATCTAGAATTTTTAAACAACCAAAACATCATTGTAGCATCATATGTACTATGAGAATTATCCTTAAACTAAACATTTAACTCAGTGGAGGGAAATCTAAGTTTTGCACATTAGGCGTACATACTAAGTTCTTAACTTATCACAATAAAAGTTGTCTTTTTAAATAATTCAGTAAGACAAAGTCTTTTATTTCCATATAATCCCAGAACATATACTTTATTGATACTGTTCAATAAAGTACATGTTCTGGGCACAGTGGAATTGTTATACCACTACAATTTTTTCAGGGTAAAAAACAAAAATAGAAAATGAAGATAATACAGAAAATTTTATGCCAAGGGAATCTTGTATCTATTCTGAAATTCACATATCTGAAAATTATTATCTATTGAAATATTATAAATCAGTGGTTCTTAATTAAAATACTTTTGAGTTTTAAAAAATGTTTTAGTTCAAGCAATATTTATTAAAATTAAAATAGTCAAACCAGTAGTCAAATTCAGATAAACCTCCTCTCTCTCTGTTCCTTGCCCCAATGCTTCTTAACAATCTTTTAAAATTAAGAATTCCAGTAGTTGTGTTCCTTCTTCTTCTCACTTTATATTACCCCTGTCCTAAACAATTTGGGACATGATTTTTACATTTTCTTTGATCTTTATCAAAACTCGATGTGCATCAATCGACATAATCAACAGATTTACAAAGTTAATAAATGATAGTTGGAGAAAACAACAAAACAATTCTGACTAGAGGTGGGTCCTCATAGAGTGAGCAAACAGAGGAAACCTTTCAATCAATGATTTTATCATCCATTAATGGATCAATAAGCTGAGGGTTTTTAAAAAATCGCATGGCACTTAAAAGATTTCAAATGTTTTCACATAATTTTCCCAAGAAATGGTCAATATTGGTTTACTGTGTCACATTTGCACAACAGATACTATATTACCTGATAAGGATGAGTTGGCCAGATAATTGCATTATTCTATGAAAAATATCTACAGAGAGAATCCAAGATGGCAGCATAGGTAAACACCTACACTGCTGCCTAGCACAACAATTTCAAAACTACAACTAAAAGACAGAACGGACATTATCCAGAACCACAGGAAAGCAGGCTGAGTAGAAATTCTACAACTAGAAGGAAAGAGAGGGGCTCACAGAGACCCAGAGGAGCTGCAAGAAGCTAAGGTACGGAGACACGCGCGTGTGGAGAGAGCAGGTGCCAGAGTACCTGGCTGGCTTTCTCTGGCGGCAGACTCCCAACGGCATTGAACCCCCTTATCCTGCAACACTGAACCCCAGATCTAGCCGAAACTCATACGGGGGAGTTTGGATTGTGAAAAGGGAGAAGTGCTCGGAAATTTAGGGGAGTTGAGGAGGATGGGAAGTCTGGTGGCACGCAGGGGACCAACTGCTGATTGTGCCACTGGCTTTCACGAGTGGACGGGAGACAGACCCTCCCAACTGCGTCACTTCTAACTCCACTAAACCCTGGTTTCGGGCGAAACCCTGGGGACCCAGACTCATACGTTCCCGGAGTGCAGGGGAGCCGGAAAGGCAGCAGTCTAGAGGCACTGCAAGAGAAAGCACGCATGCGCCCGCGCACAGGGACCACTCCAGCGATTACCCAGTCACGTGAGACTCAGGGGACATAGAGGGTGGGGCCGACTGGAAGGCAAGGCAGTCCCTTAAGCCCTGAAACTCCACCCATCCCAAGCTCAACAGAGAGGCTTCTGCAGTTTAGCAAGTCTGATATCATAAGGATGAATCCAGCACAGAAATTCTCCCGGCATAGTGAAAATGCTGAGACAAGGAAAGGGATCACAAACAAAAGAAATGGAGGAAAACAAACGACTGGATATAGAGTTTAAAACCACGCTTATAAGGTTTTTCAAAAATATCCTAGAAAAGTTGGATAAAGTTATCGAGACGCAAGAGGAGATGAAAAAGAACAAACTAGAGATGGAAAAGATCCAACTAGAGATGATAAAGGAACAAATAGAAATTAAATATACACTGACTGAAATAAAAAATAGTATACAGAGACCTAACAGTAGACTAGAGGAAGGTAAGAATCAAGTCAAAAATTGGAAATATAAAGAATCAGAAAACACTCAACTGGAAAAGCAAGAAGAGAAAAGAATCCAAAAATGTGAAGATAATGTAAGGAGCCTCTGGGACAGCTTCAAGCGTACCAACATCAGAATTGTGGGGGTGCCAGAGGATGAGAGAGAACAAGATTCTGAAAACCTATTTAAAGAAATAATGACTGAAAACTTCCCACATCTGGTAAAAGAAACAGTCTTACAAGTCCAGGAAGCACACAGAAGCCCATATAAAAGGAATCCAAAGAGGACTACACCAAGACACATCATAATTAAAATAAAAAGAGCAAAAGACAGAGAATATTAAAAGCAGCAAGAGAAAAACAGTTCATTACCTACAAGAGAGCACCCATATGACTGTCAGCTGATTTCTCAACAGAAACGATGCAGGCCAGACAGGAGTGGCAAAAAGTATTCAACGTGATGAATAGCAAGAACCTACAACCAAGAATACTCTATCCAGCAAAGCTAACATTCAGAATTGAAGGGCAGATAAAGAGCTTCACAGATAAGAAAATACTAAAGGAATTCATCAACTCCAAACCAGTATTATATGAAATGCTGAAAGGTACTCTTTTAGACGAGGAAGAAGAAATAGGTAAAAGATAAAAAATTATGAACAACAAATACGTATCTATCAACAAGTAAATCTAAAAATTAAGTGAATTCAAAATTTGATCAACAGAATAAACTGGTGAATATAATAGAATCAGGAGCACAGAAAGGGAGTGGACTGATAATTCTCAGGGGGAAAGAAGTAAGGGGTGTACAGGGAGAGACTGGACAAAAATCATACACCTATGGATGAGGTCAACAGGTGGGAGGTAAGGGTAGAGGGAAGGGTGGTAGTCGGGTGGAGGGGAGCTATGGAGGGGAAAAAAGAGAAACAAATGTAGTACAGTGGTACCTCGAGATACGAGTTTAATTCGTTCCGTAACCTTGAGGCATGGGAAACTACTATCTCAAATGATGCTTGTATTTCAAAGCAAAAATCGCTCACTCGACGGCTCATATCTCAAAAATGTCATATGTTAGGGCACTCGTATCTCGAGGTACCACTGTAATATGAATAATAAAGATTTAATTTAAAAAAATAATCTAAATATACACACAACTGTACACCTACTTTTGCCCCACCCTGTATTTAGGCATAACCTAAATATAAGTCACCTTAGTCAATTACCTCAGAAGAATGTGAAAGATCTACCACAATATTTAAATATGCTTCATATAAATGCATCATATTTAATACAAAACTTTCCATGGGAAAGCGTCACATTTTCATACATATTTCAAATCTTTCTTTCATTAGAATATTTCCTTTATGTATGAACACTTCCCCCTGGAATGGAGCATTCAGATACCACATTCTCTACAGGGAATAAGGAGGGAGAAAGTTTTATTGGAACTAGCTCCTGTTTCCTGACCAAAGGAGCCCTAAGGCTCAGCTCCTGTTTCCTGACCAAAGGAGCCCTATGGCTCTGATAAATCCATGATTCTGGCCACCACAGTGATTGGGGTCCAAAATGAATATGTGATGCAGTTGAAGCAATTTGGATTCTTAGAACCTTAGAGAAAAGAAATTCCTCTTCCCTGCTGATTACAAAACTCTAACAATGTGACCACAGAGCTGCCAGTGCCTAGGTCCCTCACCACATGGAAAAGCTGGAGAATAAAGGTGATGTCCAGAGACTATAGGAGAGGGTGAGAATAGCATGGAAATCCTGGTTGAGTCCCCGAGTCTCACCCACCAAGCCATCATATTATAATGGTTTGGGAACCAAAAGCATTCCCCCTTTGAAGACTACATTCTATTCCCTACTCACCACAACTCGCCTCAAGGTTCCCTACTCATTCTGTTCCCTACTCACCACCCCTCCCCTCAAGGTCAGGTCTCGCTGAACCCTGTACTTCCTTGGCACTCATGTCACTGAAATTATTTTCACAGTCTTAGGCATACTAGGAGCTCAATACTTCCCTTCTGAGTGAATGAACTGATGAATGAATTCATTAACACTGGACCATACCATACAGTTAATGAAGGTGAATTTGTAATAGTAACACAGTAATTCAGAGTTGACATTGAGAGATGTCTTCTAAGAGTTCTGTGAGCATATCCTCTTTACTGGGTACTATATCAACTTAAGTATACAACATCTAAAGAAAGTGAGGCAAAAGAAAAAGAAAAAGAAAAAAAGGAAACAAAGTGTGGGTCCCAGGGAGAGAGGAATTTAAGGCTATACAAACATGGCAACAGATTTTGGGTATAAAATCCAGCTGTCTAATTTGATCTGTTGATTCCAAAAACTAGATCCCAGGAGAGCCTGTTTATTGTAGAGCAATGGATTCTCCTGTGTTTATAGATATATAATCCACTGGTCTTCTAGGCAACTGTCACATCCCATGACCACTATTAGGCTGATAAACCTCTGGGCCAAATGCTGCTCACTACCTGCCAACCACAAGAAAACTAGATTGTCAAGCACTGCATTGAGGAGAGAAATGGACTGTGGTAAAAGGTGAGCAGGAACCTCAGCACACCAATTCTCCATGGAGAGGGCTAGAGGTACTACCTCTTAATACTGTTGTGGGGGAGGGGCTAGAGAGCACATTCTTTACACAAGGAACACGGCTCTCCAGGATGAAATTTCATACATTTACAGAGGTAGGATTTACATTTACTGTATAAATTCATATGTGACATAAGTTAGTGTAACCAAATCCTCATGCCTATTAGGTTCACAAAGCCAAGTTAGAGATCAGAAATAGCCTTGTATAGAGACCTATGCTTCCTAGAACTTTCCTGGTGTGGAGAAATCCAGGTCACACCATCAAAGAGTTTCCTTTTCAATTTAAGATTTACCTTAATTTGCAGGCCAGTTACCAAGGACAGGATTTGCTGGTCCCAAATGACCTCTAGGCAAGGACACTTGTGCTGGTCATGACCCCGATCAAATAACCTACAGACTGGCAAGCCTCGCCTCGGCTTTTACCACTTGAGGGAGCCTGTTCTGGGAGGTGGGAGAGGATCCTTATACTTCTAGAAGAGCTGGTAAGGTGGCCTGGTATCAAGTAAAGAAAATTCAGCTTAAGACAAAAATAACTTCAGGAGTCTGGCCACCCAACCCTACTACTCCACAGGACCAGGATTCCTTTCAGGAGGTGTTGCTGGGGGAGGATAGAAGGTACAAAGCTACTGGTCAAAGACACCTATTTGATATAGCAAGACAAGTCATGTACAAAGGAGGAACACAACAGTCAAATTTTCAAAAAAGTTTCAGGTTAGAAAACCCTTAGAACTGGAAACTGGAATATAAAAAGTTAAAAGAATAAAATAGGGGGATTTAAATTGGGGGAAAAGGAGACATATGTAATATTTTAGACAATAAAAAAATAAAATAATTCATTTTAATAACAACATTTAAATAAAGCTAAATATTTAAAAAACACAATTATAAAAACTTAGACCGGGGAGCCTTATCGCTGGGCAGAAGGAGAGAGCACCTGAGAGTCGCACTGGGAGTGTTTGTTGGCAAGTTAAAAGTCAGTTATCCGCCGAGACCGGTTTGGCTCAGTGGATAGAGCGTCAGCCTGCGGACTGAAAGGTTCCGGGTTCGATTCCGGTCAGGGGCGTGTACCTTGCTTGCGGGCACACCTCCAGTGGGGGGTGTGCAGGAGGCGGCTGATCGATGTCTCACTCTCATCGATGTTTCTGACTTTCTATCTCTCTCCCTTCCTCTCTGAAAAATCAATAAAATATATATAAAAAAAAAGTCAGTTATCCTCCAGGAGAAGGTGGGGGACTGCTGGACAGGGCTCTCCTGACCAGGCAGCCCCACTGCCACAGGTTTTGTCTGCCGGGACCACCAGCGCGAATGCGGAGACCGCACCATCTTGTAGGGAGAAGTGGATGTCTACGGTGGTCTGAAAAGCTACAGCTGCAGCACCCAGCAAACAGCCGGGGGACCCAGAACACTGCTTTCCAATCGTCGCAGACACTGGGACTCAGAAGAGCTCTACACGCCACATAGAAAGGTCAGATTTCGCAGGGGATAAGACCCTGGTCGTGTTGTATTTTGTGCCTTTAAATCAACGTAGGAGAGAGAACTACATAACCAGACACCTGGAGAAGAAAGACCAAGGGCAGACGAAGAAACAGCCCGCATATGACAGAAAAGCAGTATCACCAGAAAAGGAAGTAAACGAAATAGAAGAAGAAATAGACCTACCAGAGAAAGAGTTCAGAAAAATGGTAATAAGGTGGCTGAAAAAAATGGAAGACAAAATCGACAATGTGAATAAGAGCCAAGAGAAAATGAAGAAGAGTCTAGAGCAGTGGTTCTCAACCTTTTTTAATGCTGTGACCTTTTAATACAGTTCCTCATATTGTGGTGACCCCCCAATCTTAAAATTATTTTCATTGCTACTTCATAACTGTAATTTTGCTACTGTTATGAATCATAATGTAAATATCTGTGTTTTCTGATGGTCTTAGGCTCTACAGCAGCGGTTCTCAACTTGTGAGTCGCGACCCACAGGTTGACAACTGCTAGCAAGGTCGCCTAAGACCATTGGAAAACAGATATTTACATTATGATTCATTAACAGTAACAAAATTACAGTTATGAAGTAGCAACGAAAATAATTTTAAGATTGGGGGGTCACCACAACATGAGGAACTGTAGTAAAAGGTCACAGCATTAAAAAAAGGTTGAGAACCACTGGAGAGGAATTGAAGAAGAAGCAAGAAGAAATGCAGAATAATCAAGAAGAAATGAAAAATGACATCACTGCTATAAAGAACTCTATAGAAAGCATCAAAAGTAGACTAGAAGAAGCAGAGGACTGCATCAGCGAGCTAGAAGACAAGGTAGGAAAAAATACCCAAGTACAGCAGCTTCCAGAAAAAAAATTAAAAAAGCAAGAGGAGAGCCTAAGGGAACTTTGGGATAACATGAAACAAAACAACGTCCGGATAATTGGGGCTCCAGAAAGAGTGGAAACTGAGCAAGGAATAGAAAATCTGTTTGAAGAAATAATGACAGAAAACTTCCCTAATATAGGAAAGAAAAAAACAACACAAATCAAAGAAGCTCACAGAGTCCCAAGCAAAATGAACCCCAAAAAACCAACACCAAGGCACATTATAATTAAATTGGCAAACACCAACGACATAGTAAGAATCTTAAAAGCAGCCAGAGAGAGACAGAAAGTTACCTACAAAGGAACCCCCATAAGACTAGCTGATTTCTCAACAGAAACTCATCAGGCCAGAAGGGAATGGAATGAAATATACAAAGTCATGCAAAGGAAAGGTCTGAATCCAAGAATACTGTACCCAGCAAGGCTTTCAATCAAAATTGAAGGAGAAATCAGGAGCTTCACAGATAAAAAAAGGACTAAAAGAATATATTACCACCAAACGAGCAATACAAGGAATGTTAAAGAGTCGTCTGCTGTAAAAAAAAGAAATAGGAAACAAAGAAGGAACTCGGGGGGTAAAGACTAAATATGACAACAGATAAGAACCTATCAATAATAACTTTAAATTTAAACGGATTAAATGCTCCAATCAAAAGACATAGGGTTACCAATTGAATAAGAAAACATGATCCATATATCAGCTGTCTACAAGAAACCACCTCAGAAAAAGAGATGCACACAGATTGAGGGTGAAGGGATGGAAGACGGTATTTCAGGCAAATGGAAATAATGAAAAAAAAGCTGGGGTTGAAATACTTATATCTGACAAATTAAATCTCAAAGTGAAGGACATAACAAGAGATAAAGAAGGCCACTTCATAATACTAAAGGGAACAATCCAACAAGAAGAAATAACTCTGGTAAACATATACGCATCCAATATAGGAGCACCTAAATACATAAAAAACTCCTAGAGGATATTAAGAGAGAGATTGACAGCAATATAATCATAGTAGACTTTAATACCCTACTGTCACCACTGGACAAATCCTCTAAACAAAATATCAGCAAAGAAACATCAATCCTAAATGACTCACTAGACCAGAGGGAATTAATTGACATCTCCAGAACATTTCACCCCAAAGCCACAGAATATACATTCTTCTCCAGTGCACATGGGCCATATTCAAAGATAGACCATATGTTGGGTCATAGGCAAAGTCTCTTCAAATTCAAGAAGATAGAAATCATAACAAGCATCTTTTCAGATCACAGTGGCATAAAACTGGAAATCAACTACAATAAAAACAATACAAAGAAATCAAACACATGGATTCTAAACAGCATGCTATTAAACAATGACTGGGTAACCAGAGAGATCAAGGAAGAAATAAAAAAACATCATGGCAACAAATGACAAAGACAACACAATACAAAATTTATGGGACACAGTGAAAGCAGCCTTGAGAAGGAAGTTCATAGCTCTACAAGCCTGCTGCAAAAAAACAGGAAACAATGGTAATAAATTTCCTAACACTACAACTCAAAGAGCTAGAAAGAGAGCAACAACAAATGCCCAATGTAAGCAGAAAGAAGGAAATAGTAAAGATCAGAGTGGAGATAAATGACATAGAGACCAAAGAAACAATTCAAAAGATCAACAAAACCAAGAGCTGGTTCTTTGAAAGGATAAACAAGATGGATGAATTTCTAGCTAGGCTCACGAAGAAGCAAAGAGAGAAGACCCAAATAAACAAAATCATAAATGAAAGAGGTGAAATAAAAACAGACCCTACCAAAACACAAAAGATTGTTAAAAAATACCATGAACAACCCTAATCCAACAAATTGGACAACCTGGAGGAAATGGACATATTCCTAGAAAAATACAACCTTCCAGAACTCAATCAGGAAAAATCTAAATATCTCAATAGGCCAATAACTATGGAAGAAATTGAAGCAGTCATCAAGAAGCTTCCAGCAAAAAAAAAAAAAAAAGCCCAGGACCAGACAGCTACCCAGGGGAGTTTTACAGAAGTCCAAGGAAGAATTAAAACATATCCTCCTCAGATTCTTCCAAAAATTTCACAAAGGAACACTTCCAAGCTCCTTCTATGAAGCCAGCATCATCATAATACCAAAACCAGATAAAGACAACACAATGAAAGAAAATTACAGGCCAATATCGCTCATGAACATAAATGCCAAAATCCTCAACAAAATTCTAGCAAATTGGATCCAGCAGTACATCAGAAAGATCATACACTATGACCAAGTAGAATTTATCCCAGGAATGCAAGGATGGTACAATATCCGCAAATCAATAAACGTGATACATCACATAAACAAATTGAGAGATAAAAATCACAAAGTCGTATCAATTGATGCAGAAAAAAGCATTTGAGAAAATCTAACACCCTGTCTTGATAAAAACTCTGAACAAGGTGAAATAGAAGGATCATACCTCAACATAATAAAAGCCATATATGATAAACCCACAGCTAACATCATACTCAATGGCCAAAAACTAAAACCATTTCTCCTAAGAACAGGAACAAGACAGCAATGGCCACTCTCACCATTCCTGTTTGACATAGTACTGGAAGTATTAGCCATTGCAACTAGACAGAAAAAGTAAAAGGCATCCTAATTGGAAAAGAAGTAAAGCTGTCCTTATCTGCAGATGACATGATATTGTATATAAAAAAAAAAAAGAATCCATCAAAAAACTAATAGACTTAATACATGAATTCGGCAATGAGGCAGGATACAAAATTAATGGCAAGAAATGTATGGCATTTCTATACATCAATAGTGAACTTATAAAAAGAGAGATTAAAAAGCAACCCCATTTACCATCGCACCAAAAACATTAAAATATCTAGGAATAAACTTAACTAAGGAGGTAAAAGACCTATACGCAGAAAACTATAGGACACTAAAAAAAGACAGAGGAAGACGTAAATAGATCGTAGAGCATACATTGCTCATGGATTGGGATAATCAACATCATTAAAATGTCCATACTACCCAAATCAATCCATAGATTCAATGCAACTACATTAAAACACCAACAGCAGATTTCACAGACCTACAAAGAACTCTCCAAAGATTCATCTGAAACAAAAAGAGACCCCAAATAGCCACAGCAATTCTGAGAAAGAAGAATAAAGTAGATGGAATCTCAATTTCAGATTTTAAGCTGTATTACAAAGCCACTGTTCTCAAAACAGCCTGGTACTGGCACAAGAACAGACATATAGACCAATGGGATAGAATAGAGAATCCAGATATCCACCCAAACCACTATGCTCAATTAATTATGACAAAAGAGGCATGAACATACAATGGAGTCAAGACAGTCTCTTCAAGAAATGGTGTTGGGAAAATTGGACAGATATATGCAAAAAAATGAAACTAGACCACCAACTTACACCAAACACAAAAATAAACTCAAAATGGATACAGGACTTAAACATAAGCCAGGAAACCGTAAAAATACTAGAGGAATCCATAGGCAGAGGAATCTCAGTCAATATCTTGAAGCAATTTCTTCACTGATACTGTTCCTATGGCAATGGAAGCTAAAGAGAAAATAAACAAATGGGACTACATCAAAATAAAAAGCTTTTGCACAGTAAAAGAAACCATCAACAAAACAACAAGAAAGCCCACTGTATGGGAGATCATATTTGCAAATGGTATCACTGATAAAGGTTTAATATCCAACATCTACAGGGAACTTATACAACTAAATAAAAGGAAGATAAATGTTCCAATAAAAAAACGGGCAATGGACCTAAATAGAATCTTTTCTAAAGAAGACAGAAGGAAGGCCAAGAGACATATGAAAACATGCTCAGTCACTATTTGAGAGATGCAAATCAAAACAACAATGGGTACCATTTCACACCTGTCAGAATGGCAACCATCAACAAATCAACAAATGACAAGTGCTGGCAAAGATGCAGAGAAAAAGGAACCTTCGTGCATTACTGGTGGGAATGCAGACTGGTGCAGCCACTATGAACAGTATGGAGTTTCCTCAAAAAACTAGAAATGGAACTCCCATTTGACCCAGTAATCCTACTTCTGGGAATATATCCCAAGAAACTAGAAACACCAATCAGAAAGGATATATGCATCCCTATGTTCATAGCACAATTCACCATATTTAAGATTTGGAAACAGCCTAGGTGCCCGTCAGCAGATGAGTGGATCAAATAACTACGGTAGAGCTACACAACGGAATACTATGCTGCTATAAAAAAGAAGGAATTCTTACTATTTTGCAGCAGTATGGATGGACCTGGAGAGCATTATGTTAAGTGAAATAAGCCAGGAAACGAAAGAAAAATATCACATGATCTCTCACTCTAATCTCTCACTCATTTATGGAAAATAAAGAACATTATAACCTAATGAATAAAAAGATAGATATAAAAGCAGTAAAACACCAAACAGACTGTCAAATTACAGCAGGAAGGCTGGGGAGTGTTGGGGAGGGGGTGGAAATAGATCAACCAAATGCATGCATATAAACACACCAATGGACACAAGACACTGAGGGGGTGGGATGAGAGCATGCAACAGGTGGTAGGGGAGGCTGGAGGAAAGTCAATGGGGAAAAAGGAAATATATGTACTAATGTATGTAATACTTTAAACAATAAAAAATATTTTTTAAAAAAGAAAAAGAACAATCCCATTTACCACTGCACCAAAAAAGTTAAGATACCTAGGAATAAACTAAGGATGTAAAAGACCTGTACTCGGAATATTTCAGAACACTGAAAAAAGAGATAGAGGAAGACATAAACAAATGGAAGAACATGCCATGTTCATTGATTGGTAGAATCAACATCATTAAAATTTCCACACTACCCAAAGCAATCTACAGATTCAATGCAATCCCAACAGCATGTTTCAAAGATCTAGAACAAACTCTCCAAAAATTCATCTGGAATAAAAAAAGACCCTGAATAGCTACAGCAATCCTGAGAAACAAGAACAAAGTTGGAGGATCACAATACCACATATCAAGCTATATTACCAAGCCACGGTTCTCAAAAACTGCCTGGTACTGGCACAAGACCTGACATATAGACCAATGGAACAAAACAGAGAACCTAGAAATCAACCAAAGCCATTATACACTATTAATATTTGACAAAGGAGGCAAGAGCATACAATGGAGTCAAAATAGTCTTTTTAATAAATAGTGCTAGGAAATTGGGACAGATACATGCAAGAAAAATTAAACTAGATTACCAACTTACATCATACAAAAAAACAAACTCAAAATGGCTGAAGAACTTGAATGTAAGATGGAAAACCATAAAAATCCTACAAAACTCCATAGGTAGCAAAATAGCAGACATGTTGCAGCAATATCTTTACAGATACAGCCCTAGGGGAATGGAGACTACAGAGAAAATAAATAAATGAGACTACATCAAAATAAAAAGCTTCTGCACAGCAAAAGAAACAATCAACAAAACAACAAGAAAACCCACTGCATTGGAGAACATATTTGCCAATGATATTTCCAATAAGGGCTTAATCTCCAAAATTTACAGAGAACTCATACAACTTAACAAAAGGAAGATAAACAAAACAACAAGATATCCACTGCATGGGAAAACATATTTAGCAATGATATCAATGATAAGGGTTTAATCTCCAACATTTACAAGGAACTCATACAACATAACAAAAGGAAATAAACCCAATCAAAAAATGTAGAGGAAGGCCAAGAGACATGAAAACATGCTCAAAGTCACTAGTCATCCAAGAGATGAAAATCAAAACAACAATGCGGTACCATCACACTTCTGTCAGAATGGCTATCATCAACAAATCAACAAACGACAAGTGTTGGTGAGGATGCAGAGAAAAAGGAACCCTCATACACTGCTAGTGGGAATGCAGACTGCTGCAGCCACTATGGAGAACAATATGGAGTTTCCTCAAAAAACTAAAAATGGAACTCCCATTTGACACGCTAATCCCACTCCTAGGAATATATCTAATAAACTAGAAGCACCAATTAGAAAGGATATAAGCACCCCTATGTTCATAGCAGCACAATTTACAATAGCTAAGATTTGGAAACAGCCTAGGTTCCTGTCAGCAGATGAGTGGATCAGAAAACTACGGTACATCTACACAATGGAATACTATGCTGCCATAAAAAAAGAAGGAATTCTTACCATTTGTAGTAACCTGGATAGAACTGGAGAACCTTATGCTAAGGGAAATAAGCCAGTCAATGAAGGAGAAACACCACATGATCTCACTCATTTATGGATAATAAAGAACATTATAAACTGATGAACAAATAGATAGATACAGAGGCAGTAAAGCATCAGACTGTCAAATTACAGCAGGAAGGTTAGGGAGAGGTGGGGTAGATAAGACATCAACCGAAGGACTTGTATGCATGCATATAAGCATAACCAATGGACACAAGACACTGGGGGTGTGAGGGTATCCCTGGGAGGCGGGGGTAGAGGGACAATGGGAAGATATGAATACATGTAACACATTAATAAAAATAAATAAATAAACAGCAAAAAAATTGCAAAGGGATAAGGAACAGCATAAATATGATAAAAATTATTTTTCTGTTATAGAAATTTAAGTCTAGAGTATATATGAATATGGGGAAAGATAAACACAGAAGCAAAGAATGTAAACTGTAACTGAAGTTAATTTGAGAAATACTTAAAAAATCTGTGAGAAGTACAGTGGTACCTCGAGATATGAGTGCCCTAACATACGAGATTTTGAGATACGAGCGGTCGAGCAAGCGATTTTTGCTTTGAAATACGAGCAACATTTGAGATAGGAGTAATTGCACGGATCGGCCGGCTGCACACGACCCACCAGTTTACCATGACTCGAGCATCGCATAGTTTCCCACGCCTCAAGGTTACGGAACAAATTAAACTCATATCTCGAGGTACCACTGTATATTATTATTATGCCAATATGAACAAAATGACATTATCACATAAACTGGTTCAGTCTTATAAAATAAATCTTTCCTCAGAATGCTTAAAGAAATGGAAACTTGAATTTTTCATGTTCTTTTCTAGATAATTGTCTTGATTCACTTATTCAATAAAATGTTCTCAATGTCACATTAAAAAAAAAAAGGAATTCTTACCATTTGCAGCAGCATGGATGGAACTGGAGAGCATTGTGCTAAGTGAAATAAGCCAGTCAATGAAAGAAAAATATCATATGATCTCACTCATTTATGGATAAAGAACATTATAACCTGATGAACAAAAAGATAGAATACAGAAGCAGTAAAGATCAAACAGACTATCAAATTACAGCGGGAAGGTTAAGGGGGAGGTGGGGTAGATAAGAGATCAATCAATGGACTTGTATGCATGCATATAAGCATAACCAATGGACGCAAGACACTGGGGGGTGAGGGAATGTATGGGAGTGGGGTGTGAAGGCAATGGGAAGATATGAACACATGTAATACATTAATTTAAAAAATGAAGAGAGAAAAAAGACAAGTGCTGGAGAAGATGTGGACAAAAAGGAACCCTTGTGCATTGCTGGTGGGGATGCAGACTGGTGCAGCCACCGTGGAAAACATTATGGAGTTTCCTCAGAAAACTAAAAATAGAACTCCCATTTAACCCAATGATCCCATGCACCCCTACACAATGGAATACTATGCTGCAATAAAAAGGAGTTCTTACCATTTGCAACAACATGGATGGAGTTAGAGAACATTAAGTGAAATAAGCCAGGTAGAGAAAGATAACTATCACATGATCTCATTCATTTGTGGAATATAATGAACAACATAAACTGATGAACAAAAACAAATCCAGAGACAGATAAACATCGATCATAACGTCAAACCTCAGGGAACTTTTAACATTTCCAACAACATGGATGGAACTGGAGAACATTATGCTAAGCAAAATAAGCCAGTCGGAGAAAGATAAATATCACATGACCTCACTCATATGTGGGATATAATGATGAACATAACTTGATGAACAAGAATAGACTGATCTAAAAAAAAAAAAAAGAATAGACTGATCTAGAGACAAATGGTAGAGGAGGGAGGGTTAGAGAGCAACCAAAGGACTTGTATGCATGCATATTAGTATAACCAATGGACACAGACACTGGGGTGGTGGGGACTTGCTCCAGGTAGGAATGACTGGGGGGTGAGAGTCAACTAGGGAAAAAGGAGACATAGGTAAAACTTTAGACAATAAAACAAAATCATTCTGGTCTGTGAATATCTACACAATGCACTTGGATAACTTGCTTCTAGTTCCATGAAATACTGTTAAGCAGTAAGAGACATACTTTTTTAAATGTCACATCCAAACAATTATATTATTAATTCTAACGATCCTTTGTTTAAATCTTCTGCCTATTCTCTTCAGCCTTTATGTCAAAGGCTTCAGGATATTAGCAACATTGGCTAACTCCTAATTTGATGTCTCCCTTGAATGGCACTATTTCACTTTCCCCTTACTAAAATTTGTTGGTCCCTGCCCTCCAGTCTCGGCCCTGTTTATGGGACGTCTAGAAATTATCTACTTAACCCTCTATGAATTAAAATCTGCACCTGGTTATTAAATACACTACAAGGCAGATCTTGGGAACGAAATTTTTATTTACATACTGTATCTAGAAGCAGATACATAAATTCTTATACAATTAATTTCCAAAAATGTGCAAGAAATTACTATAATTCGTGTACAAACCAAAACACGTATTAAAATCAATGGACTTTGGATAATTCATTGTGTGGTGCTCTCGTACAAATGATACACACCTGATTGGAAACATACAGAAAAGTGTAAACTACAGCAATCTGGATTGCAAGGATTAATTTCATGGCACTCCAACGACTACAAAATTCCTTTCAGCCAACGTGTACACCTATTACAAAATTCTGTAAGAATTTCTCATCACCTCTGTATGGACTGTTTGGATCACTTTTCAGAAACAGCAACTATGCACCTGCCATGCTGTGACTAATTAATACAAAGGATGTTTATAAAAAAACATCTTTGCAGGATTAAAAAAGTATTTGAAGAAACGAAGTTTGCTTTTACTAGTGTACCCATACTTCTGAATTTTTAAGTTATTTACGGAACTGGCAGTAAATAGTTGAAACTAATAGTTTTCAACAAAACTATCTAATGCTGGTAAAGATTTCAATTTCAAAATCAGACTGCACATTTGATGAAAACCCACTAAGGTTGAAAATATATTATCGGAATCACTCAGAAAGCAAATCTCTCATATACAATGTAAAATGTACAATGATTAAGACTGGTGTTTCTGAAAGCACTGTTAAGATACTTAGACTTTAGCACAAGCAGAGACATGGCAAATAACCTCTACTTAAGATGTTAGTAACTTTTGTCCTGTTTCAATAATACTGGCTCAGAAATGAAAATGTATACTTGATTGTGGTTCCTGGGTGCCAATGATTTAGCCTTTGGCACACGATTTTCTTCATAGCAAGGTTGCCCTGTGCAGCTGGCTTCCTTAAAAACTATTTTAGCTCTGTGATCATTTCCTGTGATATAATACTTTTGACTTCGAAATCTTCAGATTATTGCATCAAATAGAAAGGTAACAGTTTTCTTTACAAAGAAAATGAGATATTTTTCAAGTACTTTCTATGCGTTCTTTTTATAAAAATGCATAATAGTGTCCTAGTAAGCCTGGAAATAGCTCTGGCCTCCATCATGGTTTTTGGTGAAATAGTTGATAAAAACAGATGATTCATTTTATTATGGCAAAAGGATACAGCTTTTGTTTTCTTTCATGCCTTGAGTTCAGACTTTCAGAATCATATTTAAAAAACCAAAAACCACTCCCTGCTTGCATCCATGCCATCTATCATTCAATATAATCCAGAAATTCATCCAAATTGTATCTAGACCAAACTATAGGATGAACATTTATCTCTCTTTTCCCCTTCCCAATTTAATCAGACTGTTTTAGGATCCTATAAAACCAATCTTTCCTATTATATTGCATTGCCTATTTCAAATGGTTCTCTCTAGGCAAAAGCAGAAAATACTACATTACTTCTCTGTTTGTGAATAATTTCTTGGCAAATACTTTTATTTTTATCAACAAAGTATCAGACCCTTAGAATTTCAAAAAAATTAGAATGGGGCATTTTAAAGAATTTGATATATGAATATACAAAAGCACGTAAGAATTGACTTTCTAAATTAGAAGAGTATCAACACTTGCCCTCCATAAAAACACAAAATTTTAAAAACATTCAGATGAAAATCAGAATAATCTTAATTGGAAACTAAATGGCTAGATCACAAACACATTCCCATGAGGAAAATGTAAGGAACAGGCTACGCCCACATGCTGAGATGGGGTTCTGGGCGGTCCAAAGACCTCTGTGCACCGTGATCTCACAAAGGGTCCATGTAAATGCTTCTAGAAACATGGAGAAGCCATCTCAACATCTATTATTAATACACAGTGACTCTGTGACAATACCTGCCATCTAATATAGATGCACAGGGACTTTTAACTCACCCTAGATAGACTTTAAATTGTTTAAAAATAAATAGTTTTGCAAAAAAATAGTTTAAATGTCTTGCATTAATTTGATAAGTTTACAACTCTGTAATAGTTCTTAATCCAAATAGCTTATAGTGAATACTTAAATTATATTATTACAGTATATTCAACACTCCATCTTCTTAGCATGTGAAAATGAGGCTTTGTTACAAGGTACAAATTCCACCAAAATTAAGTACCTTTCTCCCTTTAAATTCAAATACCATAACACGATGTTATGGCATTGTGCCTTTTCTTCTTAATTCTCAGTTCTGACCCTAAAAAACAAATAGAGAAAAAAAAGGGATACTACTGTATCTGAATGACAAAGCCATTAAGACCTTTACTTTTGTTCTTAAATGGGGTTGTGGTGTGCGTGTGAGTGAGAGGGTTTGGGGGGTAAGAGCTAGGAAAACTGAGTGACAAAGGTAAAACTGTCTTAAATTACATGTTGTATCTGAGATGAAAACATTTTCTGGATGAGGCAATCCCAAAATACTACACTAAAGAATCATGGAGTAAACACTACATTTCAAAATAACTACAAAGTCCTGGGGATACCACCCCCGTCTTCCCCCCCCCCCCCCGCCCCACCACCAAAATAAAACCTGCATCTAAAAGTTAAAATAACTAACAATGCCAATTTACCTAAGACTTAAAAAAAATAATAAAACAATAAAAAACGGTTTTTAAATGGCAGTATATATGGAAGGCAACAATACTTCCATATATTGATATGGTTTTAATGTTTTTCTTACATGGTATTCGCAATTTCTACAATTTTTCAACTAAAGTCACTGTGTTTGCTGTGTTTTTTTCTTGGTGGGATGACTGACGCGTCAAATCTAGCACTTAATAGTGACTACACATAAGAAAACATAAATCCAACTTTAAAACAATGCTTTCCTTCTATTCAAATAAGTTTAAATTTTATAGAAACTTGAATGTTCCAACAGAATTTAGTCCATTTATGAAAATCAATTCTATATCAAGTTCACCCAAGAAAATGTTGACTAAGCGAAAGAAATAACAGACAAAAAAAAAAAAAAGATAGCAAAGGAAAACAAAGATAACACAAAAAAAAACTGCTATCACAGGAAACTATGACCATCTAGTACTTCTTTAATGTCTCTAATTCCATAGATCTTTATATGTTATGCCACTTTGTACCAGAGCTTAAGGACAGAAAAGGCAACAATTTCTAAACTGGTGATATACATTTCTTTATGATTTTTTTATGTAAGGCCATTTATTAAAATAGACAAATCACAAGATGAAAATGAAGGCAACAGAAAAATTCAAATTTCCACAATACAAAACAAAAAAACAGCACAGCCTTTAAAATAATTTAGAAACGAGTGTTATAAAAGAGATGTTGCAGGTCCACGTTCCAGTACCCAAGATTACATCAATTCATAATTCTAAATAAATATTTCTCAAGTATGAGATTGAAAAATCATTTTCAGTGCACGTATAAATTCTGTATTCTATCACAAGGGTATGATTACTCAACACTATCTTTGAAAATGGGCCATTTAAAGAGACATGACAATTTTCATTCTGTAAATTTCATTCAACTTTACTTAGGGTTGAATACACATGAAATGTGCTTTTAATGCATAAAAATCACAGTGGATAGCAGCAAAGGACGGAGGTGGTGGGGGGAGAATTTGATAATTCACATTGTGATTATTCTGCACATTGATGAAAGAGAACTCACACTTGTTAAGCTTCAAGATTCCCTTTTTAAAGAACCAAAATAAAACCAAGACACCTTTCCCACACTTCCCACCTGAAAACAAATTGATTACTCTTTTACATGTAAAACTGAAATAGTATGGCAGCAAAGATTCTGATAGCAATGAACATCTGTAAACTGTATTTCAATCTCTTTTTCCTTCCTCCCAAAGTGCAGGACTCGGGGCTCCCCTAATTTCAGTAGTGCTTCTCCTGTAAATAGTCCTTCATTTTGTTAGGCAAAGGCAGTTTCTGAATTAGGTCTATCCTGGTATACTGACGTATGACAAAGCGACACAGGTATTGCAAAGAGCGAACCTGCATGAACCGGGACACGGGATTGGTCAGTCTGACGGGGTAAGTTGCAGACCCAGGCAACCGAGACCTGGAATAACAGAAAGCTCCATTTTCAGAGTCCCTGATTGAATGCTCAATTAGATCAACTATAGACGTATGTCCTTCCACATCTGGCTGCTCATAAAAACTGAACCTACCATTTGAGTGTTCGATTCTAGTGTGAAGTGTTTTGCCATGGGAGCGGAAGCTCAAGCTTAAAAGGTAACGGTCATCAGAACTATCCCGAACAAGGAAAGACCCATCGGGCACATTGGCTAGCTTCCCTTCTGCCTCCCAGCGTGTGATGGGTCCCCAGTACCATCCTTGTTTTGCAAGTTTTTTCAGCTCCTCCGTAAGGCTTGTCACAACCATGGGCCCACTGCTCTGCACTGAGTCGTAAACTCTGGCAACCCCAGGAGCAGAGTTAGGATCGAAGTTCAAATGACAGCGCATACTCTCTGCCACGTGGGCATCTGCGCCAGTGATCCCGCTGAAGTTCCTTTGGATCGGATTCGTCTGCATTGGAGGTAGCAATGGTGAGAGTGGAGGGGCATCATCGTGATTTGCTCTGGGGCTCTGCAGCATGACCCCCGTGGTGCCGATCAACAGGCCATTCACAGACTGATCCACAAAGATCTCTGGGGCCACCACAAGCTCCTGGTCAACCTGATTCTCATCTTCGGGGAAGGAGCTCCCTCCCCCGGGAGGAGGGCCCGCGGAGACCTCCATGGGAGAAGACCCGTCCAGACAATAGCTGCGGGGTCCTTCCAGAGGGTACATGCCCTCCTCTAAAGGCACAGTATACTGAATGTAGTCCTGAGGCATAAGTCCGATAACGACAGGCACATGCTCATCAAGGTGAAGGTGCAGGTCTCTATTCTGAGACTCTGAGCTCTTCAGGGAACTATTCTGTTCCTGGCACACCGAGTCCGACTGAAGGTCATGAAAGTCCTTGCGAACCCCGTTCAAGGCTGGGCTTGGACTGGAAGAGTGGACCAAAGCCTTGACTCTCACCTCCATCTTGATACATGTCTCCTCAGAGTTTGTGGGTCGCAGAGGCCATGGTGTAGGGCTGTAGTGATGGTTGCGGAGGGACGTGGACCGGATGGGCCTTTGAGCTCTCACATCTTTAAAGACTATGGGTGCTGAGGAGGAGGAGAAGGTGTCCTCATCAGCAGAGCTCCCGGAGGGGCCGCTGCCCTTGCCCTTCTGCTTCTGCTTGGCAGAAAGCCGTCTTTTTAACGTACCCATGAGGCTTTCGCTTTTGGATCTATTTTTGGCCCCCTTGTCATCTTCACCGTTGATGTCGCAGCTGGCCATGTCCTTCCCATAACAGCTACTGAACAAGGAATCTTCTTTCCCAAAATCACCAGCTAGTGAGGGCTGTTGCACTACCATGAAATCCGCTTCTTCTTTACTTTTAGTCAAATTGAAAGATTTCCGGAAGGTTTTAAGACTGATTTTCTTCATTATGACTGATGACCGAATCCAAGGGAATCAATTTCTCTCTGGAATACTGTCCTTGAACATCAGGACAGGCCATATGCAACGCTGCATCTGCATATTCTTCCAGCTTCATTTACCCTTTGGAGCCATTTTCTAAAATAAATAAATAAATATTATTAAAAGGTCACATTAAAAATTTTCCCCTAAAACTTTTACCTTACTCAATTTCAATCTGTTAGCTTTTAAACAAAGACACCCAGGTATGTTCATAAGGAGGTCAGGTCCATTAAAACAGGGTTTTATTTTCGCCCATTTCCCCCAGCGAAAGAGATCAGTGCCTCCTATGTAATCAGCATTTGACGAATAATGCTTAAAGAACAAACCCTAATCTACCTGTTTCTTTTTATACCTTGCTTTTGGTTGTCTCCTGAATTATGGGCCAGAGTTTTGGTCTTTCCTAATGCTCATCTTCAGCACTAACTCACACAGGGCCCAGCTACCAGTGTGTGTCCCACAAACACCAAACACTTAGAGGAGGAGGAACTATGAAAACTTAAGAGAATATCAAGCCTAGTGGATTCCTCAACAACTTACACGTTTTTAAAAATGTAAACATCTGTAAATATGAAAAGATAAAAGCATCCCACAATCTGTGATAAGCTCTCTAGGAAAGCTCAGCAATGCTGCTCTCTCCCTTCCAGGCCCTCATCCCCCACCCCACCCCCAACCCAGTGCTCCACCTTTGGCACTCCTGTACAATTGGTTATGGCCAGTGGAGATTTACTGGGAAGAAGATCACGAAACATAGTTCCAGAATTATCATGTCTTCCTCTTTTTTTTTTTTTTTTGCAATGTCCAATGGCAAATTTTTACTTCTGTATCCAAAAACATATTTTTTAAACATTTTTTGTACACTGTTCCATCATTGAAATGACAGGATTTCAATTCTGTAGAGACTTTCAGAAGAAAAAAATTTGGCTTCCTAACTCATATTAACTGATCACAGAAATCATTCTGTTTTACTTTGCATGGTTTATTTCCTCTGTAGCCATGTCCTGCAGTTTGTGCAACCATCAAAGTATAATGTAACAAGGTTGAACTTGAGCAAAATGCTAACAAAATTAAAAGTAAGATTCTGACTTCCCCCAACTTTGATGATTCATTAATTCACTGTGCATTTACAAAGCCCTACTATATACCCAGCACTATGTGGTAAAATGCAGATTAATAAAGGATTTGTGGCTTCATAATCCAGTAGGAGATTAATCAATGGATAAATTATAATACAAATCCATTAGTGATATAGTGATAACACAGAAGTTGAAAGGAGATGTCTTACAAATGTTTACTTTAGTTATAGATGGAACTTGCTTAATGTGTAGCCAGAATCTATGTGAAATCATTTATAAACAGTCAGATCAAACAACTTATTGGGGGGATCAGCAACATTATCTCTATAAAGAAGAAGCAATTTTAAAAGGTCTTATTGTCATGTCCTATGTTTTTGAGTCTGTTGCAAAAAAAACAAAATACATATAAATATTTGGAACACCAATTACTTTTTAACATTATTGTGTATCAGATGGACTCAGTATCCAAGTACCACTACCTTCTATCAAAGCATAAACATGTAACATTTATTAACATATATTATTTGACAAAAATACGGGCATTCATAAAAATTAGATAATATAATGACAATGTACTTTAGCTGGCAAGTCACTCCTTTTAAATAAACAGTATAGGTTTTGTACTCAAGTAGGACATATCACAATACCTAATATCTTTTGACAAGAATAAGAAGCCTATTGTAGGGAACAGAATTTAGATATCTTGTTGATATATAATTAAGATAAATTACTATCTGCCATTAGAAAGTAGCTTATGTAAAATGTAAGTAAAAATAAAAGTTACTTCACTTGGGAATAACAATATATATGTGTGTGTTGAAATTGTAAAAATTCAACTTGGCAATTATCTACTTTATCGATTATTTCTTTTTCAACAACCAATCCATATGCTACTCAATACTAACACTAAATAAATAAGGTTCAATTCTAGACATGAGAAACTATAAAAAATTTTATTAGGCTCTAATGGTCTTTTATCACGTCCCTTGATTTTCTAGGCAAAGATTACTTCTGGAGTTTTTAAAAGTGTCTGTTTTTCTATTTGCACTTCTAAAAATATAGGCCATCTCTTAAAGGATTACAATCTGTCTCATGATGCCAAAGTACATGTTCTTTTTTTATTTTTTAAAGTACATGTTCTTAATCAGTTTTACTGCTTTCCTAATTATAAAAACTTAAGTATACATGTACACTTAAAAATGTGTATGAAGTTACAAGTGAAAAGGTTTTAGACATGAATATTTTATACATATGGGCAGAACATCTTTAAGTAATTTCACAATCTTTTTTAAAAATGATTGGACATAGTCATACCTGTCATTGTAACACCTAATAAAATAAAAGACAGCATCAAAGTACTTAACCTTTAACAGCTGAAACAGCTTTATGAAAACTAAATACAATTTCCAAACAATAAAAATTCACTGGGAGAAGTGGCACTGCTGTAGATTACTGGCTGATTTAAGGCAGTGGACTCTCACATCTGCATGTGTATCTGGTCTGCTCCAGCATGTTGTTTTAATTCAAGTGTAAGAAGAAAATCCAGCCTCCTATAGACATAGAGCTGGAAGAGGAAAGAGCGTTTCATATATTAACCTTTCCATATAACGTGGATATTCTGTGATACCACACCAAAAATCAACAAGGGATAGTTTCTTAAGTTAGCTGCACTGCAAAATCTGAAACGACATCAAGAATTTTACTCAGAGGATCATCCTTGTTCTACAGATATACAGAAAGGCACACCTTACGCTTACCCAAGGATATTTTTTTATTGATATTTAATGAGTGGAAGGAGAGGAAAGAGATGGGGGGGGGAAAACATTGATGTGAGAGAGACACACTGACTGACTCTCTCCCACATGGACCTCGACAGGGGATGTGGAACGAATCTGCAACCCAGGTATGTGCCCTTGACCAGAATCAAACCTGAGACCCTACTGTTCATGAGCCAACGCTCTACCACTGAGTCACACCAGCGAGGGCAGACAGATCTTGCTCTTAAATAAAACAATTCACTGCTATCAAAATATTAATTCAAGCCAAAAGCGGTTTGGCTCAGTGGATAGAGCGTCAGCCTGTAGACTGAAAGGTCCCAGGTTCGATTCGGGTCAAGGGCATGTATCCTGGTTGCGGGCACATCCCCAGTAAGGGGCGTGCAGGAGGTGGCTGATCGATGTCTCTCTCTCATCGATGTTTCTAACTCTCTATCCCTCTCTTTTCCTCTCTGTAAAAAAAAAAAAAATCAATAAAATATATTTAAATATATATATATTAATTCAAGATCCAAGAAATCATCAACAATGAATTTGTAAGGAACCTAACAAAATTATAATGAAGCTAACTTTGGCGCAAAAACAATGAAAGAAGTAAAAAACTCAAAGGACAAATGAGGGAGAATGAGATGCATAAGACATTAAAATACACTGTAACAGCTTAAAAATAAAGGAAGAAACAAAGACTAGAAATTCAAGAATAGATCAAGATACAAATCAAGAGTACATATGTGATTAAAAGGATATGCTAGCCGAAACCCGTTTGGCTTAGTGAATAGAGCGTTGGCCTGCGGACTGAAAGGTCCCAGGTTCAATTCCGGTCAAGGGCATGTACCTTGATTGCGGGCACATCCCCAGTAGGGGGAATGCAGGAGGTTGCGGGCACATCCCCAGTAGGGGGCATGCAGGAGGCAGCTGATTGATGTCTCTTATTGATGTTTCTAACTCTCTATCCCTCTCCCTTCCTCTCTGTAAAAAAAATCAATAAAATATATTTAAAAAAAAGAAGAAGAACATGCTAAATGACTGGAGTGGGGAAAATATTACAATAAAAATCTTGCACTGCAAGAAGCCCTTCTATGCATTACATAAAACCTTGAATCTATAAAAGAGAAGATTGACAAATCTAATAAAGCAAAATTTACAAATTTTTAAGACTGCCAAAAAATGGCAGAAAACAAAGATAAACTGGAAAAAAACTGCAAACACTATGACAAAAGATAAATTTCTGTAATACAGACTGTGCTCTCGGAAATCAGTAAGAGAAAAACACACAATTCTGTCAGCAAATGGGCAAAATGTCCAAATGAACAGTTCACACAAAAAGAATGACAGAAGGAAAGAAAGGAAGACAGGCAAGAAAGCAAGCAAAACTAAAGCAAGCAAGAGACGGATAAACTAATTTAAGTGACCAATCAGCACCCTAGAAGATTTTCAGTTTATTAATCAAAAAGAAGCCAAAGAAATTTGGGATAATGGAACTATCCTAAATCTTGGGTGTGGTGGTGGTGGTGGTGACATGACTGAATGCACTTGTATAAACAGTAGACAGTACATTACAGAGCGAGTCTCACTGTATGCAAACTGTATCTCAATTCTAAAAATTCACTGAAAAGGAAATTCAAAACAAAACAAGATAATATCTTTCACCTATGAGTCTGAAAAGTTCAATCACTAACAATGTTGGCAAGGGTACGGGAAAATGAATAATCCTAACTTGCTGTTGAAGTGTAAATGGTATATAATCTGTGGAGGATTATCTAAAATAATCCTCCACAGATTATATACCATTTACACTTCAACAGCAAGTTAGGAGTGCTCAAATTTTTAAATTCACATATGCTTTAACCAAGTGATTATGTTATTAGGAATTTGTCTTTTATATATATATTCATGCCAAAACAAGGACATATGGAAAACAATGTTCTACAGTATTGATATTTTTTTCCAAACACTAATAATATTTGATCATGTACCTAGAACTGGTCTATTGTTGGTAAAAATAAGTCACATTGGCCTATTAGATGCTAGGCCTTAGTTTAAGCCATCAAAATATGTTGTCTCATTTAATTCATATAACCCTATAAATTCGGTATTATGTACACAGAAGTATAACACAGCAGGAGTGCCTGTCTGGAATCAGAATGCATAAATTCACATACATATTGGCTCCACCACTTAACAGCTGTGAGATCTTAGAAATAACAGTATCGAACACTCGAGTTAGTTGTGCAGGTTAAATATGTTCATATATGTGATGCCCTTTAAAAAACATCTAGCACATATGAGGCTATGTGGATGCTTGCAGCTAATAGTAGCAATAACAATAGTAATGTTCCCATTAAAGAGATGGGGAAGCTAAGGCAGAGATAAGGCTTTTCCTAAAATCACACAACTGATTCTATAGAATGAGCCCACTTAATCACTATACAGACTTCTACTGCCTAATTCATTTTGGTAAAAATGCAGACTTAAATATCTTGCAAGAAACAATAATAATAATACACATCAAAAATCAGTAATTAGTATAATAATTATAATCTATCAATACAATGAAATACTATACAGCTAAAGAAAGAGGTCCAAGACACATTGTTGGAAAAAGGCAAGCTACAAAATAAAATGCAAGAATGACCTCATTTGTGTATACATCAAGATGCCTAAATATGTGAAGTAAATGCCTAAAAGATGATTATCTCTAGGAACAGGAAAAGGGATCCGGAGGCCACAGTAGTCCATATTTTCTACATTAGATCTTTCTGTAACCATTGGGCAGGTTTTATTTTACTAGAGAAAAACCACCCTATCCATACTTACAAAAGAAAAAAAAGGCAATGCATGTAGAGAATGTGTGTCTGTTTCAGCCACCTGGAATCATGAGAAGCAGGTTTCTGATGCCCTTGAGGTCAAAGGTCTCAACAGCTTTCTTTAATCCTTACTGCTAAAAGTTCACAACTGTACCTGGTTCTTCCTACCTTCTAATCTGTGACACAGTCTTCCCCTCCATACCTGCCTCTCTCCATGGACCTCACACTCACATTTCAGTCTTTGTCTTACCTCTTCACAACTTAAGACTCTTCTGGTAGCTCTGCACCTATGGACACCAGGAATGAACAACTTACCCAGCCCAACACACAACATCTAACAACCCTGGCACCTGAGTTCACCCCATACCGCAAGCAGTTCTCATCAGCCACTATGATTCTGTAACTTTCCGAAACGAAAGCTGACCTCTTCGCCTCCCTTGCCTGCCTTATTTCATCACTCCAGGTCACATCCTGGTCCTAATAAAATGCTGCACTCCCTTGAAAGGTATTGAGAAAGCTACAAACCATAAGATGAAAAAGCAAGTTCTTGGACTCTCAAGATCCTTAGATGCCAGTACTCACTATAAGCAAGCACTGACTAAGAGAAGGGTTGTAAAATAAATATTTAGGATGCTACCATCATTGAGATGCCCAACTCACACCAGAAGGAGGGGAGGTTCCTGTCACCCTGCTACTACTTCCATTACACTGCCACCACCACCCAGTCAAAGGTTACTATGTGCATACTAAGAAATGTACATGAATCATTCCAGAAATGTACTTCTGGAATCCTCCCAAGTACTCTATTTGGAACATACTATCTTTTATCTCCATTTTAGAGAAGAGCAAATTAAACCTTAGGAGGTTCATAGACATAGTGATGACCCCTCAGAACATGACCAGTAACCACCACTTTAACTGAGTGTGTGAACTCATCATGGGGCACAGGGACAAAGTCCAATGATCCTGGGCACAGTTCTACAGCCACATGACCTGAGCTCAGACCACAGCCACTACTGCCTAAGGACCTGGGGCATCCATGCCTCAGTTTCCTCATCTGAAAATGGACATAAGAAAAGTATACACCCAGGGGATCCATGTCTGGCATGATGGAAGAGACTGATAAATCCTCTCAGCAAAACACAGCGCTGAAGTGGGGTCACCTGTCAAAAATAACCACTTCAGTACTTCAGAGACAAACAGCACCAACACCGAGAAACTTACTCCCGAAAACCACTAACTTTGGACTTCATTAAAACCATGTTAAAAAATCCAAACTCTTGCCGAAACCAGTTTGGCTCAGTGGATAAAGCGTTTCGGCCTGTGGACTGAAAGGTCCCAGGTTCAATTCCAGTCAAGGGCATGTACCTTGGTTGCCGGCACATCCCCAGTAGGGGGCATGCAGAAAGCAGCTGATGGATGTTGCTCTCTCATTGATGTTTCTAACTCTCTATCCCTCTCCCTTCCTCTCTGTAAAAAAATCAATAAAATATATTTACCAAAAAAAAAAAAAAAAGGCCCAAACTCTTGTGCTCCAAAACTCATTGTTGAGAAAAAGACCAGCCACAGACTGGGGGGAAATATTTGCATATCACATATCTGATAAAGAATCTGTACCCAGAAACACACACACACACACACACACTGAGTGGCCAGATTATTATGATCTCTGAACACATAATAACCTGGCCACTCAGTGTATATCCTATATATAACCTGGCCACTCAGTGTATATCCTATATAATGCTACATAATAAAAGGCTAATATGCAAATTGTCCCTCAACCAGGAGTTCGGCCAGCAGACAGGCTGGCCAACCGCCCATGTCCCCTCCCCCCTGGCCAGACCCACCCATGCACGAATTCACACACCAGGCCTCTAATACACACACACACACACACACACACACACACACACTGAGTGGACAGATTATTATGCATTCAGAGATCGTGGGTGTGTGTGTGTGAGAGAGAGAGAGAGAGAGAGAAAGGGGCGTGGTGCATCAATTCGTACACCAGTGGGATCCCTTGGCCTACACTGCAGGATTGGACTGAAACTGGCTCTCTGACATCCCCTGAGAGGTCCTGGATTGTGAGAGGGCGCAGGCCTGGCCGAGGGACCTCACTGGTGCACAATTGCATGATCGGGGCTGGGGAGAGATGTGGGAGGTTGCCCAGCAGGGGAGGGACGGTGGGAGGAGTCCAGGGAATGTCCATCCCATCTCACTCAATCTCAATCAGTCAGACCTCAACAGCAAGCTAACATAGCCGTTGAAGTGTCTACCCCCTGGTGGTCAGTGCATGTCATAGGGACTGGTCAACTGTCTGCTTCTTGGTAGTCAGTGCATGTCATAGCAAGCGGTTGAGCAGCCTTGGCATATTATGCTTTGATTGGTTGAATGGCCGACCAGTCAACTGGACACTGAGCATATTGGGCTTTTATTATATAGGATATATATATTTATATATATTTATATATATTTATATGCAAGACAAATAACACAATTTTTAAATGGGTAAATGACTGAAATAGACTTTTTACCAAAGACATGCAAATGACTAAGAACCACAGGAAAAGGTGCTTATAATGCTGGTCACTGAGAAACTGTAACTAAAAGCCACAATGCGATACTACTACACACCCACTAGAATGACGAACCCTAGTGCTTGCATGAATGTAGAAAAACTGGAACCCTCGTACACTGCTAGTGGGAATATAAAATGGGTTGGCTTTTAAACAACATTTTTCTTTTTCTTTTTTTTTAATTACTGTGGGAAAAATAATTCAAATGCATGGCTAAATACAAAGAACAAAAAGATTTATAACATGGCAGGTATATTCCAGACCCCCAGAAATCACTCCAAAACAGTTCCAAAGATCATCTTTCTTTTCTCTGTAGCTGTAGTGTAGGACTTGTATCCTGACTTTCTTTTTTGTGGTACCTTGAACAGAGATTTCTCATTTTACTTAGGTAAGTTTGTCAGTCTTCTTTTATTGTTTGCCCTTCTATGATCTTACGAAATCCCGACACTTGACAGCTTTAAATTCTCCTATATTTCCTATAAAAGTACCGAAGTTGTATTTTTCAAATGTAAGTCCTTGATTAATCTAGTATTGATATGTGCGAGGTGGGGAATAACGTGCATTTTTTTCACATAAGTAACCAACTGGCTCACCACGTTCCTAGAAATATGTCAACCCTCATAAGAATCAAATTAAAATAGTAATGATTTCACACAAGCCAAATCAGCAAAAGATTTATCTAAATAATGATATCCTTTAAATGAAAATGTCTTAGTATAGTTGTAAAAATATAACTTGGATATATGCAAATCTTAAAAATATGCATACTATGCGACCCAATAATGCTATTTTTATAAATCTTTAAACAATATAAAACCAAAGCATAATGTCATCTGCATTAGCATATACAATAAAGAAATAAATTTAAGTCTTAAGTATCAGAAGCATTCTAAGTTCCAATAGTATGAGAACTGTAAATAAAATCTGAACACCTACACAATGGGACTTGAGGGAACCACTAAAATTGATATTTATACAAAGTTATAAATAATGTGAGGAAAAGTTCATATTATTGTTCATTTGTTACATGCAAAAACACAGGAAACAAAATCATATGTAAAGTGTGGTCTTGATTATGTAGGAAGAATAGGGAGGAAAACCAGACCAGTAAGAAATACAGCAGAACCATCAACTGGACCACAGAAGACTTTGTAAATATTATTTCCAGTACTTTATTTTCTAAATGTTCTCTTAATAAATATGGGGCATTTTTATAAAAGTAAAGTATGTGAACTTGTTTGTTCCTTTTTTAAAGGGAATGGTTCAACACATGCATCAGGTTAAAAAAAAATGCAAGGCCTTTTCTTGGCTTCCAGTTACACTGTGACTGGAAACCAAACAAAAATATAAATCAGTAGATAAGAATATTATATTATCTTTGTCTCATTAGAACCTAGGCAGCCTCCTCCTTCTCCTCGCCCCACCCAAAATAATGTTTTGCAAATCTAACATTTTGTTTGGTGTATGATAAGGTCATGACCATAAAGTGAGATCTGTCAATGCTTATGGGTTTGTGTAGCCACATTCCCCTGTAAGGGCACAGCTGTGGCCTAGGTGGAGTTGGATTTAACCAATGTTGTGGTTTTGCCAAGAGAGTTTTCCAGAGTTAGAATGGGGGAAGGATTAGGGTTAGGTCTGTGCTGGGGAATGACTAGGATTAATCATGGAAATAAGTGCAAGAATGAGGGGAAAGGGACACTGAAAAGTCGAGCCTGAAATATTCCAAGACTAAAAGACAAGAGTACTGAGACAACATGGAGGGACCTGGAGAGTAATATACCAAGAAAATAAGCCAGTCAGAGAAAGACAAATAACACACAATCTCACTTTTATGTGGAACCTAATGAACAAAAGAAACTAACAAAAATAAATAAATAGAGATATGGAAGCATGCAACAGATTGATGATTCTCAGAGAGAAGGGGTGGAGGTGTGAGGATGGAGGGAGAAAAGATTAACCAAAGAACTCATATGCATACTAGAGACCCGGTGCATGAATTTGTGCATGGGTGGAGTCTGGTCAGCTTGCCCTGATCGGGGTGATTGGGCCAGGCTGGCCAGCCGGAACCCCTGGTCAAACTCCCAGTTGAACTCCCAGTGAAGGGGACAATTTGCATATTAGCCTTTTATTATATAGCATACTTATAACCATGGACACAGATAAATAGTGCAATGAAGGCCTGGGGAAAGGGTGGGAGTGGGGAGGAGAGGGTCAATGTTGGGGGAGATAGGGAGGGGACATCTGTAATACTTTCAACAATGAAGATAAATTTAAAAAAATAAGAAACATAAAAAATAAATGAAGACAAAGAGTCACAGGCTCAACTTTTCAGTGTCCCTTTTCCCTCCTTATTCCACTTATTTCCACGATTAATCCTAATCATTCCCCAGCACAGACCTAACCCTAATCCTCCCATTCTAACTCTGAAAAACTCTTCTTGGCAAAATCACAACATTGGTTAAATCCAACTCCACCTGGTCCACAACTGTGCCCTTACAGGGGAATGTGGCTACACAAACCCATAAGCATTGACTGATCTCACTTTATGGTCATGACCTGACTTCAGATGGAGCCTCCAAATGCCTGGAAATCAAACTACATTGCATTCACTCTGCACTTGCGGGCATTTCACAGCTTTCCTCACTCCTGTAATACTTACTCCACCCCCACTTTCAATCCCAGCTGATGGGCCAGCATCCTGTTTCACTGAGAAAATTAAAAACATCACAAGCAAATTTCAAACTCCCAACACTTCAATTTATGTCTACCAACCTGGCAACATGTTTGCACATCTACTGTCTCTGTGCAGGTGCTCACACCTTTCTAAAGGCACCCTCCACTTGGCACACATGATCTCCTTCATTACCCAACAATTTTCCCATTCTACAGGATCACTCCTAAAAATATCACTTCTTACATGTATAAACAAACTTGTTTTGACCCCACTTTCCCTACAGCTATGGGTAGAGAAAGGTTCAATTTCTTAATTCCCTCTGCAACAGAGCACCTTGGGAAAAGCATGCATACGTGAGGCCTACCAATTCCCTGTCTCCCAATTTTCTTTTAAACCACACCAGAGACCAACTCTATCACTACACAGAAACTGCTCTTGTCAAAGTCACTAATGATGTCCACACTGCAAACCCAGCATCAATTCTCAGTCCTTATCTAAGGTGCTCTTTCAGCAGCATTTGACACAGCTGATCACACCTCAGATTGCCTCCAATCTCTTAATTTTGGAGCTCCCCAGCACTGGACTTTGGTCATTTCTTCATTTACACTCATGTCCTTAGCAACTTCACTCATTCTCATGTTCTAAATAATAATGATGTGTCATCTACTCTCAAATTTCCTTTTTTTAAAATATGTTTTTTATTAATTTTTAGAGAGTAAAGAAGGGATAGAGAAAGAAACATCGATGAAGGAAAAACCTCAGCATCTATCAGCTGCATTCTGCACACTCCCTGATGGGGATCGGGATTGCTACCTGGCATGTACCCTGACCAGGAATTGAACCAGTGACCTTTAGGTGCACAGGTCAAAGCTCAACCACTGTACCACACCAGCCAGGCCTGAATTTCTATCTCTCTAACCCAGTGATCAATCAACTCCTTTATTTTTTTTTAATATATTTCTATTAATTTCAGAGAGGTAGATAAAAAGATAGAAACATCAATGATGAAAATCATTGATCAGCTGCTTCCTGCACACCCCCTACTGAGGATCAAGCCCACAACCCAAGCATGTGCCCTTGACTGGAATCGAACCCAGAACCTTTCAGTCCTCAGGCCGACACTCTATCCACTGAGCCAAATCAGGTGGGGCTCAACTCCCTTCTTGACGTGGCCACTCTGCTGTCTTAGAGAACCTGAGACTTAACGAGTTCATAATGAAGCTCTGGATCTTTCCCATCCCACCCCACACCCCTGCTCTCCTTGCAGCCACTTGCACTTGTGGATGCTCCATTCTCCCAACGGCTCAGAACAAAGGGTTTGGATCATCCATGGCTCTTCTTTTTCTCTCACATCCCACATCCCAATCTCAGCTATCTTCAAAATACATGCAGAATCCAATCACTTTCCACCATCTTGTTAGTCCAAACTACTGTCCTATCTTACTGGCATTATTGCAGAGTGGCCTTCTAGGTATTTTCCTTGTTTTTTCCTTTGGTCCCTTACATTCTTTTCTCAACAAGGTATTGGTGCTCAGGGAGGTAGCACAAAGGCTGATACCCTGGCTAAGGACAATATCCTGAAAAAAGTCCTTTATCTCAGGCCCAGGCATCTCATGTCTCCTGGCAGCAACCATGTAACTGTATCAAGCTATCTTGTTAATTTACACATAGCGTTAAAATCTTTGGCTCTTCACATACTTGAGAACTACATGTAAATAAAAGTAACTGAAACAGAGTAAATGTAATATAATTGCTTTGTCTTCTTTTAGGGCCTCTAGATCTTACCATAATAAGCTTCATTTTAAAAAACAACAGAGCTGAAACTGGTCTGGCTCAGTGGATAGAGTGTCAGCCTGCAGACTGAAAGGTCCCAGGTTCGATTCCGGTCAAGGGCATGTACCTTGGTTGCAGGCATATCCCCAGTAGGGGGTGTGCAGGAGGCAGCTGATGGATGTTTCTCTCTCATCGATGTTTCTAACTCTCTCTCTCTCTCCCTTCTTCTCCATAAAAAGTCAATAGAATATATTAAAAAATAAAATAAAATAAATTTAAAAAGCAACAAAAATACTTGTATGGCTTACAAAGGTGGATAAAGAAATTTAAAGATAACCAAGTTAAGAAAAGTAGACTTGTCCTGGTGTGGCTCAGCTGGTTGGAGCATTGTCCCATACACCAAAAGGTCGCAGGTTCACTTCCCAGTTGGGGCACATATCCAGGTTTCGGGTTCAATCCCCAATGGGGGTGTATATGGGAGGCAACTGATCAATGTTTCCCTCTTCTTTTCTCCCTCTCCCTAAAATCAATAAAAACTTATCCTCTGGTGAGGATTAAGAAAAAAAAAAAATAGTGAACTTAAAGTTCTCCACTTTTAATTTAAAATTTAATAAATTAAGAATGAATTTATGCCGAAATCGGTTTGGCTCAATGGATAAAGCGTCGGCCTGTAGACTGAAAGGTGCCAGATTCAATTCTGGTCGGTGGCATGTACCTTAGTTGCAGGCACATCCCAAATAGGGGGTGTGCAGGAGGCAGCTGGTCGATATTTCCTTCTCATCGATGTTTCTAACTCTCTATCCCTCTTCCTTCCTCTCTGTAAAATATGAATAAAATATATTATTTTTAAAAAAGAATGAATTTATAACTACAACAAAAGCTCTAATAAAAATGTTTAAGTGATTCACTCCCACTTTGAAGACCATTTACATAAAAAACATAAAGTATCACTAAGTTTCCTGTGTGACACTGGGTGAATCTCCCGAGTCTCTGTTTCCCATATAACACATTGATCTCTATAACCTATTCAGCTAGAAGAGTATCTGATTGAATGAAAATAAAACTATGCATTCTGAAATCGGTTTGGCCCAGTGGATAGAGCGTTGGCTTGCGGACTGAAAGGTCCCAGGTTCGATTCCAGTCAAGGGCATGTACCTTGGTTGCGGGCACATCTCCAGTGTAGGGCATGCAGGAGCAGCTGATTGATGTCTCTCTCTCTCATTGATGTTTCCAACTCTCTATCCCTCTCCCTTCCTCTCTGTAAAAAAAAAAAATCAATAAAAAATATATTAAAAAAAAAAAAAACCTATGCAGATATTCAGACATTAAACCTGCAGAGAATTTTTATGTGAGCATTTCTAATCTTTCCCTGTAACTATGTTCAATCCATTGCTAGTCAACTAAATATGAAACAACAGTTCATAGATTCAATCACTTAAAATATTAATGGAGCTGTCTTATAAGAATTAGTTAATGAAATAAACTCATTCCTTAATTTTCTAATTCAAATTTAAACATGTTGGATCTAAAAAGTATACTTATATAACAAATCCTCAGTCTTCATACATGTGCACATTAAATTTTAATGTACATATTTTTATACCTTTCTAGGCACTCACCAATGTTTTAGCTAAAAACATAGCTAATACCCTAAGAAATGTCAGCACGTTGACTGCCTATGAGAAAGAATAACTCTCTCTCCCTCTCCTTTTCTCTCTGTAAAAAAAATCAATAAAATATATTTTTTAAAAAGATTTACTAAATATATATTAAGAACACACATAAATCTCACTTCTGATTTTTTAAAATATTTTATTGATTTTTTACAGAGAGGAAGGGAGAGGAAGAGTCAGAAACATGGATGAGAGAGAAACATCAATCAGCTGCCTCCTGCACACCCCTACTGGGGATGTGTCTGCAACCAAGGTATATGCCCTTGCTCAGAATCGAACCTGGGACTTTTCAGTCCCCAGGCCAACGCTCTATCCACTGAGCCAAACCGGTTAGGGCTCACTTCTGATTTTTAAAGATGAAGGGGATCCTTCATCTAGGGAGCAATAATTATTCAAATCAATAATACAGCCCTATCAAGCAAATAATAATCTTACAAAATAGAAAACATCATGTACATTGTAAACTGATAATAATCCAATATAATAATTTATTGTAGGATGCTGCACATGTGACCTCTTAAAATTAAAATGATCCAACTTAAGCCTACTTGGGGTAGTTCAGTGGTTGAGTGTCGACCCATAAACCAGGAGGTCATGGTTCAATTCCCTGTTAGAGCACATGGTTGGGGTTGCGAGCTTGATTCCCAGTAGAGGGCGTGCCAGAGGCAGCCAATTGATGATATTTCTCTCTCATTGATGTTTCTATTTCTCTCTCTCCCTTCTTCTCTCTGAAATCAATAAAAACATAATTTTAAAAAATGATTCAACTTAAAATAATTTGCATTGCCCCCTGTAGGAGAGCAGGCATTTCATATTTAAGTTACATGGAGCTCAGTGACAGAGATGTGCCTACATGATGACACTAGCTGAGCACATACTAAAAATCTTTATTTAAAGAGAAATTAGATGTGAGTTCCCCCTAAGGTAAAAGGCTTTAATATTCACCGATGCTAGAAAAACAAACTATTAAAAAGAACAAAAAAAAACTTTGCATGAGCTTATGAAACATCTACTTCTTTATCTTTATTATCCCTCTTCCTCACCTCCCAAAAACACAAGGTTGATGAGGAATGGAAAGCAGACAACAACAGTGTTAACTGGCTTAAAGAAACTGGAGAAAGCTGCAATTGAAGCCTACTAGAAGGGAAGGCAACAAAAAACACATCTTCAAAAAATCATCGCAAATCTGAAACAAGAATCATATGCTATTTATTTTCAAAAGTGGGGAAGAGAACAGTTAAAAAACAAGAACTCCTAAACCCAAAATTAAAATTCAAAAGGAAAAAAAATGGAGAATATTCACCCCCAAAAAAAGGAAAATAATAACAACAAAAAAAGCTGAATCTTAAAAATTGAGAGGAAAAAAATTAATACATCAATTCAAGAGGCCCAACATCCAACAAAGAGCTTCAGTCAGGCAGGAAAAAAATTCAAGGGGAAATTTTAAACATTTTGCCAGAATCCAAGAATCCAAGTGTACAGTCTAAGGATCCATGCTCAGTCTATCCAAAAAGAAAAAAATAACGATCAGGCTCGTTACAGCAACATTTTAGAATTTAGGAGATAATACAAAGGTACTATAAAACATCCAGAAAGAGAAAAATATTACATACAAATTGGGATGTGTAATGCTGCTAAGAGATAGCACTAGAAGCTGGCAGAGCAACGCCTTAAAAATTCCCAGAGAGCCGAAACCGGTTTGGCTCAGTGGATAGAGCATCGGCCTGCGGACTGAAAGGTTCCAGGTTCGATTCCGGTCAAGGGCACGTACATTGGTTGCGGGCACATCCCCAGTAGGGGGCGTGCAGGAGGCAGCTGATTGATGTCTCTCTCTCATCGATGTTTCTAACTTTCTATCCCACTTCCTTCCTCTCTGTGAAAAATCAATAAAATATATTTAAAAATAAATAAAGAGAATAAATATACTATTTTCAAAAAAAAAAAAATTCCCAGAGAAATTGACTTTCAACATGGCACACATTCGGTTAATCACTTCAGTGTGCTTCCACATCTCTTGGCATCCCAGCAGGGGTATGGCTGGCTCTGGACAATGGACTGTGGAGCAAATGTGACATGTGTCACTTCTGCGCCAAGTATTTCAGTGCCAGCCTGTGGCCTGTCTGCTCTCCCTATATCTGCTGTGGTAGCCCGAGCCATGGGTGATGGGAGGGGAATGCAGGTGACAGTAGGCTGGATCTCAAGGAAGAAGCTAGAGGAACGCCAGGCCCACAGCAGATGTGGTGAAAGCGAGAAACACACCTTTATTTGTTGCTGAGATTTCAGTTAGGCTGCCACTGACTCAAATAGTAACCTAAAAATCTATACTCAACTGGACAAATACTTAGAACATGGACATTTTCTGACATGCCAGGTGTCAAACACACACACATGACCCCCTGCCCCATCACTTGTCTAGGAAGTCACTAGGAGGCTGAGCTCCATCAAATCAGGGAAGTAAACATACAGCTCCGGTTTGATTCCGCCTGTTTGAAATTATGTTCCTATCATCTATAGCTCTTCCCAATCAAACGCAGGTCACCCTCCAAGGGCCAGCTCAACTGTGATGTCCTCCATGAAGGGTTTCCTCCACAAACCCAAATTCCCTTGCTCCCAGGAGAAAATAAAACATCTTGCATCAATGGCAAAAAGAGGTGTCTACACCAGACTCCACTATGCAATCTATAATGTGGTATGTGACTTTGGGAAGACTTTGTAATCACTTATAGTCTCAATTTCCTCATCATCTAGGTAAGAAAGAAGCTGGTTAATAATAAGGAGGTTCCTCCTAATTCTACAATGAAATAATTTGCAAATGAGCCAAACCACTAAAATCCTAATGCAATTCTACATTTGATACATGCTTACATAACCGGAGTCTGTTACAACTGGTAGTACTGTTATTCCGTGTGAGTGTTGTGTATGTGTTCACTTTAAAAACAATGCCAAAAGACAAAAATAGCTATTGCCAAAAAATATTTACTTTAAAACTGAAATTAAGCTTGAATAACAAACACCTTCATTAGTATAAACATCAAAGTGAAATTCATAAAAGGAAAATCATACCAAGTATGACTTAAAAGTATGTTACTGTACTGCTGCTTCAACCATTCAGCATGTTTCTGCTATAGACAGAACTATTAATAGCTACCACTACTGGTTTAACCATAAGCAGCGACCTAAGAGACTATCTAGAGCACTTGGTAAACACACCTTATCTACATAGTTCAAAAGAATAACAATTAAACTCTTACTATCATTTATGATGAAAATGTTCTAATATGAACTATATATTCCTCTGACTTCAGAAAAAAGCTTTAAATACAAATGTGTACATTGAATATACAGTCATCTCGGACTGCTACCAAACTGCTGGAGATGGATGCCACTTGAGATAACCAAATTTACCTGTTGGCAAATTTCAGGATGGCACAGTGACACTTGCAAGGTTCAGTGATGTTCAGATAACTGCTTGTCATCTAAGTCTTCAGAGACCAGTTCTTATCTTCTTTCTTCTCTTTCTTTCTTTATGCAATTGTCTGCTCCCAGGGACAAGGGGATAGCCACTGCTCCCCAAACATAGTCGCCAAGTGGATGCCCTTTTAATAATTTTAAGAAACAAGTTTAGTATGATAGCTGTTAAGAGTGATAAAGCAATATTAAAACAGAATGAATCGAGTATGGAGCCTTGCAGAGGGCCATGTATAGTACCTTTTTTGTTCTCGATCTTCCACCACTGACCGCCATGACCCAGGGCCAAAGAACCCAATGGTGGCTGACATTGGAAGTATTTGCCTCCACACTCTTCTAGTAGCTGGCACATTAGTACTTATGTGGACTCCCACTCTCTCCTCTCCTATTGACATTTTTCTTGGGACTCTCACCCTTTCTCACACAGGACTTCCTTAACAAGAAAAACCAAGTCTTACATAGACATTGCTGATAAACCAGAATACTCCTTTCAACCGATCACAGTGTATTTTAATCTAATTATTAGTAGTAGTACTTGTTATAAGCCAGGCACTGAACTTACACATCTACATGCATTGTCTCTTTAAAGTTCACACCAATGCTGAGAAAGGCAGTTGGTACAGATAAAGCAAATAAGATTTCCTATTTATTTTTAAAAACCTACCCTTATAAAGAGCTTATAAAACCCAACACCAAAAAAATAAACAATCCAATTTAAAAAATGGGCAAAGAACTTCAATAGACACTTCTCCAAGGAGGACATACAGATGACCAATAGACATATGAAAAGAGGCTCAAAGTCACTAATCATCACAGCAATTCAAATTAAAACTACAATGAGGTATCATCACCTCACATCTTCCAGAATGTCTACCATCAGTAAAGCAACAAACAAGTGTTGGTGAAGATAAGGAGAAAGGGGAATCCTTGTCCTTTTTTGGTAGTAATGCAGACTGGTGCAGCCACTATGGAAAACAGCATGGAGATACCTCAAAAAATAAAAAATGGAACTATCTCATGTTCCACTGAATCTACTTCTGGGAATAAAACAAAAGAAGCCCAAAACACTGATTCAAAAAATATATATACACACCCCTATGTCTCTTGCAGCATTATTTACTAGTATAATGGCTAAAATCTGGAAACACCCCAGTATCCACCATTAGATAAATGGATAAAAGAGCTGTGGTACATTTACACAACGGGATATTACCAAACTATAAAAAAAGAAGGAAATTTTACCCTTTATGACAACATGGATGGACCTGGAAAGCATTATGCTAAGTGAAATAACCAGTCAGAGAAAGACAAGTACCATATGATTTCACTTATATGTGGAAACTAATGAACAAAATAAATTAACAAACAAAATAGAAATAGACTTTAGAAAACAAACTGATAGCTATTTGAGAGGACTGGGGTTATGAAGCTGGGTGAAAAGGTGAAGGGATTAACCAAAAAAAAAAACCTCATAGACACAGACAACAGTATGGTCATTACGAGAAGAAAAAGCAAAGGGGGAGAGGGACGCATAGAGGGATGTAGAAAAGGGTAAAGAGGAGATAAATGGTGATGGAAGGAACCTTGATTTGGGTTATTAATACATAATACAATATACAGATGATTTAGTATAGAATTGTACACCCAAAATCTATATAATTTTATTAACCAATGTTACCCCAACAAAGTCTATTAAAAATAAATACCTAACCTGTGAATTCTGCAGAACTGGGTAGAAATACTGTAACCCATGACAGAGCTTGGATTTTACTTTAAACAAATGACGTTCACAATAACTGTCAAATGGATGATTCTCCCCTCTTTAGCCCCATATGAGAAATAGACTCAGAGGGAACATAAGACGTGTTCAAGGTCACAAAGCTACTAAGGTATACTTACTGAAGATCTAACACCTTCAAAATGTCCTTTAGGTGCAATTTGAGAACTGAAATCTATAATGACTTTACCTAGTATGTCTATTCTTAAAAGCATCAAGAAGACTGACAGCCCCCTAAAAACAATTATTCCAACAAAGTAAAAGTTGATGTTTGTGTGAATCATCAAAGAAGATCCCACCCCGAGTTTAAAGTAAAATGTACATGCCCTAACCCGTTTGGCTCAGTGGATTGCGAGTTGGCCTGCTGACTCAAGGATCCCAGGTTTGATTCCGGTCAAGGGCATGTATCTTGGTTGCAGGCACATCCCCAGTAGGGGTGAGCAAGAGGCAGCTGATTGATGTTTCTAACTCTCCCTTCTCCCTTCTTCTCTGTAAAAAAAATTTTTTTTAAATAAAATAATAAATAAATAAATGTACATTTAGTCCTAAAGCTTTCACTACTTATAAGCATAATAAATTAACCGTAAAATATTAATGCCAATTTCACTACTGGTCCAACATAAATCATGTCCCACTGCAGTTCCCAGTTTACTACCTGGACAATTTTTTTTTTAATATTTTATTGTTTTTTACACAGAGGAAGGGAGAGGGATAGAGAGTTAGAAACATCGATGAGAGAGAGACATTGATCAGCTGCCTCCTGCACACCCCCTGGACTGGGGATGTGCCCTCATCCAAGGTACATGTCCTTGACCGGAATCGAACCTGGGACCTTTCAGTCCGCAGGACGACATTCTATCCACTGAGCCAAACCGGTTTTGGTTGGGTAACTCTTTTAACCAATCTAGACACACAAAAAAGTTTGCTCGTTCTGTGACATTATGAATTCCTCCCTCATAAAATGAATAATTTTATAAAAGTACTTAGGACCAAAGATGCACCCTTGCCAAAACTGGAAGAGGTGAGGGATGAGGTCAGATGACTTAAACAGACAACCTTCACTTCCTAAAACAGGCACAACAAACAGAAAACAGCAAAAATGTGATCTTAGTTCTGGGTCATTTACATATCCACCCTTCTGAAGTATTAAAATGGGTGCAAACACACCCACTAGTTATACTGGATTATAAAGATCATAACTCAACATAGTTTGTACCAACCCATTTCACATGACTGTATTTTTGAGAGAAGACAGTAACTGCCACAAACTCAGAAATGGACATAACATTTCCTTTTTTTTTCAGAGTATAGTAAGACTTTTCAGTAAGATCTCACAATGACTTCCATGAGCAAAATAAAAGACACATACTATTAGTTTCCTGACAACTAACCACAATGGAGAAAACTACCAGTTTTCTGTGAGTGAAGTTGCATAACAAAACAGTCTTAGGATACTTGCTTCTGTTCCCTATAAAGAGGGCCACTGAAAGGAACAAGTAGAAATCCAGTAGCTAGAGCCAGCTTTTATAGTACAGCCCAGGTGGGCTGCAGCCCAGGTCAATGGTGCGCAAACCCCGCCACTGCCACTCCTGGCAAGGTGCTGCCCTGGGAGGGCGCCAGGTAACACCCAGTGGTATGTCCTCGGATCCTGTGGCAGTCATGTGTAATTAAGGCCTTCCCATTACAAAATGAGGAAAGGGCCCAACCAGTGTGGCTCAGATGATTGAGCATCAACCCATGCACCACGTCACTGGTTCCATTCCAGGTCAGGACACATGCTTGGTTGTAGCTCAATCCCCCGTGGGGACTGTTGCAGGAGGCAACCAATTGATGTTTGAGTTTCTCTCTCATCAATGTTTCTCTCTCTCTCCCTCTCCCTTCCTCTGTCTCTAAAAAAAAAAAAATCAATAAAAATAAAAAGAAGGGGAAAGGAACAGTATACTTCCCACCAATTCAGAAGATATTTAAGGACCATAATAAAGAGGGGAAAATGTTTCAAAGAGATGCTGAAGGGAGTCCTAAAAAGGACAAATGTTCAGGTCAATAACATGGCTGATCCTCAACCAGACCAAACAGTGGCAAGCACTGACCAAACCAGCAGTAACTTCTTCTAAGAATTCTTATCAGGTCCCCGATCAGAGAGCCAGCTTCCCTAAGGGCAAACAGGGACTGGGCTGGAACCTAAATGCCCAGGCCACCCATTTCCACACCCATTTCATCAGAGTCGGTCAAATTCGGAACCTTCTTACCACCTGCGCGCCAGGTGAGCAGCACAGAGGAGAAACCGGGAGCCTGGGGCAAAGTTGTTACCAGGGGGCTCCGTTTTGGGGTTTTACCTGTGAAACTTGGTCCACCATGCCATTCATGTTTTCAAATAACGCTTGACTCTCTCTAGCACTAAATAAGCCACTTAACATTCATTCATTAAAGTAAGTGAAGCGAGTTTCACGTGGTGGTATCTGGTGGATTAAGAAGACAGACAAAAACAAAAAAAACAAAAAAAAAACGTTGAGAAACGCATGCCTCCTGTGGGTGAGAACACCCCCGTGATTTCATCTAACAGGATAAAAACAGTTTACTTCTGTTTGATTACAAATATGTCTTTATTCCAGGGCACGCGCGGCCCATCAGCAACGTGTCTGGGAGCCCTCCTGGGCCGGTCACGTCCCGGCTGCGAGGCGCGTCGCCCGGCCCCGGGAACGCGGTGCCGGTGCGGGAACTTTGGTGGCACCGAACTCCCAGGGACGGATTTCCTTCCCGGAAGCCCGAGCTCCACCGCGTGTTCCCACCGGGGCCCCGCACTCCAGGGAGTGGGGACGGCACCCCGAGTTCCACACGCCCGCTGCGCGTGGTGCCCGGCACACAGGTGCCGGCACACATTCTTAAGTTTTGTGCCAGGACCCGCACTGAGAAATGTCCACAGTCCCTGCTCCACACGGAGCCACCACGGGGTCCCCGAAGTTGCCAACTCCCGAAGCAAACGAAACCGCGGCCTGCCCCGGGTCCAGGGGAGCCGCCGGAACCCCACAACCCACACACAGCCCGGGAAGGGAGTCACCCGGCAGCACCGCCGCGGACGGCAGTCCGAGGTCCCGGCTGCCCCACCCCCGCCCGGGCCCCGCCGCTCCCGGCCCCGAGCCGAGGGGTCCAGCGGGCCGAGCGGGTGTGGAGCGGGGTACGGAGCGCGCAGGCCCGCGCCGCCCCAGGCCTCGCCGCGCCGGCCTCTCGGCGGCTGTGGGCCACAAAGGCGGCGGCCGGCCCGGCGCGCGGCGGCCCGGGAGGCCGAGGGTCGGGCGGCGGCGGCGGCGGCGGAAGCAGGCCTCGGCCCTCCCGCCGGCTCCTGGACGCTGCTCCCCGCCCGCCGGCCCGCCGAGGAGGCAGCAGGGCCTCGCGCCGCCGGGACCCCGGCCCCGGCCGCCTCCCCGGCCCCGCTGCCCCAGGAAAAAGCGTCCCGAGGCCGGCGGCCGGGCCGCCGAGGAGGCAGCCGACACACCGCCGGCCCCGACCCCCGCAGCAGACGCTCACCCGGAGGCGGCCGCTCCGCTTCCTCGCCCAGCGCCGGCGCGACTGCCCCGCGGCCCTCCTCCCCACGGCTCCTCCTCCCGCCGCCTTCCTCCTCCTCTTCCTCCGCCCCCTCCTCCCCCTCCTCCCCCCCGCGGCCGCCCGCGCCCACTACTCGGTCCGCGGCGCCGGCCAGCGTCCGGCGCGGGGGGCGGGGGCGCGCGGGAAAGGGGGGGCCTTGCGGGGCGGGGGCGCGGGGGCGCGCGGGGCGGGGCGAGCGAGGGGCTGGGGGCGCGCGGGGGCGGGGACCCGGAGGAGGCGGGCAGGCGTGAGAGCGGGACGCGGGGAGCGGGACGCGCGGGGGCTGGGGAGGCCGGGACCGTCCCGCGCTGCGGTGGGGTCCGAGCCGCGGCCGCCCCGCGCTCCCCCTGCAGGCAGCTCCTGCGGGCGCAGCCCTCCCTCTCCGCTCCCCGCGGGGGGCCCGGCCGGGGCGCTCCGGACTGTCCTCTCCGCCCTCCGGCGCCTGCCCGGCGCGGCTCGCTCACCTGGCGCTGGGGCCCCAGCCTGTCCCCGCGAGGCGGGGGAGGCCGGGGTACGGCAGGACCGCCGTGGGGAAGCCCTTGCCACACCTCCTCTGCCTTAATCGTGCAATGTGCGTGCTCAGAGAGAACTTAGCCCTGGTTTCAAGCCACCCACGTTTCCATGGAGTCCTTCGGAGTTCACTCTGGCTTGTGCCGCTGAACTCTAAGGTGCTATGGAGCCGGTAACTTGACTCGTTTCTTTGGAAACTGGCTGGAGGTCCTACGAGGCAATGTATATATTTTGTGGGCCAGGCTTTGCATTAAGCTCTTTTGTATATATCATCTCCTTTCATTTTAACAATAATCTATAAGGTCCGTCTGATCATCCCTACATTACTGATGAGGAAGCAGGCTCCTTGTGTGTAAGTATAAGCAATAAATAACTTCCCTGGAGTCACCACTCCCCTGGGGCAGAGCTGGAATTCAAACTTAGGTCTCTCTGACTCCAGAATATGAGCTCTTAACCACTAACTTAAAATAAAATTGATAACATCCTAATAATACAACAACTTTAGAGATACTAATGGCTAAATACACTATGAAAATCTTCATCCTTGGCTGAATTCCAAATACGGTACTTATTGGCTAAAGACGTGTTCTCCTGGCTGTCCAACGTCCAACCCTTCCTTTTATTAGCAATTCAGTCTCCCTTTGGGGAATTTTATCTTTTCTCTGCCCACACCCAACACAGAGGAGTGTGGGCAGAGAAAAGGGAGCTGACCCTTGAGTAAGAGATCACAAACTTGGAGAGTTCATGGGAGATGAGGGGGGACCAGGTTCATCCTGGTGGGATACCTGGACCAGGTTGTTCTTGGTGCCAGCCCCCAATTGCTTTCTGATAAATCTGTTGTGTACAAGATAATCGATTTCTGCCCCAGCCGGCATGGCTCTGGTTGAGTGTCAACCTATATGAACCAGGAGGTCACGGTTCAATTCCTGGTCAGGGCATATGTCTGGGTTGCGGACTTGATCCCCAGTTGGGGCATGCAGGAGGCAGCTGATCAATGATTCTCTCTTATCATTGATATTTCTCTCCCTCTCTCTTCCTTTCTGAAATCAATAAAAACATATTTTTAAAAAGATAATAAATTTCTGTTTTTTGCAACCACAAATGTCTGATAGATACATTGGGAGAGGGGGAAGATGGGGATGATGAAGGGTACTGTTGAAAGTATCCTAACGGGGCATAGCAGCATAGTTCACCTTCTTCCTCCTAAAATCATAGCTTGTAGAGCCAGAAGGATCCTTATGGATCATCCTCCAACATCCTCATTTTATAAGAGAAGGAAACAGACTCAGAAGTCACAGGACTGCCCAAAGTTAAAAGTAGCTGAATCATCATGACTTGAACTGTTATCACCCAATTTCAAGTCTGGTTTGATTTCTAGTATTAATCGTCTCCCCTTCTTCCAGAAGAGGAAAATAGAGAATAGAGAAGTGGAGACTTGAGAAAATTGAGTGGACAAAGGATGGAATTCCAACCTCGCCTTGACATTTCACGTGCACTCTCAGAGCTAAAGCACCCCCTGCGCCCCTGGAGGGAGCTGCCCATGGGAGCACAGTTCCAAGTTCTGGGCTTCCCTGTCCCTGTCCCCTTGCCCTCCTACCTGAGTGTCATGAGCATCTCCACCCAGTCGAACTTACCTGTTTGGAACTAGTACTGGGTTGAGGAGTGTCCTCCAGAACCTCCAAATGTGACCTTGCTTGGAAATGGGGTCCTTGCCTATGTAATTCAGTTAGTACAAGGACATACTACAGTAGGGTGAATCCTTAATCCAATATTATGATTGTCTCAGACAGGAGACACAGAGAGAGCATGCAGCCAAAGACCACACTAGGAAATGCCACGAAGCAGACGCTGGTTATTTTTCCACAAGCCAAAGATTTCTACCAACACCAGAAGCTAGGAAGGATCCTCTCCGAGAGCCTTGAGAGAAAGCACAGCCCAGCCAACATCTTGACCTTGTACTGCTAGCCTCCAGAACCATGAGATAATATATTTCTATTATGTTAAGCACGTGGTTTGTGCTACTTTATGGTGGCAGCCACAAAGAAATAATATAGTACTCCTAGGCCTGACTGTGCCTCCCCACCTTTCTCCCCTCACCACCCCTGTTCTCTGTAATGAAGTCACTATACACTCCTCCCAATCAAAGCTTCTCTTGCAGCCCTGGCCAGCATGACTCATTGGTTAGAGTGTCAGCCTTTGCACTGGAGGGTCACAGGTTAGATTCCTGGTCATGGAATCTGGGTTGCAAGTTTGATCTCCACACCAGGCAGAAGGCAACTGATCAATGTATCTCTCTCACAACAATGTTTCCCTTCTTTCTCTCCCTTTCTCCCCTTCTCTCTTTCCTTTTACCTTTCCCTTCCATTCTCTAAAATCAATGGAAAAAGTATCCTCATTCCTTGGGTAAGAATTTAAAAAAAAAAAAAAAAGGCTGCTCTTGCAATTTTCCAATTACTAGTGTCACAACAGGTCGCAGTTTGTCCAGGACAGAACCAGGTTATAATAAATTCTGTGTTCACTCTGCCTTCCACCTGAAGTGTAAAATAATGACTCAGTTATCTGGCATTCCTGTTTCCTTAAATGACACTTTGCCAGGCGGCTGGGTAACTCCGCCTCCTACTCATGCTTTTCTCCCTGCCTAGAATGTTCTTCCATCTTGTATTAAAAATCTTGCCCATCATCAGTCAAGGATCAGATCTGCCCCATTAGAAACCCCACCTAGGTCAAGCCCTTAGAGCACACTTCATACTACACTGGGATTGCAACCATAATTCTGCTCTCTTCTCCTTTGAGTGCAGGTGTTTTGTTCATTCACCTTTGTATTATGTTTAGCAGGGCCTTGAAAAGAGACTTTTCACACAATAGGGACTCAAGAAATGTTTGATGAATAGAGATGAATATTCCATTCCTCTCTCCATCTATTTGAGACTAGCCTGGAGATAAATGGGCTTTCAAAATGCTTTCAAAGATTCATTTTTTAAGATATAGGAGTGGCTGGTTTGTCCTTTAGGAAGTGAAAAATACCTTCCTTCCAGAGTATAATTATTAAGGGAAAATGTCTGTGTTCTTTCCATCAGCAGCTAGGTTCTGGTCGCTGGGAACCTACTGAGGACACAGGAGTGATGCCTTCGTCCCAGAACAAGAGGCTCTGAGCATTTATGACAAGAGTCTCTAGTACATTGAGCCCAGCTAAACTATTTTCTATTTCAGATCAAAGATTTTTATTTGTAGATAATTAAAAGAAATACCTCTACTCCTGTGATCCAGGCCCCTCTGACTGCTGAGGAGTCTTTCACTTCATCAGGTAACTGTTGATTTAGTGCAAAGCAATCTAGCAAATATCCATTTTATTATGAGGAGTTAATGGCATGTGTTTGCCTCTTCTAGAAACTCAGGAGAAGGTGTGTCCTACAGCAGAAAATAACATCACATAAAATTCCCCTTATTCACCCAACAATGGAAGAAAGTACTAGAATTCTTCCCTCCAATAGGCAGAGAGCCAGAGCTCCTCTGGCCGGCTCAGGGTGGCCTCAAACTACCATCTCTTGCCAGTGAGACTGCTACCTAGGTAGAATCCCATTTCTTCAAGTTCCCTTCTTTATGGCAAGATGGAGTGAGTTGTTAGTATACTGAATTCGGAAGCTGGAACTCCATAGCAGGGTCAGCATTTACAGATAAATTTCCACCCATGTTTGGGATTCGAAAGCAACAAGAAGGCCTGGCAATCAGAAAAAAGAAAGACTGTATCTCCTATGGCATTGAATAAAACTGATTAGAGCTGTATTCCTTGAGATTTGGAATTATTGAAGGTATTTGTAACCTCCCTAGAAGCAATAGCACTTGTAAATGTCATCAGTTGTTATTACCCTGTAATCCTATGTTACAATCATATTGTTATTTGATTCTCATCTTTAACTTTCTTATATCTATGTGTTCCCCATTTTACTTATGCAATCCCATTCCAACGTTTTATTTGTAATTTAGATTATCCATTCAATCTATAATGTTTCTAAGGATAAATGCAGTGTTAAAAGTGACGAATCGGCTCCCACATTAGCTCCTCTGCCCCATTAAAAAAGCCCAAGATACAATTAAATTATACAACTACAATGGATATTATGTCTTCCTAGTGATCCAATGAAGTGCATGTCATGTGAAAACTACTCTAATGTATTAGTGGTCGGCTCCTGAGGAATGAGTTGCAATTGGCAACAGGAGGTTCATCCAGAGCTATTAACATACCAGGTTTTTGCTTCCCAAGAGGATTAGAGGGTATCAGAGCTTCAGGTAAGCACATGGCCCAGGGCTAGCAATCAATCTAAGCAGGGAATTTCAGGTAGGGCTCATGGAAAAGTCAGTTGAAAGGAATTTATTTTTTGGAGCCTCTAGTCTCAATACTGTATTAGGTATTGTTGTGGGTTGAATGTATCACTCAAAAGATCACTTGAAGTCCTAACCCCTCAAGCTATGAATGTGAATTTACTTGGAAATAGGGTCTTTGCAGATGTAATTGACGTAATCCGATGTCATACTGGATTGTATTGGGCCACATTCACTGACTGGTTCCTTATGAGAAGAGCAGGAAGAATGCCCTGCAAGGATGCAGGGAGAGATGGGAGTGCTGCCACTACAAGCAAAGGCATGCCAAGGTTGCTGGCCACCACCAGAAGCTGGAAGAGGCAGGAAGGATTCTCCCCTGGAGCTTTAGGAGGGAGCATGACCCTGCCAACACCTTATCTTGATTTTAGGCTTCTCACCTCCAGAACTGAATTGTGAGAGAATACATGTCTGTTGTTTTAAGCCCCTCAGTTAGGAGTACCTTATTAAAGCAACTCTAGGAAACAAACAGAAGTAACTTACAAGATTATTTTATTCAAGTAGAAAGGAAGCAATCATGAAGACTGCTGGGATGCATGGAACAAGGCTGTAGCTTTCAATCCTTCAATATTCAACATGTATTTATTGAGCATCGCCTATGTTCCAAGCATTGTTTTAGGTGCAAGGGATAAGGGAATGAATAGGACAGATCAGGTATCTGACTTTGAAAAGATTAATGTAATGGGAGTAGGAGAAGAGAAGAGAGGGAAGAGTCAACACCAAATTATTAAGCAATTGAACAAAAAATTACAGCTACTCCATGAAGGAAGTAAACAGGGTAATGGGGTAAACAGCAACTAGGAAAGGGGTCAGTGGCATTTACATGAGGTGGTACAGGAAGGACACCCTGAGCAAGTGACTTGAAGGATGAGGGTGAGACAACATAGCAAAGGCATATTCTAGGAAAATCTCTGAGCTGTGACAGAACTTGGCATATTTGAGGAAGAAAAAAGACGGATCTGGCTGGAATGTGGTGAAAAGTTTTACATGACACAGTAGTTTTCATAAGAGAAGTAAGACCCGAGGAAAGGTTTAAACCTGAGTGTTTTCGTCCGAGGTTTGATGAAGAGTGGAAAGTTGCGGAAACATATGCTAGGACAAAGAGTTTGAGTTAAGGGTAGTAAGTTGAGGAAGCTTAGCAAGGTGTTTGTTCAGATTTGTCTCTGTGTCCATCTGTCTTTGGAGATAAGGATGCTCCTTTTTCTCGGGTAAGAAAAAAGAGCATATCTGATCTGCATCAGAGCTAGACTACAAGTATTTCCTTAATTTTCTGACCTGCTTCAAGGAAGGTCAGACACTACACAAACTATTCTTCACATTTCTTCAGCCAGAAATCTTCAATATATTGAAGTGCTATATTTTGGGGTAACATGTTCTGAAACCCCGTCAATAAAAGCCTAATTCATTACCAAATCTTTTAGTTTTTTACTTTTTCAGAGGATAGTAACCCAAAGTGTGAAAGAGGAAAAATTTCTCACCTCTTAAGTTCTGTTACTGGGGCATGCAAATTAAACAAAAGACTGAATAACAGAAGAAAAGGCATATAAAATGTTTAAATTGATGTTAATATTTTCATGTGCACAGAGCTTCACAGAAAAGAAATAAAAATCCAGAGAAACAATTAGACTTGAGGGCTCATGTAGAATCTTAAGAGCAGGAGATAAATTATAGAAAGGTGAGCAGACAAAGGAAAGAGTGTTTGGGTTTCAGGGGCAGAAACTTACAGAAAAATGACTAAGAAATGTATGGTGATTAAGGGCTGTTTAATAAGGTTTGTTATGCAGACTCATCTCTCACATCTCAGTTTTCCTGGAGAGGGAAACACACTTATAAATGGAAATTTATGTCACCTTTATGCCCAGCTTTTAGGAGGAGGGCAGAGAGCTCTTTCTTTGTCTGCTGTTGTTCTTCAATTGCTTTCAGGTCAAAATAACAAATATGCCAATGTGGCATATTTTGGGCTGGCATGTACAGAGCCCCTTTAAAAATTAAAAATGCTGGATTGGCAACAATTACTTTAGGGTAGCTGTCTTTGAGTTTACTGTTCAGATACATTCTTGAGAATGAAGCCAGTCACAAATTACAAAATACCTTAATTGTGCTGAAAGTCTGATTTGTCTCCTTAATTAAAGGGGCAGATTTTAGAGCTGTCAGGGTGTAGTGTTATATCACTCGTGACGAATATGAAGAATGTGAATTGTGATATACAAGGCCACCAATCAGTGAGTATGAAAGCATTTAGATTGAGTATAATTTATATAGAACTAATTTTACTCTTTCCAATGAACAGCAGATATATTTGGAAAGCATGAGATTTGGGCTGGAGCAAGAAAAACTCATTAGTTGTTCAAACATCTTGTGGCATAGCAATAACAAACACACCTTTGGCATTGGTGTGAATAGCCTTCCTATCCAAGTCACATGTCTGCTGTGGCTTGGCTGAGGGCCTGGAGATCAAAGGCACCCGCTGTGCAAGAAGTACTGTGAGGTGTTTTCAGTGACTGGCTTCCCCTCTAGGATCCACATTAATGTCACCTTGGCTCAGAGTTTTGGTTGGAGGTTGGGGAACAATAGGTGCTGAGCACCTTACACTAAGGGCTAAAGTAGGCCAGATTTGCAAAAGGAGTGGCTCCAAACCTGTTTCACCAGAATTAGCCAACCTACCTAGCTTCAGGGAACAAAAGAGATGTGTTCTCTCCTCCAATGAGAGAGAGAAGGGGTTGTTGCCTCCCTATGTTAAGCCAAAGGATGAGACACTTCAAGAAAATCAGAGGGCCTGACTTGTGCCCTTGGTACTTGAGTTGTGGAGGGCCTGGTGTCAAGACTCACACATGAAAATTATGAAGGACATAGACTGACTGGAGCTGCCCTCCCCTAGCAGCTGAACAAAGAGACAGGTGGCACCTGGGAGTGAGGCAGGCTAAGGGACTCTGTGGATCTGTGGACCTGAGCTGGAACTAGGTAACTGAAAGCACTGTGCTCTAAGGGAATTAGGGAAAGTATTTCCCGACACTTGATATAACCATGAGGAAGACTTTATTGTGATAGTTTTGAAGACTATTGCAATGGGAGAGAGAGCAGACTTATTTCTGAATACAGTAAAGACAGCTGGGGATTCACAGCTAATAAGCAGACTGAAGGCAGGTCAATGAATGGAAAATTACTAAGAAGAGATATGAGGGTAGGGGTATTCTTGCTAAACTATCACCATTTTTCGAGGAAACTCAAGCCCAGTAGGTAAGCACTGAGACCTGCCAACAAGCACCACGTAAGTGAGCTATCTGGAATCCCAAGCCCCAGACAAGCCTTTGGATGACAGCAGCCCAGTCCACACCTTGACTGTAACTTCACAAGGGACCCCAAGCCAGAACCATCCAACCAAGTTGTTTCTGAATTTTTGCCCCAAAAATATTTTGACATACTATCTGTTTATTATTTAACCCTCCACTATGTTTTAGGGTGATTTGTTATGCTATAGTACAGAGGTCTGCAAACTGCAGCTCATGAGCCACAAGCGGCTCTTTGGCCCCTTGAGTGTGGCTCTTCCACAAAATACTACATGCAGGCAAGCACATACAGTGCGATTGAAACTTCGTGACCATGCACAGAAGTCAGTTTTCGGTTCTCAAAAGAAATTTCAATCGTTGTATTGTTGACATTTGACTTTATTGACGAATGAGTTTGCCAACCACTGCTGTAGCAGATAACTAATATCCCCCATAGCATTCCTCCCCTTTAAAGAAAGTGAAGAGTGATTTCCAAGTGGCTAATTTGTACATGAATATGCCCAATTTTAGAATTTTTTTTATTCTGTTCAGAATTTTAAAGACTTTATCTAGTTTCACAGCAACATTGAGCAGAAAGTACTGATAATTATCTTGTTATCATCAAGCCTTTGCACATATTTGAACTTACTCAAAACCTGGTATTAATTGATATAATAAAGATTTTTTTTCTGTGTTTTTTTTATTAAAAAAATTTTTTTGTGTGCCGAGACCGGTTGGGCTCAGTGGATAGAGCATCGGCTTTTGGTCTGAAAGGTCCCAGGTTCGATTCCGGTTGGGGGCATGTACCTTGCTTGTGGGCACATCTCCACTGTGGGGCGTGCAGGAGGTGGCTGATTGATGTCTCTCTCCCATCGATGTTTCTGACTTTCTATCTCTCTCCCTTCCTCTCTGTAAAAAAATCAATAAAATATATTTTTTAAAAATCTTTTTGTGTGTGTAGAGGGAACATACTTGTCTTACCCTGATTTACCTCCCTTTACCATTAATATGAACCTGAATTATAAAATTTAATTTGTCACAGAGTATATATTTCATCTTAGTAACTTAGTGAAGAGTAATGTTTTAAGAAAATGATATTCAATATCTACTGGTGAGTGTTCCAAATATACAAACTGCTTAATTTTAACCCATGTCCTCATCAACAGAACTCTGAGCATGTTCTTCATGTTTTTTCTTCACTGTTGACACTGAAACAATCCCTCGCCATATCCATGGTAACCAGATTTTAGGGAAGAAATGATGGCACAATCACATGCTAAAGGTGAGGAGTGAACCAGTTTTCAATTCCAGCTCATTCCTAAATTTTTGATCAAGAGAAATTGGAAGTAACTGAAATGTAGAGTTCATAGTTCTCTGTATATTAATAATTATTACAAGATAAATGCTAAGTCAGCCTTTTATTCACCTCTCCTTTGCAGAGGACCTGCTGGATCCCTGGTGTGTTAACTCATCATCACTGGAAATAGAAAATCTCTCAACTGAGTCTCTGCTAAGAATTGAGGGGCAGTGGGATTAAACACTTATTTACAACAAATGGCTGGAGTGTATTTAAGTCTTTACTGTATTTCCAACTGGTGCAGAGAAATGGTCTTAACTTTTAGACAGGTGGAGGATAGGTCTACGTGTGCCCACATAAAACCTCAGACCAACCCTGCCAGTTTGTTCAGTGGTTAGAGCTGACTAAAAGGTCCTGGGTTTGAGTCCAGTCAAGGGCATGTACCTCAGTTGCAGGCTCACTTCCTGGTCCTCCTGCTACCAATTGATGTGTCTCTCTCACATCCTAGTTTCTTTCTCTTTGTCTCTTCCCCTCCCTTCCACTCTCTCTATAAATCAATGGAAAAAATATCCTTAGGTGAGGATCAACAACTGTAGAGAGTGCCTGGGAAGGTACATGGGCATTTCTTTAAATTGTCAGCTGAACCAAAGGCGACAGGCAAAACCACACCCTGGGAACACACTTTGCCAAAAAGGCAAGGGTATTATCAGCTTGACCTTCATTTCAGCTCAGGTGTCTCTAGTGGGATTTGATATGTAAATCCAGTCAAGCACCAGGAATGCTCATGCCTAATCAAGAATGCAAATAGAGAATCCAAGATGGCGGCATAGATAAACACCTACACTGCTGCCTTGCACAACAATTTCAAAACTACAACTAAAAGACAGAACGGGCATCATCCAGAACCACAGGACAGCTGGCTGAGTGGAAATTCTACAACTAGAAGGAAAGAGAGGGGCTCACAGAAACCCAGAGGAGCTGCAAAAAACTGAGGTACAGAGACACGCACATGGAGAGAGCAGGTACTGGAGAACCTGGCTGGCTTTCTCTGGCGGGAGGGAAACAGAGACTCTCAACAGCATTGAACCCCCTTATCCTATGATACTAAACCCCAGATCCAGCTGAAACTCATATGGGGGGAGTTTGGACTATGAAAAGGGAGAAGTGCACGGAAATTTAGGGGAGTTGCAAGAGATCAGAAGTCTGGTGATGCGCACGGCATTGTGCGCAGAGGACCAGCTGCTGATGGTTTTGCTGGCTTTCGAGAGTGGGCGGGAGACAAACCCTCCCAACTGCGCCACTTCTAACTTCACTAAACCCCAGTTTTGGGCGAAACTCTGGGGACCCAGACTCATACGGTCCCGGAGCACAGGGGAGCCGGAAAGGCAGCAGTCTAGAGGCACTGCAACAGCGTGCGCACACACGCAAGGGACTGCTTCAGCGATTACCCAGTCACGTGAGACTCAGGGGCCATGGAGGGTGGGGCCAACTGGTGGGGCAAGGCGGTCCCTTAAGCCCTGAGACTCCACCCATCCCAAGCTCAATAGGCTTCTGCAGTTTTGCAAGTCTGGTGTCATAAGGCTGAATCCAACACAGAAGTTCACCCGGCATAGTGAAAATGCCGAGTCAAGGGAAGGGATTACAAACAAAAGAAATGGAGGAAAACAAACGACTGGACATACAGTTCAAAATCACGCTTATAAGGTTTTGCAAGAATATCCTAGAAAAGATGGATAAAGTTAGTGAGACCCAAGAGGAGATGAAAAAGGACCAACTAGAGATGAAAAAGGACCAACTAGAGATGAAAAAGATCCAACTAGAGATGGAAAAGAACCAACTAAAATTTAAACATACACTGACTGAATTAAAAAATATTGTACAGAGACCTAACAGCAGACTAGAGGAAGACAAGAATCAAGTCAAAACTTTGAAATATAAAGAATCAGAAAACACTCAACTGGAAAAGCAAGAAAAGAAAAGAATCCAAAAATGTGAAGATAATGTAAGTAGCCTCTGGGACAGCTTCAAGCATACCAACATCAGAATTATGGGGGTGCCAGAAGAAGAGAGAGAACAAGATACTGAAAACCTATTTAAAGAAATAATGACTGAAAACTTCCCACATCTGGTAAAAGAAATAGACTTACAAGTCCAGGAAGCACATAGAACCCCATATAAAAGGAATCCAAAGAAGACTACACCGAGACACATCATCATTAAAATACCAAGAGCAAAAGACAAAGAGAGAATATTAAAAGCAGCAAGAGAAAAACAGTTCATTACCTACAAGGGAGCACCCATACGACTGTCAGCTGATTTCTCAACAGAAAGGATGCAGGCCAGATGGGAGTGGCAAGAAATATTCAACTTGATAAACAGCAAGAACCTACAACCAAGAATACTCTATCCAGCAAAGTTATCATTCAGAACTGAAGGGCAGATAAAGAGTTTCACAGATAAGAAAAAGCTAAAGGAATTCATCAACTCCAAACCAGTATTATATGAAATGCTGAAAGGTACTCTTTTAGAAGAGGAAGAAGAAAAAGGTAAAAGATAAAAAAGTATGAACAACAAATACGTATCTATCAACAAGTGAATCTGAAAATTCCTGGTGCTTGACTGGATTTACATATCAAGGGAATTGAGGATTTGATCAACAGAATAAACTGGTGAATATAATAGAATCGGGAGCACAGAAAGGGAGTGGACTGATAATTTTCAGGGGGAAAGGGGTGAGGGGTGTATAGGGAGAGACTGGACAAAAATCATACACCTATGGATGAGGTCAACAGGTGGGAGGTAAGGCTAGAGGGAAGGGTGGGAGCCGGGTGGAGGGGAAATATGGAGGGGAAAAAAGAGAAACAAATTTAATAATCTGAATAATAAATATTTAATTATATATATATATGTATATATATTAAATATATATTTACATATATTAAATATATATATATATTTAAAAAATAATAATAAAAAAATTTAAAAAAGAATGCAAATAATCTCCTTTGTCTTGACTTTTGGTGAAACTTCCTGGTATTTGGGGGTTATAAAATAAACACACTGCGTGGGCTCTGGGTCAGTGTTTCTCCAGCAGAAGAGGGCAGCAGTCCCACCGGGTTCCGAGCCTTTTCCATCCATTTTGTGTCTTCTTTCTTTCTTTTATTTCTCAATCCCCAGCTCCTCTACTCAGGAACTGGATCTGCTCTGTAGCCCCACTGGACATGAAAAAGAGAGAAATATTTTTACATCAGATAACAACAAAAGGCTGGAGAACAGACTAAAATCCATTTAAATAGAAGATTCTTCCTATATTGGCCCATGGGTTGTCCCAGGGCCTTCCTGAGGGCAAGGCCAAAATACCTCACAACAGGTGAACTTGTGCTCTGTCATACTGACAAGGAACAAAGTCCCCAATTTCAAAACCATGCTTTCACATAGCAAAAACTTTTACCCTAAAATAACTATGAAGCAGTTGTAAAGCAACACAAAACTCAGACCTTTTCTGAGCGATAAAATGAATGCTCATTATATTTTCTAGAATGTTATTTACTATCTTGTGTCTATTATACACATTAATGTACCTTCCTACTTTGAAAAAGATGAAGATCCATATAGCAAAAATTTAGAAATACAACTGCAGGTTTAAATAGCAGCTTTCAGAAATATTATAATGAAATTTGCTGCTCATTTACAAGGACCCATTGCCTCAAAACACGGGGGTTGGATTTTTATTTTATTTTAAGTCAGGGAATAGAAGTATCCAAAAGTTATTTTCTTACTTAACCTTATTTATGCTGTTTAATCTCTACATCAGAGACTTTTAAATCAATTAGCTGATACGTATTTTTAAAAATTCCATCTTATGCCCTAACCAGTTTGGCTCAGTGGTAGAGCATTGGCCTGCTGACTCAAGGGTCCCAGGTTTGATTCCAGTCAAAGGCATGTACCTTGGTTGCGGGCACATACCCAGTAGGGAGTGTGCAGGAGGCAGCTGATCAATGTTTCTCTCTCATCGATGTTTCTAGCTCTCTATTCCTCTCCCTTCCTCTCTACAATATCAATAAAATATATTTTTTATAAACTCCATCTTATAATTCAGGACTGTTACAAGAATTAAGTATTTCTTAGGTAATTACTCTAAGAGAGGGGGAAAAGTGAAATTTATTATTATTATTTAATCTTTATTGTTGAGATTATTACAGCTGTTCTTCCTTTTTCCCCCCATAGCTCCCCTCCACGCAGTTCCCCACCTCCCACCCCCCAGGCCCTGCCAACCTATTGTCTATGTCCATAGGTAATGTATATGCATATGTGATCTTTGTCTAATCTCTTCTACCGCCTCTACACTCCTTTGCCTCTGAGAATCATCAGTCTGTTCCATTTCCATGCCCCTGATTCTATTCCATTCACCAGTTTATTCTGTTCATCAGAATTTTTATTCATTTGATTTTTAGATTCACTAGTTGATAGATATGTATTTGTTGCCACTTTATTTACATAATTTTTTATCTTTACCTTTTTCTTCTTCCTCTTCTTAAAGAATACCCTTCAGCATTTCATATAATACTGGTTTGGTAGTGATGAACTCCTTTAGCTTTTTCTATTCTTTATCTGACCTTCAGTTCTAAATGATAGCTTTGCTGGGTAGAGTAATCTTGGTTGTAGGTTCTTGCTATTCATCACTTTGAATATTTCTTGCCACTCCCTTCTGGCCTGCATAGTGTCTGTTAAGAAATCAGCTGACAGTCATATGGGTACTGCTTTGTAGGTAACTGACTGGTTTTCCTTTACTGCTTTTAAGATTCTCTCTTTGTCTTTCCCCCTTGGCATTTTAATTATGATGTGTCTTGGTGTAGATCCCTCTTTTTTAGGATTCTCTGCACTTCCTGGACTTGTAAGTCTATTTCCTTCACCAAATAGGGAAAGTTTTCTGTCATTATTTCTTCAAAGAGGTTTTCAATATCTTGCTCTCTCTCTTCTTCTGGCACCTCCATAATTCAGATGTTGGTATATTTGAGGTTGTCCTAGATGCTCATTACACTATCTTCATATTCTTAGATTCTTTTTGCTTTTTGTTCTTCTGGTTGGGTGTTTTTTGCTTCCTTGTATTTCAAATTATTGACTTGATTCTTGGGATCCTCTAGTCCAGTGGTTCTCAATCTTCCTAATGCCGGGACCCTTTAATACAGTTCCACATGTTGTGGTGACCCCCAACCATAAAATTATTTTCTTTGCTACTTCCTAACAGTAATTTTGCTACTGTTGTGAATCATAATGTAAATATCTGTGTTTTCTGACGGTCTTAGACGACCCCTGTGATGGGGTCGATGGACCCCCAAAGGGGTCGCGACCCACAGGTTGAGAACCACTGCTCTAGTCTACTATTGAACCCCTTTATATTCTTTATTTCAGTCAGTATGCTTAATTTCTGACTGGTCCTTTTCCTTTTTTTTTTTTTTTCTCACTAAGGTCCTTGAAAGGTCTCACTAAGTTCCTTGGAGGTTTCTAGAAGACTCTTGAGTAACCTTATAACTGTGATTTTAAACTCTCTATACAGTAGTTTGCTTTCTTCCTTTTGTGACACATTTCTTTATCTCCGTATGTTGGCTGCTTCCCTGTGTTGGTTTCTATGTATTGGGTAGAGCTGCTAAGTCTCCTTGAGTTGACAAAGTGGCCTTGTGTAGTAGGTATCCTATAGGGCCCAGTGGCTCAGCCTCCCCAATCACCTGAAGTGGACACTCTAGGTATACCCCTTTGTGGGCTGTGTGCACAGACTTATTGTTAAGCTGCTTTTTAAGATTCTTTATCTTTCCCCCTTGTCATTTTAATTATGATGTGTCTTGGTGCAGTTAAGCCTTGATTGCTGTTGGTGTTCCTGGGAGGAATTGACCTCCAGGCCAATTGGCTGTGGGGACCAGCTGTGACTACAGTGGGAGAGCTGCTGTGCAGGAGACATCATTATGAAGCAGGACTTACTTCAGTGGGGTTTTGGTGCTCACTGTTTATGGATGTGAAGAGTTGTAATCTGGTATGGTCTCACACTGACCATTGGGTACACTGGCTCTTGGATCTCCAAGAAGGTACACAGTCAGCCACTGCCAGGGGCAACCCAGCAGGACCTCCAGAGAAATCTGCAGAATCCTCCTCTTTGTTTTGAGTTTGGAAGAACCAGCTGTGCAGCAAGGAAGGCTGGTGCTGGTGCTGGCCTTGGGCCTTTTACTGATAGGTTTTGGGCTCTCTGACCCAGCTTCAGATTGTTTAAAAGGTTTTAGGCTGAGAAAGGACAAGCCATTCATATGCAAAAGCCATTGCACACAGCTTGGGTGATGTTGTAAATTGGTTGGGGCGGGGTCTCAGGGAATCTCCAGGGTGGAGCAAACAGAAATGTCTGCCAGACAGCCATGCACCAAGGAGGTCCCAGCATGGAAACAATGACCACTGTGAGTACCTCCATCTGGAAGAAAGCTGCCACCACAATCCTGCCTTCATGCTAGGCAGTGCAGTTTCTCCCCGTATCTGTCTGGGTCCCCCAGAGCCTCACCTGGCACTGGAGCTCAGAACAGATGGGAGCCTGTCAATTCAGTTTGCAGTGTTGGCCTTTTTAGAGGAGCAGCTGGGTTTCTAACTGCCTGTGTGTCACTCAGCCCCAATCCACACTTGTTTTTACAGTCTGTAGTTCTTACGCCCAGAGGGATTTCTTTCCCCAGCTTCGGAACTCTGAGTTGGGGGTCTATATGAAGATGGGACTCCTTGCTCCTCCAGGTAGCCTCTAAAGAGGTGATCTCCCTCCCAGTTAAAAAAATGGCACACCTGGCTGCCGGACCAGCCCATTCTGTGCCTCTACATCTCCTACCAGTCTCAGTATGCTTTCTCCTTTACCTCTCTAATTGTAGTACTTCTACTCAGCCAGCTTTCCCACGGTTGTGGATGATAGTTGTTCTGTATCTTAGTTATAATTTTGATATGGTTGTGGGAGGCGGCAAGTACAGATGTTTAACTATGCTGCCATCTTGGTTTCTCACAAATTATTTTATGCTTATAAATAATCCTATCTAATAAAGACAGAATATGCAAATTGAACATCACTTCTTGACAAAGATATGGCGCCCACAGCCAATAAGGAGGGAATATGCAAATGAATGTGACAAAGATGGCAGTGGAAGGGCCAGGATGCTTGCGTTGTCACCATAGCAACAACACAGGTGTTCCACCCCACTCCGGCCGCTCAGGGCCTCTGGGCAGCATGTGAAGGCAGAAGGTAGCTTTGGGCCAGAGCGAAGATGGAAGGCAGAAGCCAGAGCGAAGGCCCGGGTCCTGGGTGCCGGCAGCTAGGGGAAGGAAGGCCTAGTCCTGCATGAATCTTCATGCAACGGGCCTCTAGTTCATATTTAAAAGGCAAGATCAGAGCTTTCCTGTTAATTTTTTAAATAACTAAAATAATAAAAGTAGGCAAATTTTTATAGTTCCTTTTAATGTATCAAATCAGTGGGAATAGCCACACTGAAACTGACATTCAGTTTTAATGAAATTAATTGATACCAATAGCTTTGCTATGAGGAACTCAAGTGGGCTGTGGAAATGCTTAGATAGGATCTTCTATTTTTATTTTATTTTATTCTATTTTATTTTACTTTTTAATGTTTTTATTGATATGAGAGAGAGAGAGAAACATCAGTGTGTGAGAGAAACATCAATTGGTTGCTTCCCTCACACCTAACCAGGGACTGAACCTGCAATCAGGGTTTGTGCCCCCGTGCCCTGACTGGGAATTGAACCGGCAACTTTTCAGTACACATTATGATACTCAACCAACTGAGCTGCCCCTAACCACTAGTTTTAGTGTTTCTTTTAAAAAGAATTCAATACCATAGCTGGTTTTGCTCAGTGGATAGAGCATTGGCCTGTGAAATGAAGGGTCCCAGGTTCGATTCTGGCCAAGGGCACTTGCCTGGGTTGTGGGCTCAATCCCTAGTAGCGGGTGTGCAGGAGGTGGCAAACAATGATTCTCTCTCATCATTGATGTTTCTATCTTTCCCTTCCTCTCTGAAATCAATAAATACATTTTTAAAAATTTTTAAAAAGAGTCAAATATTGTCTAAGAGTAGCAGTAGTTCACTTTATCAGTGTCAGAATAAAACTTCAAAACTTTAATATCTGGAAAGAAGTAAAATAGTTGTTTTTTAGAGTTAGAATCAGAACTGGAGCCTTGTAAAATATCTTCCAACTGCTTATCAAAGCCACCCTGAGTTCACAGCAATCCCAAGTATCTTTCAAAACAAAATCCTTCTCATTCTATATCAGTATTAAACATTTCTTGTTATTGGAAATGCAGCCATATTATAGGAACATCACTTAATGACTACCTGATAAATAGAAAACCCTATCACTAAATTAGAAAATAAAAAAAAAAATCTTTATCTCAATGTCCAGACATTCAACAATTTAGTCTCATTTCATGAATATTTGCAAGATGTTCCAGACACAGGAAATTGGCTGCGTGGTTAAAATCCCTGAGAGAATTTCTAGGAAAAAAAAAAAAAAGTACTCTGAAGCCCTACCCAGGGATAGCTCTATGGGCTTGGGACTAGCACAGTTGCCCAGGGTTCCACAGTCAGATGAGTCTCACAATTGTGGGTTGATCTCTGAGCTGGAATTGTGAATAGCTTTCTCTTCAAATTTTAATTTTGTGAAATCTTGTGAGACAATGGAACATTCCCTGGGGGCTTAGAGCCTCAGCTCACATAGTTCAGCTCCCACCAGTCAGATTCTAAGACACCTATTCTAGGCCCCTGTTTCCTGGACTCACCTGTTGGACCCTTCCTGGTTTCCTAGGGTCCACCTGGGTGGTGATGCAGGCAAGGAACCACAATGATTTTGCCTGAGCATGGTGGAAGCTGTCCCCACCTTGGGCTGGCAGCAGTGTGGCCCATCCAAGGTGACTGACAGGGCCAGGCTCTTGCCCTCCCTTGTTCCAGGTGCCTAGTGGGCCCCCCAGCAGAAGCTGCCATACCTTGTGCAAGGGAGCAGGCCTGTGGGTAGGGGAGATGCCTCCACTTCCTTGCCCCTCAGCTCAGGCAAAGGCATTGCTGGTTTGATGCTGGGATGCAGTGGGATGAGGAGAGCTGAGGAGGAAGCGGGACCCAACCTATTCAGGTAAGGGTAGGAGGCACTTGTGAGGGTCTGCCTCACTCTGCAGGTGTCCTGGTACCTGAGGCAGCATAACATCAAAGAGCAAATAAAAACCACCTGAATGGAGAGAGACAGACCCTTAAAACCAATGGCTTTGTAAGTAACTTAGCATTTCCCAGAAATGGGATATCCTTAGTAATGCACACAATTCTGTTACTGACAGACAACTTCTTCAGTAGGAATAGCAAATGGCATTTAAAACAAAATTCTGCTTATGAAAGGAATACTTTGCTTTAGATTGATCACTTATGCTGCTTAGCCTCTGGTTTCCACTCAAATCTATTCCTCAATCTTCTCTGCTCTGTGCTTCATTCTAATGGCAACATCACCTGGGCCTCCTTACCTACTGGTGTCCAAGCAGGCCCAGCGCTGTTAGGGAATCATATGTGAGTGGAGCTCCAGAGCAGAGAGAATTCGGGGTGCTTGCTTACTTCCTAACCCCTCACCCACTCCCATCCTTCTTGCTGAGCTGCAGTTTGGACAGAGGCTGCCTTCCTTGGTTCCAGATCCTGCAGCTGTGCCTCACAGCCACTTTCCCTCTCTCACTGGAGCTGTCCCTCTTCTTGCCAAATCAGGCCACTCTGGGGGCTTCACACTGTTGCCAGTTCCTGGGTGTCATTGTCTCTAGTTATCCTGAACTCTGCTCACCACTCTGTGCACTGTTCCTGCCCCAGCTGTCTGCAGTTGGTTTCTCCTTCGGGTCTGCCTCTGTTTCTGCTCACACTCTGCTGGATAGAAAGCCTCTTCTTTCTGGCAGGCCAGTGGATGGAATGCAGGTTTGCAGCTTGGGGGAGTCTCATTGGAGCGCACACTGCAGAACTACGCTGTCGTTTTTATTTTCCGGGTAATCCTTAAGCACACGCTGGTGGCCTGGCAACGTGCTAACTTGGCGAGTCTGGCTGACAGTTCTGGGAATGCTCGTCTTTATATATTTCTAGTTAGGGCAAGCCACAGAGACATTTGAGGGGAACAGGAAAGTAGCAGTCCTGATACTCTTATGTTGGGAAGATCTGTGGAGAGGCACAGGTATGGTGGTGGCTCAGGCATGTGGTTCTTTCCTTGCTGCCCTCCTCCTGGGGGTGGATAGTACCTGGCTGGGCAACTGCTTCGCTACCGCACATCCTCCTTTCCTTTCTCTGATGCCTGGGCCAGGTGTGTTTAGGTCTAAGAAGAAAAGTGCCAGCTTCCCCTGCAGGACGCAGCATCATCGTGTTGCAAGTGATGAGAGATTCACCAGGCTCCAGTCTGTCTTTGGGGACTGCTGCTCAAGATTAGGCATCTCAGATCTCCCTTCACTGTCTTTTCTTCCCACCTGTGGCCCTGCAGACCAAAGGCCAAACACCAGAGAGAAAGGCGACAGCCTTCCAGAGATGGCCTAACCAGTTCCCGTGGTTGTGTAGGGTCAACCCTTATACTACTACTTGTATAATAAGCAATGTTTATAGTAGTCTATGTGTCTAGTAAACCCTCAGGTAGTTATGCCATCATTCTTTTATCTTCCCACTAGAGTCTTGGTGCATAAAATTCCTGCACAAGAAGGGGAGGTCCCTTAGCCTGGCCTGCACCTTCTTGCAATCTGGGACCCTTTGGGAGATATCTGACTGCTGGAATCAGACCTATACTGGCATTCAGATATCCCTCTCGCAATCTGGAACTGCTGTCTTCTAACTGCTGGCCTGCCTGCCTGCCTCATCGCCCCAAGCACTCTACTTGTCTGCCTGATTGCCCCTAACTGCTTAACTGCCTGCCTGATCATCCCTAACCACCTCTGTTTTAGCCCCCACTGCTGTGACTGATGTTTGGAAGGTCGTTTGGCTGTCCAGTCTAATTAGCATATTATGCTTTTATTATTATAGATACGTACATGTGAAAATGTTTTGTCTTTCTTCTTTACTAATGCTATCCTATATAATAAAAGGTAATGTGCAAATTGACCCTCATGCCCTTGCACAAGATGGCCTCTCCACGTGGTCAAAGATGGCCACCACAAGATGGCCACAGGGAAGAGTAGTTGTGGGCAATCAGGCTAGCAGGGGAGGGCAGTTAGGCAGTTAGGGGCGACCAGGCCAGCAGAAGAGGGCAGTTGGGGAGGACCAGGCCTGCAGAGGAGGGCAGTTGGGGGAGATTAGGCCTGCAGGGGAGGGCAGTTAGGGGCAACCAGGCTAGCAGGGGAGGGCAGTTGGGGGTAATCGGGCTGGTAGGGGAGCAGTTAGATATCGATCAGGCTGGCAAGGAGTGGTTAGGGGGTGATCAGGCTGGCAAGCAGATGAGTGTTTGGAGCCAGAAGTCCCGGATTGTGAGAGGGATGTTGGACATCCTCCGATGGGTCCCAGATTGGAGAAGGTGCCAGCTGAGCTGAGGGACACCCCCCACTCCAGTGCACGAATTTCATGCAGCAGGCCTCTAGTTTCAACTATAATTCCAGAGCCTCATTAACTTCTAAAATATCTTACAGATAACACTGAAATCCTATTCTCTTTGAGAATGTAATTAATTAACATCAATATGGATGCCTGCTTTGAAGCCATTAGCATCCTCACAGAGGCTACGATTCAGAAGTTAAACTAAAATTCAAATGAGCTATTTTTGTTATTACGCAAACTATTGTATGATAGTTATTAGGTTTTATAAAAATATTCTAGCTGAAACCGGTTTGGCTCAGTGGATAGAGCATCGGCCTGCGGACTGAAAGGTCCCAGGTTCGATTCCGGTCAAGGGCATGTATCATGGTTGTGGGTACAGAAGGCGGCTGATCTATGTCTCTCTCTCATCTATGTTTCTAACTCTCTATCCCTCTCCTTTCCTCTATGTAAAAAATCAATAAAATATATTAAAAAAATAATTCTAAAAGTCATTAACTTGCCGAGACTGGTTTGGCTCAGTGGATAGAGCGTGGCCTGCAGACTGAAAGGTCCCAGGTTCCACTCTGGTCGGGGGCATGTACCTTGCTTGCGGGCACAACTCCAGTAGGAGGCATGCAGGAGGCAGCTGATCAATGTCTCTCTCTCATCGGTGTTTCTGACTTTCTATTCCTCTCCCTTCCTCTCTGTAAAAAATAAAAAAAAAAAAAGTCATTAATTTACAAATTTTAAATGACCTGTGAATTTCATTTACCCATATTAATCCCTTCCTATTCCTTTTCTCTTAGGCTTATAGATGTCTAAACTAGTCAGAAAATGTATTTATTCTTTTGTTAAACTACTCTGAGAAAGCAATCTGTTTCATCCCAGTGTTTGATCAATCTTCTGTCATTGGTCCAATAAAAATCCCTGCATATGAGCTAATTTCTGATTGTGACTTCTAAACTCTTTATGTCACCCATGTCCTCTGTGTGAAACAAAGGTCTTAATTAGTCTTTTTTTTTTTTTAAGTCTGAAAGTAGCTACATTCTTATTTTCTTTCTTACTTTGGAATTTTTGTTCAAAGTTAAGACTCTAATGCATAAGTATATTGATTGTCTGATATCCATGTCTGATAGAAAAGGTGAGATGACATTAGGTAATAACTTTCAGAACAAACTATGTCAGGACTTTCTTTTTTATGAATGCTTTCACTTTTATGGATTGTATAATATTGTGGATTGTATTGAATATTTTTATATTAGGAAAAAGAAAAAGTTTATACTTGTAAAGATAGGAGTCATAAACATTACCAGTATATCTAAGAATCACAAGACCTTTTATTTCAAAAGGAGTAGAAAGGGGGAGGGAAGTAGCATCTTAATTTGTTAAATTTACACAATATTGAGTTATTATATAACACAGTAACTATTTAGAAAACAATTATACTTCAAAAATCCTTTTACATTCACCAGCTTGAAAAATATTATTTAATGTAATCAGTAAAATGAGACTTTCTCTACTATGTGAATTCCCTCTTATGGGATAAATAAGAACATGAATATTAATAAGAACATGCATTGTTTTATTTAATTAAATGACATTCCCAATGGAACTCATGGATCTGAAGAGAATAATGGATTCGGGTAATGCCACAGCTTTATAGAAACTAAGCCAAGACTTTCTTCTAATTTTAAAAATATTTTCTAAATCAAATTACATATATTGGTAAAATGTCCATTTTAGATTTAAAATGTTTATTTTAAAAGTAATTGGCCCAGAACTTATACAAACCCACTAATTTTATAGTCATGGGGAACTCACTACACATAGATGAAAAGCATTGTCAGTCAATTCCTGAGCCCAGGCTTAATTTGTAATTGACATGGTTTGTTTAGATGAGGTGAAGGAAAAGAAGAGAAACAAATTCATAGGACAGTCATATGAAATCAATATTAAACTTTCCACAGTAAAACATATTGTGTATAATTTACTACTAACAAGTTGATTTCATTTGTATGATATATACTCCATAATTTTCTAAAATATAGGCTATCATGATAAACAATAATACCCAAACCATAGTAATTATCTAGATTTAAAAAAAAATTACTGAAAAAGAAGCAGAAAATTTCCATTTTGTTTTTTAATGAGGAGAGAAAGAAAGAGAGCATTTGGCCTTATAACTTTTACTCCTTGCTTAATGTGACAATTATTGGATATTTTGGGGAAAAATATTATTTCAACACAGTTGAAAATTACCAAGTAATACTTAGACCCAGAATTCCTAGTGGAATTCCCATCAAGAATGGTAAAGTGCTCATTTCCTTTTCAGGAAAACAAATTAATGAAATTATTCTCTTTTAAATAAATTTTTAAAAATTACTTTTGAATTGATATTATTTGACTTCAATATTTTCTATTTTGTAACAATGAAATGATTCTTTCACATATTGAAATAATATTAAGCAAGTTATTTCTCTTGGATTAGATGCCTAGCATTTGAGTCCGTATCAACTTTTTATATATTCATGAATTCCCTAAACCGTAAGCCTGGATGCTTAGTTCTTAATACCTTCAGCTAAACAGAACAAACATTCATGTGCATCAATCTGAGTATATTTATATGTCTTTAAAATGTCAACTACATACCTCACCCTGTTGATTTTCAGCAGCACTAATTCACAGAGAAATTTTGCATGTTTTACTACTGACTGATTTCCTACGTGAATTTAAAGACAAAGATTGTGCTGTGTTAGACCTAGGGAAACTTTATCGCCAGAAACATGTCTTCAATGTTCTAAGGCTATGCAAAAATAGTCACTGGACTTTTTCTCACTCATATATTCCAAAATATAACTTGCAAAGCTAAATTTTTAACACAGATGAATCTATTCTTTGGATTGCTTGCCATGAAATCACCATGATTCCTTTGTTTGGACACTAATCCATTCCTCCTCATTCTGTTTAGATAGATTTATAACATATCAGACATATAAAGCTGATGGTCTAGAAATGTTACTTAATGGATTACACCACAGTTTTGCACACTAATAATGTTAAACTTTTCAAAGCAGTTTTGGAGACTAGGAGTGACTCCTTTCCTTTAGGAAACTACAAACCCTTAAAGATAATGAAAACATGTTGAAATATATATATAAGAATAAATTGTAAAACAGTGCATCAAAAACATAAAAGAAAGGCTTTCTTTGGAAATTAACATTCTTATTGCCATTTATTATCTTTTCATGCTTCTGCAATATTCATCCATCATCAGAGCACTATAGAAATTTAGAAAATTTTAAAGAAGCAATCAATTTATTGTTTTATCTGAAGTTTAAGATAATGCTCCCTGTATGCATTTCATGCTTAGTTTTTAAAAAGATCTCATTACAATGGTGAATGAATTACTTGATATTCAGCAGTTTGTGAACCCCTTGGAAAGGAAGCCAGGATCATAAGACTATGGCATGGTTTCACTAAAAACAAGTGATGTCACATTAACCTTATTTCTTTTTTAGGCAGTGTGACCAAAGGGGTAATTAGGGGGCATGCTGTAGATCCAGGGTATTTCGACTTAAGAGCTCTCATATGATATCTTTGAGAATTCAGTAGAAAAATGTTAGCTAGAGGCAAGAACTGTTTGATAGATTGAACTCAGGGTGAGTGGTCATAATGAAAAAATGTCAAATGATCATAATCATGGGCAAGCTTTGTCTTTAGCCCTTTGCTGATCAAATTTATCAATGAGTTGGATAAAAAATATAGAGCCCCTTAGATTTCTAGCTAGTATCAAAAACTGAATAGAAAGAGCTGGACAATTAGATCGAATCAACTAGGATGGAATTTAACTAATAAGTTCTTGATACTTGGTCTTAAAACATTGAACCGTATGGCTGAAGGAAATTTAGCTCAGCAATTTCAGTGAAAATATGCATCAACAGGAAGATGTCAGTGACCTTTGCAAAACTATGCTGACCTTGGGCTGCTTTATTAGGACTTTAATATCTAGAGCAGAGAAGGTAATTGCCTCAATCCACTCACTAGAACCCCATTTGGAATTATTTAAAATTAATCTTATTGTTGAAATTATTATAGATGTTCCTCTTTTTGCCCCGATAGCTCCCCTCAAACTGGTTTTCACCCCATCCCATGCCCGTGCCACCCTATTGTCTGTGTCTACAGGTAATGCATACATGCATATAAGATCTTTGTCTAATCTCTCTCCTCATACTTCCTTCCCTCTGAGAATCATATCTGTTCCATTTCCATGTCCCAGATTCTATTCCATTCACCAGTTTATTCTGTTCATCAGATTTTTTATTTGTTTGATTTTTTAGATTGAATTGTTGATCAATATTATTTGTTGCCACTTTGTTGTTCATATTTTTTATCTTTACCTTTTTCCTCTCCTTAAAGAATACCCTTCAGTATTTCATGTAATACTGGTTTGGTGGTGATGAACTTCTTTAGCTTTTTCTTGTCTGTGAAGGTCTTCATCTGACTTTTACATCTAAATGATAGCTTTGCTGGATAGAGTAATCTTGGTTGTAGGTTCTTGCTATTCATCACTTTGAATATTTCTTGCCACTCCCTTCTGGCCTGTATAGTTTCTGTTGAGAAATCAGCTGACAATTGTATGGGTGCTCCCTTGTAGGTAACTAACTGTTTTTCTCTTGTTGCTTTTAATATTCTCTCTTTGTCTTTTGCTCTTGGCATTTTATTTATTTTTTATTTTTTTATTTTTTTCCACATCTAAATAGACTTTTTATTTTTCCCTTTTACTTGTTTGGACAGAAAAGAAAACTCAACTCCCCAGCTTGCATTTGTGTCTAAGTTGGGGAAACACGCTCAGCTAAGAAGCAGTGCTCTTGGCATTTTAATTATGATATGTCTTGGTGAAGTCCTCTTTTGGTTTTCTCTTTTTTGGGTTTCTCTGTGCTTCCTGGACTTGTAAGTCTATTTCTTTCACTAGATAGGGGGAGTTTTCTGTCATTATTTCTTCAAATAGATTTTTTTAATATCTCGCTCTCTCTCTTCTCTGGCACCCCCATAATTTGGATATTGGTACGCTTAAAGTTGTCCCAAAGGCTTTTTACACTATCTTCACATTTTTGGATTCTTTTTCTCTTTGTTCTTCTAGTTGAGTGTGTTTTGCTTCCTTATATTTCAAATCATTGATTGAATTATTGTAATCCTCTAGTCTACTGTTGAATCCCTGTATATTATTCTTTATTTCAGACAGTGTATGCTTAATTTCTGACTGGTCCTTTTACATTTTTTTTTTTTTTGCATTCTCTCTAAGATCCTTAAGTCTCACTAAGTTCCTTAGAGGTTTCTAGAAGTTTTTTGAGTAACCTTATAACTGTGGTTTTGAACTCTATATTCAGTAGTTTGCTTTCTTTCATTTGTGAGGTTTCTTTGTCTCTGCATTTTGACTGCTTCCCTGTGTTGGTTTCTATGTATTGGGTAGAGCTGCTAAGTCTCCTTGAGTTGATAGAGTGGCCTTGTGTAGTAGGTATCCTATAGGGCCCAGTGGCTAAGCCTCCCCAATCACCTGAAGTGGACACTCTAGGTGCACTCCTTTGTGGGCTGTGTGCACAGACTTATTGTAGTTAAGCCTTGACTGCTGTTGGTGTTCCTGGGAGGAATTGACCTCCAGGCCAATTGACTGTGGGGACCAGCTGCAACTACAGTGGGAGAACTGCTGTGCAGGAGACACTCTTATGGAGTAGGACTTAAGTCTGCCACTTGAGTGTGTTGTTTATGGATGTGAAGAGTTGTAATCTGGTATGGTGTCACACTGACCATGAGTACACCGGCTCTTGGATTTCCAAGGAGGTGCAAAGTCAGCCACTGCCTGGGGCCACCTAGCAGGAGCTCCAGAGAAATCTACAGAATCCTCCTCTTTGTATCAGGTTTGGAAGTGCCCCGCCAAGGCCCAGCTGTGAAGCAAGGCATGCCGATGCTGGTGCAGGGTTTTGGCCTTTTATTGATAGGTTTTGGGCTCCCTGACCCAGCTTTAGCTTGTTTGACAAGTTTTAGGCTGAGAGAGGACAGACCATTCATATGCAAAAGCCATTGCATACAGCTTGAATGGGGTTATACATTGGGTGGGTGGCGTCTCATGTAATCTCCAAGGCAGAGCAAACAGAAATGTTTACCAGTTAGTCCTGCAACTGGGGAGATCCCAGCACAGGAACAATGACTGCTATGAGCACCTCTACCTGGAAGAAAGTTGCCCCCAAGTTCTTGCCCTAATGCCAGTTTCTCCTCATATGTGTCTGAATCTCCAGCACTGAAGCTCAGAGGAAGCAGTAGCTTATAAATTCAGTTCATGATGCCGACTTTTTTTTTAAAATATATTTTATTGATTTTTTTACAGAGAGGAAGGGAGAGGAATAGAGAGCTAGAAACATCGATGAGAGAGAGACACCAATCAGCTGCCTCCTGCACACCCACTACTGGAGATGTGCCCACAACCAAGGTACATGCCCCTGACCGGAATTAAACCCGGGAACCTTCAGTCCACTCTATCCACTGAGCCAAACTGGTTTCGGCATGATGCCGACTTTTTAAGAGAAGCAGCTGGCTCTCCAGTAGCCTGTGTCACTCAGTCCCAATCCACACTGGTTTTTACAGCCAGTAGGTCTTACTGCCTGTAGTTCATATTGCACTTAAGGACTTCTTTTTGCAACTCTGGGATTCTGGGCTGGGCGTCTGGTGTGGTCTGGGACTCCTCGCTCCTCCAGGCAGCCTCGGTAAAGGTGATCTCCCTCCCAATTAAAATGTGGTCCACATGGCTGCTGGACCAGCCAGTTCCGCGCCTCTGCACCTCCTACCAGTCTCAGTATGCTTTCTTCTTTACCTCTCTAGTTGTAGGGCTTCCATTTAGTCAGTTTTCCTATGGTTCTGGATGATGGTTGTTCTATATTTTAGTTGTAATTTTGATGTGGTTGTGGGAGGTAGTGAGAACAGGCTTTTGCCTATGCCGCCATCTTGGTTCTCATTCCCACTTGGAAATTATATTTTCTGGGTGCAAATTGGAGTGTGTTTGAGAGACAGTGACCAGATCTGAGTCACAGCTACAGAAATGGGAATGTTGAATTGGAAGACAAGAATAATGAGGGGATCTAAAATCATGGCTTTAAAACATTGAAAGGGTAGCCGGAACAGAAGAATTAGATTGATGCATATTCTAAACTGGTAACACAGACCATTCTCTGCGTTGTGTTGGTTTCTATGGGGACCAGCTGTGGGGAAGAGATTAATTGATGTTCGCTTATAAATGTGGAAGAAAGGATTGATGGAATTTGAAAGTTACCACTTTGCAACTGCCATTGCAACCAATGGCTCAGGCAAGGATGATCAATAGATGCTAAAACCAGGAAGACAAAGGTTGGTGAGGAACAGGGTATTTGTATGGTTCCAAAGTATCAGCCTACAGATGACATTGTGCTATGATGCTTGCTTTAACACCAAATCCGTTCCAATGTGATCAATATACTAGGGAACAGTATGAGCATAATACAAATTTCACACTTGTTAATGTAGGTTTTTATCCTGCAGAGTCATCCTCCTGGCACTCACAGGCTGACTTAGGCTCTTTTCAGGAGGAAATGCTATGTTTATATAGTGTTTCTCTATTTCTAAACCATTTAGCATGTATAAAACCATGTTGCTATGTGTATTGGATTCATTTTTTCCAGTGGTTTCTTAAAGTGTATACTGATGGATTTTTGTATAACTTGTATCTCTAACCCTATTTTCTTCATAAAATCTGTCCTTTTTATTTCATAATTTTGCAGCTGATGATTTCTAGGAGCACAATTGCTAAGTCCTAAACGATCCAGTCTACTTCTTAATCACAAAGTTTAAAAGTACTTGCAATTGAGTGATTGGACAGACAGTCTCTGTCTTATAGGAAATGATTCTGCCTCACAGGAAATGTGTTCTGTTAATCTGACATCATGTGAATCTTTTTTTTAAAATATATTTTTATTGATTTTTTACAGAGAGGAAGGGAGAGGGATAGAAAGTCAGAAACATTGATGAGAGAGAGACATTGATCAGCTGCCTCCTGCACACACCCTACTGGAGATGTGCCCAAAACCAAGGTACATGCCCTTGACCGGAATCGAACCTGGGACCTTTCAGTCTGCAGGCTGACGCTCTATCCACTGAGCCAAACTGGTTTTGGCATTATGTGCATCTTGATGTGACCTTAGCAAAACTATGCTACAATGGTAGAACATATGTAAATGTATCTAATCAAACCTTTATACCTAAAGAAAATGGAATATACAATGAGTAGCCAGATTATTATGACCTCTGAACCCATAATAATCTGGCCACTCAGAGTATATCCTAGATTAGTGGTTGGCAAATTAAGGCTCTCAAGCCACATGTGGCTCTTTAGCCCCTTGAGTGTGGCTTTTCCACAAAATATCCTGACCTGGGTGAGTCTGTTTTGAAGAAGTGGCATTAGAAGAAGTTTAAGTTTAAAAAATTTAGCTCTCAAATAAATTTCAATCATTGTACTGTTGATATTTGGTTCTGTTGACTAATGAGTTTGCTGACCACTGTCCTATATAATAAAAGGCTGATATGCAAATTGTCCTCTCGACCAGGAGTTTGACCAGCAGGCAGGCCGGCCAATCACCCATGTCCCCTCCCCCTGGCCAGGCTGGCCAGACCCCACCCATGTATGAATTCATGCACCAGAATACACACACACACACACACACACACACACACACACACACATTGTGTGGCCAGCTTATTATGTGTTCAGAGATCATAATAATCTGGCCACTCAGTGTATATACATATATTCACATCTCAGAATTTTCAATTAGCACCAATATTACATTTCATTTGCTAACAAAAACTAAAATAAAACCAGCTATAAAAAGCATTTGCAGAAAATTGAGGAAATTTGAAAATAGCCTGGGTATTGGGGAATTCTTGTTAATTTTTTTTAATATATTTTATTGATTTCTTACAGAGAGGGAGAGGGATAGAGAGTTGAAAACATCAATGAGAGAGAGACATCGATCAGCTGCCTCTTGCACGCCCCCTACTGGGGACGTGCGCACAACCAGGATACATGCCCTTGACGGGAATTAAACCCGGGACCTTCCAGTCCTCAGGCTGATGCTCCATCCACTGAGCCAAACCGGTCTCGGCTCTTATTAATTTAAAAAAAAATATATTTTTAGTGACTTCAGAGAGGAAGGGAGGAGAGATAGAAACATCAATGATGAGAGAAAATCATTGATAGGCTGCCTCCTACACACCCACTACTGGGGATCAAGCCCACAACCTGGGAATGTGCCCTTGACCAGAATCACACCTGGGACCATTCAGTAAGCAAGCCAATGATCTATCTACTGAGCCAAATCAGCTAGGGCTTATTTTTTTAAATATGATAACTGTTTTGTAATTATACAGGAGAATATGTTTTTAGGAGATTCATGTTGAAATTGAAGTATAATGTCATAATGTGTAGTGTGGTGGTTCATCATAGTATTCCTTCCAATGTGTGTTTTAAAATTTTGACAATAAATAGTTGAAAAAATTAATAAAACAACATGAAAAGTGAATAAAAGTATTGGAAACAGGCTACTATTTACATTGGCATTTCAGGCTAAATATAGTTTTTGTGGTCAATTCCTACTTGAATTTCCCATGTAAATTTTATATGTACATCCAATTTTGTTTTCTGGGGGGAAAAACAAGACTAATGTCAAGTCAATATTAAAGTGCCTGTTATTAAAAATTATAACTCCTCTTCATTGAGTAATGGAAGTTATATTGTTATGGCAATAAGTAAATTATTTATTTATGTGAAACTTAGGATAAAATGATAAAGGAAGAGAAGAGAGAAACCAAGATGGTGGCATGGGTTAATACCTAAACTGCTGCTTCTTGCAACAATTTCAAAACTACAGCTAAAAGACAGAACGATATGGTCCAGAACCATAGGAAAGCTGGCTGAGAGGAAATTCTACAACTAGAAGGAAGGAGAGGGGCTCACAGAGACTCAGAGGAGCTGCAAAAAGCTGAGGTACGGAGACATGCATGTGGAGAGGATGGGCAGTGAAGTGCCTGGCTGGTTTCCTTTACCCGGAAGGAGATGGAAACTGTCGACTCACTGAGCCTCAGTTCCAAATGCACTGAACCCCAGTTCCGGGTGAGACTCATACAGGAGGAGTCTGGATTGTCATGAAAAGGAAGGATGCACGGAAACTTAGGGGAGCCGTGAAAGGCAGAGGTCCGGAGGCACGCAAAAGGATTGACTGCTAATTGTGCCCCAGGCTTTCTCTAGCAGGAGGAAGATAGAACCTCCCAACTGTGCAGAAATCCAATTCCGACTGCACTGAACCCCAATTTCAGGTGAGACCTTGGGAACCCAGACTCATACATATCCCTGGAGCACATGGAAACTCAGGGGAGCCACGAAAGGCAGAAGTCTGGAGGGCTGCAGCGATTACCGAGGAACATTGAGACCCAGGGGCCATGTAGGGCAGGGCTGACAGGAAGCCAAGGCTGTCTGCTCAGCCCTGAGACTCCGCCCATCCAAGCTGAACACAGAGGTTTTTGCAACTTTGCAAGTCTTGTATCATAAGGCTGACTCTAGCACAGAAGTTCTCCCGGCATAGACGCAGCTGTTCCTCACAACCAATTGGCTTGGAAGTCAATTTCCCCCAGTAATACCAACAACAATCAAGACTTAACTACAACAAGGTTATACACACAATCCACAAAGGGGTGGACCAAGGGAGTCCACCTCAGATAATTGGGGAGGTGGAGCTACTGGGTCATATAAGACACCTAGCACACAAAGCTACTCTTCCAACTCAGGGAAGCAGTGAAATATGCAGAGACAAAAGAACAGATCACAAATGAAAAAAATGGAGGAAAATGAGCAGATAATGTTCAAAACAATTGTTTAAGTAAAGCAAACACAAAAATCTATGAGTAGGTTATTACAAAATATTAGTTCTAAGAGTAGAATTGAGAAGTCTTTTCTTGCTGGTCTTCTCTTAGGTGGTAATACATTAGTCTTGCCTCCAATTGCTTTGCTCCTAATCACCTCCCCCTTAAATTAGATTATGTCAGAGAAACTACTGTCTTATAAGTTTATCTTAAAAACAAAATTTCAAGTTTTTAATAAGATGGAATCTTTTTGATCTAGCAAAAAAAGACAATGCCATTCAGGAAAAATGCCAGTTATGTGTCTTATACCATAAAAACTCTTGCTTAGCTTTAGCACCAAGTGTGACAAACTATAATCACACCATAGTCACCCATGATTTCATTATAGCTCTTACCTACTTGTCCGGCTTTGTTTTTTCTTCACTTTGGCTTCTCTTTAAATCATTAATCTTTTACCTTTTCTCTAATGGTGGGAAGAAAGTAGATTTCATTTCCATAAACCTAAGAACATTTAAATATAAGGTCTCCCAAACTTGAAAGTTGATTCCCAATGTATCAAAACTATAAGACAAATAGTTTCTGATTTTTACTCAGAACCAAGATTTCATTTACTTCACTTGACCTTTGTCTCATAGAGTCAAAGGCCAGAGCAAAATGAAGTGTTATGGAGAAGAATAGTGAAAAAATGGGAGTGAGAGCCTGCTCTAGGTTCTCAGTACTGTTGGTGGTGAATTAGAAGGAAGGTGTGGGGAGTGTCTGGATTCGAACGTGACTCAGGGAGCAAGCAGTTAAGTGCTACCGGTTCTGACTCTGTCTGAGGCCAGGGTGTTGGAGTGAAGGGGAGATGTAAAGCACATCAAAACCCATGAGAAAAGTGCATTTCATGAAGTGATCTGGCAAACATCTTGGGGATGATTCTTTTGCACACTGTTGGTAGTCAAGATATATATCTTATTTTTAAGTAACAAATGACTTACCACTTGTTTTCTAAATCTATACCTCCTAGAATGCTGGCATCTGTTGTAAATGGTAACTGACTATATTCTAGAGTTTCTTGGCCATCGATGACATCAGTCCTTTGTCTCAAAGGGGCCCATTGTTGGAGAAGCGCAGGAGAAAATAAAGAGGTTGATTCCATTTCTCCCCACCTCCTCTCCCAGTGGTTATTGCAAAACTGATTGGTACATACATTTATTCTTCACTCTCCCCTGTTTGTAAAGCAAAAGAAGAAACAAACCCTCCACCTTTTTGTGGCCTTTCTTTTCCCTCAAGGGAGCCTTTGAGATTTATTTAACTAGATTCCAGCTGGACAACAATTGATGGTTAGGAAGAGAAGGAAGCCTATAATAAGATTATGTGTTCCCCAATACTTCATAAAAATTGCCCTGTGTACCACATTCCCCTAAGGGATGTCTTGCTGTGGTATTGGCCATAGAGCATCTTATAATTATACAGCCATGTATTCCCTTTCCTGCTTCCAATTCCACTGATTGACTTATCTAACAGTGCCATTATAACCCGCATACCATTTTCCACTATTAATCAGTTATTCATGAGTTTTATCCATCTCTGAAGTCTGTTCATCAGGAAAAATAGCCTCCATTTGCATTTTAATTGACAAATGTATGTTGGTATCTGATAAAACAAATGGTGATTTCTGGCTAAGTAGAAACTTATGTTTAATAAGATTAAAATCATCCTCATTTTACAGTTCTCTGATGAGATTTTCATAAATGCACCAAAGTAAAAGTATGTGCTTTTACTTTTCAGTTGGTGCATTTTCTGAGTTGTTTTATAGGTGGACATAAGTAGATATTTATAATTACAGCAATTGTCTACTTGTGATCCTAAGCAATGCAATACAGCTAATGATACAAACAGCTTTTTAAGTGAAATAAGTGATTCTGCTTTAAATGTACTCCCATATTTAAAATGTATGTATGGAAAACCATTGATATATAAACTGGTTGTTTCTCATGTCTGTCTACCTACCTATCATCTATCTGTCTGTTTATATGTCTATCTATCTGTTTTTATATCATAATGCTAAAACAAAGAAAAGCACAGATTACCAGACCTCATTAATATAATCACTATGTTAAAAATATTGCTTTATATTAGAGTTTTTATTCCATCATCCATGTAAATAAAGTCTTAAAGTTTTTGTCTAATTTTTATGATTCTGGAAAGGAGCAATACATTTCACTTTTCTGTACATTGATTTTTTTCTATAGATAAACTGCAATATGTTTGAAAAGTATTTTCCATTAAATACGAAAGTGTTTCTGAGTGTGTGTTGTTACTGTTTCCACCCACTAAAACAACATTCCATTGCTACTCAAAAAATGTCACACTTTTCCTCCAAAACATTGTCACATATTTTCTTTTTAAAAAATTCTTTACTAGGGTATAAGAGAGTGAATATTTTGCTGTAGACTTTTGCCTTATGTTACCACTGCAATTAAGTTTTGAGAAAAATAAAAAGGTAGTTTTGAATAAACAAAGAGATAAAGAACCAGGTATTTTATTTGTAACCACAAATCGTGTGTGATCTTCTGTTTCTGGATATGGAAAAGGTAAATAGAACAGTTCCTCTAACGATATGAGGCAGATCCCATTAAGTTTGCATGCCCAGGGGGCTGAACTATGTTGTTTATTGATATTCAGTCTACATAAAGGGTTTTCACACAGATTCAAGCTATAATGTATTATTTGGAATTCCTTTAATTGATCCAGATTTTGCTTTGTATTGTAATGCCCTACAAATTGTGTAAAGAAATGTGTCACTGTTAAATGAAATTAGAAAGACTTAAAAAATGACTTCAAAATGTTCAATAAGACTATATTTTGTTTGTTCCTGGCTCCAATCTGAACATCCTAGTAAGCCATGCAACAGTTGGTGAGTTTTCCATTGTCTGTGCAGGAGGTGTCCCTAATGCTGTTGTTTGGATAAGCCTGCAACTTCCCACTGTGGCCTCCACCACACCCTGGTTAGTTTTTCCTAACAGAGACACACCTTTGAAAAGTATGCAGGACGTACTGCTTTTTCCTTGTTAAAAAAACCCACCATTGCTCGGGTTGTTAAAGCCAGTAAGTAAATCTGTAATGAATAGAGAAATGATTCCTTATGAAAGAGCAGTTGTTGATAAGGCTGCATATGTTCAAATAGGAATTGGACTTCCCCCAAATACCTTCCTTCAGTTATGGAACATGCTCTTCAAAGGGATTGTTATCTCGGACTCAATTCTGTTTCCCAACAAGTCGGAGTTAAGATGGCCAAGAGCAATGGTTTACAAATTTAATTTTCTGAGTTGTACTCTTTCTTTTCAGGTTTCATGAAAAGAACTACTCAACTTCAACCCAGAGAAGGCAGTTTGGATGCATGCTGTGCCCTTGGGGAGGTACTTCCATGATTGAGCTGGTTCTCCAAACCAGCACAACACCCTTCATCTTCTGACTCAGGCAGAGGGACCTCCATCTCTCCTCCTCCACTGTGTCACTAATTCTTTCCAACAGGTACACATACAGTAGAAAAAAGATAGAAGAGAAAAAATGACGCAGCAGTGATGTTCACCCAAATATTATCGGAATACTTATTGGCCAGGCACTTAGGTCCCAGAGTAGAGAAAATACGGACAGGCACTAAAATAGACAGTGATTAAGTCTCATGAGACATCACGCTGTGGGGGTTAGAGCCAGTTACCCCAAGATGTGCCTCTGTGGTGAGCAGAGTTTTGGAGCTGAAGGCTAGTTAGTCTCAGGTTCAAAAGAAACTTCTGCTCCTCCCTTAATTGCCTAGATTAGAAGAACTTGAAATAGGGGGCCTTGGCCATGATAAGTGATTGTCAGAGATAACCTCTTTTGACCTATCAATAGATCAGGTCAGACTCATATTCACTAAGCATCTGCTTGTCTCATCATCCTGCAGTGATCCCTGGAAGCCCCCAAAGCACCTCACCTCATCCCTAGCTCAGGATGTATTATATCCCATGTTCTTTTTCTGTCGCTAAACCTCTGGTGCATTTGGGGTATCTGGCTCTCTCTTGTATGCTGGGTTCTCGTATGTATGTATTACATTTGGTTATTTGCTAATCTGTCCCAGTTCTATTTGATTATTAGACCAGCCAGAAGAACTTTGGGGATACAGGAAAGTGTGTTCCTCTTCCACAATGCATATGTCTGGTTGCTCCACAATATAAACCTGTTTTTATTTTTCCCAAGTGTTACCCAAGTTAGCTTGCTTAGGAAAAAGTCTAACAGTTTCCAAGGGAACGTGTCCTTTTTTGCAATAAAATAAGCCCCGTAGCCACAAGGATTTCCTGAGGAACTGATCAATACTTTTAAGTGGAAAACCTAGTTTGGTAAAACAAGATCGTAACAAGGAATATCTTTATCCTTCCTCAGCTGCTTAATAGCATTGAATTCAACACTATCTTGAGGGACAGCTTTTCCTTTGGGAACAACTCTTGTTCGTTGCCTATTACTCTGTGTGAAGAAAGGTGAATATATGCCTTGAAAAGATTGTCTGAAAACAGCCACAGAATTTTGTGACTGTGATTGGGAAATAGGATTTCGGTTCCTTAATGTAAAGCGACACTGAGTACACTGTAGATGTGGCCACAAAGGAACTTATATATTATTCAGTACACTTTTAAAGCAATGTTTTTAAATTGATTTTAGAGAATAGAAGGGAGGAGAAAGGAGACATCAGTGAGAGAAACATGGATCAGCTGCTCCTTGCACGCCCCCTAGTGGAATCAAGCCTGAAATCTGGGCATGTGCCCTGACCTAGAATTGAACTGGTGACCTCATTCATGGGCCAACACTCAACCAATTGAGCTTTACCGGCAAGGGTGCATGTTTATTCTTATGATGCTAAAAATAAAATTGCTTCATTTGCTGTCAAATGTACACCAGTTAATCACATAAGATATTTTTGCAATTTCTAATGCCAACCAGCTCATGTAACATTTACCTATATGATGTTTAGATAGAAATTGTATTTATGTACTACATATTTTTTTGCCATAATGATTTTTAGTTCCTTTTTTATTCCCCATTAAAATGTATTCATGTTAAATATTATTGAAGAATATCGTTAGTCAGTGTATATTATTTCTTAAAATATCTTAAAATACATAAACAACCTGTACATTTGACATCACAGAAAAATAACTTTTACTTTTCACAGAGTAAATAATTCAAATTCTGACAGCAGCATACAGATCATTGTCAGGACAGTCTCACTAATATGCTTCAGATCTCCTCAATGTTCATTTTGTGGATACAAAAAAGCAAACCCACATCCCTCGTAGTTGCTGTCCACATCGGCTGAGAGAGGCAGATTCATAGTCGCAGACAGGAAAGTGACTTGTTGCTGGGATCTTCCGCATCCATCCCCATGTCGCTCACCATCCCCAAGTGAGTCCGGTGGGCTGATGCCTGGAAAGCAGAGGGTTGAGCTCACCCCTTCTCGTCCCCGGAAGGACACTGCTCCCATTGGAAACAGCTCTTCCTGACTACTGCTTTGTGCTGGAGAGACTATGCCCCACAATATAATTTGATGGTAATTCTAATCTACTAATTTAACTAACACTTCTTTTAAGTATTGTGCCACTTGGCACATTTCTGAGACTTATTGGAAAAGGGCACCATTTCTGGGCATTCAGCCGTCATTTACTGGACCACTCTGGCGCCTTCACTATTGGATTTAAGTATTGCGTTCTTCGGTGTTGTGAGGTTTTCAGCCAAGCCTATTGATGTGTGTTCATTAAAACGAATGGTCTGCAATGCACCTGCCTTCCTGAGAAAGGATCTTATTGCAAAAACAGCTAGTTCTCGCCAAGAAAAGGGCTTACATTTCTTTGGCTGGCTGGGTGCTTCAGCAGCGGCCGGTTTGGTCTTTGTGGTCATTGTGCTGAACCCAGGTTTCCTCCTTCTCCTTTGTTCCGGGAAGGCCCTGCTGCAGAGCGCCTCTCCATCCTCTCCCTTGGAAGCCGGGCCTGCTGTGCCCAGCACTACATCTAGATTGTGCTCTGATATGGGAGCCATTGTTCCAGTTCCTGCCTCCATCTCAGGGGAGTCATTCAGGCCAAAGAACATCCAAAGAGTTACAGTCGGCACCTCTCCCTCCCCGTCGTCGCTGTCAGCAAACACTGTACCCTTTCCTGCTTCTATTCTGGTCACCCTCCTCCTTCCCTCATTAAAGGACTCCCACCGGACTCAGTGAAGGCAGGACCCGCAAAGTCAGGGCTTGCGCCACAATCCCTTCCTTTGTTCCAAGGACAGCTAGTTCCAGCAGTGCCCTTAAAAAATGGAAAGGCTCCCACAGGGAAAGTCAACTGAAACTCAGAATACCTTAGTGGGAAAGAGAAGCAGAACCTCCTCCAGCCAACTCTGTGACCTTGACCTCAGTTTCCACATCTGACAATGGCGAGAGTGGACGAGAGCCCTCTCTTTATCTGCAGGTGATACACTAGTAATGCAGGGGGAGTGTGGTGAAAGCCACAGAATAATAGTGTACTTGTGCAGATAAAAATATTATAAACAAGCCAGGCACTGACTGACACTCTGGAGGCCCATGGCCACTGGGTTAAAACAAACAAGTAAACAAATAAAACTATGACCACAATCTCTAAATTCATTTGGAAGTCTTACATTCTGTGATTCTAACCACCTCATACAGGTTCTTTTTTTTTTTTAAATTTCTTTACTGATTAAGGTGTTACATATGTGTCTTTAATCCCCACTTAGCCCCCATCCCTCCCACTCATGCATTCACCCCCCTGTTGTCTGTGTCCATTGGTTAGGCCCATGTGCATGCATATAAGTCCTTTGGTTGATCTCTCCCCTTTACCCCTGCTCTTTCCTACCTTCCCTCTGAGGTTTGGTGGTCTGATCCATGTTTCTCTGTCTCTAGAACTGTTTTTATTCATCAATTTATGTTGTTCATTATATTTCATAAATGAGTGACATCATGTGATACCTTTTTCTGACTGGCTTATTTCACTTAGCATAATGCTCTCCAGTTTCATCCATGTTGTTGCATGTGGTGGGAATTCCTTCTTTTTGAATGCAGCATAGTATTCCATCGTGTAGATGTACCACAGTTTTTTAATCCACTCATTTGCTGATGGGCACCTAGGCTGTTTCCAAATCGTAGCTATGATAAATTGTGCTGCTATGAACATAGGGGTGCTTATATTCTTTCTGATTGATGTTTCTAGCTTCTTGGGTTATATTCCTAGAAGTGGTATTACTGGGTCAAATGGGAGTTCCATTTTTAATTTTTTGAGGAAACTTCATAGTGTTTTCCATAGTGACTGCACCAGTCTGCATTCCCACAAGCAGTGCACCAAGGTTACTTTTTCTCCACATCCTCGCCAACACCTATCTTTGGTGATTTCTTGATGATAGCCATCTGACAGGTGTGAGATGGTACCGAATTGTGGTTTTGATTTGCATCTCTCTGATAATTAGTGACTTTGAGCATGTTTTCATATGTCTCTTGGCCTTCCTTCTGTCTTCTTTCAAAAAGTCTCTATTTAGGTCTGTTGCCCATTTATTGATTGGATTGTTTATCTTCCTTTTGTTGAGTTGTATGAGTTCCCTGTTAATGTTGGAGATTAAACCCTTATCAGTGATAACATTGGCAAATATGTTATCCCATACAGTGGGCTTTCTTATTGTTTTGTTGATGGTTTCTTTTGCTGTGCAAAAACTTTTTATTTTGATGTAGTTCCATTTGTTTATTTTCTCTTTAACTTCCATTGCCCTTGGAGCAGTATTAGTGAAGAAGTTCCTTCAGCATATACCTGAGATTTTGCTGCCTGTGAATTCCTCTAGTATTTTTATGGTTTCCTGTCTTATGTTTAAGTCCTGTATCCATTTTGGGTTTATTTTTGTGTATGGTGTAAGTTTGTGGTCTAGTTTCATTTTTTTTTTTGCATGTATCTGTCCAATTTTCCCAACACCATTTATTGAAGAGACTGTCTTGACTCCATTGTATGTTCATGCCTCCTTTGTCAAATATTAGGTGAGCATAGTGGTTTGGGTCAATCTCTGGATTCTCTATTCTATTCCATTGGTCTATGTGTCTGTTCTTGTGCCAGTACCAGGCTATTTTGAGAACAGTGGCTTTGTAATGCAGCTTGAAATTTGATATTGAGATCCCACCTAGTTATTCTTCTTTCTCAGAATTGCTGTGGCTATTCAGGGTCTCTTTTTGTTTCAGATGAATCTTTGGAGAGTTCTTTCTAGGTCTATGAAATATGCCGTTGGTATTTTAATGGTTGTGCATTGAATTTATAGATTGCTCTGGGTAGTATGGACATTTTAATGCTGTTGATTCTCCATGAGCAAGGTATACTCTTCCATCTGTTTACATCTTCCTCTATCTCTTTTTTCAGTGTCCTATAGTTTTTTACATATAGATCTTTTACCTCTTTAGTTAAGTTTATTCCTAAGTATCTTAATTTTTCTGGTATGATGGTAAATGGGGTTGCTTTTTTAGTCTCTCTTTCTGTAAGTTCACTATTGTGTATAGAAATGCCATAGATTTCTTGGCATTAATTTTGTATCCTGCTACATTGCTGAATTCATTTATTAAGTCTAATAATTTTTTGATGGAGTCTTTAGGATTTTCTATGTACAGTGTCATGTCATCTGCAAATAAGGACAGTTTTATTTCTTCTTTTCCAATTTGGATGCCTTTTACTTATTCTTCTTGTCTGATAGCAATGGCTAGTACTTCCAGTACTATGTCAAACAGGAGTGGTGAGAGTGGGCATCCCTGTCTTGTTCCAGTCCTTAGGAAAATGGTTTTAGTTCTTGTCCATTGAGTGTGATGCTGGCTGTGGGTTTATTGTATATGGCTTTTATGATGTTGAGGTATGATCCTTCTATTACTACCTTGCTGAGGGTTTTTATCAAGAAAGGGTGTTGGATTTTGTCAAATGCCTTTTCTGCATCAATTGATATGACTATGTGATTTTTATCTCTCAATTTGTTTATATGATATATCACATCTTTTGATATGATTTCTATCTTCTTGAATTTGAAGAGACTTTTCCTATGACCCAACATATGGTCTATCTTTGAGAATGACCCATGTGCACTTGAGAAGAATGTATATTCTGTGGCTTTTGGGTGAAATGTTCTGAAGATGTCAATTAATTCCATCTAGTCTAGTGAGTCATTTTGGATTGTTGTTTCTTTGCTGATTTTTTGTCTAGAGCAGTGGTTGGAAAACTGCGGCTCATGAGCCACATGTTGCTCTTTGGCTTCTTGAGTGTGGCTCTTCCACTAAATACTATGGCCTGGGTGAGTCTATTTTGAAAAGGTTGCATTAGAATAAGTTTAAATTGAAAAAAATTGGCTCTCAGAAGAAATTTCAATCATACTGTTGATGCTTGGCTCTGTTGACTAATGAGTTTACTGACCACTGATCTAGAGGATTTATCCAGTGATATCAGTGATGTATTAAAGTCCCCTACTATGAGTGTATTGTTGTTTATCTCTCTTTTGATATCTTTCAGGAGATTTTTTTATGTATTTGGGTGCTCCTACATTGGGTACATATATGTTTAGCAGGGTTATATCCTCTTGTTGTATCGATCCCTTTAGTATTATGAAGTGGCCTTCCTTATCTCTTATTATGGCCTTCACTTTGAGGTCTATTTTGTCAGATATAAGTTTCACTACCCGAGCTTTTTCTGTCATTTCCATTTGCCTGGAAAATATTTTTTCATCACTTCACTTTCAGTCTGTTTGAGTCCTTGTTCTGAGGTGGGTCTCTTGTAGACAGCATATATATGGGTCATGTTTTTTTTTTTTTAATCCATTCAGCCACTTGATGTCTTTTGTTTGGAGCATTTAGTCCATTTATGTTTAAAGTTATTATTGAAAGTTACTTATTTGTCACCATTTTTATTTTTTGAGGCTGTGTTCCTTCTTACTTTTTTTGTTTCTTCTTTTTTACAGTATTCCCTTTAGCATTTCTTGCATTGCTGGTTTGGTAGTGGTAAACTCCTTAGTCTTTTTTTATCTGTGAAGCTCTTGATTTCCCCTTCAATTTCGATTGATAGTTTTGCTGGATAGAGTATTTTTGGATTGAGTCCCTTGCTTTGCATCACTTTGTATATTTCTTTACATTCCCTTCTAGCTTGATGTGTTTCTGTTGAGAAATCATTTGATAATCTGATGGGGGATTCTTTGTAGATAAGTCTCTGTCTCTTTTGTGCAGCTTTTAATATTCCCTCTTTGTCGATAACATTTCCCATTGTAATTATGGCGTTTCTTGGTATGGGTCTCTTGGAATTCATCTTGCTTGCGACTTTTTGTACTTGAGTAACCTTTTTCTTCTCCATATCAGGTAAGTTTTCTGTCAATATTTCTTCAAATAAATTTTCTAATCCTTGCTGCTCTTCTTGTCTTTCTGGCAGCCCTATTATATGTGTGTTTTTTGTTTTGCATTGTCCCAAAGCTCCCTTAGCCTCTCCTCCTGCTTTTTAATTTTTTTTTCTCTAGTTGCTATTCAGTTTGGGCTTGTTTCTGTACCTGTTCTACTTGCTGATTTGGTCCTCTCCTTCTTCTAATCTGCTATTAAGCCTTCTATGGTGTTTTTTATTGTAGCTATGTCATTTTTCATTTCTTCCTGATTTTTGCAGAGGTTGTTCATTTTCTCCTCCATCTGGTGTATGAACTGTATGACCAATACGCTGAATTTTTTTTCTGTCATGTTGCATGTTTCCATTTCGCTTATATCCTTACTTGGCGATTCCTCAAATTCCACTCAGTCTCCCTGTCTGGGCATGGATACTATTCGTGGGAAACAAACTTCTCATGTCTGACACCAAGGCTCAAAGTCAGGCAGAGTTGCCACTGCTTTGTGTATGTAGAAAGCCTTATTGTGTGGCTGGGGTCTGGTAGTTTCTATGTCGCTACCACATAGGCGGCGGCGGGGAGGGGAATTGGCTTTGTGACTCACAGAAATCTGTGGCTGGGTGCCTGGAGCCCTTGTGTTCCTGGGTCTGCAGCTGTGGCAGCAGGTCTTCTATCAGAGCGGCTGTATGGTCCTGGATTGCTTCCGAGACCAGACTAAGTGGTAATGAGACTAGGATACTAGTCTCAAGCAGTTTGTTCTTCGAGATGGCATAGTCTCTGTGGCGCCGCCGGTGTCCTCTCTGGAGTGTTTGCAGCAGCTGTGGGGTTTTGCTGTCTAAGACTGCCTGGATTGGCAGCCCCCTGGAACTGCATGGTCTAACTGTCCCTATTTCACTCACACACACACCCACACATGTCCACATACACCTCTATCGTTCCCTCATTCTCTCACACACTCTCCCTCCCTACCTTCCTGCCAGTTGCCATCTTGCTTCCCCCTCATACAGGTTCTTGACCTGACTCGAATATCCTCAAACCTACAAGTGGGATCATATAGCATTTGTCCTTTTGTGTCTGGCCTGACTTATCATAATATATTCAGGCTCAGCAGTAGGTCATAAAACTTATATTAATTACTGTTGATCTTGATTTCCAGCACATGCTACAACAATACAGTATCATAATATTGATATCACACCATCTTGAAGAACAGAACTCCTCATATAAATGTGAGGAGTCCACCAGAAGGCTGGATTTGGACTCTCCTTTGAAATTCACAAGGTGAATTTCCATTTTATTACCTACTGCTGACGCAATGGCCTAAAGCAAACACCCCCAAAATCTGATAATCTTACTGTTTACTATAAACATTACCATTCATATGTCTGTTTGCATTCCTAGAAGGCAATTATGTATTCTAGTAAGTAAAAGCAGGTGGGTAAAGGAGACTTGGTGGAACTTGACTGCCCTAGTCAGAGTTTGCCCTGGCCTCCCCCCATAAAATTAATCTTGTCCTGTGTGTGTCATTTATACATCAGCTCTTTCTCCAAGCCTTTGAATCCAAAAGCCACACTGGCCATGGCCTTTCACAATCATGTATTATAATTTAATTCTTTTTATCATGTTTAAAAATTTATTGATTCGAGAGAGAGGGAGACAGAAATATTGATTTGCTGTTCCACTTATTTATGCATTCATTAGATGATTCTTGTATGTGCCCTGACCAGGGATTGAACCTGAAACCTTGGCATATGGGGATGATGCTTAACCAACTGAGCTAACTTGCCAGGACCTATAATTTCATTCCTTTTAAAGAATATGTCCTTGTATAAATGAGCTACATTTTGTTTATTCCTCCATTATTACAGTATCAGACAGTTTTGAATATGGAAGCTTTGTAATAAGTTTTGAAATTGGGAAGTATAAATCTTTCAACTTTATTTTCAAGATTGTTTTGGGCAGTCTGTCTCCCTTGATTTCCATATGAATATAAGCCCATAATGTTATATCATTCCCAGATGGATAAGCTTGTCAATGTCTCCTAGAAAGGTAGCTGAAAGGGATTATGTTGAATGTGTAATTCATTTTGGGAGTATTGCCATTTTAATAATACTAAATCTTTAAATCCAGACACAGAATGGATTTATTTAGATCTTTAATTCTGTTCAATAATATTTTATAGTTTTCAATATAAAAGTATTAAATTTGTTGTGTTAAATTTACTAGTATTCCTAAGTATTTTATTCTTTTGGAAGTTATTATAAATGAAATTATTTTTCTTAATTTTTGGATTGTTCATTGCTATTGTATAGAAATAGAGCTGATTTTGCATATTGATTTTGTATTTTGCAATTTTGCTAAATTATTTTCTTTGCTCTAATAATTTCTTTGTGGATTCCTTAGGATTTTCTATATCTATAGAAAATAGAAATAGCTTTACTCTTCCTTTTTAACCTGGATGACTTTTATTTCTTTTTTCTTGTCTAGTTCTCTGAATAAAATTCCCAATACAATATTGAGCAGAGATGATGGTAGACATTCTTTTCTGCTTCTCTGAATCTATAATTAAGACCCTCTATATATTAAACTGTGCAGAGAAAGCAGGGTTCAAATACATGTTGCTCTGCTGTTGGAAATGGAACATGAATATTCCTTGTTTCAATCCTCCCACTTATAAATGCTATGAAATATTTATTAACTTTCTATTTTGGTATTGGGAAGATAAGTTAGAATTCAACAGTCCCCTAAAAGTTAAATATTATGTACATTTATAGGACAAAATTATGGGCATGATTAGAAAATCCATGTGTGGCATGAAACATCAGGTCCTAGCCATTTTTACTTGTTAGAGATCAGAATTATTAAGTCCTGATTTTTATTTTTAAATGAGACAGGCTGGTGTCCAGGTTACTTTCCTGGGAGACACACAGAATGCTTGCCTGCCCTGAGGGACCAGAAATAAACATCCATTAGTTGCCTTCTGCATGCACCTTGGGCACCCTAACCAGGACTGAACTCAAAACTTGGTTATGTGCCCTGACAGGAAGCGAACTTGCCACCTATTGGTACACGGGACAACACTTCATCTAACTGAGCAACACAGGCCAGGGCCCAGTTTCTTATCATTGAAGATTGTTCATCTTAGAAATATTAATGAAAAGTTATTTCCATTATTCCTCTATCCTGTCACATGTATTTAGACCTTGACACCTCAAATTCATATCTCAAACCTTGATGCCTGGATAACTACTGAAACCTCTCAGCTGGTGGAACTGCCTCCACAATTTCTACTTTGGGTTCATTTGGCCCCATCCACCAGGAGCTGTCACCTCAGGTGGAAGAAGGAAGCCAGTTAAAATCTTGGCCAGGCAGGCTTAGGTATGGGCTAGTGGAGTCTCAAGTACCCACACCTCTCTTTCTTCCCACTCTCTGATTTCCACAGCAGCTGGAAGCCAAGGGCCTGGAAGGCTGGAAGGTACAGATCTATTACTACAGAGGTTGCTTGAGGGGAAGGGGAAGTTGGGAGTAACTCAAGAACAACCAACAAGCTATCAGCCTCTCTTTTACTCCCTCTAATCCCTCTCCTCCCCCCAGAGCTAATTTGGTCACCTATAATTTCTCATTCCCCTTCTTTTGACAGACTCCCTCTGAATCCTTGCCTGTTTTGCATGTAGTGTTTTCTCTGGCAGGAATCCTTTTACTCCATTCCTTTGCCTGGCAAATAAACTCCTACTTATCTTTCAAGATTTGTTCAAAGGCCACACTCTAAACATGCAAAGGAAGCAAGGTCCTACGAATATTTATTACAAAGAAAATTAAGGCCAGATGTTTAATTCCCCACTTACTAGTTGATATGACCTTGGGTGAGGCACTTCTTTGATTTTAAATCCCCTCTACTATTTCCCCCTCCACCGCACTTTTTTTTTTTTGTAAAACAGGAATGGGAATAGCTGCTTTGACACCCCTTTCCCAGAAAACTGAAAAGGTCAGTGAGATAAAATATTCTCTAAAGTGCAAACCATTTTACAAATTCAATTTTTCCTTGTTTTCCCATTGCTTAGAATGTTTCCCCTCTTTGTTCACCTGTGTTAGTGCAAAAGTCAGCTTTGGTGCATTCAAATACGAATTCAAACCTTTACCCGGCCCCCCTTTACCCAATTTCACTTCTGTCTGCAGCTCCCTTTTTTTGTTCTTTTATCTCCTTTTCCCCATCTCTTTCCTCTTGTCGCTTGCTTGTTTATACAGAACTTATCCGACACAGTTTGACTTTGGAGGTACATTAAACAGTTAAAAGAGGATAAGTCATTTAGTAACGCGGAGTAAAGGAATCAAAACAAAACAAAACAAACCAAAACATACAAAACTCTGCATTCTGAATTGTGAAGTTCTGGGTCCCGAGCACCCAAATTGTCAGAGTCATAAGCTAACCCCCGCAGATCGAGGGTGCATAGCTGGGCTGGGGTTCCGTCAGGAGCTCGCGCTCAGACGCGGGAACCAAGGCAGGCAGGCGCGTTGGCAGGCCCGGAATTCCTGGACCAGAGCACGGCTGGTACGAGAACTACAAGTCCCGTCGTACCCGGCGGCCAAAGCTGGTTCCGCCTCTGCTTGCCTCCTCATTCTTTCCGGTCCCTACCTGCGAGATGGCTGTCTGGGAACTGCATGGTAGCCATTATAGGAAGAACTCGCAAGATCCTCTTGGGACGCAGAGCCGGGAGCAGCTCGCGGAATGGCTCTCACGGATCGTGTGGTTGGCCCCGGCGTAGCGGAACCCTCTGTCCCACGGCCCGAGTTTCCGGGGGGACAGTCATCGTGGACGGACGCTGTGGCGCGGCGGTTTAATTCTCCGGCGGCGGCTGAAGGAGCAGGACGCGATGGTTTTGACGGGGCTCATCAGGAAACTCGGTAACAGTCAGAACCTATCCCTCACGGGATTCGCCCTCCTGTCGTTGCCACTGGCTGAAAATGGCTGTGTCACATTTCCTTTCTGGTCCCGGCTTGAGCAGGGCAGTCCCCGGGCACCCCTTTTCGGACTTGGTGTCAACGCCGCCGTGCGTAGCCCGAGAGCACCAGGGGCCCAGCTGACGGAAGCATTGGTTTCTTTCTATCTTCCTGACCCCGCCGACCCCAACCCTCTGACCCTGCGCCCCCCTCCCCCACCGCCGACCCCGGTCCAGCGTAACTGCAGTCTTGGGGCAGGTTGCGGGGGGGCGCAGGGGGCGCCGGGCAGTCGAGACGGGTTGCGAGCGGCGTGTGCCTGGCAGGTCACCAGCTGGCGGAGATCCGCGAGCGCGCGCTGCGGACCGTGCTCTGCAAGGTGGAGCTCAACCTGATCGGCGCCGCCGACCTGGCCCGGGACCGGCTGCTGTTCGTGCACCTGCTGCAGTGGTTCAACTTCCCGTCCGTCCCCCTGAAAGCGGAGGTTCTCAGCCTTCTGAACAGGCTGGTGAAGGTATGAGCGTCTTGACATAAAGAATCAAGAGGAGCGAGTGTTTCTTAGTCATTGCTTTCTGGAGCGTTTGTTGGAAAGTTCATGTAAAAAGGTTTTTGAAAAACAACCGGGGACGGTGCATTTTTAACTCCTTTGGTTAATATGGCCACGTTTCCTTTTTCTTTGCTACGGGATGCTAAATCTCACGTTGCCGCCACTGTGCTCCGAAGTGACACAGATCTTCGGAGTTCTGGTAGATTCGGGGTTTTGGCATCATCTGGGGGAGGTTAAGAGCGGTCATTCTGCTTTCCTGTGTGTTCTTTTATTTGCATGGTAAAAATTGGGCGAGTCCATGTGAAAAAGGACTTGTTTAAAGATAATGTTACAGACCACGATGAATAAACCTCACAAGGGGGTGTTTAATTTCCTTTCCTATATTTGTTTTTCAGATTTATGTTCCTCAGCATATCTTGAGAATAGTTAGTGGCCAGAGTCAGATGCCAAGTTGCAAGTTTAACCGTTCAAAACTGTCAATCGCTGTGCAGTTGTGGGGGATTTTTTTTTTTTTAAAAAGTATTTTTATTGATTTCAGAGCGGGAGAGGGAGAGAGAGCTAGAAACATCAATGATGAGAGAGAATCATTGATTGGCTGCCTCCTGCCTACCCCACACTAAGGATTTAGCCCGAAACCTGGGCATGTGCCCTTGACCAAAATTGAACCTGGGACCCTTCAATCAACACTTTATCCACAGAGCCAGACTGTCTAGGGCGAGGGTGATTCTTATTATTTTGCATCCTTTGGCTGGTTGGAGGTAGGAGAAATAGGGTGAATGTCAGGAGATAGAAGTAATAAGTAGGAATTATAGTGTTCAGTGTCTGGGTTTTTCCTCTCGTAGTTGTTTTAAATGTTTTATATCTCTATAAACCTATGTCCTATTCATGGAAGTTCCTTACTTTTGGTATTTTAGTACAAAATTTAGTTTTTAAAAAAGGAGCATCTGGTGTACCCAAAGTGCTATAAGATAAAGTCTAGAGACTTTGGTATATCCTGTTATTCACAAGATACTCTTCTTATGCTTTCAGTATTCCCCAGCAGTCCAGCATTTGATTGATCTTGGTGCAGTTGAATTCTTATCTAAACTTCGTGCTAATGTGGAGCCAAATCTACAGGCTGAAATCGATGGCATTCTGGATGGACTTTTTATTCTTCCTTCAGAAGTCCCTGCACTGTGCTCTGCATCTTACCAGACTGATCAGATTGGTAACTCTTTGGAATCATTCTGATGCATTCAGTTAAAATATAAATATACTAATGGCCTGGTGCAGGAAATTAGTGTATGTTAAAAGGGAATTAATTAGAGAAAACCTTTTAATACTCCTATTTGCCCTTTCTCTAATAGAAGTGTCAGAGATGAAAGAAAATTAGTAAAATGTCCCTCCTGTCAGAGTCTGGGGCAAGCGGAGGGACCCAGAATCAAGTCCCTGCCTACTTGTGCGCAACTCAAAATCGTGTGAGACCCAGACCTGGCTGGTCTCACCCTTGTTAAGCCTGTAGGGCAGTGGGTGCAGCCTTAGATCTCCTGGCCCAGTGTCGGGGTGGGGGGCATGGCCTCAGGTCCCATAGCCCCAGTGTGAGGGTGTGATGACCATTTGCATATTAGCTCTTTATTATATAGGATTGGTTCTATTGTTTAATTCTAATGAAAGGGACCTTAGATTAAAAAAAAATATCCCCCCCAACTTATTTTTCTTGTGTTAACTTACATGAGCTTGACCTTTTTATTCTCCTTTACCGTCAGTCAATGGAGGATACATTTGTATTTATTGTTGTTTTTTTAGAATATGTTTTTATTCATTTCAGAGAGAGGAAGGGAGAGAAAGAGAGAGAGAGAAAGAGAGAGAGAATCATCTCTCCACTGCCCCCTGCCTGGCCTCCTACTGGAGATTGAGCCTGAGCCTGAAACCCGGATTTGTGTACTGATAGGAATTGAACTGTCACCTGGTTCATGAGTCCACACCCACTTACCAAGCCACATTGGCTAGGCTGTATTTACTGCTTTTTTGGTGAAGGGGTCTAAAAGATTTTCTTTTTGTGAGACCAGTTTGACACGTTATTTCTTTAATAATAAATTTTTTTAAGCACTTGTTACCATGAGCTAGAGATTTTTCTCAATGTTTTACACTTGCCTTTTTGGATTGTTTTTCATGTAGTAGTATGTTAATATGGGCCCCAACTCATGATATTTTTATGGGATGCAATCAAAATGAGCTGCACATAGTATAGTGTATAAAATCAAAGAAACATGGATTTCAGTCCCAGTTTTGCCATTAATTTTGTCACTTTGGCTAAGGTTCTTAACAGCTTCAGCCTTTAGTTTTCTAAGCCCAAAATTGCGACAGTGAGAAAGAATATCTTACAACATTATTGTGAGGATTAAATGAGACAGTGCCTGAAAAGAGCTTAGCATGAGGCCCCAACATCTAGCAGCCATAGAGCTGTTGGTGGCTCTATTTGTGTTCTTGCTATTTTATCTCAATAGAGTACCTTGAGTATGGAAGGCATTCGAATTGATTCAAAGGAAAAAAAAAAGGCCCATAAAATTTATGTGATGGAGTGGTAAAAGTACAAAAAGTGTTTCTGCTACCACATTTTTCTGTATATCAGTGCTGTACTCCTGTTGCTGTGAGTGTTGGCACCACTGTTAACAAGAACAGTGGTGAATGCCATTTATTGACTTCTTGCATGATTGTGATTTTTAACAATGGATTGTATAATTTCTGTCTAAGACATAAAAAAAAAGTAGAATCTTAAATTGTGAATTTTCAAGGTAGTTCTTTACAGATGAGGTTAGAAGTATGGTTTAAGGCAAATGTTTAATATCTGTATTAATATTAAGAACTGTTGTGAAAACAGAAAATTAGAAAATGTAGTTTTAGCCTTTTTCTCATTCTCATTGCTTCTGCACTGCTAAATATGTAATCATGTGATAGAATCATGAAAGACAGTGAAAGATAATGCTTGACCTCTTTGACAACTTTTTTTTTTCCATGATGATTTATTGTAAAAATTACACCTTAAAAAAATAGATGTGACTTTTTAGAGAGCACAAAATGTCCATCTTGATTAATGTTTACACAGGCACATACCTGTGTGATCACCACCCAGGTCTAGGTAAGCCTCACTGTCAGCTTTATGCATAAAGTTGTGTGTCATGGTTTTTTTGTTTTTTTTTTCTTCTCATCCTCACCTGAGGATGACTTTAACAATTTTTAAAAAATATATTAATGAAAATTGTAGTGACCAGGAACTATGTAATTGGAGTACAAGAGAGGAAGGAGATGGACTTAGAAGCAGAGATGACTAGTCCTTGAATAAGTACTTTGTAATAGATTCTTCATGTACATTTTAGATATTTTCATTCTAACAAATAATTATATTAATGGTAAAAGAAAAAGGGAGAAAAAGAGCCCCCTTTATTTGAAATTGGCTCAACATTTACATTTTTTACCTTTTTAGGAGGACAGACTATTCAAAGGAAAAAAACTGGGTTATCTTTCTAGTTTTTAAAATGATTTAAAAACTCAAGAGAAAATAGTAATTTTGAAATGAGTACCTTTTACTTGTAACACATAATGAATCAATAATAATATATGCAGTAATATTTATTTTCTTTTCAGAATTGCCACAGCCACCTGAAATCTTAACGGGATATTTTCCTCAAGACAGAAGTCATTTCCAGCAAATGGAAGTGCCTCCAGCACCTGTGGGTGAGTACATGTAGGAAAGTAGATCCTGCTGACCTGGTACATCAGAAATTAATGCACTTTTACTTATTGTTGTGAAGACACATTGTGTTCAAACTCGAATGTTTTAGCACCAAGCTGGGTGTTTCAGTTTCCTCAAACTAGTTTGGGATGTAGAGTCTAAATGGTAACATTTTATGTTATTCTAACGCATTTGAGCAACTCATAGGTTGGTGGTAATGGTGGCAGTAGTACTTCCATTGTTTGTTGGACAAAAACCCTTTATCAGAGATTCTGTTGTGCACTATGCATTCCTCATCTCATTCTCTAACTCACTCAGTGTACCCTTTGTCCAGTCACTCAAGCCAAGACTCAGCGTCTTCATTTCTTTATTTATCTTTATCCCAACCTCCGCTGATTCTAGACTTTTGTTTAGAAATCTCTTCTGAGTTTTTTTGTGTCGGGCTGTGTCTGTCTCTGCTCACATGCCACCTCTTTAAAGAGACCTTCTTGAGGACTCTAGCCAGTGAACACTTTTTTAGTTTTCTTCCTAACACATATCATGATCTGAAGTTATATGTTTATTTTCTTCCTTGTTTCTGTTACAATAAGCTTAGTGATAGCTGCAAACACTGCTTTATTTCCCTGTGCAAAATGATACCAACCATGTATTAGGCACTCAGTGTATACTATTTGCATAAATGAATCTTCATAAGGACCCAATGAGATTATTATCAGTGTACGAATTTTACACCGAGGCTTAGGAAAAAATGAAGCCTTTATCCTAGGTACTCCTGCCAGTTAGGAATGGTTAAGTAATCAAGTACTTCACATTTTATTGCCTGTGTGGTTGGAAAAAAATGTGTGTTCTAGGGTATATCTGCTGACATCAGGGATTCAGTTGAACTCAATTTGGATGTTTGCTATTGAAAAGGTTCTTTAGAAACTCTCAGGTTGAATAAGCATAAAATAGAACAGAAAACTTGTTCCGCTGTTAAAATACTTCATCTTTTTCTGGAACAATTTTGTTAGGTTCATAGGGAGCTTTGGTTTTGAGATGGTAGTCCTTTGTATATGTGGCTGAGAGGCTTAAATGAGTGGCAGTGAGAGGTGTCTGAAGGGAGCAGAGTGAAGCTGCTGAAAACAATAAGGACACTTGTGGGAATGCTTTTGCAAATGATTTGCAGTGTGTGGATTAGTGATCTGCCTTGTTTTGGACACATTTTTATGTGCAGTGTAAGCTTATTCTTCCCTCCATCCACCTTTTGGTTTTTCCTGAGAAAGCAAACCCCCTTTTATGTTAGCACTTTTTAAAGACACAATTATGCTTTATTTGTGAAACTAATAATAATTATCTGAATTTAAAGATTCCATACTCTTTTCAAAGCATTAGGAACAAGGACTGTGTATCATTTGGAAGGGCTTTTGTAGATACGATTTCTCAGTGTTGCTAACTTAACTTGTATAAAATCTGCTAAAAAATGTTAAGAGAGTAGACCTTCACTGTCCTCACTTCAAGATAATAGGCAATTATGTGAGAAGTTGGAGAGGTTAACTAACTCTACTGTGATAATAATTTTGCAGTATAGATCTATTAAATTGTTAAACTTATACAATGTTAGATGTCAGTTATATCTCAATGAACCTGGGGAAATACGCCTATTAAAAATAGTTTGAACTGTGGTAGTTTAAAATTATGTTGGTTTCTCCTATATTTTTTTAAATCTTCTTTGATGTTGAAGGCATTTAATTTTCAACCTTATAGTCTTCAAGTCATCTTCAAAGAGGTTTAAATAACTAACATCATTTAGGATATTTAAACATGACTAATTAGATATAATTTGTGATTTTTATCATTTTTAATTTCTGTAATTAAAGGTCTCCAAATACCAGTTTTTTTTTAATGTTAAATTTGTGCTCTATCTTCTGGTCAGATAGTAAACTAGAAAATGTAATTGAAATTAAATGTCATGGGGGAAAAAGAAGACTCATGTAATACTTTAAACAATAAAGAATTTAAATAAATAAAAGCAACTAAATGTCATTCAGTATGGGTTTGTATTTAATGCTTCTCTAATTATAACCTATGACTTCTGTTTAAAATATGAAAAGTGTGCTCTGTTATTTATTTCGAGAGTGGATACATTTGCAGCTGGCCTTTTAGGCTTCTGTATATGTAACGTCATTAAACGTGAGCCTTTCAACATTGTCTTCTTTGATGGCATAAATTGTGCTCTTCCATTACCAGCGACTCAGACTATGAGGTGTTTGAAGTTTTCTACATTTCCTTGGCTACCCCTGACCACAACTGACAGACACGTCCTCTCCTCTAATGAAAGGTACAGTGCCTGATGTGGTTCAGCTATTTTTACTTCACTTTTAGCCTTGCACTTGGTAGTTATTACTATACAATTTAAGCAGGAAGGAAGATACAAGTGGCTGTGAATGGAGTAATGGGATAATATGCATGGTTTTCAGTATTTCAGAATGTAAGCCAGAAAATTCCTATTTGCCTCTAATCAGGCTGCATGTTGTGGCTTAAGTCTCATGTGCTTATTAGTCATCTCTGATTTACCAGTCTCCGATTGGCCATTGCTGTGCCTTTGATTAGTAAAAATGGAGAAATTAAACATAAATGCAGTTTTTTTAGTAGGCAATATATTTATTTAAAATTGGGCTTTGTGATAGGTTAGGGACCACTGATCTTATGTAATGGATATTAATTGGTCATTACCTCCAACCCCAACATAGGCAGTTGATATATAGAAATTGGGAGAGTATCGTAATGTCTAGTTTCTTTTTTTTTTCTGAAACTTTAATTTCTGTAAATACTACAAAAAATGATAAAAAAAAAACCCACCATTCCTCATTCTAGCAAGTTGGTCTTTATTTTCCAGATTTTTGTGTGCCCGTACGCACAAATCTGGAAAATAAAGACCAACTTGCTAGAATTAGGGTCAGAGACAGGAAGATGCTGTGAAATAATTTTTGCTGATGGCACTTCTGAGGCCTCAGTAAACTCTCTTGAACAACATATTAAAGAAGTAGCTGCACATGGGGTAAGGGATAGGACGGACATGATCTGGCAATTCTGAGTCAGGCCCTAAGAGAGAGAGAGATGCTGTCCAGTGCATACCTATGGGTGGGGGATGGTGGATGGTGGACTGGAGCTGGGCTGAGAGAGGGGGTTGATTTCTTGGGTTGGAGGGTAAACCACTGCTACATCCCTAGGAGAAAGAATATTGTCTGAGAACTTGAGGGATATCCTCTGTACAGGATAAGAGGAGCCCTCCAGCTTGAGTCACCTAGAATAGAGAAGAGCAGTAAGGAGCCTAATTCCTATAATTAAACTCTATAGTTACTGTTATTTTTTTCCTGTCTTATTTCTTAATTCACATAACAGATGGTATTGAATTCTGTGCCCCTTGACTCCTTAATCTCATTTAGCAGCATTGTGATAGGCTCTGGGCATACCATCTTGAGGAGGGTCTAGTGGGGGTACAAAGGCCACAGTTGACACAGCAGCAGATCTAGTATAGGGCTGTGGAAGAAGCACCTGCCCACAGTTGTTTATTGTTTAGGGACCAGATCAAGAAATGCTTCCCAGGGGAAGCGATGTCTTGTCTGAGACCTGGAGGATATGAGTAGAGTCATTTGCTACTCAGTGACTTAGAATCTGGGATAGGTAAACTCTTCTTAAAAATAAATAATGCTCTTTTGTAGCTCTTTAAGAAGTAGTAACCACACTTTGATCTGGAACACCTGTGAACTATTGAAGGACGTTATCATGCAAGATTTTCCTGCTGAGATTTTCCTTCAAAGGCCGAAAATTGTTCAGGTGTGTATGCACTTTCATTGTTTTAGGTTTTGAAATAGAGAACTTTTGGAAGGAAACAAAATTTGCAACATAGCAGTCCTTGGGAAAGAATTGTGCACTACTATATTTAAAGGATAAAGTGCTTAAGCCACTTGTTCTCTGACTTATTTGGATAGTGGTAGTTCTTCTGATAGGAGGCAGTCTCATTTGACACATGTAATCCAATTTGGCCACTCTGAATTTACCACTTCTGGGTCACCTAAAGGGTGAATACTACTGGACTTTGGAAGTTGAGGTTAGGCAGCAGGAACCCTCCTAACATTAAGAATAGCTTGTTCTCTGATTATGATACGTGTTAGGCACAGTGCTGGATGCTAAGGAAATGTGATAGCAAGCAATGAAGATGGGTTCTTTGCAGTCTGGTCTGTTGCTTCTGCAGCAGAGGCATTGGGAGGCAGGCTTGTACAGTTAGAGGCATCAGGACCCAGGCTTGTACAGCATAGGCATTGGGATCCAGGGCTGGAATTGGGGCTTATCTGCTGCTCCACAATCACAGGGTTGAAAATCATTCCAGTGAATGGCAGTTATTAATCCATACTGTGGCCGCTGTCAAATGATAGCAGAGGAAAAGCTATTAATTACCAACTCTTGACTTAGCTATTTGAGATATGGAAACCTTGATGTGTTTTTAAAAAGTACTGTGAAACTTCATGTCCTGAATGGGGAGTAATGTCTAATATTTGTGTTCTCTCAGAATAGGTACTCACCTAACAGGTTTTAGATGTAAGCAATACTGACTATTCTATTCACATTTAATTTTATTTTGACTCATATTCTTGTATTATGCCGAATCACTTTTGCCCATTTCTGTTTCTTGTCTTACAAATATTTGGCAACTTATTTGCTTTGATTATTCATTTAACCTTCCTTTAGTTTCACATGCTCCTTTGAAGTTGAGCACTTGGTTCCCATGATCATTTTCATGGTTCTTCTTCATTTCAGGGCCTTTTCTCTCTGCTGAAGCTGGCCTTCGGAGGTGAGGGGACACCTCGGTTGGCACTGCAGGCAGTGTCCTGCTTGCAGCAGCTGTGCATGTGTTTACGACACAGACTTCACTTTTACCGAGATCCAGGCTTTTTCTCTAGCAAACAAGGTATTTATGTTTATTTATCCATTTGTCACTTGTGGTCTTTGCAGATTCTTCTGAGAAAAAACCCCATTATACATTCTGTTAGGAATTACTGTATGTAAATTGTCACAAGGTAAACTACCATTCCTCATTCTTCAGCTAATGATCACCCTTGAAAACACACTGTGAAAACAAAGTGTTGTTGGAAGCCAGGAACTAGGATTCTGAGCCTAGCTGTTTGGGTATTTTATTTAATTTTAATTTTTTTTTATTAATGTATTACATGTATACATATCTTCCCATTACCCCCTTCCCCCCACCCCCCACAAACTCCCATGCATACCCTAACGCCCTAGTGTCTTGTGTACATTGGTTATGCTTATATGCATGCATACAAGTCCTTCGGTTGATGTCTTATCTACCATACCTCTCCCTAACCTTCCTGCTGTAATTTGACAGTCTGTTTGATGCTTTACTGCCTCTGTATCTATCTATTTGTTCATCAATTTATAATGTTCTTTATTATCCATAAATGAGTGAGATCATGTGATGCTTCTCCTTCATTGACTGGCTTATTTCACTAAGCATAAAGCTCTCCAGTTCCATCCAGGTTGCTGAAAATGGTAAGAATTCTTCCTTTTTTACGACAGCATAGTATTCCATTGTGTAGATGTACAATAGTTTTCTGATCCACTCATCTGCTGATGGGCACCTAGGCTGTTTCCAAATCTTAGCTATTGTAAATTTTGCTGCTATGAACATAGGGGTGCATAAATCTTTTCTGATTGGTGTTTCTACTTTCTTAGGATATATTCCTAAGAGTGGGATTGCTGAGTCAAATGGGGGTTCCATTTTTAGTTTTTGGAGGAACCTCCATACTGTTCTCCTCAGTGGAGGTACCAGTTTGCATTCCCACCAGCAGTGCTCTAGGGTTCCTTTTTCTCCACATCCTCGCCAACACCTGTATTTGTTGATTTGTTGATGATTTGTCATTCTGACAGGTGTGATGTGGTATCACATTGTGGTTTTGATTTGCATCTCTCGAATAATTAGTGACTTTGAGCATGTTTTCATGTGTCTCTTGGCATTCCTTCTGTTTTCTTTCAAAAATATTCTATTTAGGTCCGTTGCCCATTTTTTTATTGGAACATTAATCTTCCTTTTATTGAATTGTATAAATTGGCTGTAGATGTTGGAGATTAAACCTTTATCAGTGATAACATTTGGAAATATGTTCTCCCATACAGTGGGCTTTCTTGTTGTTTGTTAATGGTTTTTGCTGTGCAAAATTTCTTATTTTGATGTAGTCCCATTTGTTTATTTTCTCTTTAGCTTCCATTGCCCTTGGAGCAGTATCAGTGAAGAAGTTCCTTCAGCATATGTCTGAGATTGTGCTGCCTGTGGATTCCTCTAGTATTTTTATGGTTTCCTGTCTAATGTTTAAGACTTGTATCCATTTTGAGTTTATTTTTGTGTATGGTGTAAGTTTGTGGTCTAGTTTCATTTCTTTTCATCTATCTGTCCAATTTTCCCAACTCCATTTATTGAAGAGACTGTCTTGACTCCTTTGTATGTTCATGCCTCCTTTGTCAAATATTAATTGAGCATAGTGGTTTGGGTCAATCTCGGGATTCTCTATTCTATTCCATTGGTCTATATGTCTGTTCTTGTGCCAGTACCAGGCTGTTTTGAGAACAGTGGCTTTGTAATACAGCTTGAAATCTGGTATTGAGGTTCCACCTACTTTATTCTTCTTTCTCTGAATTGCTGTGGCTATTTAGGGTCTTTTTTTATTCCAGATGAATCTTTGGAGAATTCTTTCTAGGTCTGTGAAATATGCCATTGGTATTTTAATGTGGATTGCATTGCATCTATAGATTGCTTTGGGTCAGTGGTTCTCAACCTGTGGGTCGTGACCCCTTTGGGGGTCGAACGACCCTTTCACAGGGGTCGCCTAAGACTATTGGAAAACACCTATTTCCCATGGTCTTAGAAACAAACACACCGCTCCTCGGTGTAGCAAAATGTAGCAATGTAGTTGACTGTTGTCATATTAAAACTGTTACCCATGCTACACCACAATTCAAAACAAAATTTCATTTATTTGTAATTAGAAATAAATATTTCACAATATATAATTACATATTGTTTTTGTGATTAATCCCTCTCCTTTAATTATGTTCAATTTGTAACAACGAAAATACATCCTGCATATCAGATATTTACATTACAGTTCATAACAGTAGCAAAATTACAGTTATGAAGTAGCAATGAAAATAATTTTATGGTTGGGGGTCACCACCACATGAGGAGCTGTCTTAAAGGGACTCAGCATTAGGAAGGTTGAGAACCACTGCTTTGGGTAGTATGGACATTTTAATGATGTTGATTCTTCCAATCCATGAGCAAAGTATGCTCTTCCATCTGTTTACTTCTTCCTCTATTTCTTTTTTCAGTGTCCGGAAGTTTTCTGCATATAGGTCTTTTACCTCCTTAGTTAAATTTATTCCTAGGTATCTTAATATTTTTGATATGATGGTAACTGGAATTGCTTTTTTAGTTTCTCTTTCTGCAAGTTCACTATTAGTGTATAGAAATGCCATAGATTTCTTGGTATTAATTTTGTATCCTGCTATATTGCTGAATTCATTTATTAAGTCTATTAGTTTATGGATGGAGTCCTTCGGGTTTTTTATGTACAGTATCATGTCATCTGCAAATAAGGACAGCTTTACTTCTTCTTTTCCAATTTGGATGCCTTTTATTTCTTCTACTTGTCTAATTGCAATGGCTAATACTTCCAGTACTATGTCGAACAGGAGTGGTGAGAGTGGGCATTCCTGTCTTTTTCCTGTTCTCAGGGGAAATGGTTTTAGTTTTTGCCCTTTGAGTATGATGTTAGCTGTGGGTTTTTCATAGATGGCTTTTATGATATTGAGGTATGAACCTTCTAGTCCCACCTTGCTGAGAGTGTTTATCAAGAAAGGGTATTGGATTTTGTCAAAAGCTTTTTCTGCATCAATTGATATGACTATGTGATTTTTATCTCTCAGTTTGTTTATGTGATGTATCACGTTTATTGATTTGCAAATATTGTACCATCCTTGCATTCCTGGGATAAATCCTACTTGGTCATGGTGTATGATCTTTCTGATTTACTGCTGGATCCGATTTGCTGGAATTTTGTTAAGGATTTTGGCATCTATGTTCATGAGGGATATTGGCCTGTAATTCTCTTTCATTGTGTTGTCTTTGTCTGGTTTTTGTATTAGGGTGATGCTGGCTTCATAGAAGGTGTTTGGAAGTGTTCCTTCATCTTGAATTTTTTGGAATAGTCTAAGGAGGATAGGTTTTAGTTCTTCCTTGAATGTTTGGTAAAACTCTCTTGTGTAGCCATCTGGACCTAGACTTTTGTTTGCTGGAAGCTTTCTGATGACTGCTTCAATTTTTTCCATAGTTGTTGGGCTATTGAGATGTTTCTGTTCTTCCTTGTTGAGTTTTGGAAGGTTATATTTTTCTAGGAATATGTGCATTTCCTCCAGGTTGTCCAGTTTGTTGGAATAGAGTTGTTCATAGTATTTTTTTTTAACAATCCTTTGTATTTCTGAGGGGTCTGTTGTTATTTCCCCTCTTTCATTTCTGATTTTGTTTATTTGAATCCTCTCTCTTTGCTTCTTGTTGAGCCTGGCTAGAGGTCCATCAATCTTGTTTATCCTTTTGAAGAACCAGCTCTTGGTTTTGTTGATCTTTTGAATTGTTTCTTTGATCTCTGTGTCATTTATCTCTGCTCTGATCTGTACTGTTTCCTTCCTTCTGCTTACACTGGACTTTTCTTGTTGCTCTTTCTAGCTCTTTGAGTTGAAGAGTAAGGTAATTTATTACCATTGTTTCTTGCTTTTTGCAGTAAGCTTGTAGAGCTATGAACTTCCCTCTTAAGACTGCTTTCACTGTGTCCCATAGATTTTGCATTGTTGTATTTTCATTGTCGTTTGTTGCCATGATGTTTTTTATTTCTTCTTTGATCTCTCTGGTTACCCAGTCATTGTTTAATAGCATGCTGTTTAGTCTCCATGTTTTTGATTTCTTTGTATTGGTTTTATGGTAGTTGATTTATGCCATTATGATCTGAGAAAATGCTTGATATGATTTCTATCTTCTTGAATTTGAAGAGACTTTGCCTATGACCCAACATATGGTGTATCTTTGAAAATGATCCATGTGCACTTGAGAAGAATGCATATTCTGTGGCTTTGGGGTGAAATGTTCTGAAGATGTCAATTAATTCCATCGGTCTAGTGAGTCATTTAGGATTGATGTTTCTTTGTTGATATTTTGTTTAGAGGATTTGTCCAGTGGTGACAATGGGGTATTAAAGTCTTCTACTGTGATTGTGTTGCTGTCAATCTCTCCCTTGATATCCTCCAGGAATATTTTTATGTACTTAGGTGTTCCTGTATTGAATACATATATGTTTACCAGAGTTATTTATTTATTTATTTTTTAATATATTTTATTGATTTTTTACAGAGAGGAAGGAAGAGGGATAGAGAGTTAGAAACATTTATGAGAGAGATGCATTGATCAGCTGCCTCCTGCACACCCCCCACTGGGAATGTGCCCACAACCAAGGTACATGCCCTTGACGAGAATCGAACCCAGGACCCTTCATTCTGCAGGCCGACGCTCTATCCACCGAACCAAACCTGTTTCGGCCAGAGTTATTTCTTGTTCGATTACTCCCTTTAATATTATGAAGTGGCCTTCCTAATCTTTTGTTATGTCCTTCACTTTGAGATCTAATTTGTCAAATATAAATATTGCAACCCCAGCTTTTTTTTTTTTTTTTTCATTTTCATTTGCTTGAAAAACCATCTTGCATCCCTTCACCCTCAATCTGTGTGCATCCTTTTTTCTGAGGTGGGTTTCTTGTAGGCAGAGGATATATGGGTCATGTTTTCTTATCCAGTCCGTTACCCTATGTCTTTTGAGTGAGCATTTCATCCATTCACATTTAAAGTTATTAGTGATAGGTACTTATTTGTCACCATGTTTATTCTTTACCCTGTGTTCCTTCTTCGCTTTCTATTTCTTTCCTTTCTTTTTTTTTAGAGCAGACCCTTTAACATTTCTTTTTTTTTTTTTTAAATATATTTTATTGATTTCTTACAGAGAGGAAGAGAGAGGGATAGAGAGTTGGAAACATCGATGAGAGAGAGACATCGATCAGCTGCCTCCTGGATGCCCCCTAACCAGGATACATGCCCTTGACCTGAATCGAACCCGGGCCTTCCAGTCCGCAGGATGATGCTCTATCCACTGAGCCAAACCAGTTTCGGCCCTTTAACATTTCTTGCATTGCTGGTTTGGTGGTAACAAATTCCCTTAGCCCTTTTTTGTCTGTGAAGCTCCTGATTTCACCTTCAATTTTGATGGAAAGCCTTGCTGGGTACAGAATTCTTGGATTCTGATCCTTTGCATGACTTTTTATATTTCATTCCATTCCCTTTTGGCCTGATGAGTTTCTGTTGAGAAATCAGCTGCTAGTTTGATGGGGATTCCTTTGTAGGTAACTTTCTGTCTCTCTGGCTGCTTTTAAGATTCTTACTTTGTTGTTGATGTTTGCCATTTTAATAATAATGTGCCTTGGTGTTGTTCTTTTCGAGTTCATTTTGCTTGAGACTCTGAGCTTCTTGGATTTGTGTTTTTTTTCTTCCCTTTATCAGGGAAGTTTTCTGCCATTATTTCTTCAAACAGGTTTTCTATTCCTTGCTCAGTTTCGTCTCCTTCTGGGACCCATATTATGCGCTGTTGTTTTGTTTAGTGTTATCCCAAAGTTCCCTTAGGCTCTTCTCCTGCTTTTTAATTTTTTTTCCTAGAAGCTGCTCTAATTGAATTTTTTTTTTTGTCTTCTAGCTCACTGATGCAGTCCTCTGCTTCTTCTAGTCTACTTTTGGTGCTTTCTATTGAGTGCTTTACAGCAGCGATGTCATTTTTCATTTCTTCTTGATTCTTTTTCATTTCCTCTTGGTTCTTCTTCATTTCCTCTTGGCTCTTACTTATGTTGTCAAATTTGTCTTCCATCCTTTTCAGCCACCTTATGACCATTTCTCTGAACTCTTTCTCTGGCAGGTTGGTTGCCTCCATTTTGTTTATTTCCGTATCTGGTGATGCTTGCTTTTCTTTCATGTGTGGGCTGTTTCTTTGTCTGCCATGGTCTCTCTTCTCCCGGCGTCTGGTTATGTAGTTCTCTCCCTCCTGCGTTGATTTAAAGGCACAAAATACAACACAACCAGGTACAATGCACAAAACACTGAACAGAAATGTATTCACAATGTTAATAAGCACAAATAAGGTGACCACCAGAGAGACTAATTAGGGGAAAGTAAAAAAAAGAAGGAGAGAGAAAAGAGGAAAAAAGAAAAGAAAGAAGTACCAAAATGAAATTGGGAGAAGGGAGAAAAAAGGGGAAAAAAACAAGAAGAAAAAAAAGTAAGAGAGAAAAGAAAGAGAATAAGAAAGAAAAGGAGAACAAATTATATATATGAGGAGAAAACTCTAATAGAACAGCCACTAACTTTAACAAATGCAGGAAACAAGTACCTGGAAATTTATACAAACTACAAATAACAACTAAGATTAAGGGAGCGAGGGAAAAACAGAGATAAAAAAACAAAACAAAGTAAACAAAAACCAAAATAAAATGAGTAGAAAGAGCAAAAATAATATCCCAAAAAGTATAAAAAATCGATATAATCAATGTTCAAGCAAACAACAACAAAAGGTCATAGAGAAAAACAATTGTTTGGATATTGAAGACAGAGAAGAGACAGGTGTCTCTGGACTTGGAGTAGGGAATTGGAAATTAGATATATAAGTGGGGTGAAATTTTAACTGGGTAAAAAGAAAGAATAGGAAAAATCTAAAGAAGGAAAAGGGTTAGAGAAATGAGACAACAAAATGGGAAAAGTTAGGAAGAGTGATGGCATAAAGGTAGAGTTGAGATAGGATAAAATGATGCTAAAGGAAAGATGAAAATAGAATGTAGAATTCTAATCCCAAAGTAAAATAAAGAGAAAATAAAATGACACTTCTTTTTTTCCCCAAAAAGGTAAAATAGTAGTAGTAATGATACTGTTTGAAAATAAAAATGTAGTAATTAAAAACGTAAAATCAATTAAGGAAAAAAATTAGTTTTTTAATTAAAAGATGAAAAAAAAAAGAATAGAATGTGCAGTAGTGAAGGCCATTCACTTCCTCTATTGTTCTGTTTGGCACGCCTGTTTTTCAGTCCGATAGTATTACAGTTCCTTGCGTTCCACTGCTGCTCAGTGTTGTAAGCCAGTCCTGGCTTTTAAGCAGGTGATGTGTCTTAATCTCTTTATTCTTTAGTGATTATACAAGAGTCAATTTGTGAGTCATCCCCTGGGTGGCAGTGTTTCGGGATTGAGCTTTGAGACTATAGGTCCTCTCTAGTCTGTGCTTAGATCCTGCTTTCCCTGTGGTACTCAATACCGGTTTGTGGGAGTTGGTTGCCCCAGAGCTGGTTCTCTGATGATTATTCCACTCTCTGATCTCCAGGTTCCAGAAAAACAACTTTCCTCTGCAGTCTCTTAGGATGCCTCCTATTGTGTGATCCTGTGTATTGGACTTTGCAATCAGAAAAAAGGATCTGAAGAGGAAAAAGTGCAAGCCTGCACAGTCCTTTTTCTCTGCTTCTGTTGAAGCAGTTGGCATACTTTAATAACTCCCAGGCTGTCCTTCAAAATAAGTTGCTTTCTAGGGATCTCCTCTGTTAATAGCTCTGAGGGACCCCTTCCACATTCAGGGATCATGCCCTGCCCAACATCCATGGATTGCACCTTTCCCCCAGTCAAGTTCCCACAGTGTGTGCGTCTCTCTGTTCTGCAGAACCAGAGATCTCACCTTATCCCAGGCGAAATCTGACTTTTCCATGTTACTTGTAGAGCTCCTCTGAATCTTAGTGTTTGTGTCTACTGGGGAGCAGTGTTCTGGGTCTCGTAGCTGTTCGGTGGGTTCCACAGCTGTAGCTTTTCAGGCTTCCGTAAACATCCACTTTCCCCTGCAAGATGGCACAGCCTCCGTGTTCACGCTGGTGGTTCCAGGAGAAAAAACCCCATGGCATTGGGGCTGCTTGATCATGGGAGCCCCGTCCAGGAGTTCCCCACCTTCTCCTGGAGAATAACTGTCCCATAACTCGCCAACAAATGCTCCCAGTGCGACCCTCAGCTATTCTCTTTGGCTGCTCAGTGACAAGGCTCTGGACATGTCCATTTTTTTTTTTTCCTTTTTTTTTTCTGTTTGGGTATTTTAGCAAATTATATGTTGTGTTAATAAATTGTTTGGATTGAAAAATACTGATTTTTATATTATGACAGTTATTTTTATGCAACTTTTGATGTCAGAGTTTATATTATCATAGTGCCTGACTTTTCATGGAAAAAGCACCACCTAATGGACGAATATAGTACTAGGCTGGCTTTCTCAAAATTTTACAACTTACTGGTAGTATATCAGGGCACTTATGCCTTATGCATTGAAAGTCAAATACTAAGTTAGAGTTATTAGTGATTATGTTTCACCATTAATTCCTCCTGCAGCCCCTGGTAACCTCCAGTCCAGTGATTTTTGCCAGTCTGACAAAAAAACGGGTATTGTTTTGATTCATTCACATAGGATGGCTGTTGTTGTGTTGGCTGTTGTCATTTTTTTATTTGAGAATCTAAGGGAAAAGAGGTACCCTAACTAAGTATTCAGGTATAACAAATTTAAAATTTTTTTTGTGGCACACTAGTTGAAAATTGCTGCTCTAGTCTATTGAGTTTGTGTATTCTAAGTACCTTATACAAGTGTAAGCCATACAAGGGGAACCTGGCTTATTTCACTTAGCATAATATTTTCAAGGTTCATCCACATTATAGCATGTTCCAGGACTTTTTTTTTATGACTAAATAATTTTCCATTCTATGTATATGCCACATTTTGTTTACTCACTCATGTGCTGATGGACTCAATGTTCTTACCTTTTTTTTATTGTGAATAATGCTTCTGTAAACATTGGCATATCTGTTCAAGTCCCGTTTTTGATTCATTTGGGTATATATCTCAGAGTGCAATTGTTGGGTCATATGTTAATTCTATGTTTCACTTAGGGACAACCATACTGGCAGGGAAGGGCAGTTAGGGGTGACCAGGCCAGCAGGGGAAGGCAGTTTTACATTCCTACCAACAATTTATGAAGTTTCCAGTGTCTCCACATCTTACCAACACTTGTTACTTTCTTTTTTTAAAAAAATATATTTTATTGATTTTTTACAGAGAGGAAGGGAGAAGGATAGAGAGTTAGAAACACTGATGAGAGAGAGACATTGATCAGCCACCTCCTGCACACCCCCTACTGGGGATGTGCCCGCAAGCAGGATACATGCCCTTGACCGGAATCGAACCTGGGATCTTTCAGTCCACAGGCCGATGCTCTATCCACTGAGCCAAACCGGTTTCGGCAATTTTCCTTTTTTTAATCATAGTCATCCTAGTAGGTGTGAAATGATACCTCATTGTGGTTTTGATTTGCATTTCCCTCCTAACTATTGATTAATGACTAATGATTCTTCTTGTGCTTGTTGGTCTTTTATACATCTTACTAGAGGCCAAGTGCACAAATTCATGTATGGGTGGGGTTCCTCGGCCTGGCTGGTGATCAGGGCTGCAGGAGATTGGCCAGCTGGCCCTTATAGGGGCTGATTGGGGCCAGCCAGCTGAGGGGGAGAGGCTGTGGGAGGTTGGCTGTGGGAGTGCAGGGGGCAGCTCCTGCATTGAATGTCTGTTCCCTAGCAACCAGTCATTTGGTTGTTCAATCATTTGGTTGCTTAGGCTTTTATATACTAGTATATAGATTTGGAGAAATGTTGAAATCCATTGCCTATCTTTAAATTAGTTTTTTGTTGTTGGGTTTTAAGAGTTCTTAATATATCTTGGTTATTAAATACTTATCTATATGTATTATATATATATGTGTGTGTGTGTGTGTGTGTGTGTGTGTGTGTGTATACATACATACACATACATACAGAGGTAACATACAAATTATGCTGGGATGCCAAACTGGTCATGACCAAATCAGGAGGAGGGTCCTGATGCGGGCCCAGAGCCTGAGAGAACAATAGACAGGGTGGCCTCGGAGCTGGAGAGAACAACACGCAGGGAGGCTGGCCCCCAGCCTCATCCCCGCAGCTGTGACGCTGGGCTGCTGGGGTGGAAAGGGGGGCCGGGTTCAATTCTAATCAAGGGCATGTACCTATGTTGCAGGCTCCTCCCTGGCTGGGGCCCAGGTCAGGGCTCATGTAGGAGGCAACCAATTGAAGTGTGCCTCTCACATTGATGTTTTTTTGTTTTTCCCTCTCTCTTCCACGCTCTCTAAAAATCAATGGAAAATAACCTCATGTGAACATAAAAAAAGAAAGAAATGTCGTATCCTATGAAAAAGACATCTTGAAAATGCCTAAAGAAAGATGTCATTTTTTTGTGGTGAAGGGACTGGAGTCTGTGTTGATGAAAACACTTTGGTGGCTGTGGCGGTTGCCAGTGGCAGCAGCAGCGGGGTGCTAGGGGTGGTACCTTTCCCTCATCAGCCTGGTTGCCTCCTACAGAAGGAGGCCAGACTGCAGCTTAGGCCCGCTCCCCACCTAAGCCATTAATAGGACATCCCCAAGGGCTCCCAGAGTGTGATAGGGGGCAGGCTAGGCTGAGGGAACCCCCCCACCAGTGCACAAATTTTGTGCACTGGGCCTCTAATCAGATAAATAATTTGCAAATACTTTCTTCCATTCTGTAGGTTGTTACTTTTTTCATAATGTCGTTTGTTTGACTCATGGGACTTGTTTTTTATTTTTACATATATGTTTTATTGATTTTTTTACAGAAAGGAAGGGAGAGGGTTGGAGAGTTAGAAACATAGATGAGAGAGAAACATCCATCAGCTGCCTCCTGTGCACTCCCCACTGGGGATGTGCCTGCAATGAAGATACCTGCCCTTAACTGGAATTTAACCTGGGATCCTTCAGTCTGCAGGTTGACGTTCTATCCACTGAGCCAAACTGGTTAGGGTGTCATGGGACTTTTTAATTGTGAGGAAGTCCAGTTTATGTTTTCTTTGGTTGTTTGTGCTTTTGGTAATATTTAAGAATTCATTGCCAAATTCAAGTTTATGAAGATTTATCCATACCTATCTATACTAGAGGCCCGGTGCATGAAATTCATGCATGAGGAAGGGGGGTTGTCCCTCAGCCCAGCCAGCACCATCTCCAATCTGGGATCCCTTGAAGGATGTCCAAGTACCCGTTGGACATCCCTCTCACAATCCAGGACTGCTGGCTCCAAACTGGTCATCTGCCTCTGCCTGATTGCCCCTAACTGCTTCTGCCTGCTAGCCTGATCACCCCCTAACCACTCCCCTGCCATCTTGATCGACACCTAACTGCTTCCCTGCTGGCCTGATTACCCCTAACTGCCTTCCCCTGCTGGCCTGGTCACCCCTAATTGCCCTTCCCTGCCAGTCTGGTTGTCCCTAACTATCCTCCCCTACAGGCCTGGTCACCCCCTACTGCCCTTCCCTGCTGGCGTATTTACCCTTAACTGCCCTCCCCTGCTAGCCTGGTCACCACTAACTGCCCTCCCCTACAAGCCTGCCCCCCTTCCCCAACTATCCTCTCCTGCAGGCCTGGTCTCTCCCAACTGACCTCCCCTGAGGGACTGGGTTCCACTCCCCCAAATGTCCTCCCTTGCAGGCCTGGTTTCCCCCAACTGCCCTCTCCTGCTGGCCTGGTCTTTCCCAACTGCCTTCCTCTGCTGGCCCAGTCACCCCTAAATGCCCTCCCTGTTGGCCTGATTGCCCACAACTGCCCCCCTCTGCAGGCCTGGGTCCCCCCCGCCCCCTGCAAACTGCTCTCCTTTACTGGCCTGGTCTGCCTCAACTGCCCTCTGCCAGTGTGGTCACCCCCAACTGCCCTTCTCTGCTGGCCTGGTCACCCCTAATTGCCCCCAACTGCCCTCTGCAGACCATTTTGTGGTGACCATCTTATGTCCACATGGTGGCAGCCATCTTTGACCATATGTGGGCAGCCATCTTGTATCTTGGAGTGATGATCAATTTGTATATTACTCTCTTAGCTTTAGGATTTTAACTCTCATATTTAGATTATTGATCCATTTTGAGTTAGTTTTTGCATATGGTTTGACATGGGTTTCTTGGGGAGTTTTCAGCAGAGAGGATGTGATCTGATGTACTGCCTTGGCAATCTTATGTCATAAGTGAATAGTGTTGACTAGAAGGCTTCGTATAATCAGACTAGATAGAAACCTAGATGTGTTGAGTGAACACTTGCAGGAAAGGTTGACCTTTGTTTTTGTATTTACCCTACAAAAGCATTCCTACTACCTTAATTTTATTAGAAATATTACATAATCAGTAATCTGTCTCTACTAAGAGATGATTTTCTTCTTTTTTTCCTCCCTCTAGATACAGTTTCCCAAAATTCCTCTTTGTCTTATTGCTATGAAGTAAGAGTTACTCATCATTCTCAGAACCCTTCTCCAGGAAGCAGCAGCCCCCGACCTTCTGTGGTTGGACGCACAGGCCAGCGCCCTAGAGGAGATGGCCAGGATTGGGATGCAGTGTCGTCCAGGTGATTGTGGGAAAGCCTGGTTAGCTTGTATGTGGGTTTTAATTTCACAGAGAGATCATTATTTTCCTCTGTCTTCTCTTTTGTAACATTAGCTCAGTAATCTCCTTGGATTAAACCAGTGGCTTTCATACCTTTTTGATCACGACCCACAGAAAGACATAAATATTATATTACAACTCTGTACTCAGCACACAAGCATGCATTCCTCATGTAGATTTTCACTCCTAAGTGTCAACTTCCTCATGGGGCCTTTCAGAGCTTGAGAGAACTTGGCCATATTTTGGGGATGTTTGAGGTATGGAAATTGAAGAAGTGATAGAACGAGTTCTGCATGTCCAGTAGCATTAGTGTACCTCTGTGACTCAGGTTCACTTGTGAATGACATTAAAAGTCAAAATTTTAGGGTCTTTGCAAATATAAGTTGAGGCCTTCTATACATATTTATCCCCACTCTACCACTTTACACTCAAAGTAAAGATCTTTTTATAAAGAAAGCCAACATAGATGGGATGTTTCATTTTTTGGTGTATTTTAAAAAACTATGTGATTTTGAATATACTAACTGAAGTAGTCTATTTTTCATGTTTTTTCTAGCACTTTCTAGCATTCTTCAGTTATTAACATTGGCTTACTTAGAATATTTGGTGGAAATGACAGAAAATTTAATCAACTATATGAACTATCTTGTTTTGACCTTATGAGTTAATTTCAGAAGAACTTAGCAATGAATTTTTTGCTTTACTTAAATGAACAGGCAATCTTTGCTAATGCTCATTTTTACTGCATGAATGTTGACACATTTCTAGAACATCAGTTTGTAAAGCAAAATAGAAAGGCCATTTTGGTTTCATTTGCAATTTTGAGCCATGTTGATGGAATTTAATGCCATGACTTCATCATGGTTTCTACAAATCAAACCAGAACTGTTACATGAAGGATTAGACTCATGTTCAACCTAAGGCGCCCAGTGCACCCATCACAGAAGTGCAGTCCATCTGTCTGTGGGCCGTCTCTTTATTCAGGGATTGTCCTGTTTTTTTTCATAGTGGGAGTAGCAGTCATGTGCATTTGAACTCCAGGATTTCCATCCCCTCACCTTTGGATGTGGCACACATCGACCTGCCTGAGCTGGAGACGGAAGACACGCTGCAGCTGCAGTTCCAGCAGCTCAGCCTCCCCCAGTTCTGTGTCTGCCTCCTGGAGTCCACAGTGCCTCTCTTGAGAACAGGTCTGTTGTTTGTGAAATTATAGTACTTTTTTATGTAATCTGTGATTGTTTTTACTGTTTTCTGGTACTCTTATTTTTCTTTTTTTCACCTTCTATCTGTGCTGGGACCTTTAGACTCTGCATTTATTGGGGAACAAATTCTTAAGAAAATACAGCCTTTTTTATTTCTCAATTAAATGTGGTGCCATGGAGTATCACCTTCCATCTGTGGCTATTTGTACACAGGCTTCACTCTGTGTGGCTGCTTTAAATGTAATCACTAAGAAATCCATGCAACTGCAGTCATTTAGAGAAGGTGAGCCGTACAAATAGACCAGAATAAAAAAAAAAACTGTGGCTTTTGCTTCTTAGGAACTTTTTGTTTTGCTCTTAGTTCAATCTTTTTATTCGGTTGTTACTTAAGCTATGAACATGTTAGAAACATACCTACAACTGGATTCTTACCTATTTTCTTTCCAAGGTACTAGGTAAAGTTGCAAAGGTGTATTGTAATATATACACTGGAATATAGTTGTAAATGTTAGTGACGAGTGATAGGAAGATACCAAAATGGTGAGTGGCGGACAGTCTAGCAATCAAATAACAGTTACTATGAGTTGAGTTCTTTGGTTTCATGTGCATTATTTCATGCTCACTTCACATTAGCCTACTTTATCCTTCCATTGTGGTAGTTCTGCTTCTATCTCCATGTCACAAATCAGGAGTTATTCAGAAACTAGTCCAAGGTCAGACAGCTAAGAACAGACTTGATCCAAGGTTCTTCTTAAGCCAAAGTCCACTCTCTGAAGCACTTTGCATTTTGAAAGTAAAGAAAGATTTGGAAGCAATAATGATTTTTATTCTCTAAATATATACATTTTTAGTAATTGATAAACTTTTTGAGATATAAAAGAAGATGAACAAGTTTTGCCTTTTTTCATTTTTATTGGCTGAGTAAAGAACATACCACATTCTAATAGTTCTTTAAGTCCTATGACTACTCTTTGCCTGCTTGAGCATGATGGGGAGCAAAGTGGGAGGTAGGTATTTGTTTAGAAAGTATTAAAATTTTTATTTTATCCTGAGGAAAACTGTACACCTAACTTGACAGAGTGACTTTGCTTCTGGGAGTTAGGATACACAGTAACTCAGGTACCAATAATGTGGTGAAGGAAAATCTGAACTTGGCATTATAAAATTGGGAGAGAGAGAGATGAACTTGGCATTATAAAGTCCTAGGAACCCAGCGCGTGGTGCCGCTACCCTCGAGGTGCTGGCCCGGCCCTGCCTCCCTCTCCAGCCCTTGAAGCAGCCTTGGCCATTGCTGATCAGGCCCTTCCCCAGCGCAGGCATGTGGAGGCCCTAGCTGCTCCACCCTTGACGCTGTGTGCGCAGTCTCCTCCTGAATGGTCAACCCATTTTGGTGTCCCAATTAATTAGCATATTTCTCTATTTTATATATATATATATATATATATATATATATATATATATATATATATATAATATATGTAGACTAGAGGCCGGGTGCATGAAATTTGTGCACGGAGGGGCGTGTCCCTCAGCCCAGCCTGCACCCTCTCCGATCTGGGATCCATTGGGGATATCCAACTGCCAATTTAGGCCCAATCCCGCAGTTGGACATCCTTCTCACAATCCGGGACTGCTGGCTCCTAACCATTCTCCTGCCTGTCTGCTTGATTGCCCCCTAACCACTCCTCTGCCAGCCTGATTGATGCCTAACTGCTCCCCTGCCTGCCTGATTGCCCCCATCTACCTTCCCCTGGGGGGCTGAGGGGACTGGGGACTCCAACTGGATGAGGCGGAGCTGAGGGGACTGGACGCCGCCATCTTGTGGCTGCGGGCACCACCATCTTGTGAGGATGTGGCAGTCAATTAGCATATTCCCTCTTTATTAGATAGGATACTTAAAGCCCTGGTGGCTTGCCTCCACTCTCACAAGGTCATCCAGAAAGATGTCCAGTCTAATTAGCATATTATTCTTTTATTATTATAGATATGTTTGCATGGTGTATGAGAACAGTTTTAGATTTAATGATTTTGCATTTAACCTTTCCTTAGTTTGCTTTAAAAAGTCAGATTGATAATTATAAAGCTGTATCTTGATACATAAAATTTTCTAAATGTTCTCTTGCTCTTTTATGGTAAATTTTTGCATAATTTATTTTTTTATTTTTTATTTTTTAAATATATTTTATTGATTTTTTACAGAGAGGAAGGGAGAGGGATAGAGAGTTAGAAACATCGATGAGAGAGAGAGACATTGATCAGTTGCCTCCTGCACGCCCCCTACTGAGGATGTGCCTGCAACCAAGGTACATGCCCTTGACCAGAATTGAACCTGGGACCTTTTGGTCTGTAGGCCGACGCTCTAGCCACTGAGCCAAACCGGTTTTGGCAATTGCATAATTTATAATTGTTCAATATCATAAGAGATTTCTAAAAGAACTTTCTCTAGCTGTTCTGATGAAATGATTAACCTAGACCCTTATGATCTGGTAGTTTACTTTTATTCATTAGAAATTGACCTGAGGAATGTCCGCCTCACTTGGAATTGTGGATTGTGGCATTCCTTTGTTGTTATGGCTGTATGGAGAAGGACATTATGCTGGTGGGTGTGGCTCCAATGGCACGGTTCTTTTGGGAATTTTTTAGAGTTTAATGTGAGTGTAGGCTTGAGAACCTATTTCAAATAGGACTTCTTCAAGTTTCTTCAGCTAATGCCAGCATGGACATTTATACTTCAGTTGCTCCAGTCCAAGCTTAGCTTCCCAGGCAGCTCCTGTGCAGGAAATACAGTTTATGACGAGGCTTAAGCCTTGTGGTACTACATAGGAAATCCTTAGAATTGTTTTCTAAACTGCCCTGGTGCTTTGTCATATGTTCCATCTGAAATGAATGGAAAAATTAGTTTAATTTGAAAAATTAGTTTAATCTGTTTCACCATACTTGTAGTTAAATTACTGCCACTCTCTTCTTGAGTATCTTTCCCACTATAAGCACATTTGATTTGTTGTAGTTAAATAGCATATGATTAGAAGTCTTTAATGGTGGTTGTTGATTGTGGCTTCCCTGTTTATCTCTTTCAATAGTTCTAAAAGCATATAAGATATTAGAAATAGGAATTTGGGGGTGTGACTAGAAGATTGAGCAATATGGCATTTAGCTATTTATTTGAAAGTTAACTTTTTTCTTCTCTCTCCTGGCTGTTTTTCTAGGTAGCAGACAGATGATAATAAGAGTTCTGGAATTGCTTGCAGAGGATTTGATACTTATTGGTGAAGCAATTTCAGTAGATATCTGGGACGACAGCAGTCTTTTTGCTATAGATATGGTGAGAATCAATTATTTCCTGGGGATTTGGTTAGTAGCATTTTATGTTATGTTATGTTATGTTATGTTATGTTATGTTATGTTATGTTATGTTATGTTATTTATTTTATGTTGATCCTTTAAAGCTGGCATCATTGTCTCATTAGGCTTTGAATTTCTTTCTTTTAGACACAGCAGTCCCAGGCTTATTTTGTGAATAGTTTGGAGTAGGCCATTTCTCCAGAGATTCTGGTTTCTCTTAATGGAGGAGTATGTATCAAGACCAAAACAAGCCATTAGGGCTGCTTTTTGCACATTATCATTTTTTAATGTAGGTGTGTGAATATATTTAATGGGTCTTCACAGTTTTAATAAAGTATAATTGACATATAATAAGCTGTACATGTTTCTTAAAGTTTGTTGCTGTATTTTGACACATAGATACACCCATGATATAGATTAGCTTACATTTTTTAGAATTTTATATGAATGTATTCATTGTTTGTATGCTTTTTTTGTCTTTTTTTTTCCCCCTTTAGTTTGATTACTTTGAGTTATAGCCATGTTGTTGCATTTATTAGTTAATTTTATTGTTGGGTGCTTTGTTTTTTGCTATTTGTATTTTAGTAGGGAAAATATGTTCGGAAAATATGGCATTACATTTTATTTTCTTTGAAAGAAATCTTTTGATTAAGTAATATTTTGCATGTGCAATCAATACATATACAAGAGCCTTAAATTATTATATTGTAATATAATATTTAAGACATCTATGAAATACCAGAGTGTTCCCATGTAATTATAAATGTATCCTTTTTTACATTTCAGTATGTCATAAATCATTTGTCATTTTATATTATTTATTTTCCTGTTATTGGATAAGCTTGTTTTCTTGAAGAACTATGTTCTGTATTTTAAGGTAAATTGTAACAACCTTTTTTTCTTGCATTGTCAGAGAAGCGGAAGCAAAATTTATTAGTTATAAAAATATATGTTGACTCTCATAGTTACTAAAGTGTTTTCTCTTTATGTTGTTTTGACCTAGGTCTGCATTTTATTAAACTTTGTTATATGCTGCCTGAAATCCTTGTGAATAGAGATTGGACTATGAAAAAAAAACAAAAAGAAACAAAATACTGATGTTTACTTACTATCAATACCCATTTGTAAAACTCCCAGACTTTCTTTTAAAAACAAAAATTTATTGAAAAGAGAAACAAATTAAATATTTTACAATTGGTATAATATACTGTTCAAGTCTTTCAATTTCTTTATTTATGAAATAGGGATGATAGTTCTTCATTTTAGTGTTTCTTTTGCCCTTAAAGTTACCATACTTCTTTGTAGTACTTTTAGAACATTTTCACATATTGAAGGATTTCAACAAGTGAGTTTTTCCTTAGATATGTGAAGACTGCTTTATCAGTTGCTTCTTAAATTAACTTAAATTTTGTTGGCCAGAACATTTATCTGTAAAAGTTAGTCATTCACTTTTAACTTTTGGCTGCTAATCTTTTATGATTCAGTGAATTATTTTTACTTTAAAGGTTAAGTCTGTTGTATAAGTGCCAGCTGGTATGTTAGACATGTTAAATAAAACAGTATTGTTTGAAATCATATTTGATCTACTTGTTTAAAAGAATAAATGCCTCAGGAAAAATCTTAGTAACTTGGCTGTCTAAATAATAAACGCATAATATGCTAATTAGACTTGACAGCCAAACCACCTTCTAGACTAAGCAGGGGCTGCAAGGGCTGAGCCCCTTGCAGGCATTTCGTGCATTGGGCTTCTAGTATATTAATAAAAATAAACAAATAGAATTATTGAATGTTCTACTTTTTCCAAGTTTAAAAAGAAGGAAGTGTTTTTGTTAAAGGAACAAAATAATAAATGTGTTGTTACCAATTCAGAAATTAAATACCTGAGGAATCAAATCTCTAGATCTTTCCAAATAGTGTTAACAGCAGTCATGTCTGGAATGCCGTCACTCAGTTTGTGTATGCGTGGCAAAAACAAACAAACAAACAAAAAACTCCACAGTTGAATATTTTTTATTTCATCTTAAGTAAATAAAAATGATTTTTATTAAAATTATTATATTTTGTTAAATAAAAAATTCATTGATAAACCACTGTAAAAATTAGGTTGATCTTAAAAGTGTGCCATCTCTCTGCTTCCCTGTGAAGCCAAGTCTTTTTCCTTATTCACACAGTAAGAAAGGAGACACACCTCATGCCGCATAAACCCAGACTGTGGACTAGGTTATGTTCATTTTTGCCTTCTCTGTCACTCCTGTCATCCCATTGCCACTGAAAACAGTCTTTTCTCCTTCTCTACGATTCATCGCTTCTAAATTCCTGCCACACCTGCTGTGAGCTGGTAACTTAGATGCCTGGGCTTATGGGAAGACTTGCTGATTGGAGCAGGCTTCATACCCAGTGAGGACTCACTGGGGAGGGATGGACCAGACTGTGGATTTGTAACTGGGTTAGTGGGATTTCTAACTTGCATACACCTTCCCTGCTGTTTCCCTAGTCAGAGACAGTTATTTTAGTTTACCACACATTTCTGATTGCCTGTCATAGACTAGGCATGGCAGTACAAGATGAATGAGGGGCAGCTTTCACTTTGGTGGGACGTAGATCCATTTATTGTGATACCCGTAAAATGGAGGGAAGCATAGATGAATAATAGTTAAATAAAGATCAATTAGACGTACTGCTTACTAGAGAGATACTATTTAACTACACTGTGTTTATGAGGCCATTTAATCATCACAACCCTTTAAGATAAATATCCATGTATAGATGAGAAAATGGAGGCACAGTTTCTTTTTCAAGGTCAATTCCATGTTTTATTGCCAAGGGTGCTTTGAAAACATTGCCATCCTGGGATCTCAGGAAGGGCTTCTTGTAAATCGTGACTGAACTGAGTCTTACAATACAGTTATGACTTGGCTAAGCAAATGAAGGTAGGCTGTTTTACCTGGTGAGGGAAGAGAATGGCTGTTTGGTGGTAAAGGGTGGAGCTAGTGGGGCAATGCAAGTTACTATGGGAGGCGGAAATGGCACAAGAGGCTGGGGGCCTGTTGAGGTTCTGCTTTCTGCTGGTGCTGAGTGGGTGGCAGTCATTCTGAAGGCACGTGAGCTGCCCTTCAGAGAAAAAGTGCCTGGTGAAGGCCACACTTGCTATAGTGATCAGCTGCAGAGTGGGAGGGAGAGGGGTGTGAGGCTGAAAGCATATGGGGGACATCCTGTGCCAGTCCCTATTTCAGATGCTTTACGGAGCCCACAATCTGTTTCATGATGTGCAGAGATGGAGGAATCTCTATAAATTGATTGCACTATAAATTCTGTTTCAGTGGGAATATTTAGAATATTATGTTAATCAGATATTTTAATTTTGTACCTTCTTTTTTAAAAGCAGTGACTATCTTCTGAAAACTGCCCATCCCGCATCAACTACTTCACAGGTCTTTAAACATTGTTTTAGTTCAACAAATTAAAATTGGACCAGTTATTATTTTTCAATCCTTTTTTTTTTTCTTAAAAAAAGCTAAAAAGAAACCACTTTTATTTGGCTTAGAAAAAATGCTGGAAATTGTGAAAATCCAAGACTGATTCACATAGTACTTCCTTTTTGCACTATTTTGAGAAGCACTCAGTTCATCATTAGAATAAGGAAAGTTATTTGGAACAATTTCACAAGTAAATAGACTTCTAATAAAAGCCCTCTGATACTGAGATATTAAATATGTTCATTGATTTACTAGGTGTACCGGTTAATAATGGCAGATTTTGTAATAAAAGAAAACACGATAATTTCAAGAGAAATATCAAAAGTGCTTTATTCAAAATAATATCCATTGCTAGCTATACATTTTCCCCAAATTTCAGGTAATTTGTGGATACTGTCCTAAAAGAACTTTTCTTGTTTTGAGGCAAACCATTCAGAGACCCAATTTTCCACTTCTTCGTATGTTTTGAAGTGCTGTGCCATCAATCAGAATAAGTGGTAATCTGAAGGAGCAAGATCTGGTGAATATGGTGGCTTGGTTACTAATTCCCAGGCAAGATCTTTGAACATGTCTTTAACTGGTTTTGAAGTGTGTGATGGTGTGTCATTATGAAGGAAAATTTCTTTGCTGTGTCTTTTGGCACATTCTGGTCATTTCACAATCAAAGCATGGTTCAAATGGATTATTTGTTGTCGGTAGTGATCAGTATTAATGGTTTCACCTGGTTTTAGCAGCTCATAATACACCACACCTTCCTGATTCCACCAAATGCAGAGCATTGTCTTCTTTTCGAAGAGATTTGGCCTTGCAATTGATGTTAATGGTTGACCTGGGTCAACCCATGATTTTGTGTATTTGGGATAAATAATAAATCCACTTTTCTTCGCCAGTCACAATTCAGAGCAAAAAATTTCTTTTGTGCTGTTGAAGCAACATTTTACTGATGACTTTTCGGTTTTCAATTTTTCTTTCTTTAAAATCTTTCCCATTGCTTGTAAATGATTGGAAATTGTCTGCTGAGCAACGTTTAATCTTTCTGCAAGTTGTTTTTGAGTTTGACAGGTATCTTCATCCAATAACGCTTGTAATGTTATTTTCAAACTTTTTCCATTGACCTGGATGTTCTTTGTCTTTCACATTGAAATCATCACTTTTAAAGCATTTAAACTAGTGTTCACAAGTATCTTGAGATGGAGCATGTTTACCATAAGCTTTTCGAAGTATACAGTAACTTTTTCTTCAAAATAAAGTAATGAATTATAACTTCCCACAAATGCTCTCTTTTTGGCACGAAATGCAACATTTTTAAGCATTAAAATATCTATTATGTTAACACCTTCAGCAGATTTGACATATAAAGTTTTGAAGCTTGCTGTCAATACTAAAAATAGCATTCATATCAAATTGCATACATACCAACATGTCTAACTCCATCTATTGAAAAAAATCCACATTATTAACCGGTACACCTAGTAAATTGTAAATTGCCAAAATTAATCTTGAATAACAAAGATATCTTGTCGGAGTATACAAGTATTATTTTAATAGAGAAGTACGTAAAAGAATTGCCAGCTAATGTGATAAGATTGTCACTATGTTTTTGAGTTTTCTCTAGACCAGTTGTTATTAATATAATGGCCCTTATGTTATTTTTATTTTAGTTTTGTAAACTTTGCCCTCATTTTGGTTTAAATTTTACTTTTATTTCCTTCAGATCAGAGAATATAGCCTTAAATATACAAATACTGAAGTTTTCTTTGTGATTAAATAAATGATTAATCTTTGTCAATATCCTTGGAAACTTGAAGAGTTGTATTCTTTGTGATGTTCAAAGTTTATATCTATTTTATTAATTAGGCTCAAAAAGACTGAGTGAAAACCTGTAAAATCCATCTTCATTTCAGTAAGAGGTTGTGCTTGATATTGTATGTTATTCAGACTCATTCATATTGGGTCTTTACCATTATTTATGCATTTCATCAACAGACAATAACCCCTTTTACCCAACCCTTTTTTTTGTCCTGAATTATTAAATTATTAAATACTTATATTTTATGTATTTTGTTAATTTTTCACTACACACTTAATTTTTAACTCTTTGTTAGAAGTCATCAAAGTAAATGCTTAAAAACTTGTTAGTTTTTTAAAAATTTAGGTGTTTTTATTATTCTTTATTAGCAGTATTGACTCTTCTCATTGAGAGGAGTAATTGCTTTTTGTTCGTTTTTATTATTTAATGATAATGTTTTAAATTGTCCTCTATTACATTTGCATACTGACCCCCAAGTTGATTGTTTTCCTGTTTTGTGTTCAAATGTTTATAGAAAGAGAAGCTGCTCGCAGTGCTGGGGTCCCTAGGAGAAACCATGTGTTACCATCAAAGTAGCGTCGATGTGGAGCACACAGAGGTCGTTCGCAGGCTCCACAGAATGGCCTTTGTCAGCATCTCACTGTTTGCAGCTCGGCTACTGCAGATGCTGCTCCCTGTTGAAAAGGTAAGGCAGGAAGTAGTGCTCACCTGTAGCTTACTGAATATTACATATACACATTGTAAATCTCTTCTGATCATTGCACTCTGTACAAAGTGGAAATGTGGGAATGTATGAATGACTAACATTTTTGATAAATCATTTGATAGAAAAACACATTAATTCTGTAAAGTTTCTTTTTTTCTAGGATCTTTTAAAAATGATGGTTTAACATGTTAGACAGATATACAGTTCAGTGTATTTTACTTAGTGAATGTATTGGTGCTTAAAAAGTGACACTGCCTAGAATGTGAAAAGAACATTACTGGAGCTTCAGAGGTCCGTCCCTTCCCATCCATTATGTCTCTTTCTTTCCCAAGGCTAAACTCCTTCTTTCTGGTTTCATCACCATAGATCAGTTTGTCTGTTTTTAAACATTATACTAACAAGATTATAAAGTTTGTACTGAATATTTTTTTTATTCATCACTGTTACTGCTTGTAGTTGATTGTTAATTTTTATTGCAAACTATGACTCTATTATGTTAAAGGTGATTTTAATAATTGTATATATTTTTAAAAATTATTTATTAACTGTAATTTTAAATGGAGGTTATATCTGAATTTGAATGTTAGTGGTAAAAATATCTCAAATGATCCATGCACAAGTGTTTAGTAGTATACTTACTTCAAAAAGAAGGGTGCATATGCTTACTTAAATGAAGGTGCAGGAGAAATTTCTGCAGCTAAAATACTGTTTCCTATACCTTCTATTTCCCTTGTTATAGCCACTTGCCCTTTTGTACCCTAGAATTCTGCAGAGTATGTAGTCCAAACTCCATTTTTCAATACATTACATATGCAACATTGTCAGATAGTCTGAGAAAACAAGAATAGAATATTACATTATAAACATAGTATTTTGTTTGGGGAAAATAACACCATTTTTGTTAATTTAAATTTTTAATTTTTATTTATTGATCATGTTTCTGAAGAATTTTTTGCTTTAAATGAGTGATAATTTTTCAAGGCATAAGCATTATAAATTGAAGAGTTCTAGTCTTATAACACTAGAATTGTATTTAAAACATGTGTGTCACTTTACATAATAATATCTCTATATAAAAGCCTAAGCAAATGTTAAAACCAGACGACTGAATGACTGACCGGTAACAATGATGCGCACTGACCACCAGGAGGCAGACAACTCAGGAGCTGCCTCCTGGTGGTCAGTGTGCTCCCACAGCCAACCTCCCCCTGGCTGACCAACCTCCTGCGGTCCCTCCCCTTGGCTGGCCAGCCATGATCGGCCCTGATCGCTGGCCAGGCCGAGGGACCCCACCCATGCATGAATTTGTGCAACCAGGCTTCTAGGATGATACAACTGAAAAATTAGTAGTGCAACAATAACTTGCTGTTGTTTTAATCTGATGATCTCTTCTTTGTGATTTCTTCTTTTCTAAATTTACATATTTGATATTCAATTTTATATCCTTATTTTTCTATAATTGGCATTTAATGTCTTAATATGTAGTTCTATAATTTATTTAGAAGTTTTTTTTTTATTGTTTGAAGTATTACATGTCTGCTTTTTCCCTGATTGACCTCCTCCCCAGCCACGCACGCCCACTTTTCAGGAAAAGCCCCTAACACCACAGTGTTAATGTCCATTGGTTATGCTGATATGAATGCATACAAGTCCTTTGGTTGATCTCCTTCCCCTTGTTCCTCAACCCCCGGCCTTCCCTCTGAGGTTGGACATTCTGTTTGGTGTTTCTTTGTCCCATTAGTTTATATTGTTCATTATATCCCACATATGAGTGAGATCATGTGATATTTATCTTTCTCCAACTGGCTTATTTTGCTTAGCATAAGGCTCTCCAGATCTATCCATGCTGTTGCAAATGATAAAAATTCTTTCTTTTTTTTAGCAGTGTAATATTCCATTGTGAGGATATACCACAGTTTTCTATCTCACTTATCTGCTGATGGGCTCTTAGGCTGTTTCCAAAGCTTAGTTATTGTAAATTGTGCTGCTGTGAACATAGGGGTGCATATATCCTTTCTGATTGGTGTTTCAGATTTCTTGGGATTACTGAAAATTAAAGAAGTGAGATTACTGAGTCAAATGGGAGTTCCATTCTTAACTTTTTGAGGAAACTCCATACTGTCTTCCACAGTGACTACACCAGTCTGCATTCCGACCAGCAGTGCAGGAGGTTTTCTTTTTCCCTGCATCCTCACCAGTACTTGTCGTTTGTTGATTTGTTCATGATAGCCATTCTGACTGGTGTGAAATGGTACCTCATTGTTGTTTTGATTTGCATCTCTTGGATGATTAGTGACTTTGAGCAGGGTTTCATATGTCTCTTGGCCTTTGGTATGTCCTCTTTCGAAAAGTGCCTATTTAGGTGCTTAATAACTTGTTATTAAGTGTTACAAATGATCAGTATATCCACAAGTCAAAGTATTGATGGAAAACCTAATTATCAGTTGTATTATATAGTTTATTTATTGCTTTTTTTATTATAGTTTTTTCATCTGTGTGCTTATTTGGGCAGGAGTCAGTTAATACAGAAATCAATAAATTGTTTTATTTTGACTTAATGTTAGAAAAATGAAAAGCCAATTCTTCAATTTTTTTTGAAGGTAGTTATTTTTTATTTGTTTGGTTTTGTTTTTAAAGGCAAATAAATACCTGTAATTTTTGGTAGCTCTTCTAAATATATTTAAAACTTCGAAGTTCATTAAAATAGTTAATATGGTCATTGAAGAGATTGCAATAAAAATATTGTTTTATAGATATTTGTAATTGTTTTGATTGATTAAGAACTTTAACATGAGATCTAAACAAAAATGCTGTTAAATTTCTCCTTCATTTTATTTAAAGACAATGTTATGCTGCCCTCTGCCTGTTGCTAGCCCACCAAAAATGGAAGTAGAATTTGGACTCTGAAATTTTCTACCTCGTGAAGTTGCCAGTACACTCTTTGCTTCCTTCTCCACTGAGTGTTAGCTTCATGAGGGCAGAGGTTCCGTTCTGCTTCCTATAGTGTTTCCAGACCTGCAATGGTGTGTGCCATGCAGCAGGAGCACATAAGTATTTATTGAGAGGGAATAATAGATGATCAGATAATTCAGTTGCTTTCTCTTTTTCCCCCACTAGGACAGTTCTTCACAGAATAGTGACCTTTTGCTTGACTTCCCAATAGCTGTTGTCTTAATAGTCCAGTTTTATTTTTATGCTTAATAACCTAAACATTTGATTCCTATTGTTTCTGATATTTAGTTGATATCTTTAAATTTCTTTGATTAAAAGGCATTATTTAGCTGATTCAGCTCTTACTCTTGGACTTTCAGATGGTTAATGATTATCTTTAAAATAGGTTACTTATGAAATAAATCACGTCCAAACTTTCTTTAATAGATAGCATTTCAGCCACAACAGTGAGCTCTGCCCAATGATTTTCTCTGCCCAATATTGAATATTTAACTTTTTATTTTCTTAATTGAGGCATAAAATCCTATCATGAAGTTAGAATTATTAAAAAAACAAAAATAATACTTTCAGTTTAAATAATTGATTTAAGGTTATAAAATACATAATATTCCATTTGGGGCCTGTTGACTTTGTACTAGTTAAGGATTAGTTTTCGGTGAGTGTTATAGAACTGTTTTAAATATTTTGTTGAATTTTCCCTTCTGCCTCAATGCAAACAAAACCAAATAAAAAGCAGTATCTATTTAAATCAGTCTTTAGTTATACTTGGTTTAGTGTTATTCAAAGCAGCATCTACTTACTGAGCCCTGGGATATGTGCTCAGCTATAGTGGTAAAGTATTCTTGTTTTCAGGAGTTTATTGCGTTTTTGTGTGTGATTTGTGTGCATTATATACAAAATACTTAGAGGAAGAGACCTCTTTCCTTAAGTTCAGTAGCAGAGGTAGACACAAGATGCTAGGCCCAGGGGAGCATAATTCTAAGTGTTGGGTTGGGGAAGAAAGAGGTATCCTATATCCTAGGCTTGGGAAGAGTTAAAATTTGGACTTGATATATTCTGGGCATAGGAAAACTATATTGAATAAAGCCATTACAAGTAGATGGCATTTTGGAGGAAGAGAGGTTTCTTTAGTAAAGCAGAGACATTGAGATAGAGAATTACTTAGAAAGTTGAACTACATTTATACTTTACCATCTTTATCTAAAATGTTTTTTTTAATTAACTTTTTCCCCCCCATTTATCAAGGCAAGCCACTTTTTACCAGAGTCTATGTCAGCAGCACTATTTCTAGTTTCCTTGGACATGCCTATTTCTTTGGAATATCCAAATATTCACGAAGCTGCCGTGGCCTATTTGGAACAGCTGAATTCTGAAAACTACAGCATTTATAAACGAGCTGCAGAGGCCATTTATTCCATTGAGTGTACCTGTAACTTCCTGTCTGATGTTGGGAAGGAGGTAAAAAGCTTTATTAATATCTCTTTTAAATTCCTTTGAGAAAATATTTAGAAAGTGTAACCTATACTTTTCAAATTGATGGACATAAAATAGTTGAATTGTTAGACATAGGTTAAATTGTTAGTGAATGGGCCAGTTATCAGAGTAAAGTAAGATATAAAAGTAAAATGAAGACTTTAGATTAATGAATGGTGTATATAATGAAACCAGTATATGAAGAAAATGAGTAATTATTCTCAATGTCTTAACATTTAATAGTGAGTCTCCTCTTTGAAGTGGCATACTGTGTATGAAGAGTAGCACAACGTAAACAGAATTATAAGGACCATTTTAGTGCTTACTTGGAGACACATTTTTTTTTTAATATTTATAGATCCTTATTTATTCACACAAAAGCTTGATATTGTTATTAAATAAAGTCATGAACTAGATTATAAGGCATAGGCTGCCTCTGGGTGCAGTGTTGTAGCAATAATTATGTATTGTTCCTTATTCCTTTTAGAGATACTATTAGGATATCCTTTAGAATGTTATCAATGAAAGGGTTAAGGCTTAAGGTAGACATTGACTGCAATAATTGTTTATTGTTGCAAATATGAAATTGGGTCCCAAAGATCTTAAAAAAATTGGGCAAATTTTTTTATTTTTGCCCTTACAGTGGAATCTGTCTGAACCTTTTATTTCTAGTTTTCCTTTATTTATCCACTACTGTTTTTCACCCTCTTCTTTTTGCCATATCTTGAGTCCCTTGGTTTCTTGTTTCCTCCATGATAGAATTTTGAATTGTCTTTAAGTTGAGTTATTTATGTTGCTTTCTGCATTATCAAGTTAGCCACACATGTATTGATTGCTCTCATATTTTCAGAACTGGTCAGGATTCTGGAAGGGGGTGGTGGATTATAAGAACATGAACCCTGCCTTGAGCTACAGTTAACAGAGACATAGGATTACAAACAAGTAGTCAGAGGACCAGGCCACTCAATCATAAGTTTAAGCCTGCTCAGAGATAAATAATACATAGTCTCATGTGGCAAATGTAGGGATTCTCCCACATTTTTCTTCCTGGACTGATATTTTAGATGGTTGTTGAGAAAACAGACTTAAGCAAATGTAAGGAAGGGTCTCTGAATAATACAATTTCTTAAAGCTGCTTAGATAGCTATGGAGAATTTTGTTGTATATGAATTTGACATGTATTTTTTTTCCCCCCCGCAGGGAGAGAAGAATCTTTTAGAATTGGTGGAGATGGCAGACCACGCCTTGCATAGCTTTTCCTATCATTATCATTTACCTCTAATAGCGGAAATCATCTACTTTTGTTCAAAGATGTAATATTTTCTTTCCTAATATGATTATATTATAGGACATTGTGTGTACATGTGAAGTTAGGAGGAGTGAAAATGAAATTGATCTTAAATATTGTTATTATTTTTTAGTTTAAACTAGAGGCCCGGTGCATGAAATTTGTGCAGGGAGGGGGTGTGTCCCTCAGCCCAGCCTGCACTGTCTTCAATCTGGGACTCCTTGAGTGATGTCTGACCGCCTGTTTAGGCCTACCGGGATCGGGCCTAAACAGGCAGTTGGACATGCCTCTCACAGTCCAGGACTGCTGGCTCCTAACAGCCTGATCACCCCTAACCACTCCCCTGCCAGCCTAATCAATGCCTAACTGTCTTCCCCTGCACGCTTGGTCCTCCCTTGCAGCCCTCCCCTTCAGGCCTGGTTCTGCCCCCCTCCCCAACTGTTCTCCAATGAAGGCCTGGTCACCCCCCCCCAACTGCCCTACCCTGCTGATCTGATCCCCCTCAACAACTCTCCCCTACAGGCCTGGTCCCCCCTCATTCTCTTACTGGCCTGGTCTCCCACAACTGTCCTCCTCTGCCAGCCTAGTCACCCCCAACTGCCCTCCTCTGCTGACCTGGTCACTCCTAACTGCCCACAGCTGCCCTCCCCTGCAGGCCATCTTCTGGTAGCCATCTTGTGTTTAATGGGGGCATCCATCTTTGACCACATGGGAGTGGCCATCTTGTGTCTTGGGGTGCTGGTCAATTTGCATATTACTCTTTTATTAGATAGGATTGCTTTTACATGTGTCTGACCTTTGAACTGTATATGAACTATATTAAGACAGTTTACTGTTTTATTCAAGAGTAAACTTTAAAATGCCATGCTACAACCTAAGTGAATTATCCTTGGATTTTATACATTTTAAAATAATTTTTGTTTTTTTTTCATTGATTTTTAGAGAGAGTGGAGAGGAGAGACACAGAGAGAGAAACTTAGATTGGTTGCCTCAAGCCTGCAACCGAGGTACATGCCCTTGACCAGAATCGAGCCCAGGACCCTTCAGTCCATGGGCCAAGGTTCTATCCACTGAGCAAAACCAGCTGGGGCTCTACATTTCTTTTGGTATCCATTCAAACCAGGTATTATATTTGGCATCATGTCCTTTGGGTTTATCCAATTGACAAATAGAAGGATTTCCTTTTTTTTTTTTAAGGCTGAATAATATTTTATTGTATATAGACAGCTATTTTCTTTATTTATTCATTGATGGTTGGAACGCTGGAGTTATTTCCAAAAATTGACTATTGTGAATAGTGCTGGAATGAACATGGGAGTACAGATAGTTTTTCAAGATATTTGATTTAATTTTCTTTAAATATATATATACTTAGAGGTGGGATTGCTAGATCATATGGTAGTTCTATTTTTTGAGCAACTTCCAGGTTTTCCATATGGTTGCACCAATTGATATAACAAATATAGTTTTTTAAAGACATTGTTAGTGTTTTTTATACTCTTTTTAAAAAAAATATGATTTTATTAATTTTAGAGAGAAGAATGGTGAGGGAGAGAGAGATGGAAACATCAACGAGAAGGAAACATCGATTGGCTTCTTCCTGCACACCCCCTACTGGGGATCAAGCCTGCAACCTGGGCCAGGAATCAAACTGTGACCCTCCTGGTTCTTGGGTTGGCACTCAACTATTGAGCTACATTGGTTAGGTTGTTTTCTATACTCTTTGAGAGAATATTCCCTACCTTGAAGCAAGTGTGTGCTTAGGTAAATACTAATATTGGATTAGTTCCGTGGTCAGCAAACTGTGGCTCACGAGTCACATGTGGCTCTTTGGCCCTTGAGTGTTTCTCTTCCACAAAATACCACGGCCTGGGTGAGTCTATTTTGAAGAAGTGGCATTAAAAGAAGTTTAAGTTAAAAAAATTTGGCTCTCAAAAGAAATTTTAATCGTTGTACTGTTGATATTTGGCTTTGTTGACTAATGACTTTGCCGACCACTGGGTTAGTTAAATATGTTCCCAGTTAGAAGAACTGGAATATGAAGAAACTTCTTCCACTATGCTTTTCAACTTCCTTTGTTTGGTATTTTCTTGCCTTAGATGTGGATATTTTATCTTTTTGCTAGCTGGAAATCAGCACAGGCCAGTCCATTACTACAAGGGGAAAGTCTGAAAGTGTTTCTGCGTATGTTGTCTCACCCATTGCTACAAGTGAAAGTTGAAACTTACCACTGCTGTTTGGAAATTGTTAAGGTATGTTTTCTGTTTTGTGAACTAATAGTGGATTTTCTTCTTATAACTCCAAAATTAAACTACTTGACCTTTTAATCAGGATTATTATCATAAAAATAGATGGCAATTATTAGTCAACTCTAAGAAATTTAAATCAAATTTCCTTTATTTAGTAAGTCTGTCAATTGAATTGCTTTATTAGAGAGTTTTATTAATAATTATTTAATGATAGAAAACTAAGGAAAAATGCTAGGTATTTAAAAGTGATCTCTATGCTCAGGAAATGGAACATATTTGTTTTCTATGTTTTTAAATTCTAAAAATATTTCAGCATAGAATAATACCTAGAATATTAACTATTTCAATATTGAAAAGGCCACTGTACATAGGACAGTATTGAAAAAATATGTTTTTCTGTACTCTTGAAAATGCTCTTATATTTAACATTCTTGCAAATACTATGTATATATAATGGATGTTTACCTTTTGCCATTTTTACTTTCTTTTTTATTCAGAGAAATAAAAATACTACAATTATAGTGGAAGCTTCTTTTCTTTTCCTTTTTTCTTCTTCAACCAAGATAACCTTGCTTATAAAGTTAGTGTTTATCCTTCCCAACACTTGTTTTTATATATTGTTATTATATACGCATGTCTTTATAAATACTATATATATTATTGTTTTGTACTGTACATATGTTTTTTTCTGCCTATTCTTTTCATCTAATCATATCATTATTGATCTATCTGGCCCATTTATCTTAACTGCCCTTTAGTTAGAATATTCTTTCTTTTCTTTATTGATAAACTGGAGGCCTGGTGCATGAAATTCATGCCTGGGAACAGTCCTTAGGCCCTGCCCCCTGCTGCTACCTATCACTGGTTCCCTGCTTGCCATTGGATGATTGGCCGAAGGAAGGGACCTGTCTGCCTGATTGTCGCTAACCCCTCTTCCTATCTGCCTGATTGCCCCTAACCTCTCTGCCTGCCTGCCTGATCACTCCTAACTGCCCTCCTTTGCCAGCCTGATCTTGCTCCCAACTACCTTCCCCTGCTGACCTGGTTGCCCCCAATTGTTCTCACATGCTGGCCTGATCTTGCCCCCAACTGCTCTCCCCTGCAGGCCTAATTTCACCCCCAACTGCCCTCCTCTGCCAGCCAATTTAGTTCTGATTGGTCAGTTTCTATTCCAGTCGGTGTCAAAAGCTCTGTGTCTTAGGCAGCCATTGGCTCCTCACAGTTCACCCAGAATTGGTTCTGATTGGTCAGTTTTTATGCTAGTTAGCATTAAAAGCTTTGCCTTCTAGGCAGCCATTGGCTCTTCACAGTTGACCTAGATTTGGTTCTAATTGGTCAGTTTCTATGCCAATCAGCCTCAAAAGCTCCGTCTCCTAGGCAGCCATTGGCTCCTCACCCTTGACTCAGATTTGGTTCTGATTGGTTGATTTCTATGCCAGTCAGTGTCTTTGGGCCTATCAGTGGGGCCTGATCACAAAGGCAGGGCTGATCAGCAGCCCCAGTGGAAGCCTGGAGAGAAATGGAGGTGTGGCTGCTGACCAGGCCCAGAGAGAAAGAGAGAGGCAAGTGCTGATCAACATCTGCCACAGATGCTACAGATCAGATTCTGCTTCACTCTTCAGGCCTCTTTCTGGGGCTGATTCTTAACCCGCTCAGTAGTCAGTGCTGGGTCACTGTGCCTACTAACTTAGCAGTCAATGTTGGGTCACCATGGCACTCCAGCGCTGACTACAGGACTGACTTCTGGTTGGTTGAACAACCTCCTGGTTATTGCAGATGTGATAGACCCAGAGTTTTTATATATTAGGATAGGTTGACTGCTGTTTTTCCTTTGCACTTTTTGATACTGCTTTATCCTAGTTGCATAAATGCAAATCAATTATATTAACTGTAGTGGACTTGTTGAGAAGTCTACTATTAATTAATATAATTGATTTGCATTTTATTCCAGTTGCTTTTAAGATCTTTTTCTTGTCTCATTACAATGCATCTCTGTGTACATTTTAAAAATTTATTTACCTTGTTCAGCACTCTTCAATCTGAAAAATCATGTTTGCCTGCATTTTTGGGTAATTCTTAGACATTATTATCTCTCTTAACTTTGCTATTCTCTCCAAATGGTGTGCTCATGAGATCTATTTTAGACTTTATTTTACCTTTTGTGTCCTTCAGGACCTGTATATTTTCATATTTCTTTGTTTTGTTTTGATGGAATTCCTCAATGCTGTCATTCAGTATGCTATTTCTTTCTTTAGCTATGTCTCATTGGCTTTTTAAAAATTGTGGCAAAATATACATAACATAAAATTTAAATCATTTTTAAGTGTACAGTTAAGTGGTATTAAGTACATTCATGTTTTTTGTGCAACCATCAACATTATTCATCTCCAGAACATTTTCTTTTTCCCAAATTGGAACTCTACCCGTTAAACAATAACTCCTCATTTCCCTACCCATCAGGTCCTAACAATCATCATTCTACTTCTATATGAATTTGACTATTCAAGGAATCTTAGATTATTGGAATTATATATTTTATGTGTATGTCTGGTTTATTTCAGTTAACATAGTATATTCAAGGTTCATCCATGTTATAACAGATCAGAATTGCATTCCTTTTTAAGGCTGAATAACCTGTTGTTTGTATGTATCACATTTTGTTTACCCATTCCTCTGTTGATGGACATTTGGATTAGTTCCATCTCTTAGCTGTTGTAACCAATGCTTCTATGAGCACAGGTGTACAAATATCTGAGTTCTTGCTTTAATTCTTTTGGGTTTACCGTTTATTCATTATGTTATTTATTTCTTTTATGTCTGTCATTATGAACAACTTAATAGATTTGTTTGTCTCAATAGTTTGGTTATTCAATTTATCAAAACTTTGCTTGTTGGCAGAAAGTAACATGATACATACCTCATGCAGACTAAAAACTGTTAGGTAAGAGAATCTTTTTCATCCTCTTGAGGTAAAAGAAAAGTTTCAGTGAAGTGAAAACTAAAATTGAAATTGAATTTTAAATAGAGAAAGATGAATACTTTTGGAAAATCAGTCACTAATTAAAAAAAAATTGTTTTATTTTACAGGAATGTTTAGGTATCCATAATGTCACTAAACCTGTGTCTTCACTCTGTAGTGGAATTCATTTTCTACTTCACCCAAAAGTTCTGTATGAAATCTCTGCATTTGGCATTCAAGATTCCAAAAATGAGGTATGGTGTGTTATAAATACGTACAGAAAACTGTAATTCTTTAGACACTCAGCTAAATCAAGGTAATATCCTAATATAACTAGAGAGTATGATGAAAAACAGAAAATAAACTTGTCTTTGATCTTGGGTTCATACATGTTGTTTGTTTAAATAAAAAGAAATGTTATGGAAAATGTCAGAATCAAAATAAAGGACAGATGAAACGTTTTACTTATGATTTTCACCTAAGATGTAGAGAACCAAACAGTCTTTATATGAGCAGGTTATTTCACTGAGGCACATTTTTGTTCAGTGGAAGAATATACCTCAACTAGAGGCTTGGTGCACGAAATTCATATACTGGGATGGAGAGGGGGTGTCCCTCAGTCTTGCTTGCACCTTTTCACAGTCCGAGACGCCTCTGGGGATGTCTGCCTGCCGGTATAGGTTCTCTCCCTGCGGGGAGCAGGCCTAAGCTGATAGTCATATATTCCTCTCACAGTCTGGGAACCCTCAATCCTTACCATTCGACTTGTTGCTCCTTAGTGCTGCCATGGAGGCAGGAAAGGCTCCTGCCACGGCTGCTGCACTTGCCAGCTGTGAACCCTGCTTCTGGCTGAGCAGCACTCCCGCTGTGGGAGTGCACTGGCCACCAGGGGGCAGCTCCTGCATTGAGCATCTGCACCCTGGTGGTCAGTGTGCATCATAGTGACCTATCATTCTGGTCGTTCTGCTGCAAGTTTTGCTTAGACTTTTATTATATAGATGGTAAAAGGAAATCATTAAAGGAAGACTGGTTGGGAGCAGAGTAAGTGATGCTTCAGAAATAACAACATTTGAAGGATGAGATGGTACTTATTGCCCTTCCTAGATTTTATTATGTATTCCAGTGTGTCCAGCAATTCAGGGACCTCCTCATTTTGTCGGGTGTCTTGTCTATGTTATTGGGCAGGTGAATGCTGCTGCCAAAGCCATCCTGCTGTACCTGCTGCAGGGACAATTGATGATGACAGCGCTGACCTGGAACAGGTTTATTGAGTCTCTGTGTCCTGTCATCCCAGTGCTGCAGGTATGACATGTAACCTTTCTTTCTGATTTGTGGATGCATGAACAGTAAGGGGTTTCTGGCAGAGGTGTTCATCTGTGTATGTGGGTGGGAGGTTCAGAGTGAGTTGCAGGCACTTAGAAGTGATGTGAGGAATTGAATCAGCCTTACGTGAAAGCTTTTCAGTTAAGCTAACAGTGCTTTTAAGTAGACTTTCCATAACTAAACTTTATAATGATTTCTATGCATATATGTAACTAGAATTTTCCTTTGGTTAATGAACTCTTAGAAACACCATTTTTAGCAGTCCTATGGGCATTAAAGGAGTGAGGGAAGGCCAGGTCCCTGACTCTCTCAGAGAACGTGGAGGTGGGCAGTGCCCTCAGAGGAACAAGCTTGTAGAGCAGGAACTATGAGGCTCATGTGGTTCGGTCCCATGCAGGTATGTCTGCCATACTCCACCTCTCTCCTGTGAGGACAGGTCTGAAGACCCGGGTGCCTCATCTACTAGAGTCCCAGGAAATAGAGAAATTGGCAGGTATCCTGAGGGTTGGCATATTTTCCTGAAGTTCTTTAGTATTATTTTTAAATAGTTGTAGGTAGGCTTCTTACACTTGTTAGATTATTTTAAAAAGTAACCTTTTAGCTGAATTGAAATATATTTTTGAGTTGCTTGACAGGTCAATGTAGTTCTTATTTTTAAAAAATTAAGCATTGTGTATAAAATCAAATAATAATTTCTTTTTTTAATGAAACCTGTTAGGGCTATGCTGACCCAGAAGACCCTCTGGGAAACTGCATCCTCCTCCTAAGCAAGGCAAGTTCTGAGGGAGGCGAGGGCGTCCTCCCCTGCACCATTCGGCTCAAGTCCATGCTGCGGCTCCTGCTTGTGAAGAAGCCGTCGTAAGTGCAGCAGAGGCTTTTGAATGTAAAAGGTGAATGAGGCCATTCTAAGAAAGTATAGTGTAGTCATTGCATCAGTCTGGGACAGAATAGAATGAGGAAGGTGAAGGAAAGTGTTTCCTTTATTAGAAAGAGAGAGGGAACCAATGGGTGAAGCTGTAAGTAGATGCAGGTATTTTGGGTGCTTTCCTGAAACATACTGTCCATTCCCAGCACAGTGGTTACACCTGCATCTGCTGTAGCTACTGCTCTCAGTGCTGTTTGTAGTGCTGTGCGCAGGTAGGGGAGCCACGCAGATCAATAGATTGCAGAAGGTATAGAGCATCTCCTCGTCTGCTTTTTTTAGAAATGGTTAGCCTGGAGTGATCCTTTTCTAAACATCTGTTCTGAAAATTAAGGATTTCACAAAGATATAGTAGGCAGTTGCCTCATGTATTAGAGTGTGCAGGTGGTTTAATCTTGCCTGGCTTGTCCTTTGACATTAGTGTCAGTATCCTTTTAACTCAAAGAAAATCAGAAGTGTGTGGTTGCTCTTATCTGTCAGTGCAACATTCATGTTCTCTGGTGCTCTCTTAGGTAACTGGTTAATTTTCCCTCATTGACAAGAGAAAGAAGTTTAGTCAGAGGGATTAGCAGTGATGAGAAGAAAGTAGATTGAAAAGCTGGGAGGAACAAACATGTTCTTTTGACAGTGGACAATTCTGTTCTCTCCAACCTCACACCACAGTAAAACAGCAGCTTATTTAAAAGCAGATGATCAGCCTGAAAATAAGGAAGTAGGTGGAAATAAAATATGAAGAGAATGGAAGGAGGACAATTAAAAGGAGAAATTATAAAAATCTCAATGTAGGGGGACCAAGATGGCAGCATAAGGTATACACCTATACGTTCTGCCTCTCACAACCACACCAAAACTACAACTAAAAGACAAAACGACTATCCCGCAGAACCACAGGAAAGCTGGCAGAGTGGAAGTTCTACAACTAGAAGGAAAGAAAAAAGTGCATTGAGACCTCATAGGACATGCAGAGGCTCAGAAAGGCAGAGGTACGGAGACACACGCAAATTGGGCTGGTGTGTGCTGTTTTTTTTTCAGTTGGGAGGGAATTACAAGTTCCCTACTGCACTGAATTCCAGTTTCCGGCAAGATTCTGGGGCCCAGACTCATACAGGGAGAAACTGGACTGTTCTGGGGACCCAGAATCATACAGGGAGAAACTGGACTTGCTGGCAATCAGGTCGGAAAGGGAAGGTGGCTCTCTTGCAGAGGTGCGCACAGGACATGGTGACACGGAAACATGGAGACTCAGAGAGGGCTGACTGGCAGCCAGCACTGTTTGCCATGCCCTAATGATTCCCTGAGACCCCGCCCCATCCAATTTACAAACCCATCAAGCGGTGTGCAGCGGCTTTTGCATATGAATGGCCTTGCCTCTAGCAGTTTAACCTAACAAATTGCAACTGGGTCAGACAACTCCAAAACTTCCAAACTCCAAGCATAGAGGAGAAATCTGCAGACCTCCCTGTAGTTCCTGCTGGGTGGCATCAGACACTACCTGACTTGCACCTCTTTGGAGATCCAGGAACCATTGTACCTAGAGGTCAGTGTGAGACGACATCAGATTTCAACTCACACACTCAAGAGGCAGATTTGGTGAGCACCAAAGCCCCACTGAAGCAACTCCTGCCCCATAAGGGTGTCTCCAGCACAGCAGTTCTTCCACTAATAGACACAGCTAATCCTCACAGTCAGTTGGCCTGGAGGTCAATTCCTCCCAGTGTACCAATAGCAGTCAAGGTTTAACTACAACAAGACTGTGTACCCAGCCCACAAAGGGGTGCACCAAGATAGTCTACCTCAGGTGATTGGGGAGGTGGAGCTACTGGGCCATAAAGGACAACTGGCACACAAAGCCACTCCATCAACACAGGGAAGTAGCCAAAATGCGGAGACAAAGAAACATGTCACGAATGAAAGAAATGGAGGAAAGCAAACTACTGAACATAGAGTTCAAAACCACATATATAAAGTTACTCAAGAATCTTCTACAAACGGCCAAGAAACTTAGTGAGACCTCTGAGAAACTTAGTGAGACCTTCAAGGATCTTAATGAGAATGTCAAAAAAAAAACAACAAAAAAAAACCCAGAAAAGGACTAACCAGAAATTAAGCATGCACTGTCTGAAATAAAGACTAATATACAGAAATCCAACAGCAGACTAGAGGACCCCAAGAATCAAACCAAAGATCTGAAATGTGAGGAAGCAAAAAACACAACCAGAAAAACAAGAAGAAAAAAAGAGTCCAAAAATGTGAAGATAGTGTAAGGAGCCTCTGGGACAACTTCAAGCATACCAACATCAGAATTATGGGGGTGCCAGGAGAGAGAGAGCAAGATACTGAAAACTTATTTGAAGAAATAATGACTGAAAACTTTCCCCACCTGATAAAAGAAATGGACTTACACGTCCAGGAAGCGCAGAGAATCCCAAATAAGAGGAATCCAAAGAGGACCACACTAAGACACATCATAATTAAAATGCCAAGAGCAAAAGACAAAGAGAGAATCTTGAAAGCAGCAAGAAAAACAGTTAGTTACCTACAAGGGGGCACCCATACGATTGTCAGCTGATTTCTCAACAGAAGCTATGTAGGCCAGAAGGGAGTGGCAAGAAATATTCAAAGTGATGAATAGCAAGAACCTACAAGCAAGATTATTTTACCCAGCAAAGCTATCATTCAGAATTGAAGGTCAGATAAAGAGCTTTATAGATAAGGAAAAGCTAAAAGAGTTAATCACCACCAAACCAGGATTATATGAAATGCTAAAGGTATTCTTTAAAAGAGGAAGAAGAAGAAAAAGGTAAAGATAAAAATTATGAACAAAGTGGTAACAAATACATACCTATCAACAAGTGAATCTAAAAATCAAGTGAATAAAACATCTGATGAACAGAATAAACTGGTGAATATAATAGGATCAGGGGCATAGAAAGGGAACGGACTGACAATTTTGTGGGAAAGGGGTTGTGATGGATGCAGGAAGAGATTGGACAAAAATCACACACATATTGATGAGGACAATGGCTGGGGGTAAGGGGATGGGGTGGGGGGCATGTGGAATCAGGTGGAGGGGAGCTATAGGGGGGGGAAGGAACATCTGTAATAAACTGAACAATAAAGATATATAAAAAAATGGATACAGAAAAAGAAAAGAAAAATAATCTCAATGTAGTATAGAGAATAAAGTTAGGGGTAATGCAGGGCAGATGGAGTGTCTGTGCTCCCAGGGGTGGGGGATTTCATTCATGTGCTGGTGTAGCATGATTCCTCCCCCAAAATGGTCACTGAACACAAGAAGTTTATTTACTATTCACCCTTGGGGGCCCAAGGTCTCCTGGTAAACAGATATTCTTAGCAGGCAGGGCACTCAAGGGACTTAGAGATCCCATCCCAGGAGTGAAGGGTAAGGCCAGACCTCTCTTTGGGTAAGGTTCTATTACACAGAACTTAAGACAGTTTGGATTCCATATTTGCTTTCATTATTTAATTCATTTTAGCATAATCCACCAAACCATAAATTCCATTAGGCAGGAACCTTGTACATTGGCTAATCTTTGCACCATTAGCAGTTCATATAGTACCTGGAACATAAATATGTTCTAAATATACTCATGGAACAAAATAGTGTAGAGGAATGAATAACTGGATTCTGCTGTTTGAGGCTAAACCCCAAATGATGCTACTTTTGTAGACCAGAGGAGGAGATGCATAAATACATACTTCACACATCCTACTTTAACTTTCTTACTGTGGTGGTGACTGTCCATAACTGACAGCACTGGACTAGAATGAAAGGAGCAGGGGAAAAGCATTACGTAGGTATCTGTGCTGTTCTTTTACAACAAATGGGAGAGGGAGAGTTTGCCTGATTCTCATACCATCTTAGAGTAAATATTAGTCTCTAGAGATGATTTTTATGATTTTAAATTCCTGGTTAGAATTGGGAAGCACTTACTGAACATCACCCATGTGCCTGAGAACTAAGTTTGGCTGTGGAATCCCAGCAGCACACAACACAGACAGGCTCTTCCTGAACTGGGCATGGAATTGAGAAGAGAGGTGATTAATTATACTTTGCTAGAGGCCTGGTGCACGAATTAATGCACAGGTGGGGCTGAGGGGGAGGTAGGGATTGCAAGAGGTTAGCCAGCAGCCCCACCCCCGATCGGGGTGGGGAGGATCTTTGGGGCCTTCATCGGTTTGGCTGCTGCAGTGCATGTCATAGCAGCTGGTCATTCCAGTTGTTCTGGTTGCTTGGCGCATATATATATATATATATATATATATATATATATATATATAAAATGTGTGTGTTGTAAAAATGCTAGACCAGTGCTATGATAGGGCACTTCAGGGTGTTGGGACACAGCAAAGTAACCCAGCCCATGGCTATGGTAAGGAGGCTTCCCTGAGTATGCAGGTTTTAATTGTCTTATAAGTAGTACTTCAGTTACCGATTAAAATTTGCCCAGGTCCCATGTAGTTCAACAGCCTGTCAGGTATGATAGGTAACTAGTTATCACACTCTCCCAACTCCATGACCTTTGCCATGTGATGGTTTTCTATTTTCCCATTCCATTGTCCAGAAGCATGCAGTATGTACTCTTTTCTTAAAATCTCAATGGACTCAACAGATCTTATTCCTAATCCATTCCAGGTAAAACAATTATGAAGGGAATCAAAATATTTCCATGTTCATATTTGAGGGGAATCTGTTGGATCCCTAATATAAGATTTTTATACATTGCTGTGATATTAGGTATTAGTGTGACACTCCCCTGGAGGTCCGATCTAATATTGATTTTGCTCATGGATCATTTTTGTGATTGAGTACGATCACTGGACTTGGAGTCAGAATTTAGATTTAATTTGACTTATTGAAGTTGAACGTGATGTTGACTGATGTTCACAGTCTTAGTGAGTCTATTTCTCCATTTGTAATTACTGATTATTCTTTAATTCTGATGTTTAGTAATAAAAATAAAATTGAAAGAATGATTGTAGTTACCCTATATAACAAAGAGGTAATATGCAAATTGACTATTATGCTCTCACAGGATGGCTTCCTAAGACTAGACCAGCAGAGGAGTTAGTGAGGGACGACCAAACTACTGAACAAGCAGGCTATGTGGGACGACCAGACCATCAGGGGGGTTAGTGAGGGATGACAAAAACAACTGAACAGCAGGCTGTGTGGGGCGACCAGGATGTCAGGGGGGCTCTGAGGGGCCACCAGGCCTGCAGGGTGGGGGGCAGTTAGGGGCAATCAGGCCAGCACACAGAGACAGTGAGGGGTGATCAGTCCGGCAGGGATGCCAGTTAGGGGTGACCAAGCAGGCAGGAAGGTGAGCGATTAGGAGCCAGGGGTCCAGGATTGTGAGAGGGATATCCCGGGATTGGGCCTAAACCGGCAGTCAGACATGCCCCAAAGGGTCCCGGATTGGAGAGGATGTAGGCTGGGCTGAGGGGATTCTTCCCTCTCCCTCCACCCCCATTCATGAATTTCATGCACCAGGCCTCTAGTACACTTAAGTATTTTAATAGATAAAGTAATATGTTATCTGTAATTTCTTTATAAGCGTGACTAATTACTGTGTTGATATATAATAATGCGTTGTGACTGTAGACCTCTGTAATTTGCAGACATTTGCATGTTACAGAAGGTTTTCAGATTGCAGAAGGTTGCCTTGCATACTTGTTTCCGCAGGGTTCGTTCACTAGCATTGAAGCTGTTAGTCTCTCATCTTACCAGGGAAGAGGGGGCTGAGAGAAAGCGCCCTGCAATGGATGCCAGAGTTCTCGCCAAAGCTACTAACTTATTTATTGTGAAAAAACCTATTGAACTCAAATTGGATGACAGGAGAGATCTGATTATTAAGGTAACTTTTGAGTTTATTACTGTGTGGTTGTTTGATACTGAACAGATTAATTTCTTGAGTGTCTACCAATGCCAGGTACTATGTCCCTTTTCATTTAGTACATATACCACAAATGAAGTGAATTTGAATAGTGTCTTAAGAACAACATAAGGCCAATTTAGTGGAAATAAATTTTGTGATGACTCTTGAGACCATATGTCATTGACATAAAGCTATTTAGAATTCTTGTTCTCATGTTGGAAATTGTCTACAATAGCTAGAAGGAAAAAGTTCCTATGATAAAATTTTCAGCCTCTTCAGTGTAAGAAGTAAAAATAATATAGGGGTAAAGGCAATTTATCTTTTCAGTGTAGAGCAGCCCCCTAAGCCTGTGGTAGCACTGTAAACCAACGTGGAATAGAATTGAGGCAGGTTAGTAAGAAGCTAGGAAAATTCCTTTGCAACTGAAATGGGGAAACTGACAGCTGATTCAAATTGACCCTGCCCAGCATCCTGTCTCACCCACCTCCTTCTCCCCGCACAGTCACTCCTTCAAGCATTAAGACCTCAGGACAATGTGTTTCTGATTGGCATCAAATAATCTTAGGAACAAAGTCCTGGGTCTGTTAACTACAGAGACAGTCTTAAAATGGGTAACATGTTCAGTGTTCTTTCAACCTGTTTGGGGCCCTATGACAGCCGTGGCAGGAGGATTGGAGAACCTTCCCTAGGCACACACCAGGTCCTGTTGGGGACTCCTTGACTCCTAAGCACTGGTGGTCCCTCCTGTGACTTGAGTGTGGTAGGGGGGAAGGCCAGGAGTGACCATTCTAGAACTGTCTGGTGAGTACTTAGGCCAGCAGATAGTGGATGGGAAAAAGGAGGCGTGTTGTTTTTGTTCTCCTCTTCTCCTTCTGAGTTTTGCCAGCTCAGACCCTGTCTTAGCATGGATGTCAGTCATGGTCTGGTATTGGGGTGACTTCGTTGGAGTGCTGGGCAGCAAGTTCCATAGGGCTGCCTTCTTTGTGGTCTCTAAGCAGGAGGAAAGGGACAGGGCCAAGGGAATTGTAGCTGTGGGCTTCTGGAGCAACAGAAGTCCTGAGTCACGAGTCTGGACTGCTCATCTCAGGGTTGCCTGTTCTTACCTGCAGGGATGTTTTCCCTGAAATTCTTTAGGCAGCTAGTGGTCAGAAATGACTTCCTAGCAATAATATACATTAACATGCTTGCCCTAACTGGTTTGGCTCAGTCGATAGAGTGTCGGCCTGCGGACTGAAGGGTCCCAGTTTTGATTCTGGTCAAGGGCATGTCCCTTGGTTGCGGGCACATCCTCCTTAGGGGCTGAGCAAAAGGCAGCTGATGGATGTTTCTCTCTCATTGATGTTTCTTACTATCCCTCTCCTTTCCTCTCTGTAAAATATCATAAAATATATTAAAACAAAAAAGCTCATTGACAGGATGGCTCTTTGTTTGAAGTCCTAAGTTCCTCCCTGACCTGCATATTATTGTTGCATATTGCCATGTAAATATGCCATTTATTTAGTAAGTTGACTTTGAGCTTTTGTTCTTATGATATAAACTATAAAATTTACTTGGAGAATTAGTAGATAAATAAAGTTTTTTTTCTTTTGGTTTGCAGTTGGAGACTGTTGAAAAGGTATATGAAATATTTATCTCAGATGACATTGACCTTGTTTTGAGAAAGTCAGCTGCAGAACAGCTCGCTGTGATCATGCAAGGTAATACCCTTTGGTTGCTGTCTTGGGTTGGCAGACATTGGTTGCTGCTCAGCCTGGCCTGTCCTTTTTATAGCCCTTTAGTTAAGAATGGTTTTTACATATTTAAAGACTTGTTAAAAAAACAACAACAACAACAAAAAAAAACGTGGGACACACTGTATGTGGCCAGAAAAGCTTCACTTGTTACCATCTAGCTCTTTATAAAAATACTTCCTTGATCCTGGTCTGCATTATCTTTATTTTACTTGTAGAATGTCACTCGATGGAGTTATCTAAGATATTGATCTAATTTCAACATGTTTCTTTCTCAGTTTACCTAGTATATGGTAATTTTATTTTGTTCCATCTTTTTTAGAAATATCAAACAGTACTTTGTGTGAGGGTAAAATAATAATGTACCATAGCTGTATTTTCTTTAAAGGCTTATTAAAAAAAACATCACAATAACTTGTAAAATATACAGTTAACTTTGTAGTGTTGTTAGTCTATTCTTTGGATTAGTTTTTTTTTTCTTTTTCTCTATATGTGATATCTGTAACTTATCTTTAATATTTGAGAGAAGTGATAACTTTGTACTTATAGGATAAGGTTTTTACTGAGTGGGAAAATGGGGCATGGTTAATATTTCTATCCTGGCATTAGTGGAAACTGGGTGAGAGGAATTTGAAAAAACATACACAGTCTGCCTGTGGCTTTAATAGCAGTAACACAGACTCTAGAAAATAAATCCCTACAAATGTGGAGAACCTTGACAAAAATGATTCAGAAACTTTTAGAAATAAGTGTTCTTTTAGTATTATTAACATTTCAAAAATATAATTTTGGTATCGCTGTATGGGGGACAGTGGAAACTACTTTTTCAAAAAGTGGCAGCTGAAGATAGTTGGAGTGAAAGCTACTAGTTCAGTATGAATATGTATATTTGTTTGTTTCTCAATGTATGTATTCATTGAAACTTCTAGGAGAACAAATTAAGAAAATTTAAATACTTAAAACTAATTATAAGCAAGTAGGTTTTTGGAGCCAGTAATATCTCATGTGTGTCTATGTGTGTGTCTTAATCTTTTGGGCTGATATAATAGGATACCATAGATCAGGTGACTAATAAACAACAGACATTTGATTCTCACAGTAGTTCTGGAGGCTGGGAGTCTAAGGTCAAGGAACCAGCAGATATGATGTTGGATGAGGGCATGTTCCCTGGTTCTTAGAGAGCCTTCTCCCTGTGCACTCACCTGCAGAAGGGGTGAGGGAGCTCTCTGAGGCCTCTTTTCTCAGGGCACTATTCCCACTCTTAAGGGCTCCACTTTCACGACCTAATCTCCTCCCAAAGGCCCCATCTCTTAATACCATCACATTAGAGATGATAAAGTTTCTACATTTTTGAGGACATAACTATTGAGTCCATAGTAGTGCACATACATATATACTTTTTTAAAAAGTAATTCATACTCTTTGGAAAATATATAGTGTATGTTATAATCCCATTTATATTTGCTATTAACAATTTGAGGTTAGAGATCTTATTAATAAAAAAATGGTCATGTTGTAAGCCATATTTATACATTAACTTGTGAAGAATTCTGAACATTTTGAGTTAATGGGTTTAGAGAAGGGAATAATTGTCAATGAAACAATATAAAGACAATAATTTGTCATATACAAACACAAGGATTCATTTGTATGCATAAAATTCAAGTACTTTTCAGAGTGAACTAGTTAATTTAATTATTCTTTTTTAACAGTTTTGTTTTTTATGGTTCCGGAGACAGATCTGCTTGTTACTTAATAGTTTTCAAATTGTTCAGAGGTATATTAAAGAAAAAGTTTAAAGTTTTATCTTCTAATTTTAAGACCAGGTATAGCCGCAACCAGTTTGGCTCAGTGGATAGAGAGTCGGCCTGCGGACTGAGGGGGTCTCAGGTTCGATTCCGGTCAAGGCATGTACCTTGGTTGCAGGCATCCCCAGTGGGGGGCATGCGGGAGGCAGCTGATCGATATTTCTGGCTCTCTATCCCTCTCTCTTCCTCTCTGTGCAAAGTCAATAAAATATATTTAAAAAAAAAGACCAGGTATAAATATTTTTAATAGTTTGCAAATTATGTGGATATCTGTTCTATGTCATTAAAACTACAGAAAATGTTCTTTAACTTTTAGTAACTTTTTTTTGTCTACAGATATTAAAATGCATGCTGTGGTGAAAAAGTTGTGCCTAATTGACAAGATAATTGAGTATTTAAATGAATGTGTGGGTGAGGATGGTGAGGTAAGACTGCTGCATATGTAGACATATTTTTACAGATTGGTATTTTTATTAATCAGATCCTAAAGTGAATTCAGCTGAATTTGCATTAGTCCTTGGAGTTTAAGTCCTGACACCCATTACCTTGTTCATTTGTTTATTTCTAAGAGTGGGACCTCTGTAAAGAAAAACTAATCTTAAAATTTCTATATGCTTTATAAGTCTGAGTATATGCAAAGCTTATTTTCAGTGGAAAATAATTCTTAATATTTGTTTGCATTTTTGTTTCATACAATTTTGATAAAACATACAATTTAGAATGAAATAATAAAATTGTGATAAGATAATACTAGAGTCTGTTTTAGCTCACCTTAGAATTAATGCACATAGAATAATTGTGTGTTTCCTTCTGGCTAGCTGATAGAATGTCTGATCCAGCCCAGCCTCACACTTCTGAGGAAAGTTCTCTGTGCGGACCCAGGCACCCGTGTTTCACTTGCACAGCAGGCTTCTCTGCTGACCCTGCTGTTCAGAGGTAAATAAGACACATTCTGCTAATGGTGAAATCAGTCTTAAGCCTAAGTGGTATTATTTAACTGTAGGAAACATTTATTTTTCATTTAACTTATGGAATAGCAAACTTTTTAAATCACTAAAACCCAATGCAATAGAAAGTGTTCAGTACTTTTGTGTGGAAGCTTCCTGGTAACCCTGTTACTAAGTAGACCTTGGAGCTGGGAGAGGCTGATACCTTTGATTGTTCTGTGCATGTTGATGGAACTGTCCTTTGGAGCTCAGACAGTATCTGTTGTCTGTAAAGAGATCTGTGACTGCAGTCACTACTGCTTTCTTTCCAGCATCTGCTTCCTCAGCCTTGTTTGTTTATGCCTTTACATCCTGAACCTTTGGTGTGATACCTGATTATGTTGTTAAATGAGCATTAAGAGTGGCTTGTAATGGTCACGACATACAAACCAAAACAACACTAGCACAAACACAACATTTTAAAGTCAAAAGTTCAAGTTCTGTGATTATATGTTTATAAGAAAGGGCAGATATTGAGATCTTTCAATGAGCAAACTTTAGCCAAACCTTTAGACTTGGCAAACCTTAGACGCTGGATCAGTTTGCTTCTGATGAACTGAAAGTGGCCTATGCCCAGGGAGTGGGTATGGTTCCTACACCAGCAACATCTGTGTTTTTGGGAGTCAAAGGCTCCTCCCACACCTACCAAGCAGACACTGTTTTTTTTTTTGTTCGGTTGTTGTTGTTTTTTATATTCAACACAGCTTTATTTTTTTAAACTGAATGATCAGGAAAAACGTGAATGGTCTTCTGCATTTGTTTTTTCCTGGTGCCCTTTATATCAGGGGAATTAAAGTATAATATGCAAACATTTATTCATAAATCATAAACTAGATTTCACACACATAACATTTTTTATTTAAATCTTTTTAAAAACCACGTAAAGATGATTTTCAATCCTATTTTACAGATGAGCAAACTTAGGTTCCTTGTAATTCTGAAAATACAATGGTATCAGGAAGTACTGACTTGTTCACCTTATTTTTTTTTAAAAGTAAATCTTTATTATTCAGATTATTACATTTGTTTCTCTTTTTTTCCCTCCATAGCTCCCCTCCCCTTGGCTTCCACCCCTCCCTCTACCCTTACCACCCTCCCGTTGACCTCATCCATAGGTGTATAATTTTTGTCCATTCTCTCCCTGAACACCCCTCACCCCTTTCCCCCTAAGAATTATCAGTCCACTCCCTTTCTGTGCTCCTGATTCTATTATATTCACCAGTTTATTCTGTTGATCAAATTTTTAATTCACTTAATTTTTAGATTCACTTGTTGATAGATAGGTATTTGTTGTTCATAATTTTTTGTCTTTTACCTTTTTCTTCTTCCTCTTCTTAAAGAGCGCCTTTCAACATTTCATATAATACTGGTTTGGAATTGATGAACTCCTTTAGCTTTTTCTTCTCTGTGAAGCTCTTTATCTGCCCTTCAATTCTGAATGATAGCTTTGCTGGATAGAGTATTCTTGGTTATAGGTTCTTGCTATTCATCACGTTGAATATTTCTTGCCACTCCCATCTGGCCTGCATAGTTTCTGTTGAGAAATCAGCTGACAGTCATATGGGTGCTCCCTTGTAGGTAATGAACTGTTTTTCTCTTGCTGCTTTTAATATTCTCTCTTTGTCTTTTGCTCTTGGTATTTTAATTATGATGTGTCTTGGTGTGGTCCTCTTTGGATTCCTTTTATATGGGGTTCTGTGTACTTCCTGGACTTGTAAGTCTATTTCTTTTACCAGATGTGGGAAGTTTTCAGTCATTATTTCTTTAAATAGGTTTTCAGTATATTGCTCTCTCTCTTCTTCTGGCACCCCCACAATTCTGATGTTGGTACGCTTGAAGCTGTCCCAGAGGCTCCTTACATTATCTTCACATTTTTGGATTCTTGTTTCTGATTCTTTATATTTCAAATTTTTGACTTGACTCTTGCCTTCCTCTAGTCTGCTGTTAGGTCTCTGTATAGTATTTTTTATTTCAGTCAGTGTATGTTTAATTTCTAGTTGGTCCTTTTCCATCTCTAGTTGGTTCTTTTTCATCTCTTCTTGGATCTTGCTAACTTTACCCATCTTTTCTAGGATATTCTTGAAAAACCTTATAAAGTGGTTTTGAACTCTATATCCAGTCGTTTCTTTTCCTCCATTTCTTTTGTTTGTGATCTCTTCCTTTGTCTTGGCATTTTCACTATGCTGGGAGAAATTCTTGGATTCAGCCTTATGATACAAGACTTGCAAAACTGCAAAAGCCTCTCTGTTGAGCTTGGGATGGGTGGAGTCTCAGGGCTTAAGGACCACCTTGCCTTCCAGTCGGCCCTGCCCTCCATGGCCCCTGAGTCTCACATGATTGGGTAATCACTGGAGCGATTCCTGTGTGAGCGCGCAGTGCCTCTAGACTGCTGCCTTTCCGGCTCCCCTGCACTCCAGGACCATATGAATCTGGGTCCCCAGGGTTTCGCCCGAAACTGGGGTTTAGTGGAGTTAGAAGTGATGCAGTTGGGAGGCTCTGTCTCCCGCCCACTTGTGAAAGCCAGTGGCACAATCAGCAGTCGGTCTTCTGTGTGCAGTGCTGTGCCGGCCACCAGACTTCTGCCCTTTTTGGACTCCCCTAAATTTCCGTGCACTTCTCCCTTTTCACAGTCCAAACTCCCCCCGTATGAGTTTCGGCTGGACCTGGGGTTTAGTGTCATGGGATAAGGGGTTCAATGTCATTGGGAGTCTCTGTCTCCCTCCCACCAGAGAAAGCTAGCCAGGTACTCCAGCACCCACTCTCTCCCCACTTGCATCTCTGTACCTCAGCTCTTTGCAGCTTCTCTGAGTCTCTGTGAGCCCCTCTCTTTCCTTCTAGTTGTAGAATTTCCACTCAACCAGCTTTCCTGTGGTTCTGTATGATGTTCTTTCTGTTTTTTAGTTGTAGTTTTGAAATTGTTGTGTGAGGCAGCAGTGTGTTTACCTATGCTGCCATCTTGGATTCTCCCCAAGCAGACACTGTTGTCGAAGCCTCCAGATGATGCACACACATTGTACATTAGAGGGCCACTGTGTTAGTAATGTCAGCTTATCTGTCAATATTGCCTTTCTCTGAGAATGGCATCTCTTCGCTTCTAGTTAAGATATTTTAAATTTGAAATTCATCCTTTCTAATATTTCATAACATTATGTTTCTTTTATTTCTCAGTTTCCTTGATATTTCATGAAGATTGTACTGTGGTGACTGAAGTTGGAGCATTATTTTGCCTCCTATTATTTGATGAAGTATCAAGAATGGATATGTGGTAAGTGCTAAGACTTAGAAAGTTTATTTTTCTCTCAATTATTTATCTAAGGTTTCTGATGCAATCTCATATTAACACATAGAAATTTCTAACTTATGAAGCTTATGCTGTCCATGATAGATATACCTCACATGATTTTGGGTTTGAGTAAGCAGTACTAAAAGCCCATTTACTCAAAAAGTCACCCTGAGCTTTTATTTTTGAAAATTATGAACTACAAGATTTAAAATTACTGCAGTAATTTTTGTTAGTAATACATTTTTCAGTACTCTTAATTTTGTGTGCTTTTCTTTAATATTTTATTTAAGAAAATCCTTTAGGAAGATGTTTAAGATGATAATATCTTCTTACCATTGAACTTGAGCAGGGTCAGGAGAGGGTACTAGACCTATCTGCCAGTCCAGCACCCACATGGTATGAATCATTTATCATACGGACTTCTAAAGAAAAGCAGAATTTATTCTTCATAAGAAAATCCAGGAAGTAGCAAATTTGTTAAAACTACACTAAATGATAGAACTAGTTGCATCTTGTGAGTTAAGTTTCAGTTAGGGAAGTGAGACAAGTTGTTTTGTTTGACAAACCTGTGATCTACATCTGTTTCCTATTGTGTTTTCTTTACAAACCAGGTCTGTTAGTCCTCCCAGTCAACCTGCTTCGCCATCAGTCTTCAGTTTGCCGGTTTCCATTTTTAGAAGGTGACATATTTCTGTCTTTTTTGTTCTTAAAGAACTATTGTTACAGAAATGGACATTAGAATCTGTCAGTTTGTCACAATTTTCACCTAGCATTTAAACCATGTGACTTACAGTGTTTGAATGTTCCCTTCACATTGACTGTTTCTCTCCAGGTGTTTCTACAGAAAGGTTGGAAGAATTAGACAGTGAACACTGGTATAACTTCCAGCCTAGATTTAGCAGTTGTTAACTCACGGGCCTCCTCTCTCTTACTTTCTCATATATTTATTTATATGTAATTTTCCCCCTCCTAACCTCCTAAGTAAACTTCAGACATACTTTTATTTCCCTCCTAATTATTCTAGCATGTACCTCATTAAATCTTATATTAAGGACATTTTCCTATATAACTACTGTACATACAACATGCACAAAGTATACAAGTTATGAGTATTATTAATAAATTTTTCTAAATATGCCATGCAACTATCATGCAGATAAGATAAGGAACGTTGCCAGCAATCTAGGAAACCTCTTCATGCTCCTTCATTACTTTCCACCACCCACATAGGTAATTCTATCTTAATTTATGTTACTATATGTTATTTTTGCTGGTTTTGCACTTTATAAATAGAGTATATTCTTGTGTTCAGCTTCTTTTGCTCCATGTGGAAAGATTTGCCTGTCAGTCATTTCCGTTACTCTCTGGGGTTCAGTGTAAGAATGTGCAGCAATGAATTTGTAATTCTGTCACCGATGGGCATGTGCTCTGAACACACATGGGTCAGAGGGTATTTATATGTTTAGTAGATGCTTTCAAACAGATTTCATGTGGCTATAGTAGTTTCCATTCCAAGTAGCAGTGTGAGTGCCAGCTGCTCCACACTCTCACCAGCGCTTGTATTTGCTTCACCCACTCTTTTTTTCTTTGTATAAGAATGTTCATAACACCCTGGTCAGTTTGGCTCAGTGGGTAGGGCATTGGCCTGTGGGCTGAAGGTTCCAGGTTTGATTCTGGTCAGGGCACATGCCCAGGTTGCGGGCTCGATCCACAGTAGGAGGGTTGCAGGAGGCAGCTGATCAGTGATTCTTTCTCATCATTGATATTTCTATCTCTCTCCCTCTCTTTCTTCTCTGAAATCAGTTAAAATGTACTTTGAAAAAAGAATGTTCATTACAGCTTTGGTGATAGTAGCCAAAAGTAAGAAACATTCCACACATCTAACAACAGGAAGAATTGATAAGTGAACTGTGCTATATTCATACAATTGTACACAATCTATGGAAACTATTCTTCACACAACAACGTGAGTCTCATAGACCTAATGTTGAGTGAAAGAAATCACAAAAGGGCATATATTGTAGATTCCATTTACTTAAAGTTCTTCAATAGATAAAGTTGACCTATGGTGAAAGAAGTCAGAACAGTAGTTACCTCTTGGAAGAGGGTAAGGAGAGTAATTAATTTACAAAAAAAGGAGAAAAATAAACTTTCTGAGATGATGAATATATTCTATATTTTATTCTGGGTGGTGGTTACACATGATTCTTATCTAATAAAAGAGCAATATGCAAAAGGACCACATCTCTGTGACACCACAAGCCACACCCACCAGCCAATCAGAGGGAGTATGCAAATTAACCTAACAAAGATGGCTATGGCCACCGAAAGAGCAGGAAGGAGGCTTGGGTTGCCTTGGCAATGGAGGAAGCCAAGCTTTCTGCAAACCCCGTCTGGCCCAGGCCTCCACTTAAGGCAACAAAGTTTCAATTGTAGAAGATAAATAAATCCCAGATACCTCTGTTCCTGTCGCCGGGGGTGGGGGGGGGTGGGGACATGGGTGGCCTGCAAATCACCATAGGCCTCTCGCCTAGGCCACCCCATACCCCAAGGAAATACCTACCCTGATTCAGGACACCTTTCCAGGCAAACCAGCTGACCCCCACCCATGCACAAATTTCATGCACTGGGCCTCTAGTACATATATAAAAATCCATCAGGCTACATACTTAAAATTGTGTGTTTTAAAGATAAGTAAATTATATTTTCTTATTTTCACTGTTGTATGATATTCTGTTGTTAGACTCTAGTACAATTTGTTCCTTTTTTTTGTCACAGTATTTCGGTTGATCCTGTGTTTTTGCTGCACTATACAATTCTATAAACATTATTGTATATTAGTAGTATGACTCCTGTTATATGTGAGCAACAATTCCTTTTGGACACATTCTTATGAGTGAAATGTCTTGATTGTAGTCATCACCCACTCTTCATGGTCTTCATATTTGGCTAAATCAGTCGTTGGCAAACTCATTAGTCAACAGAACCAAATATCAACATTACAACAATTGAAATTTCTTTTGAGAGCCAAATTTTTTAAACTTAAATTTCTTCTAATGCCCTTCTTCAAAATAGACTTGCCCAGGCCATGGTATTTTGTGGAAGAGCCACACTCAAAGGACCAAAGAGCGCATGTGGCTCATGAGCTGCCGTTTGCCAACCACTGGGCTAAATAATAAAATACATAATTACAATAGTTCATTCTTAGAATGAGATGACATGTGTGGTGTTGGGAGCTGTCTTGGGATAGAAGTCCTGTGTCCCACTGGAAAAGATGATTTCTGGTCAGTGTGCCCAGGTCTGTTCTCCAGGTCCTCACAGCATGTCACAGAGCTACAGCACTTGGCACTCAGAACTGTAGCTTCCCATTATCCCACATCTCCCAATACAGATGCAGGGAGTCATCCTCCCTCTCAGCAGAGCAGCTTAGTAACATTGTTGACATTCTACATCTTTCTGGTTGTTCGGTTGTCAGGAGCCAGAGAGTTTGCTCAAGACCATATTTGTCCACACGGGGGGAAAAAGGGCTTTGTTATGCCTTTACTCAAAGTAATGTTATTTTAAAAATCATTGCCCATTTGGTAGATGTGTAGTGGCTTTTAAAATTGGTCATGATGTAGTACCCTTTGCTTTTTATTATTTTCTTCCTTCTACCTTTCTTAGGTTTAATTTGCAGTTCATGTTCTAACTATTAAAGGATTGTCCTTTAATTGACAGCCTCACCTCTTTTTCCTTTAGTACCAGTCCTATCAAGAAGGCTCTTTTCCATTTAGCCCCATGAGTCTTTTACTACTTTCTTCTTTCTGGCACAAAATACTCCCAGGTTTACCTTCAATTTCCCTATCTCCAACCTAGCATTAGCCATTTCTTTAAGGAGCCCTGGTTATTTTTGTAGAAAATTCCAATTTTTAAAAAGCATTATTTTTATTTAAATTATCAACCTATTATCTATATAGAAAACTCTACCTTAGCCTTTTTTATTGAGATGCATGAAATGAAAAAGTACACAAAAGTTCCCTGTAAAAATCTTACCTGATTGTAGTTATCTAACATTAGTCATAAACATGAATTAGAGATATGGGATATGTTTTATTAGCAAAATTATTCTTTAACATTTGAATGTGTTAGGGATTGCTGTTCTGTTAAACTCTGTTAAATTAACATTGATTGGTTTAAGAGATGTATATGGCTGTGAGTCTGTTTTAGATCTAAAAATATTTCTGGGTTCTCTTGGTGACGCACAGTGATTAAGTGTATTGGTGTTGTGATTATATTCTCAAGTGAAAACATAATTCTATCAGGCTGTGATTCTGTCTCTTAGTGATCATGGTGACTCATTTAAAATATCTGTAATATGGGTATAACATCGCCATGGCATATAACTGAATAAATGGTAAATATTATACAGTGTTTTATATAAAGTAGGCATTCATGTTTGGCTGAATACTTGTTATGTATGGTTCACTGTAGCCATAGGGCTTAGTTTCAAGGCGCATTACTTATATATGGAAACGAGGCTGATACAATATGGAATATGGTAAGTCCACAGGAAAGAGTTTAATATAGTGGTTTTGGGAGGTTAGAAGAGATAAAAGAAAAATTGGAAACTGACCTCTGGATTGCTCTAGAACAGGAGGCACAGAACTAGCCCTCATTTGTGGCTCATCCTTTTGAGAGCATTTGATAACTTAAAATATTTTAATTATTTGTATACATTTTTTTTTTTTTTTTAGGTATCACCTCCCAGTGCATGTTCTTGGCCACCATGCTGTGAGTCCTTACTCCACAGTATTGCCATTATCTGCTGATGGTTTGGCCTTGAAGCCAGTCTCAGATATGCTTCGAATAGCTTGGAACCTCTCATGGTATCATGGGACTGAGAATCTGTTGAAACAAGTGGATTCTGAAACAAAAATCCAAGAGTAAGCTGTTACATTTAGTTGAAAAAGTACATATTTACATTTACCTAATTAGTTACGTTTTATTTTTCCTTTAGATCAAATTTTTTTTGTGTGTTATTTTTTGTATGTGTTTGTATGTGTGTGTGTTTTACTTATGTCATCTGCTCCTGCTTTTGCACTGAAGATTATAACTTTGTTTTAAAGATTACATTGCTTTGTTCATTACTTTTTTAAAACTATCACACAAAGGAAGTACATTAAAAAACAAAGAGCATCTATGCTGTTTTAGAGATTATACATAGTTTTTTTTTAGTTAATTGATGTAAATAACTAGGAAAAGTACTCTGGATCAGAGTAAAAGGTCAGTAAATATATGTAAGAGTGTTGTTATGATTGTGATGATGACGATGATTGCTTCTGAATATCATATTGTTCTAATCTGTCATTTCTTTCTTATTTGAATGAAAATTACTTTATGATTGTGTAAGCAGGAAAATGTCAATGTAAATACTTAGGATACTAGTATAAAAGCCCAATATTGGCAGATGCACACCAGATTTTCTTTGGGCTCTGAGTCAACCTTTAATTAAAAGAAAATGAAGATAAAACAAATTTTGGGTAAGAGTTTATAATAAAAGTGAGCTTTTATTTAAATAGCTTTATGTCACTCTTTCTTTTTTCAATTTGTACAGATTCTTAGACACATTGAAGTTATCCTCAGAGGACAGCCTTACTCTGAAGGTGACGCACACAGCCAGGGGCCTGCAGGACTGTCTCCATGCCGTCGTTCAGGCTGCCACCCATAGAGAAGTGAGAGCTGCTGTCACCAGCATGAGTTTTTACTTTCTGAATGACAGATTGTCTTTTAAGGGAGGCACTGGCCCATGTGGGGCTGCCTTGAAGTCCTTGGCTTGGCACACCACACTGAATAGGTCAGTGTAAGCTCAAGTCTACCCATTGTAGAGAGCTGGACTGAATTGTATTTGTGTCCATCTCCATACCTTTGAAGATAAGAGCATGTATTATGAGAGAAATGCTTTTATAGAAAGAAAAACCTCAGGATTTTTGTCACCTGCAATAAATACCTAATAAAAGCAAAAGAGAAAACAAATAATCACTGCATTTTAGAAGGAATTACTAATAAACTTACAGCAATTTTTAAAATATCCTTATCATGGAAAATTTTGTTATAAAAGTAAATGACTAAGCTAAGACATGAATGAACAAACAGAATGTTTATTCCTGCCCATATTATAAATAACTTAGGACATCAGTGGATTGGCGAATAGGTTTGGTACAACTGTAGCAGCCTGTTTTATTTTGCTCTCCCCTGCCCCTATAAGTATATGATCTCTCTCTCTTTTTTTTTTTTTTACTGTGAATTTCATGAAGTTGATTGTCCAATGTGCAAGTCCATTAGTAGCTATAGGAAAGGCTCTAGCTTGTTGATATAGCACGTTTAACTGGTAGCGGATGGTTGCTACACTTGAAACCAACAAGACTGAGAAGCAGCAATTGACAGCAGTTTTACATTTTAGCCCATGTGACTCTAGTACTGTGGTTCTCAACCTTTCTAATGCCGTGACCCTTTAATACAGTTCCTCATGTTGTGGTGACTCCCAACCATAACATTATTTTCATTGCTATTTCATAACTGTAATTTTGCTACTGTTATGAATCGTAATGTAAGTAACTGTTTTCCGATGGTCTTAGGCTACCCTGCTAGCAGTTCTCAACCTGTGAGTAGGGCCTAAATCCATTGGAAAACACAGATATTTACATTACGATTCATAACAGTAGCAAAATTACAGTTATGAAGTAGCAACGAAAATAATTTTATGGCTGGGAGTCACTACAACATGAGGAACTGTATTAAAGGGTCGCGGCATTAGAAAGGTTGAGAACCACTGCTCTAGTAGAATATGGGAAACTTTCTCATTAAACATGAAATTTGCTAACTCCTTTATTTAGATCAATTATCAGAATATGATTTTGCTATTCTGGTGGCATGCTGGAGCCAGCCAGTACTGCCTTGTGAGAGAACTGATGCTTACATTTCTGGAGTTTTGCAAATTAGTTGGTTTAAAGAGAGCCACTCTTTAACATTAAATTATATAAACTTATAATTAAATAAGTTAATGAAAATTAAGGTAATGTTTATACAAAAGTTATTGCTTCCCAATTATTTTACAACGCTTCCCTATTATCTCTGCTCAAGTTTATTTGCACCTATTACATCTATGATATAGAAAGGCTACTGTACATGTCTCCACAGATGTGTGTCACACTTGTAGTTGGCCATGGAGGTATTTATTTACACTATGGAAATGGGCAAACAGAACAAGTCAGCATGCCACTTCTCAGCTGGTGGCTGAATATTTATCAACACACCACTTTAAGAGCTAGCAACCATAATTATTGTCTTCTTTGTTATAGGTTTTTACAAGTGCTTCCTGCTTGCATTGAAGATGAGAAACTGCTAATAGATATCATACATTTTTTAAATAAGTTATTGAAGGAGCAAAGAAAAAATTCATCAGTGGAACTTCTAAATTGGCTTCTAGAATTACTTCTTAGACCTGTAAGTGCTGTTAAGGAATTGCATTTTAGGTGCGACAGTGATTTATTTGAAAACCATTAATACTATATTATGGAAAAGTAAAATATTTATATAGCCTTGCTAAATGAAGTTGCTTCTCATGTTTGTATTAGAGGGCTCATAGCAACATGGCTTTCTTGATGTTGTAACCAGTTGTATTAAATTAAAAGTCTACAGGTGAACGGGAATTACAGTCCTGCTGTTTATAAAACCTATTCTCTTGGAGTTTTCTGCTTCAGCTGTATTTTCAAGTGGGGATCTTTGGGATGGGGAAGTGCAAACAGGCATGTGAGAAGCAGGAAGCCAAGCCAGATTGAGGCAGTGAGGGTATGTGAAGGTGAGGGTGGGAAGAATGAGTCCAAAGATGCTCAGGCTTTAATGTAAGTTTATTCTAAAGAAAACTTGCCAAGAAGCTAGCTCATTATGTATTGTTGGTTATGTCTTGTTTTTTTCAAACACCATATGAATTTACTTAACTCAGCAAAAATAACCTTTTTGCAAGTAATCACACATAAATAACCCCCTACATAAAAATTAGAAAAGAGGGTCTAACTTGATAAAGAAGATAATAGACATTATTAGACATATGTATTTTAGATAGAGTGGAAGGGAGAGAAAGAGAGAAACATTGATGTGAGAGAGACACATTGATTAGTTGCCCCCTGCACATGCTGCGACCAGGGATGGGGATCGAACATACAACCTAGATATATATCTTTGACTGAAATCAAACCTAGTAGGTACCCTTCAAGTCCATGGGCCAATGCTCTATCCACTGAGCCAGACTGGCTAGGTCTATTACAAACATTTTAATTCTAAGGCACTTTGGGAATTTGTTGCACCACAAATCTATATTTTCGTATATTAATATTTTATTAATATATAAAAGCCTAGAAATAGTGAGTTTGAACATTCTTGACAGAATGAGTTTTTGATGGAGGTTTGTAAAAGTGGGAGCATAATTTTTTTGGGGTGGCTATTCAGAACTACACTGCCTATGTCTTTTTTTTTGGCCACTTTCATAGGCACGTGTGCATGCAGGGTTCATAAGGGGTCATTGCACATTCTACTGTTGTAGTTTGCTGATGGGTGGAAAATTGGATATGATGGATGGAAACTGTGCTTAAAGAAAATGAACCATCATTACAGAAATTATTGCCTTTTGGAGGTCAGCAGTGACACAATAATGACCCAAATAGTTGGTTTAAAATTAGGATTGAATACTATTGTCTAATGAAATGACAAAACCTTCAGATAGGATTAAGCACTTTAGGTTACTAGGTAGAGACATCTCATTCTGCTCTCTTTTGTGTTTGAGGAGTAGTAATTCATCCTATATTTTACAAGTGATGCTGCTGAGGTCCACTGAATCTCAATGTTAACATGTGAACCCAAGATAGGTTATAAAGGGAAAATTTCTCAGCAATTTACTAGCAAAAACAAGTTATAACTAGAATGAGATTCTTTGGAGGAATCTTAATTTTAGATTATATATACTGTATCAATATAGTCACAAAGTTATATTTTACCAAGATGGATTTTGCATTAAATAACTTGTTCATTTTGTCAGTGTGTATGGGAGTTGGAGGCACTGTGGGTGTAAGTCCGCCTTTGGTTATGTGGGGCTAAGAATATTATAGGATATATATTTATTTTTATGATCTTATCAAAAGCGAATCTTGATTGTTTTATTCGTATATGAAACATGAAGTTATAGTTATGTTTCATGTAATTTTACTGGATCCAAATGAGGCAGGTCTTGCTCAAGATGAAAGGGACAGGTGGTAGAAAAAACTGCTTAGGTGTGAAACAATAAAGGAAATCAAAAGCAAAATGTCTCTCCCCAGTACTTTCCAAAGGCTCTCAGTTGTATTGTTTGCAATTGTGTGTATCTGATTGAAGTTTACTCTACATGTTACATATGTAAAAAGCTTAGAATTTTCTTCCCATTTTTTCATTTCTTTTTCCTAAAGAGAAGGTGGTTATTTTTGAATTGAGTTCTCTAGGTGAAGGATTTTAGAACAGCAGTAATTACATTTTGACTTTATCTCTCTTTGTATGTTGTATATGCACTTTTCTGTTGATTGATATAATGCTGGGAACAGAATATTAACTACCTTTGCAGTAAAAAGGTTCTGAGATTAACTTCTTGTTTTGTTAATTCTTATCACTTTGGATAAATTACTTGACCCCTTTATAAACCTCTGTTTGCCCATGTGTAAAAGAAGAAAATGCAAGTTTTCTGCTAAATGAATCTTATTCCTTTTTAGCACACTGCCTGTGACATTATAGATGTTTGATAAATACTTTGTATATCAGTTAATGTTTTCTATTCTCTTAATATCATTAGAAATCCTATTATATTTCCTTATTTACTTTTTAAAAAATGGAAAACAGGAAAATGTTTAAATAGAATTAGTTTTTTATATATATTTTTATTGTTTAAAGTATTATAAATAGTAGTACATATGTCTCCTTTTTCCCCCCTCTATTGACCTCCACCCGGCCTTCCCCACCCCCCAGTACATGCCCTCACCTGTCCCGTCCCCCCCTCAGTGTCCTGTATCCATTGGCTATGCTTACATACATGTATACAAGTCCTTCGGTTGATCTCTTACAGGGACCCCTGACCCCCAACTTCCCCTGCCTTCCCTGTTGTAATCTTTGTCAACTTCCTAGCATTAGTTTTATTTGTTTATTAGCCTAGGAAGTTGACAAAGATTACAACAGTAGTGATATCAACTCTGGCTGGGATGCTGTGTCCTCTCACACCATGCGGGATTGTGTGTATTAATACACTTACTATAGGGAGAGTTTGGCAATGTTCATCAGAAGCATTAAACTATTATAATCTTCTGATTCAGTTATTTCATTGCTTAAAGTTTGTACATAGGACATGATTAGAATTGAGCCCATGATACCACCCAGTGAAATTATCAGTCATTATGTTCAGTAGTCAGTGTGGTAAATCATCGTGGTTGAAAAATACCAGATATTAAAATGTTTTTGAAGAAATAATAATGAAATAAGGAAATGGTTAAATAATGGATTTTTTCACTTGACCTCAGTTTTATTAAAAATATAGAATTATAATTTTATTTATATTCACACATGCAAAAAGTATGTACCAGGATGTTAAAAACTGCTTTTCCTATGAGAGGTGATTGTGGCTGATGTTTGTTTCTCTCATGCTTCTCTATATTTTTCTCAGCTTTCTAGAATAGATATGCTTTCCTTTTGTTGAGATGATATATGAAGCATTCTTTGAGTGTAGACCATCTGCAGGAGGTCTAGAGACCCACACCTGTCTGTTAGGTAACACAACTTTTAATTAACCCAGAACATGATGAGCAACAAAAACCTCCATAGGAAACAACACACAGCTCAGCTAGAGAGTAACTATATTCTTTACCAATTTCATTTTTTAGAGTCCAAACCCTCTGTTAGACCTGCTGGTTCTAACAGAGTCACAGGCCCGAGAAGAGACAGATGACTTCCGGACAGCTGTCAGGCAACAACTCCAGAAGGAACTGATGGCTCTTTACAATACCCTGCTGCTCAGTTTTGGGGCAGTTACTAACAGGTACTTTTGTATCATTGAAGGTTAGAGAACATGGGTAGGGAACTGAATTCTCTTTTGATTTCCAAGGAGTTGATTTTTCATTTGCTTCAAGTTAAAGAGAAGGCAAGACTTCAGTAATCATTGTGATGGGTCTGTTTTCATTTCAGCTAAATCTCTGGTGCAGTCCGATTGCAGTTTCTCATGGAAAGTGTTTTGTTGTTCTTTAGGTTTTAGTTCTTGGTCCTCTTTTAATTCTCAACACATCAACCTGAGCGGTCATATCCATTTCTATGACTTTATGAATATTTTTTGCATTAATGATTTTCAAATGTCTGTCTCTGGTTCTGACTTCCTTTTTTATTTTTAAAATTAGGTAAATTTTACTATTTATTTTGATCATTTAAATGTATACAGTTGATTGCTTTTGGTATATTCACAATGTTGTGAAACTATCGCTATAATTAATTTCAGAACATTTTTATTACCCACTCAAAGAAACCTTGTACACATTAAGCAGCCCCTTCCCAGTCACACCTTACCCAAGACCATGGCAGTGATTAATGTTCTTTTTGTATATGGATTTGACTGCTCTGGACATTTTATACAAATGGAATCAAACAGCATGTGGCCTTTTGTGTCTGGCTTCTTCCACTTAACATCGTGTTTTTGAGGACCATCCATTTTATAGCACATGTCAGTGTTTATTTCTCCCTATGACTGAGTAATAGTCCATGTATAGATATCCAACATTATGGTTATCCATTTACCTGTTGGTAAACAAATGAGTTGTTTCCACCTTGAGGATTTTAGATAGTGCTGCTCTGAACATTTCTATGTAAGTGTGTGTGAAAACATATGTTTTGATTCTCAAGATTATACCTAGGACTGATATTTGTGATAAATCTATCTTTAACTCTATGGGGAAGAGCCAAGCTGTTTATCATAGCACTTACACCACTTTACATTACCTCCAGCAGTGCATGAGTGTTACCATTTCTCTACATCCTTACCAACACTTGTTGCTGTTATATCTTTGGAGAAGCATCTATTCAAGTTCTTTTCCTGTTTTTGAATTGTTTTGTTGTTGTTGAGTTGTCTTTATATATTCTGGACGTTAATCCCTTATCAAATATATGTTACAAAATTTTCTCCAATTCTATGGGTTGTGTTTTCACTCTTGATAATGTCCTTTGATGCATACAGAAGTTTTTACTTTGATGTGGTATTCCTGTGCTTAAATTTCAAGGCTCTGCTGGAGGGAAGGGCCTGATCCCACACATATGACATTTTATACAAGCTAAGGTGTTAAAGCAGCCCTGATTCAGCTTAACAGCTGGTTAAATCCAAAAGATCAGCCCGTATCCCAAGTCTTGTGATCAAAGGGCAGGTCATTACCATGAGAAATTGTTATGTACTTCACTTTTACTAGCTCTTTTATACAAATGTTTGATATATACAATGAAGCGAATTGTGATAGCACAGAAAAATGTCTCCCATAATTAGAAGAAAAAAGTCATTAGAAACATATCTATAGATGTCAAATATGAGAACTCTAAATTTCCATTATAAATAATATTATTTTAAATAAGCATAATAATTATTAGAGGAACATATGGAGATTAATAAAAATATGGAGAGATGAAGACTGTAAAAAAGAACCAAATACAAATTTTACAACTGAGAATTAAAATTTCAAAAATAATGACTTCATTGTATGGGTTTAACAGTAGACTAGACATAGTAAAACAGAAGATTAATGAATTAGAACACAAGTCAATTCAAATTTTACTAGAAAGGGACATCTGGGATCTTCTGAAATATTGAGAAAGTTTCATATCTTTATAGTATATATTTTTTAGTTCTTTTTTAAAAAAATATATTTTATTGATTTTTTACAGAGAGGAAGAGAGAGGAATAGAGAGTTAGAAACATCGATGAGAGAGAGAGACATTGATCAGCTTCCTCTTGCACAGCCCCTACTGGGGATGTGCCCACAACCAAGGTAAATGCCCTTAACCGGAATTGAACCTGGGACCTTTCAGTCTGCAGACTGATGCTCTATCCACTGAGCCAAACCGGTTTCGGTTATTTTTTATTTCTTACCTGAGGATATTTTTTCCAGTGATTTTCAAAGAGAGTTGAAGGGAGGGGTGGAGGAGAGAGAGAGGGGGGTAGAGAGAGTGTGTGAGACAGACAGACATCTCTCAGATTGATTGGTGGTCTTCTGCACATGTCCTGACCGAGGCCAGTAATGGAGCCTGCAACCCAGGTATGTGCCCATGACTAGAAATGGAACCCAAGACTCCTTAGTACATGGGCTAATGCTCTAAACGATGAGCCAAAATGACCAGGGCTAAAAACTTTTTTTCTTATTATCCTCACCTGAGAATATTTTTCCATTGATATTTAGAGAGAGTAGAAGAGAGAGGGAAAGACAGAGAGAAATTATCAATGAGAGAAACACATCGATTGGTTGCCTGCTACATAAGCCCTGGACAGGGCCCAGGCCAGGGAGGAGCCTGCAACCAAGGTACGTGCCTTTGACCGGTATCAAACCAGGACCCTTTGGTCCACAGGTACACGCTCTATCCACTGATCAAAACCAGCAAGGGCAAACCTTTCTTGTATTTTATTTTATTTATTTTTAAAAATATATTTTTAATTATTATTAGGGATATATTTATTTTCAAATATTTTTTTATTGTTTAAAGTATTACATATATTAATACATATATCTCCGTTTTTTCCCCATTGATCTTACCCCAGCCTCCCCAACACCTGTCTCATGCCTTCATCCTACCCAGCCAGTGTCTTATGTCCATTGGTGTGCTTATATACATGCATACAAGTCTTTTGGTTGACCTATTTCCCTCACTCCACAAACTCCCCAGCCTTCCCGTGGTAATTTGACAGTCTGTTTGGTGTTTTTTTCCTTGTATCTATCTTTTTATTCATCAGGTTATAATGTTCTTTAGTTTTCATAAATGAGTGAGATCATGTGGTATTTTTCTTTCATTGCCTAGCTTGTTTCACCTAACATAATGCTCTCCATTTGCTGCTGGAAATGGTAAGAATTCCTTTTTTTTTTTATAGCAGTGTAGTATTTATTCCATTGTGTAAATGTACCATAGTTTTCTAATCCACTCATCTGCTGATGGGCACTTAGGCTGTTTCCAAATCTTAGCTATTGTAAATTGTGCTGCTATGAACATAGGGGTGCATATATTCTTTCTTATTGGTGTTTCCAGTTTCTTCGGATATATTCCTAGAAGTGGGATTATTGGGTCAAATGAGAGCTCCATTTTTAGTTTTTTTTTTCTTTTCTTTTTTTTTTTAATTAAATCCTTATTATTCAGATTATACATTTGTTTCTCTTTTTTCCCCTCCATAGCACCCCTCCACCCAGCTCCCACCCCTCCCTCTGCCCTTAGCTCCCTCCCATTGATATCATCCATAGGTGTATGATTTTTGTCCAGTCTTTCCCTGTTCACCCCTCACCCCTTTCCCCCTGAGAATTATCAGTCCATTCCCTTTCTGTGCTCCTGATTCTATTCTATTCACCAGTTTATTCTATTCATCAAATTTTTAATTCACTAATTTTTAGATTCACTTATTGATAGATATGTATTTGTTCATAATTTTTTGTCTTTTACCTTTTTCTTCTTCCTCTTCTAAAAGATTACCTTTCAGCATTTCATATAATACTGGTTTGGAGTTGATGAACTCCTTTAACTTTTTCTTATCTGTGAAGCTCTGTATCTGCCCTTCAATTCTGAATGTTAGCTTTGCTGGATAGATTATTCTTGGTTGTAGGTTCTTGCTATTCATCACGCTCAATATTTCTTGCCACTCCCGTCTGGCCTGCATTGTTTCTGTTGAGAAATCAGCTGACAGTCATATGGGTGCTCCCTTGTAGGAAATAAACTGTTTTTCTCTTGCTGCTTTTAATATTCTCTCTTTGTCTTTTGCTCTTGGTAGTTTAATTATGATGTGTCTTGGTGTGGTCCTCTTTGGATTCCTTTTATATGGGGTTCTGTGTGCTTCCTGGACTTGTCAGTCTATTTCTTTTACCAGATGTGGGAAGTTTTCAGTCATTATTTCTTTAAAGAGGTTTTCAGTATCTTGCTCTCTCTCTTCTTCTGGCACCCCCACAATTGTGATGTTGGTACGCTTGAAGCTGTCCCAGAGTCTCCTTACATTATGTTCACATTTTTGGATTCTTTCTCTTCTTGCTTTTCCAGTTGAGTGTTTTCTGCTTCTTTATATTTCAAATTTTTGACTTGATTCTTGCCTTTCTCTAGTCTGCTGTTAGGACTCTGTATAATATTTTTTATTTCAGTCAGTGTATGTTTAATTTCTAGTTGGTCTTTTATCATCTTTAGTTGGACCTTTTCCATCTCTAGTTGGACCTTTTTCATCTCCTCTTGGCTCTCGCTAAATTTATCCATCTTTTCTAGCATATTCTTGAAAAACCTTACAAGCGTGGTTTTGAACTCTATATCCAGTCGGTTTTTTTCCTCCATTTCTTTTGTTTGTGATCCCTTCCCTTGTCTCGGCATTTTCACTATGCCGGGGAAACTTCTGTGCTGGATTCAGCCTTATGATACCAGATGCAAAGCTGCAGAAGCCTCTGTTGAGCTTGGGAGGGGTGGAGTCTCAGGGCTTAAGGGACCGCCTTGCCTTCCAGTCGGCCCTGCCCTCCACGGCCCCTGAGTCTCACGTGACTGGGTAATGGCTGGAGCGGTCCTTGTGCGTGCGCCTGCAGTGCCTCTAACCGCTGCCTTTCCAGCTCCCCTGCGCACCAGGACCACAGGAGTCTAGGTCTCCAGGGTTTTGCCCAAAACAGGGGCTTAGTGGAGTCAGAAGTGGCACAGTTAGGACGGTCTGTCTCCCGCCCACTCGCGAAAGCCAGCGGCACAATCAGCAATCTGTCCTCCGGGCAGCACAGTGCGCATGCGCGACCAGACCTCCGATCTTTTGTGACTCCCCTAAATTTCTGTGCACCTCTCCCTTTTCACAGTCCAAACTCACCCCGTATGAGTTTCGGCTGGATCTGGGGTTTAGTGTCGTAAGATAATGGGTTCAATGCCATTGGGAGTCTCCGTTTCCCTCCCGCCAGAGAAAGCCAGCCAGGTACTCGGGCACCCGCTCTCTCAGCGTGCGTCTCCGTACCTCAGCTTTTTGCAGCTCCTCTGGGTCTCCGTGAGCCCCTCTCTTTCCTTCTAGCTGTAGAACTTACACTCGGCCAGCTTTCCTGTGGTTCTGGATGATGTCTGTTCTGTCTTTTAGTTGTAGTTTTGAAATTGTTGTGCGAGGCAGCAGTGTAGGTGTTTACCTATGCCGCCATCTTGGATTCTCCCTCCATTTTTAGTTTTTTGAGGAAACTTCATACTGTTCTCCACAGTGGCTGCACCAGTCAGCATTCCCACCAGCAGTGCATGAGGGTTCCTTTTTCTCCACATCCTCGCCAGCACTTGTTCGTTGATTTGTTGATGATTGCCATTCTGACAGGTGTGAGATGGCACAACATTGTCATTTTGATTTGCATCTCTTTAATAATTAGTGACTTTGAGCATGTTTTCATATGTCTCTTGGCCTTCCTTCTGTTTTATTTTGAAAAGATTCTATTTAGGTCCATTGCCCATTTTTATATTGGAACATTGATCTTCCTTTTATTTAGTTGTATAAATTCCCTGTAGATGTTGGAGATTAAACCTTTATCAGTGATAACATTTGGTAATATGTTCTCCCATACAGTGGGCTTTCTTATTGTTTTGTTGATCGTTTCTTTTGCTGTGCAAAAACTTTTTATTTTGATGTAGTCCCATTTGTTTATTTTCTCTTTAGCTTCCATTACCCTAGGAGGGGTATCATTGAAGAAATTGCTTCGGCATATGTCTGAGGTTATGCTGCCTGTAGATTCCTCTAGTATTTTTATAGTTTCCCATCTTATGTTTAAGTCCTGTATTTATTTTGAGTTTATTTTTGTATTTGGTGTAAGTTGGTGGTCAGGTTTCATTTTTTGCATGTATCTGTCCAATTTTCTCAACATTTATTGAAGAGACTGTCTTGACTCCATTGTATATTCATGCCTCTGTAGTCAAATATTAATTGAGCATGGTGGTTTGGGTGGATATCTGGATTCTCTGTTCTATTCCATTGGTCTATATGTTTGTTCTTGTGCCAGTACCAGGCTATTTTGAGAACAGTTGCTTTGTAATATAGCTTGAAATCTGGTATTGAGATCCCACCTACTTTATTCTTCTTTCTCAGGATTGCTGTGGCTATTTGTGGTCTTTTTAAAATTCCAGATGAATTTTTGGAGAGTTCTTTCTAGGTCTGTGAAATATGCTATTGGTATTTTAATGGTGTGTGCATTGAATCTATAGATTACTTTGGGTAGTATGGACATTTTAATGATGTTGATTCTTCCAGTCCATGAGAATGATATGCTCTTCCATCTGTTTATGTCTTCCTCTATCTCTTTTTTCAGTGTCCTGTAGTTTTCTGCGTATAGGTCTTTTACCTCCTTAGTTAAGTTTATTCCTAGGTATCTTAATGTGTTTGGTGCGATGGTAAATGGGATTGCTTTTTTAGTCTCTCTTTCTGTAAGTACACTATCGGTATATAGAAATGCCATAGATTTCTTGGCATTAATTTTGTATCCTGCTACATTGCTGAATTCATTTATTAAGTCTATTAGATTTTTGATGGAGTCTTTTGGGTTTTTTATGTACAATATCCTATAATCTGTAAATAAGGACAGCTTTACTTCTTCTTTTCCAATTTGGATGCTTTTTATTTCTTCTTCTTGACTAATTGCAATGGCTAATCCTTTCAGTACTATGTCGAACAGGAGTGGTGAGAGTGAGCATCCCTGTCTTATTCCTGTTTTTAAGGGAAATGGTTAACTTTTTGCCCATTGAGTATGATGTTAGCTGTGGGTTTATCATATATGGCTTTTATTATGTTGAGGTCTGAGCCTTCTATTCCCACTTTGTTGAGAGTTTTTATCAAGAATTGGATTTTGTCAAGTGCTTTTTCTGCATTAATTGATATGACTATGTAATTATTACCTCTCAATTTATTTATGTGATGTATCACATTTATTGATTCGCGGATATTGTTCCATCCTTGCATTCCTGGGATAAATCCTACTTGGTCATGGTATATGATCTTTCTGCTGGATCTGATTTGCTAGAATGTTGTTACAAATTTTGGCATCTATGTTCATAAGAGATATTGGCCTGTAATTCTCTTTCATTGTGTTGTCTTTATCTGGTTTTGGTATTAGGGTGATACTGGCTTCCTAGAAGGTGTTTTTAAGTGTTCCTTCTTGAATTTTTTGGAATAGTCTGAGGAGGATAAGTTTCAATTCTTCTTTGAATGTTTGGTAAAACTCCCCTCTGAAGACATCTGGCCCCGGGGTTTTGTTTGCTAGAAGCTTTTTGATGACTGCTTCAATTTCTTCCAGAGTTGTTGGCCTATTGAGATATTTAGATTCTTCCTCATTGAATTTTGGAAGGTTATGTTTTTTCTAGGAATATATCCATTTCCTCCAGTTCTTGGAATAGAGTTGTTCATAGTATTTTTTAACAATCTTTTGTATTTCTGTGGGGTCTGTTATTTTTACCTTTTTCATTTCTGATTTTGGGTCCTTTCTCTTTGCTTCTTGGTGAGCCTGGCTAGAGGTCCATTAATCTTGTTTATCCTTTCAAAGAACCAGCTTTTGGTTTTGTTGATCTTTTTTTTTTTTTTTTCGGTCTCAATGTCATTTATCTCCACTCAGGTCTTTATTATTTCTTCCCTTCTCCTTACACTGGGCTTTTATAACTCTTTGAGTTGTAGGATTAGGTAAATTATTACCATTGTTTCTTGTTTTTTGCAGTAAGCTTGTAGAGCTATGAACTTCCCTCTCAAGACTGCTTTCACTGTGTCCTATATGTTTTGTATTGTTGTGTTGTCATTGTCATTTGTTGCCATGATGTTTTTTATTTCTTCCTTGATCTCTCTGGTTACCCAGTTATTGTTTAATTACATGCTGTTTAGTCTCCATGTGTTTGATTTCATTGGATTGTTTTTATTGTAGTTGATTTCCAGTTTTATGTCACTGTGATCTGAGAAGATGTTTGATGATTTCTATCTTCTTGAATTTGAAGAGACTTTGCCTATGACCCAACATATGGTCTATCTTTGAAAATGACTTATGTGTACTTGAGAAGAATGTATATTCTGTGGCTTTGGGGTAACATGTTCTGAAGATGTCAATTAATTCCATCTGGTCTAGTGAGTCATTTGGGATTGATGTTTCTTTGTTGACTTTTTGTTTAGAGGATTTTTCCAATGGTGATATTGGGGTTTTAAAGTCTCCAACTGTGACTGTATTGCTGTCAATTTCCTTCTTGATATCTTCCAGGTTTTTTTTTTTTAGATGTATTTGGGTACTCCTGTACTGGGTGTATATATGTTTACCAGAGTTATTTCTTCTTGTTGTATTGCTCCCGTTAGTATTATGAAGTGGCCTTCCTTATCTATTGGTATGTCCTTCACTTTGAGATCTAATTTGTCAGATATAAGTATTGCTACCCCAGCTTTTTTTTTTCATTTCCACTCGCCTGAAAAATCGTTTTCCATCCTTTCACCCTCAGTCTGTGTGCGTCTTTTTTTCTGCGGTGGGTTTCTTGAGATAACAGAATTATGAGTCGTGTTTTTTTATCCAATCCATTACCCTATGTCTTTTGATGGGGGTATTTAATCCATTTACATTTAAAATGGTTAAAATAGGTACTTATTTGTCGCCATTTTAATTCTTTACCCGTGTGTTCCTTCTTCGCTTCCTATTTCTTTATTTTTTTACAGCAGCCCCTTTAACATTCTTGCATTGCTGGTTTGGTGGTAATAAATTCCCTTAGTCCTTTTTTGTCTGTGAAACTCCTGATTTCACCTTCAATTTTGATTGATAGCCTTGCTGGGAACAGTATTCTTAGATTCAGACCCTTCCTTTGAATGACTTTGTATATTTCATTCTATTTTTTTCTGGCCTGATGAGTGTCCTTTGAGAAATCAGTCACTAATCTGATGGGGATTCCTCTGTAGGTAACTTTCTGTCTCTCTCTGGCTGCTTTTAAGATTCTTACTTTGTTGTGGTGTTTGCCAGTTTAATTATAATGTGCCTTGACATTGGTCTTTTGGGGTTCATTTTGCTTTTAACTCTGTGAGCTTTTTGGATTTGTGTGGGTTTTTTCTTCCCTCTATCAGGGAAGTTTTCTGTCATTATTTTTGAAACAGGTTTTCTATTTGCTCAGTTTCCTCTCCTTGTGGGACCCCAATATGTGGATGTTGTTCTATTTCATGTTGTCCCAAAGTTCCCTTAGGTTCTCCTTCCTGCTTTTTAAATTCTTTTTCTCTCGAAGCTGCTCTACTTGGATATATTTTCCTACCTTGTCTTCTAGCTCACTGATGTGGTCCTCTGCTTCTTCTCATCTACTCTTGATGCTTTCTATTGAGCTCTTTACAGCAGCAATGTCATTTTTCATTTCTTTTTGGTTTTTCTTCATTTTCTCTTGGTTTTTACACAGATTGTCAAATTTGTCTTCCATTCTTTTCATTCACCTGAAAACTATTTCTCTGAATTCTTTCTCTGACAGGTTACTTGCCTTCATTTTGTTTACTTCCTTTTCTGGTGATGCTGCCTTTTTTTAATATGCAGGCTGTTTCTTTGTCTCCCCCTGGTCTCTTTTATCCAGGTGTCTGGTTATGTAGTTCTCTGTCTCCTGCATTGATTTAAAGGCACAAAATACAACACAACCAGGTACAACGCACAAGGCACTGAACAGGAATGTATTCACAATATTATTATCCCCAAATAAAGGTAACCCCCAGAGAAAGGCAAATTAGAGGATAGGAGAGAAAAAGAAGAGAAAAGAAAAGAGTGCAAAAATGAAATTGAGAAAAGGAAAAAAAAACAGAGAGAAAAGAAAGAGAATAAGAAAGAAGAGGGGAACAAACTATATATATGGGGAGAAAACTCCAATAGAACAGCCACTAATTCCAACAAATGCCAGCAAAAGTACCTGAAGATCCATACAAACTACAAACAACAGCTAATATCAAGCGAGATGAGGGAAAAGAAGCAAAAAACAAAACAAAAAACAAACGAAAACAAAACAAAGCAACAAAAAAGGATAAGCAAAACAATCTCACAAACAAGCCAAAAAATTGATATAATCAACAGTCAAGGAAATAACAGAAGGATAGAGAGAAAAATAATATTTTGGATAGTGAATACTGAGAAGGGGGTTGTGTGGACTTCAAGCAGGGGATTGGAAATTAGATATATAAGTAGGGTGAAATTTTAACATGGTAAAAAGAAATAATAGGGAAAATCTAAAATAAAAAGGGTAAAAGAAACAGGTCAACAAAAGGGAATAGTTTGGAAGAGAGGGATGGCATAAAGTTAAAATTGAGAGAGAGTAAAATGATGCTAAAGGGAAGATGAAAATAGAATGTAGAACACTAATCCCAAAGTAAAATAAAGAGAAAATAAAGTGACACTTTTTTTTAAAAAAAAGGTAAAATAATAGCAGCAATAATACTCATTGAAAATAAAAATGTAATAAGGTAAAAGTGAGAAAAAAATATTAGTTCTTAAGTAAAAGATAAAAAAAATAAAAATAATAAAAATGTACATTAGTGAAGGCCATTCACTTCCTCTGCTATTCTGTTTGGCACACCTATTTCGTAGTCAGTACAGTATTGCAGTTTTCTGCATTCCACTGCTTCTCAGTGTTGTAAACCAGTTCTGAGTTTTAAGCAGGGAGCACATCTCTATTTCATATTTTCCTTTATTTGTTTTTACACAAGAGTCAATTTGTGATTCAACCCCTGGGTGTCAGTGTTTCTGGATTGACCTCTGGGTCTATATGTCCTCTCTAAGTAGTGTTTAGGTTTTGTTTTCCCTATGGCACATAATGCCAGTTTGTCCCAGAGCTGGTTCTCTGATCCTTATTCCCCACTCTGATCCCCAGATTCCAGAAAAACAACTTTCCCCTGCAGTCTCTTAGGGTGTCCCCAATTGGGTGATCCTATGTATTGGGTTTAGTAATCAGAAGCAAGGATTTAAAGAGGAAAAGGAAAAAAGGAAAAAAAAAAAAAGAGCCAGCGTAAGTGTGCGAACTCCTTGTGTCTAAGCAGCCGGCACACTTGTAAAATTTTTAGGTTGTCCTTTTGTGTCAGATTAAAGTGGGTTACTTTTTAGAGTTTCCTTCTGTTACCAGCTCTGAGGACCCACTTCTACATTCATGGATCTCGCCAGCCCCAACAGCCACGGATTTTTCTAGTGGCAAACTTCCCCTGGTCCTCCAGCTCCCACTGTGCATGTGTTTCTCTCTCCTGCCTGGACCAGAGACCTCACTTTACCCCAAGCGAAATCTGATCTTTCTCTGGTGGAGTGTAGAGTTCCTCTGAATCTTCATGTTTGTGCCAATCGGGGACCTGTGTTCTGGGATTCACAGCTGTTTGGTGGGTGCCGTAGTTGTAGATGTTCAGGTTTCTGGTAACATCCACTTTCCCATTCAAGGTTGGTGTGATCTCCACGTTGGGCCAATCAGAAAGCATATATGCACCCCTATGTTCATAGCAGCACAATTTATAATAGCTAATATTTGGAAACAATCTAGGTGTCTGTCAGCAAATGACTGGATCAGAAATCTAACAATGGAATACTATACTGCCATAAAAAAGAAGGAATTCTTACCATTTGCAGCAACCTGGATGGAACTGGAGAGCGTTATATATGCTAAGTGGAATAAGCCAGTCAATGAAAGAAAAATACCATATGATCTCACTCATTTATGGATAATAAAGAACATTATAAACTGATGAACAAAAAGTTAGATACAGAGGCAGTAAAGCATCAAACAGACTGTCAAATTATAGCAGGAAGGTTAGGGAGAGGTACGGTAGATAAGACATCAACCGAAGGACTTGTATGCATGCATATAAGCATAACCAATGGACGCAAGACACGGGGGTTAGGGCAGGCATGAGAGTGGGGTGGAGGAGGTAATGGGGAGATATGTACACATGTAATACATTTTAAAAAAAAAGATAGTGTAGTCTCCATGTCCGAGCCAGTCACTTCGGGAGGGAACCCAGCAGCAGTTGGGGCTGCCCAGTCAGGGGAGCTCCATCCAGCAGTTCCCCACCATCTCCTGGAGTATAACTGTCCCTGAACTCACCAACAAATACTCCCTGTGCGAGCCTCAGCTATTCTTTCTATCTGCTCCCGGACAAGGCTCGGGACACATCTGTCTCTTCCGCTGCCATTTTTTATATTTTTATTGATTTCAGAGAGCAAAAAGAAAGGAAGAGAGAGAGAGAGAGAAACATAAATGATGTGAGAGAATCATTGATTGGCTGCCTCCTGCATGCCCCCTACTGGGGATCGATCCCGCAACCTGGGCATATGCCCTTGATGGATTCGAACCGAGGACCCTCGAGTCCACAGGCCAATATGCTATCCACGAGCAAAACTGGCTAGGGTTTCTTTTTATTTTTTACTTTAGTTTTCTGTGAAAAAAACAAAACAAAACATTTTAGTGAATTAAAATTTCAAATTTTTAATGATATTGAATGATTAAAAGTATAGGTTTAGACTATGTCAATTAAATTCACTTAAAGTGTGCATTTAATTTTCATTCCAAGTTTTCATTTTTTTTGGTGTGACAATGCCATTATCCATTTATGTATTTTTCAATTATTGCTGGTATTTTACATTTTATATGCAAGATGCCATTTTAACTATACTTTTTTTTTTAACTCTTCTTTTGAGAGGGAATATTTTCTGCCTTTTGTCTTAATTCATACTGTTAGGAATCCTCTGCTACCAATAAGATAATTACCTGTTAAGCCTATCACACTCATCCTATGGTTCACTTTTTTCCTTCCTTTACGTTTCCAGGAAATGCTTGGAACTTTTTTACGTTTTCCAAACACAGCTGGCTCTGAAATTGCTCCAGTGCCTAAGAGTCACAGATGCTCCTCACTTCTATGGCCTGCCTTCCCTTGAGAGGACCTTACGAGGGATGGCTCACCTCACAGCACTGCCCGGTTGGAGCTCACATTCTCCTCTTGCAAAACCACTCGAAATTTGTGGGAAGTACTTATCAGGCCTCCTAGAAGTAAGTAAAAATATAACCAATGACTGTAACAGCAATAGCAACTTTCAAATAATAGCTGTTTAATGTATATTTATCACCTTCTGTGTGCCAGCCACGGGTAAATTTTAAAGATTTTTATTAACAAATATGTAAGAAAATTTGTTTTAATTGTGGTAAAATTTACTATCATAACTATTTTTAAATGTATAAATGGAGAATATTATATACACTTTAGGTGGTTAGGATTCAATTCAGATATGTCAGTAGCAAATGATATATTTGGCCTTTTGTACCATTCAGAGTAATGCTGCTGTGAACTTGCTTCCATTTGTTTTTCAGGTCATCACTTCCTTTTACGTGGAACGTGGAGGAAATGCCATGTCCTTCATGGGAAAGGGGGTAACAAAGAGCACGATTCTTTGCTTGCTTCACTTATCTCATGAGATGATGGCTGAGGCCCAGAGCTCGGTGAGAGCATTGAGAGCTGCCCGTCTTCTGAGCAGTTGTTAGAAAAGGAATGTGTGATATCTAGTACATTTTGAGTCTATATATTTATTATATGAAAATATTTCTTTTGACTTTTCTTTTCGAGACAAAAATGACCTTTGACTAAGATGTTTCTTTGTAGTTGCATATTATAAAAATCTGCATGTTTTTATTTGAAATTTGTTTTGATTGAAATATGCCTTGTAAGCTACATGATTTCTAAATCATGGGGAAAATAACTGTTCTGAAGGAAAAAATGGTATATTTAGCTTTTTAAGGGGAAGCTAATATTTTTGTTTGCCTTGTTTTGGTTAAATTAATGAATTATAACCAAGTCCTAAGCGTATTTTTACTTTGTTTGGATTTTTTTTTTATAAATATATTTTATTGATTTTTTTACAGTGAGGAAAGAAGAGGGATAGAGAGTTAGAAACATTGATGAGAGAGACATCAATCAGCTGCCTCCTGCACGCCCCTACTGGGGATATGCCTGCAACCAAGATACAAACAAGCACCTGACCGGAATCAAACCTGGGACCCTTCAGTCCACAGGCCGACACTCTATCCACTGAGCCAAACCAATTTTGGCTGTTTTGATTTTTTAAAATTAAGAGTTATTTAAACTCCCTATATTTTATTTTTAGAGACTTCCGTAATATGCTTCTGTTCCTTTTTTATATTTTACATTTTAGGAGTGGATGCCACTTTGGTTCTTGCCTTTGGGTGGCCATGGTGAGGAGCACACTCCTATGCAGCAAGGATTGGCTTGGCTGATTCCGTTGTGGGTGGATCGCGACCCAGAGGTCAGTGTGAAGAAAAGTTGAGTTATGATAGGTAGATAAAAAACAAAGGACATAAAGCATATGCATATACATATTCTTGTCTTCCAAAATGAGACCATTGTAGTGATTATACCTTAAATTTTATTTAATCCCATCTTAGCTTGGGCTGCCATAACAAAATACCATAGAGTAGGGGGAGGGAAGGACTTGAAGAGCAAAATCTTATTTTCTCACAGTTCTGGAGGCTGGGAATATTAGATGAGAGCTCTGTTTCTTGCCTTCAGATGGTCATCTGCTCATCAGATCAGGACCCACTCTTAAGACCTCATTAAACTTTCATAACCAGCTGAGAGGCCTGTCCTCAAATACAGTCACATCAGGAGTCAAACATAAATTTTGGGGGTATATGTTTCATTTCATAGCACCCCCTCTTCATCAGATGCATTAGGATACAGACTAAAAACAGAAAAAAAGAGAACAGTGAAAAGTATTAGAAAAAGCTAGCTATTTTCAACCAATTTAAAAGGATAGCTGCCAAGTGACATTTGAGTGTCATTTAATAGAATAGTTCCATTATAGTGCAAAGTTTTATATTAGTAACACATTTTCTATATGGTTGTCATACAGAAAACTGTACAAATTTAACATGTACAACTTCATGTGTTTGGAGAAACTATCACCACATCAATGCCATGAACATATCCTTCACCTCTAACAGTTTCCTCCAGCCTTTTCTTTATTTGTTTGTTGAATTTTGTGATTAGCAAATGTTTAATTCTGTAATATAGTACTGTTAACTATGTACCCTGTCTACTAATTTGAAGCAAGAAATGGTTATATCCTATTATACTAAAAACTTTGATTTACAGAGCTATTCTTTGATCTGAACCTAGAGGTTACATTTTTTACACACATTGAACTTGGACTTCCTGCAAGTTTCTCCTATGAACTTGTTGCTGGACTGTATCATGACTACATTTTTGTTGTTGTTGTTGCTTTATCGTTATTGTGCAATCCTAATTTGGGGATCAAAAGTCAGAAATTCACCAAAATGTGTAACTTGAGGAGATGTGGTACTAGGGGAAAACACCACATCAATCTTATTTGAAACATTGAAAAACATTTTGGTTAAAATACTAAATGTCTTATAAAAAATAATTTCATTCTTTTTGAAAAAAAAGGTTCAAAAAAGTTAAAACTAGTTATTTGTAAGAAACTCTAAGGAAGGTAGAACAAAATAATTGGTAGTCTCCTTAAAAATGAGGGAGAAACAAGAATTGGATCATTAAAGATATGTAAGTACTCTATGCTTTCCCAAGAAAAGATCTTGTAAGCTATATTTTTTATTCAAATTTATATTTGGTTTTGATTTTTTGGGGACATTTTATTTTATTTAACTTTTCCCCCTATATTGCTTTCTTGAATCATGGAATAGTATTTTATTCATTCATAAACTTATGTAGGGCATTGTTTTCTACCAGTGTCTTTTAAAATTAGGTTCATCAAGACAATGTCATAAAAGTATGATATCTTATGTACCAGAAAAATTAAGGATTTATAGTAGGGAATCAGATTCTTTGATTTGACAACCTTCTTTTAATTTTTAAATTTTTATTTTTTTATCTTTATTGTTGAAAGTATTATAGATATCCTCCTTTTCTCTGTCTTTCTCATTGAACCCCTCCACCTGGCTCCCATCTTCTCCCCAGGCCTTCACCACACTATGGTCTGTGCATATAAGCTCATTGATTAATCTCTTCCTGCCTCCCCCTTCCTTATCTTGAACAGGTGAGGTTCACTTCTCTGGGATTAGGATCTGCACTGACCACCCTAGAAACTGGCTGTGTGGCCTTGGCCAACAGCTGTCAGAACATTTCTGGTGGGCTCTGGGGAACTGTGGTAAACATTCTTCTGGACCAGTTGGAATGCAGCATGGTGCGCCGGGAGGTAGGCCTGTCTCTTTAGCACCTCCTCCCTTTCCCTTAGAAATGCATGTGATGGTTCTATGACCATACCAACTCCCTATTGAACATGGTGGACTGACCCTTGACCATTATCTCTCACGCCTGCAAAAACCCAAATAAAATGGTAGTAGAGAATGAAAAACATATTAATTCACAGTAAATATTGGAGTCCTTTAATGACCTGTTGACATGTGCATTTGACCCATGCATGATACATGTTTTTGTTACTAAATTTCAATATGTTGGTTATTTCAGAGGTGGCAACAAGATGGCAGTATTGACTTATTTTTTTTTAAATTTCAGGCTGCATTTATTCTTCAGAATCTTCTTGTAATTCCAATGCCGTCAGTAATTGTAAAGGATTATACTTGGCAGGTGGGTGACTTTAAACAATATATATATTTCATTACTGATGAATTTTCATACAAGGCAATAGGATCTCTTAAAAGAAAATGTAGAAATTTTCTTAATGGTTGATCAGATTTATAAATTCTGCTCTGTAGTGGTGGTAAAGTAATTTTATTATTATTTTTTTCATCCTCACCTGAGGATATGTTTTTACTGATCTGAGGGGGGTGGAGAGAGAGAGAGAGAGAGAGAGAGAGAGAGAGATCAATTGATCAGTTGCTTCCTGTATGTGCTCTGACAAGAAATTGAACCCACAATCGAGGGCTGCAGTGGTAAAGTAATTTTAAACAGAAATGAATTCACATGGTGTTTACTATGAATGAACATGTTACACAAGTTGTCATGTCTGTTTGGCTTCTTCATCTAAAAAAGTTGCTGAATGTTTAACATTTGTGACCTCAGCATTTTTGAGGAGTGCAGCCTACTAAGTTGTTGTAATACTCTTTAAATAGGTGTGTCTATTCTCTCGTGATTAGATTCAGGTTCCGTAGTTCTGCAGAGAAGCTGTGAAAGTATGTGTTCTCAGTGCAGTGTATCAGGAGACCTGCTTTCTCTGTCTTATTACTGGGGATACTAACTTTGCTCACTTGGTTGGGGTAAAGTCCCCTGGGTTATTCATTGTGGAGTTATAGGAGATACTTTGAGACTGTATAAATATCTATTTCTCATCAATTTTCTTTCATTAGTTTTAACTTTTTTCCACTCGAGATTCTTGTCTAAAGCAGTTGTTACAGAATGATTGCCAAATGGTGATTTTCTAATTCCATAATTTCTTCTACAATTATTATATTTTACTCTAAAGAAGAGCTTTCCTTTGTTTCCTATTTATTTTATTTTTATTTTATTTTATTTTTACTTTTTTAAAAAAATATATTTTATTGATTTTTTTACAGAGAGGAAGGGAGAAAGATAGAAAGTCAGAAATATCGATGAGAGAGAGATATCGATCAGCCGCCTCCTGCACGCCCCACAGTGGAGATGTGCCCGCAAGCAAGGTACATGTCCCCAACCGGAATCGAACCTGGGACCTTTCAGTCCGCAATCCGACGCTCTATCCACTGAGCCAAACCGGTTTCGGCTTTACTTTTTTTTTTTTTTATTAACCCAGTATGAACTTCAGGAAACTTAGTTTGTTTCATGGGTTATAATCTGTTTGTCATTATTTATTTAGATGTTTAAATTGTTCCAGATTTGCCCAAAAGGAGCCTTTTCATGAAGAGTTTTGTGTCCTTTTCACATGTCTTCAACAGTCTTCCTCACTTTCTGATACAGCAAGTTGTTCTAGACTTTTCGAACCCCAGCCTGGAATCAGACATCTGCTCAAAAGCCCTAATTTCTGTTCATAGAGATGTTGGTTCTAGATATGCTCATTGTTTGGGAGGGGAGATGTCATTAGTTCTGTGTATTCTTAGTGGGCACAGCTGTAAAAACTGTGCATGTGTTTGTGTGTGTTTTAAATAGTGGTCATTTATAGTCAAGAGTATAGATTATTTTCATATTCAATGTGATAATTATCAGTGCACATTTTTCATTCTTTAATGTATTCATCACAAGTCATTATGAGTATTGATTTAACAAAACAGTAAGTACTTAGAGAAGCAATATCATCTTTATATTCATAATTTATATGTAGTTAAGGTTTTCTTATGTAATTAGGATCATTTTTCCAATTTTTTGATTGCATTATAGTATTTAAAATTTTTATCATATATCAAAATATTTTTTTCTTCTGGAAAATATTAATTCTCTGTTCACAAATGTAATGTTTATTTTGTTTCCCTTTCCTTCTGAATCATAGCTAATGGATATATTAGAACTCTGATGCTAGGAGTAAAATATTTTTGAATATTAATATTATGGCTTATTACATTCTTGAAAATAATATTTTCAAATTAAATATTCTATGGCATATTTTTTTTCTTTGCAAATTCATTTGTAATGGCACCTAGTGATTAGAAGCGTTTTCTTGCTTTGCATACTGTCCTTCTCCACTTCCCTGGCAATTCTGCAGATGATCTGGCAGCCCCAGCACACCTGAGGGCAGGGCTGGTAAGAATATAGACATCCTGAGTCAGAGCAATTAGACTGAGTTGATCTCCCCAGTCCGTGGGATGACAGCCCCATCAATTACTGGTGACCTGTGGTGCGGAGCCTGGCCCGTGCAGGAAAGTCTCTATTGTTCTGGCCCTTGTAGCATTAGTCATCTGGAATCCCTGAGTCAGACCATTTTTGTGCATATGCTGGGTGTGGCTTCACTGCCTGAGTAAAGCTTTGTTTTTAATATGCTGTTGCCACTAGGAAGCTTGGACTGTGGAGCACCCATACGACTAATGGGTTAATGTTTAGTTAAACAAAATCAAATGAAAAATAAATAATGATTGTGTAATATGTATGTATTTCAGATCATTTGGTGTTCTTAGAGAAGTTAAAAATAATTTGAATGAACTTACAATGAAATTCACTATCCCTCTCCATTCACTGAGACAGCTTTGCCTCCAACATGTTTGCAATAATGTTTATTTCTGTGCTGGTTGACATGTAGGATTTAGCTCATTTAAACAATCTCCTCCAATATAGTTCTATTACCTTCTTACTTTCTCTACTGGTCGCCCTGCTGTTTCTGGTTCTGTTATCTATGGATCCCATCTCTTGGCTCCATTTAGAAGGCAAGAGGATGTGGCTAAGATGTTCCTATATTTTTATTAGAAGCGTCTTCCCACTTCTGCTAATCTTTGCCAGTTTTATCTTTACTTTTGCTTTGTGAAAGCTGATTGCATTTGCATTCTCTTCTGCAACCTCTATTTATCTATGTAGGTTGATTCTAAAAGGTGAAAACTGCTAATTCGCTACAGACCCACTTATTGGGCTGTGGTTACACTTTTTAATCTCTGCTTCCAGGACCATGACCACTCTGGCCTGTGTGTGTGTGTGTGTGTGTGTGTGTGTGTGTGTGTGTATGTGTGATTAAAAATATTTATTTGGGTGATTTTTTAAAACCTTAGCATATTTATTTATTTATTTATTGCACTGTGAGTTTATATCATATCTCAAGTTTTTCTGAGCTGTTAATAATCCTTTGTCTTTAATTATAATTTTGTGGAGGGAAGTGTGTGTTGGTGCCTGTGGCTGTTCCCCTTGGCAAGTTTTAGTTCAGCAGGAAGGAGAGTACAATCAGCTTTCACTGTGGATATTGATAGTCCATGCATTTTATCTAGTTTATTCATAGGTACAAAGACTAATTGTGAATGTAATTACTTGGACCACATTATTTCTGATATTTTAACATTTATTGTTTTGTGTAGGTTATAAAGTAGCTTTTTGAGATTATGGCTCAAGTACATAATTACTTGATTAAAGTTGTACCATTTTATAGAAGAATTTTATAGTAAATGGTACCTCAAGAGATGGAGTGAAGCCTCTGCCTTCAGTGGGTCATTAGGTAGCAAAGACGTAGAGTATTGGGAAGTAATGAATGCCCTAGGCCTGCTGCACAGGACAGGCAGGGGAGAGGCCAGGTCGCACCTGGAGAGTGTGCGGAGACAGTGGGTCTTTTTGAAGAAATCATGTGATAATTCACTGTCTCTCTTTCTCTCCCTCCAGGGTCCTTGTGTCCATGATGAGGACTCTGGTTTGTCACTGGTAGGAAAGCCCGCGCTGCAGGCTCTCTTGTATCACTGCCATTTCTATGAACATTTGCATCAGATGGTGAAACATTGTTACCTGGGACTGTATACCTTTAATTCGAATTTTTCTGCTTCTAATGGAACTTCAGAAAGCAGTGATTTAAATGGTAAGTACATTATATTTAGATTTTTATAAAATGTAACACCTTTTAAACTATTTTAAAAAATAAATATTGTTCAGTTTATTACAGATGTTCCTTCCTCCTCCCCCTAGCTTTCCTCCACCTGATTCCCCACCTCCCACCCCATGATTTTTGTCCAGTCTTCCCACACCCTTCACACTCCCTTCCCCCCAATAATTGTCAGTCCATTTCCTTTCTATGCCCCTGATTCTATTATATTCACCAGTTTATTCCATTCATCAGATTTTTTATTCACTTGATTTTTAGATTTACTTGTTGATAGGTATGTATTTGTTATCACTTTGTTGTTCATAATTTTTATATTTATCTTTTTCTTCTTCTTCATCTTCTTAAAGAATACCTTTTAGCATTTTATATAATCCTGGTTTGGTGGTGATGAACTTCTTTAGTTTTTTCTTGTCTGTGAAGCTCTTTATCCAACCTTCAATTCTGAATGATAGCTTTGCTGGATAGAGTATTCTTGGTTGTAGGTTCTTGCTATTCATCACTTTGAATATTTCTTGCCACTCCCTTCTGGCCTGCATAGTTTTTGTTGAGAAATCAGCTGACAGTCGTATGGGTGCTCCATTGTAGGTAACTAACTGTTTCTTGCTCCTTTTAATATTCTCTCTTTCTCTTTTGCTCTTGGTATTTTAATTATGATATGTTTTGGTGTGGTCCTCTTTGGATTCCTTTTGTTTGGGGTTCTGTGTACTTCCTAAACTTGTCAGTCTATTTCACCAGGTGTAGGAAGTTTTCAGTCATTATTTCTTCAAATGGGTTTTCAGTATCTTGCTCTCTCTCTTCTTCTGGCAACCCCATGATTCTGATGTTGGTATGTTTGAAGTTGTCCCAGAGGCTCCTTACACTATCTTCACATTTTTGGGCTCTTTTTTCTTTTTGTTTTTTTGGTTGTGGGTTTTTTCCTTCCTCATATTTCAGATCTTTGGTTTGATTCTTGGGGTCCTCTAGTCTGCTGTTGGATTTCTGTATATTAGTTTTTATTTCAGACAGTGCATGCTTAATTTCTGACTGGTCCTTTTCCGTTTATTTTTGGCATTCTCATTAAGATCCTTGAAGGTCTCACTAAGTTTCTCAGAGGTCTACTAAGTTTCTCGGCTGTTTGTAGAAGATTCTTGAGTAACCTTATAAATGTGGTTTTGAACTCTATGTTCAGTAGTTTGCTTTTCTCCATTTCTTTCATTCATGACATGTTTCTTTGTCTCCACATTTTGGCTACTTTCCTTTGTTGATGGAGTGGCTTTGTGTGCCAGTTGTCCTTTATGGCCCAGTAGCTCCACCTCCCCAATCACCTGAGGTGGACAATCTTGGTGCACCACTTTGTGGGCTGGGTACACAGTCTTGTTGTAGTTAAGCCTTGATTGCTATTGGTACACTGGGAGGAATTGACCTCCAGGCCAATTGACTGTGAGGATTAGCTGTGTCTATTAGTGGAAGAACTGCTGTGCTGGAGACGCCCTTATGGGGCAGGACTTGCTTTAGTGAGGCTTTGGTGCTCAACAAGTCTGCCTCTTGAATGTGTCACTTATGTATGTGAGGAGTTGAAATCTGGTGTTGTCTCACACTGACCTCTAGGTACACTGGTTCCTGGATCTCCAAGGAGGTGCAAGTCATCTAGTGTCTTGAGGCCAACCAGCAGGAGCTACAGGAGGTCTTTGCTTGGAGTTTGGAAATTTTGGAGTTATCTGACCCAATTGCAATTTGTTAGATTAAGCTGCTAGAGAGCAGGGCATTCATATACAAAAGCCCCTGCGTACAACTTGGTGGGTTTGTAAATTGGAGGGTCTCGGAATCGCTAGGTTAGGGTGTGGTAAACAGTGATGGCTGCCAGTCAGCCCTCTCTGCCATGTTCTGTTCCATGTATTGTGCCTCAGCATAGTAAACAATGATTCCTGTGCACACCTCTGCGAGAGAGTCACCCTCCCTTTCTGATTCAATGGCAGACAGTCTCGTTTCTCCTTATATGAGTCTGGGTCTCCAGAATCTCACAGGAAATTGGGAGTTCAGAGATTTGGGAACTTGTATCTCCCTCCCAATTGAAAAAAAAAAAAAAACAGCGTATGCCAGCCCAATTCGCGTGTGTCTCTGTACCTCTGCCTTTCTGAGCCTACCAGGTCTCAATGCACTTTTTTCTTTCCTTCTAGTTGTAGAACTTCCACTCCGCCAGCTTTCCTGTGCTTCTGGGGGATAGTCGTTTTGTCTTTTAGTTGTAGTTTTTATGTGGTTGTGAGAGGCAGCACATATAGGTGTATGCCGTATGCTGCCATCTTGGTTCCCCCCTTTTAAACTGTTAAAGACCAGTGTATTTGTTATAAAATGTTTTTGAAAAATAATGCCAAGTACACAGGAAAAATTAGTTTCTTCTCTGGTTCATTTTCCTTTATTGCGTTAGAGTGTATTTTCCTTCAGGCATCTTCCTCTATAGCTTTTGCTTGATTTATATAATTGTGTTCATATCTTATATACATTTTTGGATCCTCTTCTTTCACTAAACATTGCCTAAGCATTTTTCTACATTAAAAATACTTCATAGAAACCATTTCTGAAATCATATAAATGTTTCATAAGTTTTCATACCCTTCAGCAAAGTTTTATACATTCCTTCATTATTGTTTTGAACTTTGGAAAGGTTCATCCTAGGCAATCAAGAATAAGATCTTATTCTACGAAGTACTCTAATTTGTTTTGCTAATATAGCAAAAGTTATTTATATTTGGCATGTCACTCATTTATCAAAATATGTTGCTCAAACTTTTTCATTTCCATTTGTAGATTCTCTTGGAGTATAAGACCTTAGCACGTAGATAATAATTACATTTTATATTAATTTCTAATAATTAAAAAATAAAAATAAATTTTAAGGTAATTAAAAAAAATCTTGATATAATTTCACACACTTATAGAAAAGGTACATGAATTCCCTAATGTTAACATTTTATAATGTTTCCTTCCATGCCATGTATATGCATAAAATTTACTTGTATGCATGTGTATGTATGTATTTTTTTTTCTGAGACATTTAAAAGTAAATTGGAGACATGCACTTTCTTTATCATGAAATATTTACAAGTACATTTCTAATTCACTTCTCTGCTCATTTCTTGGAGGAATTAAGAGGAAACTTACATTTGATGACATTTTGGATATTCTAAGTAAATGTCCATCTCTATCAGGAAAGTGACCCATTTAATTGTTTGGGTGTCTTTGGACCTGTGTTACTCAGAGCTTGGCCCTGGAGCCATGCACCCTCCCTGATTTGGTGAATGGACAAATGTTCTGGAATTGGACCCAGGAACTGCTATAACAAGCCCCGTGTGATTCTTATGCACATTACATTTGCAATTTATCCCGAACGTACTCTTGATAAATTGTACTAGATTAAGCTAAAGCACAGTCAGCTAATTACATTAAATTTTCTATAAAACAAGCTTTACAATCAATTAGGCAAATAAAAATTAGGCCAAACTCTTCTCTTAGTTCTTAACTGGTTTCATGTGATGACTGTTTTTCTGTTATTGGTTACAGTACTCAGGAGACTATTCGCTTGACTGTTTTCCTGTTGTCACAGGTTTGGATGACTCACTCAAGTTTTGGCGGGCACCATCTAGAATGTCCCATCAAGACCGAGACCCAACTTCTCTCTCCACCTCGGAAACAATGGTACTTCCAAAGAATTCATAAGTACTTCTTTTGAATCTGGGAAACAATTTTAATTTACATAGTAGAGAGAGAAGCCTGGTAGGAATTCTAAGGTTTGTTTGGTTATAAGAGCTGCAATTTACTTGAAGTTCTGGCTGAGCAAAACAAGGGTCTGCCTTGCTCATGTCCCCATATTGACCATCCTTTTAGATGAGTTTCCATCCTCTATCCTATCTTTCTCTGATTCAACCAAAACTTTACTACACTTGATCTTAGCTAAAAGGCTGAGAAGTGTTCAACCAAAACTTTAAATGTTTATAATAGTTGTAGAAGAAGAGAACAGATCTTAACTGATTAATAATGCTTGAGTGCCCTTAAGAGCAAAGCAGTTTGGAGACAGCTCACCCATTCACATATTCCAGGTGATACTAATAGACACATTTCTACACACATGCATCAGTCAGAAGCTCGTCTTGATCATATGAAATACCTGGAATTTATGTACTTCTATCTTTTTTCTTTTTCTTCCCATTCATAAGTTGCTCTATTCTAAAAAGTTTGACACACTAAATATTTCTAAATAATACTAGTAAATGGTACTGGTTTCCTTTGTTTTACAAGCATGCAGAGTCATTTATTCTCTACTGGAAAATAGTATGTTTTATTGTAAAGTGTTTTTGGAATAATTATTGTGTTTGTAGAACCTAGGACAGAAAAGTTTGTCACCTATGCTTCCAGGAGCAAAACAGTATGAAAATAATAGCCATTATATAGGCATTAATAGGAGTCACTTACCACACAGTTTCTCAAGAGACTGATACTTTTTCCTACAGTTTTAATAGTCTTTTATTTTTTTCTAGACTCAGAAGAGAAGAATTGGTTTTCAGTGCTAAATTGAAGTTTTATTTGGAAAAGTAGAATAATTACCCTGGTTCCACTAGATGTCATGCTAGAAATAGTATCTGTCTTTGTTGCAATAAGAGAAATAATACGATTAAATACAAAAAGGAGTTTATTTAGTTCACAGATGGGCAGCATTAATATGTGCTTAAAAGTAATTCTTCTTAGGTTACCCTTTTTGTTTAAAGCCTTGTTGACTAACCTGAAAATCTTTGTACATTTTTCAGTTCTTTGCTCATAGTAGATGTTCAGTAAAAAGTAATTGCTTATTTAATGTTGAGCTATCTTAGTTATTTTGTAGATATCAAGTTATATTTATCCTATTCAAAAAGACTTAAGTACAAAAAGTGAAAGCAAATCAAACTCTTGCATTTCTCAATTCTATAATAGCATAAATCTTACAGATTAGTATATTGGATTTTCCAAGAAAAACTTTTGAAATATATTATTTGTTGTAATCAAATAGAAGTACCTCTTTTAATGTGAAAGCCTTTAACTTGTTTGTGTTAAGATGCAACATACACTTTGAGAAATATGTAGCAATGGAATCTGTTTTTTAAAATAATTTTTATATATAGTCCTATGTTAGATTTATTTATTGAAGTTTCTCAAAAGACTGGTATTATCCATTATAATTTTTATAGTCAAATCTTTTCTTTCTTTTTTTGAGTTCCAAACAAGAGTTTGGGCATCAAGTGGCTTTTTACCAAATTAGGGATTTTTATTCACCGAAGTAGTTTAATTACCCTAATTCTGCTTATACTCTATCTCTTTGACCAACAGGAGAAAAATCTGGAGAATTTATTTATTATACCGGTATTATTTTAAACCTAAGCTCTCAGTACCTAGACCAACTAAACCTTTCTCAGGCATAAGAAAATTTTAAAATTACAAATTGAAGCATCAGTTGCATGATGAAAATCTTGCTAATAAGCTTATCTGGTTATTTATATAACTGTTTAGTGTAACTCACAGTTTTAACAAAGGATGCAGTTTATTGATTGGTGTTTTGCTTTTCCATTCAGTCTTTCTAAGGAAAGCTCTATGGTTGATTTGGGTTAGATCCTTAGATTATACCACAGAGACTTGATGGTGGAATCTAACGGATATTAGTTCAGTTGCATGGCTCTAGAAGAATTGGGATTTTGTAAATTGCACATAGAGTAAGGCATGTCATTGTCGCCTCTGGGGTATTGCCCTTGTTAATAAGCCAGTTCAGAAATGGCTTCTGTCTAGGTCAGTGGCCCCATCCCCAGGCAGCAGTTGTTTTTCCTTCTGAAGTCACTTTTCTAGTTCTCAGAAGTATCCAAACTAGATAGGGGTTTATACCTAGTACATAACAGTGTGCTACAGAAGCTTTATGACCAAATTTAGTCTTAAAAAAAAAAAAGGCAATTAAGAGAGAATTATCAGAAGAAAATGAGGATTGTACTATGAGAAAAGACAGGGTACAAGTCTACTCACATTTTTTTCTTTTTAACTAAATTTATTGGGGTGACATTGGTCAACATGAACATACAGGTTTCAGGGGTGGGTTTCTATGTTACAAGATCTGTATATTGCACTATGTGCCCACCACCCAAATTCACCTCTTTTTCCTGTCATCTTATGTTAGGATCTCCTTCTCCCCCAGCTTCCTCCTCTCTCTAGGCAGAGCTGAGAACTCCTAGCTACAGGGCTGCATCTGAGAACCAGCTTAGCTTTCCTCCCTTCCCATCTCTACGTTTATTCCCGGTTGCCCACCTTCAATGTGCAGGTCTCTCAGGTGTGCCTCTATATTGAGCATGGAATTCTTTGTCGAATTATAGTTGGTTAACTTGTTAAAATCTCAGGAAGAGAGGCCAGAGATCCCTTATGCTGCCATTCTTCTGACATAAAGCACCTACCGTATTTTCCAGCACATAAGACGCCTGGGCGTATAAGAAGAACCCCAACTTTTCCAGTTAAGATCTAGAGTTTGGGATATACTTACCCTATAAGATAACCCTGGCATATAAGATGACCCTGACTTTTGAGAAGGTTTTCCTGGGTTAAAAAGTCATCTTATACGCTGGAAAATACGGTACTCACAATTTTAAAACATGGGAAAAAAGAAGGTATGAAAAGTTTCTACGGGATTTTAGATAAGGGTCAGCCAAGAGAGCTGAATCTGTTTTTGGCTACAGAGAGATAAGATGTAATAGCTGTGAAGATACAGATAGATATTTCGGCAGAGTACTAGTAAAATGGCATGAAACATTAAAATTGATATTAGAGAATTATGGCTTGACTTTTGTTTGATGCTAGTTGAAAGTTTTTTCATAGACTGGAGAGCAGTTACCTCATTTTTGCCATGTTTTAAAAATGTTTGTACCCGCCAAAACCGGTTTGGCTCAGTGGATAGAGCGTCGACCTGCGGACTGAAAGGTCCCAGGTTCGATTCCGGTCAAGGGCATGTGCTTTGGTTGCGGGCATATCTACAGTGTGGGGCGTGCAAGAGGCAGCTGTCTCTCTCTCATCGATGTTTCTAGCTTCTCTGTCCCTCTCCCTTCCTCTCTGTAAAAAATCAATAAAATATATTAAAAAAAATGTTTGTACCCTATCTTTTTTTCATACCACAAATCCTCATTTTTTTCCATTGTTATATTTAAAATTTTTGAAAAATTATCTGTTTAGGCACCAATGCTGCTTTTGATGAAAGAGGATGAAAGGTATTATGAATTCATTTTTTAAAAATAAATCTTTATTGTTCAGATTATTACAATTGTTCTTCTTTTTTCTCCACATAGCTCCCCTCCATCCTGGCTCCCACCCCATCTTCTGCCCTTACCTTCCCCCATTGTCCTCATCCATAGGTGTATGATTTTTGTCCAGTCTCTCCCTGCACCCCCTCCTCCGTTCCCCCTGAGAATTGTCAGTCCACTCCCTTTCTATACCCCTGATTCTATTATATTCATCAGTTTATTCTGTTCATCAGATTTTTAATTTACTTGATTTTTATTTATTTATTTTTAAAAATATATTTTATTGATTTCTTACAGAGAGGAAAGGAGAGGGATAGAGAGCCAGAAACACTGATGAGAGAGAGACATCAATAAGCCGCCTCCTCCACACTCCCTACTGGAAATGGGCCTGCAACAAAGATATATGCCCTTGACCGGAATTGAACCTGGGACCTTTCAGTCTCCAGGCCAATGCTCTATCCACTGAGCCAAACTGGTTTCGGCTTCACTTGATTTTTAGATTCACTTGTTGATATGTATTTGTTGTTCCTAATTTTTATCTTTACCTTTTTCTTCTTCTTCCTCTTCTGAAAGAGTACTTTTGAGCATTTCATATAATATTGGTTTGGTGTTGATGAACTCCTTTAGCTTTTTCTTATCTGTGAAGCTCTTTATCTGCCCTTCAATTCTGAATGATAGCTTTGCTGGGTAGAGTAATCTTGGTTGTAGGTTCTTGCCATTCATCACTTTGAATATTTCTTGCCACTCCCATCTGGTCTGCATAGTGTCTTTTGAGAAATCAGCTGACAATTGTATGGGTGCTCCATTGAAGGTAATTAACTGTTTTTCTCTTGCTGCTTTTAATATTCTCTCTTTGTCTTTTGCTCTTGGTATTTTAATTATGATGTGTTTTGGTGTGGTCCTCTTTGGATTCCTTTTGTTTGGGGTTTTGTGTGCTTCCTGGACTTGTAAGTTTATTTCTTTAACCAGGTGTGAGAAGTTTTCAGTCATTATTTCTTCAAATGGGTTTTCAGTATCTTGTTCTCTCTCTTCTTCTGGCACCCCCATAATTCTGATGTTGGTATGCTTGAAGTTGTTCCAGAGACTCCTTACACTATCTTCACATTTTTGGATTCTTTTTTCTTTTTGCTTTTCTAGTGGAGTGTTTTCTGCTTCTTTGTATTTCAAATCTTTGACTTGATTCTTGTGTTCCTCTAGTCTGCTGTTGGATCTCTGTATAATATTTTTCATTTCAGTCAGTGTATGTTTAATTTCTAGTTGGTCCTTTTTCATCTCCTCTTGGGTCTCACTAAATTTATCCATCTTTTCTAGGAAATTCTTGAAATACCTCATAACCGTAGTTTTGAATTCTATATGCAATCATTTGTTTTCCTCCATTTCTTTCGTTTGTGATTTGTTCCTTTGTCTCCACATTTTTGCTGCTTGTCTGAGTTGGTAGAGTAGCTTTGTGTGCTAGGTGTCCTATATGGCCCAGTATCTCCACCTCCCCAGTTATCTGAAATGGACTGTGTGGACAGTCTTGTTGTAGTTAAGTCTTGATTGTTGTTGGTATCACTGGGGAGACTTGACCTCCAAGCCAATTGGTTGTGAGGAATAGTTGTGTCAATGCCAGGAGAACTTTTATGCTAAACTCCACCTAAGAATTGCAAGATTGCAAAAGCCTCTGTGCTAGGCTTGGATGGGGCGGAGTCTCAGGGCTGAGCACACAGCCTTGGCTTCCTGACAGCCCCTGGGTCTCAGTGTTCCTCAGTAATCTCTGCAGCCCTCTCTGTGTGCAGGCGCATGCGCCTCTAGATCTCTGTCTTTTTGGCTCCCTTGAGTTTCTGCGTGCTCCTGGGGCCCATATGAGTCTGGTTCCCCAGGGTTTCGCCTGAAACCTGGGTTCAGTGCAATCCGACCTGGATTTCAGTGCAGTTGGGAGGTTCTGTATTTCTCTTGCTAGAGAAAGCCAGTGGCACTATCAGCAGTTAGCCTCCTATGTGTACACTTTCGCGCGCACCTCCAAACCTCTGTCTTTTGCGGCTCCCCTAAGTTTCCCTGCACTCTTCCCTTTTCACAACAGTCCAGACTCTCCTGTATGAATCTCACCTGGAACTGGGGTTCAGTGCAGTCAGAAGTGGGGTTCAGTGCGGTCGGGAGTTTCTGTCTCCTTCCTGCTAGAGGAAGCCAGCCAGGCACTCCTGCCCCATCCTCTCTAGGTGTTCTCTGTATCTCAGCTTTTAGCAACTCCTCTGAGTCTCCGTGAGCCCCTCTCTTTCCTTCTAGTTGTAGAATTTCCACTCAACTTGCCTTCCTGTGGTTCTGGATGATGTCTGTTCTGTCTTTTAGTTGTAGTTTTGAAATTGTTGTGCAAGGCAGCAGTTTAGGTGTTCACCTATGCTGCCATCTTGGTTTCTTCCCCAAACCCGAAGTCTTAAGCTTCGTCTGCCATAATTTAAATGGCCCGAGACCACCAGTTCAGAAAATGCTCCAAGAATTCATTTTGATAAATAAAATATGCAACTCCTGAAAGAACTTTGAAAAAATTTGAAAGTATTCAGTGAACTCCTTTGTTTCTGTAAGGCAGAATACCAAGAAAAGTTTTTTGAACATTTGATACATTTTCTTCATAAGATAAGAAATAATTTTTAAACTCAGATTCTACTTTGATATGGTAAATGGCTTTGTTGTTTCTTGCTATTTCAGGAGGACTCTCATAATTTTAACTGCTTATGTTACAATGAAACATGATTTAGAAATCTTTTGTTATATCTATTTATAAACACATTGAGGAAAGGTTATATTTGTATTTATAAACAAAGTACTGTAGCTTAAGTAGCATCAGTTTCTCTGCACTGACAGGCCTTTATTGTCTCTGTAATATCAGTGTGGTGATAAGGCTACAAATATATAGACTCAGTTCAAGTAAAACTCAGTTTCATTTGTCTTTTTATATAGATGTTAATTTGAAATCTCAGGATGTGTCATGTGGCAGATGTGAAAGTGAGAAGTCTAGATTGTGGTTTTGCACATAGGCTATCTTAATGACTCAAGTCTAATGAGTTTGTGTATGTACAAAAGCACATACCCAAGGTATTTGTTAAGATCCAAAGTAAGAAGATTAGGTAGTGATGACTATTGATCCCTCTGGGATCTACTGGGATCCACAAAGTCTCAGAGCTTGTAACTTTTTACTTCAGTGCCAATCTAAAAAATGTTAATGTGACTACACTAAGTATAAAATAAAACAATACAGTCTGTTTATGAATTATTTACTTAGATTGAAATTTATCTGGGTTTATTTTTTGATAATTTTATGTGTGTAGCTTACATTCTTGGCTACAGCTTCCTATCACTTAATTCTTGTTTTTGCAAAATGTCATACTTGAAGTGGTGAGAGAGGATTAAGGTCTTCAAGCTGAATGGGGGAACTTTAAAAACTGTATATTAATTTTATCTACCATTTTCTTTCAATGTATATTTTTTTGTATTATCGGAAATTGTGAATGAACATAACCTTGGTTTTTGCTTTTATTCTATTTTATATATGAAGTCTAAGATACCCTACTTGAAGTGTTAGGATAGATATGCCATAATACGTGGGAAGGGTTATAGTATTTGAGTGTATGAGTCAAGATTGATTCCTAAGTTCACTTGACAGCTCAGGCTTTCTGCATATACTAATAGGGACCTTATCCAGGTATGTGAAGTTCATGCTATGACAGAGAAATTAAATTGATGGTAAGAAAAAGAGTTATTACCTCTCTAGGTATGGTATTTTTCACATAAGTGATGGCAAACTCATCAGTTTGGGCTTCTTCAAATTGAGGGAGGCCAAACAATCTTTTCATCTTATAAACCTGTAGTGAAATTATGTTTGCCTTCTACAGAATTTCTGTTATACTTAATGTTTTTTAAAAATGTCATATTCTGAAGAAACATAGTCAGCATATTGCCTAAGTTTTTAAAGAATTTTTTTTTTTTTTTTTACAATATGGGGAGAGCTAAAAATATTTTACTGCTTATGGTAATTTTTTCATAGGCACTATTAAAATTTGTGTATGCCTTTTGAAACTTTAAAAAGCTCTTTTGAGTTAAGAAATCAAGAAATTAATCCTAAGACAATGGAAACACTCACTGAAAGATATATATGCACCCCATGTTCATTGCAGCATTTTTTATAATAAGCAGTATATGGTGACAACCTAACTATCTATGAATGGATGAACCAATAAAGAAATTATGGTATAAGTATGCAATGAAATATTATTCAGCCATAAAAAAGAATGAAATGTTGGCATTTGCAACAACAAGGGAGGACCTCAAGGGTATTATGCTAAATGAAATAATTCAGACAGAGAAAGACAAATACCGTGTGGAGTTTAAAAATAAATAAATAGAAAGATAAATTAAGTTCGTGAAAAACAGAAAATGAAAAATATCTCAAGGACACAGTGAAGTATAGGTAAAATTGTATATTTCAGCCTTTTAACATTTAGTTAATAAGAGAAAATAGGTCTTTTTGAGACCTTAATGCCCTTAATGGGCTTCAAATCAAAACCTCACTCCTGTAAGTTACTGATTTACATAAACTGTAACAGATCCTATAAGAAAAAGCAAAAAATGCCACTCAAGCCCTAGCGATGTGGTTGGGTTGGTTGGAGTGTTGTACTAAACACCAAAAGGTGGTGGGTCCAGTTCTCATGGGGGCACATACCTGGTCAGGGCATGTGTTGGATGCAACAGATCAATGTTTCTCACATCACTGTTTTTTTTTGTGTGTGTTTTTTTTTAATTTCTCTCTCTTTTGTCTTCTCTCTAAAATCAATTAAAAAGAGAGAAAAAAAAAGAAAATGCCATTCAAAAACTAATAACTCTCAAAATATGGAATGTTTTCTAGTAGCAAGTGTTTTCGACTAGCAACTGTAGTTTTGCTATAAACCTTCTGTTTAAGGATATCTGTCTTGTGCTTCATTTCCCATGTGTAACAATTTTCTTGCTGATCCATAGATAGCATCTTCATCGGGGAGTGTGGGACTATCATCACCAGTGACCTCAGCTGTGTCTCTCCCAGAAGCCTCACACGACCAGTTTGCGGCTCCAGGTACCCTTTAGAAAGAAAGACATTCTGCTTTCAGAAAGAAAAGTGACAAGTTGGTCCAGACAAATATTTTGAAAGTAAATGTCTGGATAAGACCAAAATGAAATAAGTCCCAGAACAAAATGTCTAGATAAGAACAAAACGAAATGTCACAGAACATGATGGAATAAATTAGAATAAATATATCAGAGAGTTACAAAACAAATACTTTTAACTAATAAATGGGAATTTGCCATCCAAAAAATAGAATGACTGCCATATGGTTCCTTCTTAGTTAAGCATAGATAACTGGGGAACTGTGAATATTAGTTAACTTTATTTTTTCCCCTCCTTTGGAAAAAACACTTTAATTTACCACAGTGATTGTGAAAGTGAAGAGAATCTGATCCTGCATGTTTTTCAAAGACTGTGTTTCCATTTTAAAGAACACAGAATCCATCAAGTATTTGTTTCAAACAAGTAATGAGTAGCCTCCGATTTATTTTTATTAATGGCAATATGTACACTTTACATTTTGTGTTAGAAACTGCTCCCAAGTCTATTATGCTTCCGCATGTATATACATGTACATGTACATATATAATTATACTTGAAGGTTATAGTTTAGCATTGAATTCCTAACCTGCAGGGAATATACTGTTTAAAGAGAAGGTAATTTTAAACCTGAAGTATAATTGTCTACACAGAAAATGCTTTCTAAAACTTCAGTATTTGTTCTTGAGCTTCCTAAACAATTTTCCATTTTGGTTTTTAGCAGCTTATATTGACAGTATACAAAAGTGTTTAATTGTAGGAAATATTTTTTTTTTATTTTCTTGAACTCAAAAGGAGCAAACTCAGATTGTTTAAATAGCTAAGGATACAGAATACAAAATTTTGATAACAAATTTCATGTATATTTATCTCTAAGACTATGTTATATTACTCTTTTTTGAACAGCTTTATTGAAATACAATTCACATGCCATGCAGTCTACCCATTTTAAGAGTACAATTCATTGGCTTTAATATATTCACAGAGTAGTACAGCTGTCACCACCATCAGTTTTAGAATATTTTCATCACTCCCAAAAGAAACCATGTATCCATTAGCAGTCACTGCCCCTCTCTGGCATCTTCCGCAGCCCTACACAGTCATTATATGCTTTCCCTCTTTATAGATTTGCTGAACATTTCGTATACATGGAATCATACAACATGTGGCCTTTTGGGTCTGATATCTTTCACTTAGCATGATGTTTTCAAGGTTTATCCATGTTATAGCATGTGTCAATACTTAATTCCTTTTTATTTCCAAATAATATTCTGCTTCAATATGCCATCTGTTATTTACCCATTCATCAGTTGATGGTCATTTGTATTTGTTTTGCTTGGCTATTTTGAATAATAATGCTATGAACATTTGTGTACAGTTTTTTTTTGTGTGTGGACGTATGTACACTTGTGTGGGTTTTTTTGTTTTATTACTCTTGGATTATTTTATTTTCAGGACTGTGCTTAGAATGTATATTCATGCACAGTTTTGCCTATCATCACTCCCTTCAGTGTATGTATTTGACAGAAAAAGTGTTCTCACCTTTTTATGGAGTCTCCACAGTCCTTGTACGGTGCTGGAGAGCACTATACTTATGTTGTCAGTGAGCCTCAACACCAGAACAGTGTGTGGTGCTTAGATGTCTTTAAATAGTATTAAGATACAATTTCTTGTAAGTGATAATGAGATTTTAGTTTCCTCGGTTGGAACGTCTGGCAGGATTTTTCCAATGCAGCTGGTTAGTCCTTTTATTTCTTATTCTGTTCTTCTTGATTAACTTGGGGATTATCATGTCCCAATGTGACTTAGAACAGGATAACAGTATTTTTCCTGGCATATACATTAGGGCCCCTTTAAACATCGAGCTTTTCATTTTTAAATTTAGTTTCTAACTTTTCTAAAAGAAAATTATTTTATAAGAAAACCATTAACAAGGTCTCATGGTCTTTAAGCCTACATTTGATATATAAAGTTCAATCACTACAAAATAAGAATCTTAAACTACTTATATATATATAGATAGATAACTGGGATAATTCTGTCCAGATAAAATATAAAAATTATATTTAATATATCAAGTGAGTGTGAGTTTCCTCAGTGTTGTGATCCTCCTGTTTTGTTTGTGTTCTTTTCTGCTGGATGCTTGCCCTAGACAGACATGCTAGAGACATGTAACCCATAGTTTGTGAGTAGTATTTAAAAATTTCCCTTAAAACTATTTGAACTTTTTTTGTGGAAGTACCTAAATTTAATTTTCCCAGTTTTATTTGATTCAAAAGGTAATATCTTTCCTGATAATATATAGTCCCAAAGTGCCTCCCTGAAAGAATTAATTTATTATAGAGGGAAAAATTACAACTTTATAGTGGAGAAACATAATAGACCCACTTTGATCAGAACATTGAAGTTCACACTACCAATAATGGGACAAGGAGGAATCATGATTCTCCTGATGTGGTGTGCTGAAGGTCTCCTCGGGAGGAAACACGTAGCATTTGACCTTTTACCAAATAACCAGTGTCTGGTCCTGAAAGACCAAGCAAGACGGAGCAGCTCCTCCACGTGAGGACTTGAACATGATCCTGACCTGGATCAAAACAAGGAAAAGGACTTTTTACTTTGCTATAGAGCAGTGGTTGCCAACCTTTCGGACCTCATGGACTACCAGTGGTCCGCAGACCACCGGTTGGCGACTGCTGCTATGGAAGACATTCATGGGATAATATGTGTGATTTGGAAAAGATAGATTAGATAATACTGCTTCTTCATTGTTAATTTCCTGGTTTTGATAATTGTCCTGTGATTATAAAAGACAAAATCCCTGTGTAGGAAATTAAAGAGGGTTATGTCTGCAATTTACAAATTCTTTATAATAAAAGCTTAATATGCAAATTGTCCCCTTGGGCGGTTGTTCAACTGGGAGACTGGGAGTTCTGTCGCTCGCTGTGATATGCGCTGACCACCAGGGGGTGGCATGGAATGTGGAAGGTGTCGGTGATGCAGTGCTGGCAGTGGGTGGCAGTGGAGGCACTGCCGGCCCGATGGGCTCCGACAAGAGCAGGACCAAGCGGGCTTGCGGTGGGATGGTGGAGCAGTTAAGTGGGAGGTGCCAGGCCAAGGCGGATGCGAGTGGGGGCCCAGTTGCCCCAATGATCTCCCCGTAGACGGTGACCAGCAGTGGCCCGGCTGGGGCTGCAGCCCAGCTCCCAGGTGCTGAGGGAGCTGGACAGGGGGCGTCCTGGCCTCAATCGAGCAGGTGAGGAGGCAGTGCCAGTTCAAGGTGGAGTGCCAGGTGGGGCTGTGAGGCTGCGGGCTTGAGCTGGGGCCTGACCTCTGCAGGCCACTCTGAGGGACCCAACCCATGCACGAATTTGTGCACTGGGCCTCTAGTAGTACATAAGAAGATAGGTAGGTAGATAGCTAAAATGTGACGAAGTGTTAATATTTAGGGATCTTGCTGAAGGTATATGGAATTCTTTGTACTTTTTGTAAATCTGAATTTATTTAAAATACAATGTTTCTTTAAAAAAAAAAAAGTAAGGAGTGAGGGTCATGAAAGAGTCTTGAAGCAGATCAGCTTTCTTGTTAGCTGTTCCCTGCCGAGTCTTCTAGAGAAGCTCCACAATCTCATGTTGTCAGTTCTAAAACCCAGAATCTCTGAACACTGAAAGTTTTCTCAGACTCACTTGTGAGAATACTCGCTCATACCTGAGTTCATGTGGTTGCAGCACCTGCCCTCTGGTTATCTGCTGACCATGATTGTGCACATACTACATGCAGAGATGGCATTATGCTGTTGTTCAAGATCCTGGTGGAGGTGTTAATTAACATATGGTATTTGTAATTATTATCTTTCTAAAATCTAAAACTATTTTGAATTTTGAAACATTCTGGTCCCCAGAGTTTCAGAAAAAGAACTGTGGACAATGTATTTGTTCCTCTGTGTCTGCCTTTCTTATTTGGCTTTTGCACTCTTATCTAAGACACACACACATGTATATGTACACAGAGACTCCCATGTGTACGTGTATGTGCACACATATATTGTATGTATGGATATGCAGACACACAAGTGTACATGTATGTGTGTGCTCACACACAGTGGAGGTAGATGTCTAACTCCTCATCCTCAGGATTGAGAGGAGTCAAGCACTCAAGGAATTCCATCTCTCTTGGGCACATTCAGGAACTTTCCTTTGATCAAGCAGAGTTTGAGATGCACAAAACCGCTAAGTAAACAAAATAGTGACATTTCTATGCTTGTTTTCAATCCTAGGTCAGCCTGAAACAGTGTCCCCACGTCTCCCTCACGACTCATCCTTTTCTGCTCTCCTGCCCAGACCATGCATCTTGGTCACTCCACCTCTGCTGTCAGCTATTTGCAGCCTTTTAGACAGCCTCCTGGTGATTGCTCCACAAGATACAGCATCTGCCTTTCGACAGGCTCGGCTCATAGAACTGCTCTGTGGGTAAGAGAGAAGTACGCCTAGAGAGCTATGGTGGTGGAGGTGAATCCCACAAGTTATATTCATGACTCACTGTATGGCTTAGGTTCTGGATATTTCTTCATCATTTGTAGGCTCATTAGACTGCAGGTTTTTGCTTTTGCCAGAATTGTACTGACAGCTTTTATTTTAGATCCATTAAACCGCTTGTATTGACTGTTAAGGTCTCCCCCATCTTCCCTTCCCCCAAAAAAATCCTGATTTTGTAAAATTCAGAGGCTCTAAGCCCTACTTATCCTCCACCACACTCAAGGACTATTCAGTCCCTTTGGTCATTCTAACTGGAAAGAAGGAGTTTAGGGATTTAGCTTCCTCGTGGTCATATAAGAATAATGTCCATGGATTGAAAAATCATTTAAAAAATTCATTTGGAATTATTTAGTTATGGAGACTGAAAGTATTCTCATAGAATTTAGGGAAATTATGATTTGGTTCATTTATTTATCTAATATTAATAAGCCTCTTACATAACTTTTTCTGATTTTCTTATTGGTTATATGGTATAGTAAGAAAGGCCTTAGATAATGTAATTCAGTCCAACTTAAGGTCTAATTAAAGTTCATTCACTCAGTTGTGTTGCAACCTTAGGAAAGTTATTCTGATTTTTGGAGTGTCATTGATGACATGTACTCAATGGGGTTAATGTGAGAATTAGAAGAAATGTTTTAATAAGATTTTGTTAGATATTTTTCTTCAGAATTCTGCTGCTTCCCACATTTATCTGCTAAGATCTTTTCCTGTGTTGCAAAATAGCTTTTTATAAACATTGACTTTCTTTATAAAAATCCTTTTTCTTGAATTATATTCAAGGTTACATTCAGACTTCAAATTCTGACTAATCTTTAGTTAGAAGCCTACCAATCATCTGAAGGGTTTTCTTTTTCTGCCTTAAATAGTATTGCAGATGCCACCCTCATAGAGACATGTGTCCAGGAACTCAAGGCCCCGCTGCCTTCATCACCCCCGGTGGAACACACGCAGGCTCAGGTGAATGTCTGTCTGTGTGTCTGTTTGCTTTAGGTATCTTCTCAAGGACTTGCTGCATTCCAACCAGCATCTTTACAAGTGAATAAAACAAAGATCAAGAACAAATCCATATATGCCTGATGATGTCATTGGTGGACATCTAAAAGGAAAGTCTAAATCAGGGAAAGGGAAGTGATGTCATAGTTGGGAGGGTAGAGTGTTTCCACATAAGGTGGTCTGGAGGCCTTTCAGACAGTGACATGTGACTTGAAGTAAGTGAGGAAGCTAGTCCTGTGGGACAGAGCAGGGGTATGTTTGGCCAAAAAGCAGCAAGGCCAGAGGGGCTGGTGCAGAACATGAGATCAGATAAAGTAAGAGGTTACAAAGAGACCCACAAAGGCAGGGCCTTGCCTGATTTATGTATACCATTGGGTCCTGAGTGTCAGCACAGTGCCTGTCCCATGGCAGTGTTCATTCATGTGTCATTTATGTAATCCTCAGAACAGTCACATGAAGTTAATGGCCTCAGAGTGAGGTGAAAGGAAAGTGTGTGTGTGTGTGTGTGTGTGTGTGTGTGTGTGTACACACCTGTACAGAGAGGGGCTTCATAATATCTCTCTAAAGTTGATTTGTGTGGACTGTCTCATTTCCTGGTAATAATGGATAAATGAGACATCACTGCTTGTTCTTTAATTTTTGCCTATCCAGGGAATTATATTTTTAAAAAGTACTTTTGTCAATTTTTAATACTTCTTAAAATATTACAAGCAACATTCCAGAGATGGTTTTATTGGTAATATTGATGAAGATTGAATTTTACCTTTGTAATTAAGAGTAGTATTTTTATGCTGAAGGATAGTTGAGGGCAAACTTTAAATGATTTGCATTTTATTTGTAGTAATAATTAGGCATTAGGCTACCTCCCCCAACCCTCAGTTGTGTACCTTGAAGAGTATTTTGTAATTTTTCTTTCTTTCTTTGCAAAAATTACAGGCTTTTATGGCTTTGGAATGCCCTTTTCTGCTTCATTCAGAATATTGATTTTATAATTTAGCTACTTGAAAAATTATATTTATAAACCTTTCTAAGGATTTTTTTTTTCTAAATGGAATTCAATAGTTGACTTTATAAATATTGTCTGCTTTGATATTACTATTATAGTTGATGGTGGTTAATGTGGCCATTAATGATATGCTTATGAGAAAAATAATGCTTTGTCTGCTATATGTTCAATTTAAGATCATTGAAAATTATGATTACTATTTTTTTAGCCTTTTATTAACTTATTACAAAGAAGTGACTTACAATGCATAGAAAAGTAAAATACATTATCACTGAGATGGGCTTTACCTCTGATGTGTTTGTTTCACTTTATTTCCTTTTGCTTATAGGTGTCCTTTCTCCTTGAGTATCTGGCATCTTTGTCCAGGCTTTTGCAGTCATGTTTATTGGTAGATCCTGACCTTGTGATTCAGGATGAGCTTCTGAAACCTCTTATTACAAATGTCATCCGAGTTCTTACCATATGCACCAAAGATCTGTTTGGTAAGCTTTATTTTTTAAATTTAGCATGGAAATAAATAATATTGAAGAAAAAAATTTTATTCTGCACCAGATATTCATTTCAAGTTTACATTTTAGATTGCTTTTTGCCAGTGTTTTAGAAGGTTTTATAATGTGTTTTATAGCTTGGATGTGGTAAGTGGTGCCAGGAGACCACCTGAGGGAAGTAATAAAGGACCATCCCTGTGTTGTCAGTATAAATGGGGGTAAAGTTCTTTATGGAGTGTGAGGAAATACCATGAACTGTATTAATTATTCTTATAAACTCTGCAAAGGCCAGATGATCTACTAATAACCCATTTGGAATAAAAATTACAAGCAAGTCTAGCATATAATATCAAATATTTTAAGATCTGAAAAGATTAAAAAACATACTGATGAAAAGTTGAATATGCTACTTAGTAATAGAGATAATTAAAAAAAAAAAAAAAGTAGGGCCTGGCCAGTATGGCTTAGTGGTTGAGTATCGACCTATAACCAGGATGTCATGATTCATAGGGAACGCACCTGGGTTGGGGACTTGATCTCCAGTAGGGGGTGTGCAGGAGGCAGCCAATCAATAATTCTCTCTCATCATTGATGCTTCTGTCTCTCCCTTTCCCTTCCTCTCTGAAATTAATAAAAATATTTTTTAAACATAGGATTGTTGTCAAAATTAATATGTAATAGCTGTCTAAAATAGTTTATAATGAAGTAATTGATCATTTGGCAATTCTCTACCTATCCATTCATTCCTATCTAGTCCTTTGTGTTTTATAGATTGGCTTGTTTTAGGTCTGGTATGTGAATGTTTTATGATTCTCAGCTAAGCCAGTCCTCTGTGTCTCATCAGTGTTAGAATTACCTCAATGCTAGAGGCACAATAACTCCCTGCCTGAAAATTTTACAAGTGGCAGTGATGTTCTAACTAAGCCAACTAGGTTAGACTATGCATTCTCAACTAGTGTGACATCACCCCTCCCCCACCACAACAAAAGGAACAAAATTTGATTATTGTGGGAAAGGGATGGGAGAACAATTTTAACTATTTCAGTGGTTTGTGGCCCTCCAAAGCTCAACTCTACCCAATAAAATCTCATTCCTCAATATTTAATTCTCTTACTGGGTTTTCTCGGGTATCATTTGAGAAGCATCAAAATGAGCTCATGGAAGATATTCAAGGGAGATACAAGATCAGTGCTAAAAAACTGATGGCTGCAACTGGAGGACTTGATTTAATGCTTGATCCCATCATCACAGGGAGAGAGGTGGCCTGTGCATCTTGGTTGCTACTGACTGCCTTTTGGATGTTCTCATTGATTTTGTTGCTTTTATGTATGACTTGGGCTTTGAAAATTAAATAAAAATAGTATCTATATTACTATTTAATTATAAATTACTATTTAATTATATCAAGTGATGAAAAGAAAATATCTATAATATCTGAATGCATATCTAGTAAATGGTTCAGTTAAAAGTTACTTTCTCATAGCTAGCAAAAATTAAAAGTTCGCTAAATATTTTTTAAGAAATTAAAATTTTTTTCTGGAAAAATAGAAATTTTGAATACTATAAAATTGATTATATTTAGTATTTACTTATATAATTTGCAATTTTCATATATAATTTGACACATTTTACTATATGAATAAATTACCCTAAAAGGTGTTCAGTTTTAAAGTTAAATGTTAATAGCCTTTTTATTTTTAACTAGAGGCCTGGTGCATGACATTTGTGCATGGAAGCGGGGGGATATCCTTCAGCCCAGCCTGCACCCTTTCTAATCTGGGACCCTTTGAGGGATGTCTGACTGCCTATTTAGGCCCAATCCCACTGGGATCAGGCTTAAATGGTTGGTTGGACATCCCTCTCACAATCTAGGACTGCTGGCTCCCAACCACTTGCCTGCCTCTTCCTGATTTCCCCTAACCACTCTGCCTGACAACTTGATCAACCCTTAACCACTCCCCTGCCAGTCTGATCAACACCTAACTGCTCCCTGGCCAGCCCGATTGCCCCTAACTTCCCTCCCCTGCAGGCCTGGTCACCCCTAATTGCCCTCCTCTGACAGTTTGGTCACCCCTAACTATCCTCCCCTGCTGATTTTGTCCCCCCTAACTGCCCTCCCCTGCAGGCCTGGGTCACCCCCAACTTCTCTTCCTTTCTGGCCTGTTCACTCTTAACTGCCCTTCTCTGCTGGCCTGGTCAGCCCTAACTTCCCACAACTGCTGTCCCCTGGAGGCCATATTGTGGTGGCCATCTTGTGTCCACATGGGACAGCCATTTTTTTACCACATGGGGTGGCCATCTTGTGTCTTGGAGTGATGGTCAATTTGCATAAATTAGATAGGATTAACTTCCAACTTAAATACAGTGGTACCTCGAGATACAAGTTTAATTTGTTCCGTAACCTTGAGGCGTGGAAAACTATGAGACACTCGAGTCGCAGTAAACTGGTGGGTCGTGTGCAGCCAGCCAATCCGTGCGATTACTCCTATCTCAAATGTTGCTCGTATTTCAAAGCAAAAATCGCTCGCTCGACTGCTCGTATCTCAAAATCTCATATGTTAGGGCACTCGTATCTCGAGGTACCACTGTATTTTATTTGGCCCCATTAAGCCTGTATTGAATAAAATCAGTAAGCTTTACATTTACTCTTTTTATGTGCAAAGTCTGGATATACAAATAGTACAACAACAGATATACTATCTGTGAAATAAATATTTAATAGGGCTCATGATGAGAAACCAAATGTCTAAACACTCTTATAGAGCTGATAATAACAAAAAGATAGAGAATACCAAGGATAGTATCCAAACTGCCTGTAGTGTGCTATTTCCAGATGCTTGGTGGATGCTGAAGAACACCAAGAAAGAAGTCCTTGGTTTGCATGGTGATGGAGTTAGACAGCAGCTGGCAGAGACTGCTGGTGGTGTAGGCATAGAAGACAGTCCTAGGCTGCCCTCCAGCTCCCATGTACCCAGCAGAGAGAAGGGACTAGCTATCCTTACCATAGAACTGTGGCTCCAAACCTTTCTTTGTCCATACCCCACCTAGGCATCTCTAAAATTCTGATGCCCATCCTGTGACATAATTCTTATTATTCAAAAAGTGAACTCCTATTCACGTGGAGGAAGCCTAAAAGGCCATTAACTTGGTCTAAACAAGCTTTCAAAGCACATAACATCCATGAAAGAGAAAAATAAAAGAACAAAAGGACAGTTGAAGTACTGAGGAAGAAATCACTAAGAAATTGTTAAAAAATAATAATATGAAGTGATGAAAAAATAGCAAAGTTTCAAAACATAAGAGAACTGAAATGTATAAATATGTCATAACGTGTATTTATATACTGTATATGAGGCCCCTAGGACCCATAAATGCAAAAAATCCAATGTTAATAACTCATTCTGCAATTGTCCCCCTTAAAAGTCAAATTGCCTCTCTGTAGAGCATGTGCTCCACATTGGGAACCACTGCCCTAAAAGGTTCATTGGTCCATCGTCAGTCATAGGCAAACTGCAGATCCTCTTCTGTGCCATAGCCTTCTGGTAGGGCAGTACTCTTCTGGTTCTTCCAAGAAATTCTCTTCTCTGCCATGACCTTGGTATACACATAGCTGTTAAAGGGGAAGAGAAAACAGGAGAACCTGCACTTTTATAGAAGTAACACAAACAATGACATGTTTTTACAATGTGCTAAATAAGAATTTCTGAAGTTATGGCTTAATATGCAGTTTTCCATGCTTCCTGATTATTGTCGAATGTGCTTAAATAAGAGGAGATGTGCCAGTGTGTGTGTATTTGTCTTTAGGAAGATAGAAGAGAGTAATATTTAAGAAGCAATACAAAAGAGAAACTAATTGAAGTAAATTCCTGCTGAATTATGTTTGTCTCCATTTGACAAGTACATCTCTTATTTTAAATGTAATGAAGTGGCTGGTGAGCTTTGTATTTTAAAAAATTCTTTTGTTTTGCATTAATAACTTGTGTCTTGATTAACTTAATAGATGCAGAGTTAGCATTGGCATTTTATCAGACGTGGACACATTTATTTAACCTCCTGGCCACACTCCTGAGGAAAGCAGGAACCGCCTCACTGCCATCCATCACCACGGGCCTGGCCAAGCACTGGGCAGCAGTGGTTGGTAAGGAGCTGCTGTCACTGGCTTGGGATCTTCTGCTCATACAAATGAAGATAATTATTATTTACATTTTGTATAATAAAGTATTCTCTAAAATTAAGTTATTATGGCATGGCCCATAAAAGAGAAACCCAGGTAGGTGCTTACTTCAAGACATTTGTAGTGTTCTTGAGCCCCCAAAGTGCATTTTAGAAAAATTGAAGCACATTTCAGGGTACCAAAACACAGGTAAAAAGAGCTTGTGGCCTTATAAAGATACAATATGACATAATTACAAAACAATGAGTTAGATTTTCTTGAGCTGGCGTGAACTGGGCTCTTGCCTTACATGCGTGAATTTAGTTGAGTAAATCTGCACGTAGCATCCTGTGTACACAGTCACATGGAGAGTTCTAGTAAAAGTATCTAATCTCAAGTCACAGAGCTTTTCTTACAGCACAGAAATGTAGTGTAGTTATTTTTATGTTTTCCATATAATAGTTACTGACTAGAGCAAATAAATGATTATTTTTAAACAAATGATTATTTCTAAAACAAGTACTGTCTTTAATTTTTCATGAAGTCTCATCTAAATTTTTGCATAGCAGCCTTTTTTACATAACTGTTTATAAGTAACACTAGATGCCCAGTGCACTAAATTCGTGCATGGGAGGGGGTGTCCCTCAGCCCAGCCTGCACCCTCTCCAATCTGGGACCTCTCGAGGGATGTCTGACTGCCCGCTTAGGCCCAATCCTAGTGGGATTGGCCTAAACGGGCAGTCAGACATCCCTCTCACAATCCAGGACTGCTGGCTCCCAACTGCTCGCCTGCCTGCTAGCCTGATCACCCCCTAACCACTACCCTGACAGTCTGATTGATGCCTAACGGCTCCTCTGCCAGCCTGTTTGCCCTTAACTGTCCTCCCCTTCAGGCCTGGTCACCCCTAACTGCCTTCCCCTTCAGGCCTGGTAACTCCTAACTGCTCACCCAACTGCTCTCCCCTGCAGGCCTGGATCCCCCCCACAATTACCCTTCCCTGCAGGCCCGGTCACCCCAAACTTCTCTCCTCTGCCAGCCTAGTCATCCCTAAGGGCCCTCCTCTGCAGGCTTGATCACCCCCAACTGCCCTCCCTTGCAGGACTGGTCCCTCCCAACTGCCCTCCCCTGCTGGCCTGATTGCCCACAACTGGCCTCCCTTGTAGGCCTAGTCCCTCCCAACTGCCCTCCCCTGCTGGCCATCTTGTGGTGGCCATCTTGTTTCCACAAGATGGGAGCAGTCATCTTTGACCATATGGAGGCGACCATCTTGTGTTTTGGAGTGATGGTCAATCTGCATATTATTATTTTATTATATGGGATAGAAGCCTGATGCATGGGTGAGGGCCAGTTAGTTTGCCCTGAAGTGTGTCCTGGATCAGGGTGGGGGTTCCCTTGGGGAATGGGGTGGCCTGGGCAAGGGGCCTGTGGTGGTTTGCAGGCCTGCCATGCCCCTGGCAACCCAAGTGGAGGCCCTAGTATCTGTGACTTATTCATCTTCTACTATTGGAACTTTGTACCCTGGAGCAGAGCCAAGCTTCCTGCTTGCTCCGTGATAGCAGCCATTTCTGTTGGGTTGTATTTATCTTTTATAATTGAAACTTTGTAGCCTTGAGTGGAGTTCTGGGCCTGCCAGGGTATGTGGAAAGCTTGGCTTCCTCCATTGGTGGGGAAACCCAAGCCTCCCTCCTGCTGTCTCCATGGCCGCAGCCATCTTGGTTGGGGTTAATTTGCATACTCATTCCTGATTGGCTTGTGTGCTTGGCTTGATGTAGTGCAGTATGATTAATTTGCTTATTACTCTTTTATTAGATAGGATTTGTGTTACTTTTAAAAAATAACTAGTGTAAAAGTTTTCATAATTGAATTTACGTTCCCAAGTTATCACTAATTCAGTTGACTTATTTTCACATTTTGTTTTATCATTTGGTCATTCTGTAAAATTAAATGGATGATATATTTTTTAACCAGAGTATATTTCTGAGGTATGATTTATGGAGAAATACATGTTTAACAAGAAATGTAATTGTTAGAGAGAATCCAAGATGGCGGCATAGGTAAACACCTATACTGCTGCCTCACACAACAATTTCAAAACTACAACTAAAAGACAGAACAGACATCATCCAGAACCACAGGAAAGCTGGCTGAGTGTAAGTTCTATAGCTAGAAGGAAAGAGAGGGGCTCACAGAAACCCAGAGGAGCTGCAAAAAGCTGAGGTACAGAGATGCGTGCGCTGAGAGAGCGGGTGCCAAAGTACCTGGCTGGCTTTCTCTGGTGGGAGGGAAACGGAGACTCTCAACGGCATTGAACCCCTTATCTTACGACACTAAACCCCAGATCCAGCCGAAACTCATATGGGGGGAGTTTGGACTGTGAAAAGGGAGAGGTGCATGGAAATTTAGGGGAGTCGCAAAAGATCAAAGGCCTGGTAGTGCGCACAGCACTGCCCGCAGGACAGACTGCTGATTGTGCCGCTGGCTTTCGCAAGTGGGCAGGAGACAGACCCAACTGTGCCACTTCTCACTCCACTAAACCCCTGTTTCGGGTGAAAACCTGGGGACCTAGACTTCTGTGGTCCTGATGCACAGGGGAGCCAGAAAAGCAGCGGTCCAGAGGCACTGCGGGCTCACGCGCACAAGGACCGCTCCAGCGATTACCCAGTCACGTGAGACTCAGGGGCCGTGGAGGGCGGGGCCGACTAGAAGGCAAGGCGGTCCCTTAAGCCCTGAGACTCCACCCATCCCAAGCTCAACAGAGGCTTCTTCGGTTTTGCAACTCTGGTATCATAAGGCTGAATCCAACACAGAAGTTCTCCCGGCATAGTGAAAATACCGAGATAAGGGAAGGGATAACAAACAAAAGAAAGGGAGGAAAAAAAAACGACTGGATATGGAGTTCAAAACCACGCTTATAAGGTTTTTTAAGAATATGCTAGAAAAGATGGATAAATTTATCAAGTCCCAAGTGGAGATTCAAAAGGACCAACTAGAGATGCAAAAGATCCAACTAGAGATGATGAATAAATTTAGCGAGTCCCAAGAGGAGATGAAAAAGGACCAATTAGAGACACTGACTGAAATAAAAAATATTATACAGAGTCCTAATAGCAGACTAGAGGAAGGCAAGAATCAAGTCAAAAATTTGAAATATAAAGAAGCAGAAAACATTCAACTGGAAAAGCAAGAAGAGAAAAGAATCCAAAAATCTGAAGATAATGTAAGGAGCCTCTGGGACAGCTTCAAGCGTACCAACATCAGAATTGTGGGGTTGCCAGAAGAAGAGAGCGAGCAAGATACTGAAAACTTATTTAAAGAAATAATGACTGAAAACTTCCCACATCTGGTGAAAGAAATAGATTTTCAAGTCCAGGAAGCACACAGAACCCCAAAGAAAAGGAATCCAAAGAGGACCACACCAAGACACATCATAATTAAAATACCAAGAGCAAAAGACAAAGAGAGAATATTAAAAGAAGCAAGAGAAAAACAGTTCATTACCTACAAGGGAGCACCCATATGACTGTCAGCTGATTTCTCAACAGAAACAATGCAGGCCAGACGGGAGTGGCAAGAAATATTCAACGTGATGAATAGCAAGAACCTACAACCAAGAATAATCTATCCAGCAAAGCTATCATTCAGAATTGAAGGGCAGATAAAGAGCTTCACAGATAAGAAAAAGCTAAAGGAGTTCATCAACTCCAAACCAGTATTATATGAAATGCTGAAAGGTACTCTTTTAGAAGAGGAAGAAGAAAAAGGTAAAAGCCAAAAATTATGAAGAACAAATACATATCTATCAACAGTGAATCTAAAAATTATGTGAATTAAAAATTTGATCAACAGAATAAACTGGTGAATATGATAGAATCAGGAGCACAAAAAGGGAGTGGACTGATAATTCTCAGGGGAAAAGGGGTGAGGGGTGTACAGGGAGAGACTGGACAAAAATCATACACCTATGGATGAGATCAATGGGAGGGATGTAAGGGCAGAGGGAAGGGTGGGAGCTGGGTGGAGCTGTGCTATGGAGGGGAAAAAAGAGAAACAAATGTAATAATCTGAATAATAAAGATTTAATTTAAAAAAAAAGAAGGAAAAAAAAAAGAAATGTAATTGTTAGATTTCTCGATATAGGAGTTCAGAATTTACACTAAGGGAAATAGCATCCATTTAGAGATCATTATTTTGTTAAAAGAAGTAAATATTAGAAGAGATTGACTGAGTAAGACTGAGATTCTCTGTATGTATTCATGAGGTTTGTTTACCACCTGAGCCACTAACAATGTAAAGCAAGGTGCTTTATGGGGTGCACGGGGCACCTCAGTGAGCTGGTCCACATGGTCCATCATCTGTTTTGTAAAAACGTGCTGAACTGAACTCACTTCCTCACTGCCCAGGCTACTCTCCTGCCTCGGTGGTGGTGTCGAGCAGTTGTGACAAAGGCCCATGACCCACAGAGCTTACAATATTCATTCATTGTCCAGGCCTTGGCAGAAAAAGGTTGCTGACCCCGATTTAAGCCTGTTGACCTGACACTTCTTCTCTAGTGATAAAATAAAGACATTAAATTCAAAGTCTTTCTCCAAAACATACAGAGAGTTTTAGATAATAATGGTGCTAATCAAAAGTGACATACTACATGACAGTTTACTTTGATAATAGTGATATTAATGAAATCATAACTAATAAAAATTATCACTGATATTTCTTGCCATGGAGTTATTTGTTTTTGCTTGCTTTTTTTCTCTATTCCAGATACACATATACATTTCAAATACCTTTTGGTCACTCTATAACTTATGTTGTCTATAATAATCTTTGCTCAAACTTTCAAACTTATATTTGACTAATATTTAAGACATTATTTACATAAACAGAATTCTCTTGAAATCCCACAGCTGATTAAATTATTTTCCTTATGTTACTTAAGAATATAAAAATTTGTGTAGCCTAAATCTAGGTAGAAATTCTCATGATTACAACTCTTACACAAGTATGAATCCAAAATAATATAAAAGTAAGACAATAAAATTATAAACCAGTGTTATCAAATTAATAAAATTAATGTAATGAAGCAAATATTCTCTTGATTAAATTAATCAGTGCTCACAACAGGAGATGAATAATGACTGATTCAGTGTAGGTTCTTCTGAGTTGGTTTGCCTGTTCTTTTCATTCTGTTGCTTGAAGATGGGTTCATCTCACTCTGTTTTCTCAGAGCTACGTGAAACCATGTTTCCTGCATCAGTCCAACACTGGATACTAAGACTTGCTTTAAGTTGATTGGCATCAACTTGTTTGAAAGTGGAAACACAGTCACACAAGTTGGTAATCTACATACTTTAGAGTATAGTTACACATTACATTAACTTTTTTTTTTTTTAATTTCAGAGAAAAAGGGAGACGGAGAGAAAGATAGACACATCAATGATGAGAGAGAACCATTGAACAGCTGCCTCCTGCATGTTCTCTGCTGAGTACTGAGCCAGTTCAGTTACCTGGGCATGTGCCTTTGATTGGAATCGAACCTGGGACCCTTCAGTTTTCAGGCTGACACTCTATTCACTGAGCCAAACCAGCTAGGGCTACATTAACTCTTTTTAGATTAACACTGAAATAAAAATTAAAAAGTTAACCCTAGAGCTCAGATAAAAAAAATAAAACAAAAATTAAGGAGATTCCTTGATTCAGTATGTTGTCATAGTACTATTTAAATTACTTTTAAATAGTAGAGTTAATTCTTGTGGTACTTGAACACTAATCGCTTTACTTAATTAAAAATCAGATCAGTCTGGTTCTTTTTTTTTTTTTTGAGGAAATTTACATATGAAATTATCCTTTTTTCTAGATATGTTCTGCAAATGTGTGGGTTTGTCTACCACCTGCCCTTCTCTCTGCACTGCCAGCCTGCAGTTCCTTTCTATTCTCTTGACTGAAGAAGCAAAAAGGCGTCTTCGGGATAAGGATAAAACAGATTCATGCCCCAGTTCAACAGTGGCTTCACTTCTTGATAAAACTCAGGAAAACCAGAAGTCTCTAGAGCAACTTAATGAAGCCATTATTCAGGTACATGATTTTTTGATTTCTTTAAAACTTTACTCTCAGACATGGTCACGTGTCTCAGCTGGTTGGAGCATCATCCCATACATCAAAAGGTTGTGGGTTCGATCTCCACTCAGGGTGCATACAGGAGGCAACCATAATGTTTCTCCTTTTCTCTAAATCAATAAACATATCCTTGGGTGAGAATAAAAATAACAAAACAAAAACAAAACACTTTACTTTCAGTCTTGGTCTTATAAGATTATTTTTAATCATTTGATTTAAAAAGTAATTAATATTCATGACGATTGAAATAACAGAAAAGTATATAAAGTTAAATTATTTCTTACCCAGTTCCAACATGTAATGTTGACCAGAATCTAATGTAAAAATTCAGAATGAAGTATTAGTGATCTAAGTCCAGCAGTTCAACACAATAGTGTGTCATATGGCCACTGGGTATGCTTTGGGGATGGAGGTTTAATTCACAATTTATTGCTATGTTAAAAGCAGTTTATATCTTTGAAAATATGTTCACCTAAGTGCCGTTTGATTTTTATAAATGAATTACATGTGTTTAAGGAGGTTATGTAGATAGAAGTGGGCAGAACTGTTGCCACATGTGTGAGAAAATACCCCCTTTCCAAGCTCTAATACCTGTTTTATCTTTTAAATTATGTTTTTGTAATCCTAAAATATGAACCAAGTTTTTTTTACGTCAAAAAACAAAAATCACTGTATTGTTATTTTATAAATAGATTAATCATAAAAACAAGTGCTTCCTAAGTGGTACAATAGTGTTTTCAGGTAGAAGTTATTACCATACATTCCAATATTAAGAATTGTCCTTTGCAGTAACCATGTGGCATTTTTTTTTTCTTGAGAGGTGAGGTATTGCTTCCTTTCCGGGTGAGCAGAATATGCTTCCTATCTCCTGACTTGCTACCATCTCTTTGCTGCTTAGGATTTGGGGATTTTGCACTTTTCTGCCTGAGAGCATCCTGCAGATACAGATCCTCTGGCAGGATTGCCTGTGCATAGCACCAATGAAAAACCCTGGTGGGGGTGTGTGGGGGCTCAAGGAGAAAGGCCGGTGGCCTATATTTAGAGGACATAGCATACAGGTATTCTGTTATATTCACAGTGCTACGAAGGAAAATCCTCCAAAGATGTCTTGAAGAGAGTGGCCGCGAACGTGCTGTTGTCGCTGTTGGCTGTCAGTAGGAGAGCTCAAAAGCTTGCTTTGAAAGGTGGGCCACCACTACCATGTATTTTTGTGCCATATATCATTTTAGGTTTACTGCTAGTTTGTTTTAATTTTTTATGGACTCTACATGTAAAAAAACTTACAGGGTCGCTAAAAAATAGTTAAACATGCATTACTTTTGAAATATAAAGATTACATGTGTAGATTATTTTTTATGCAGTGATCACTACTCTAGAGAATATCTAAATATTATAGAGGCTTATATAAATAACACTACTCAATACTGTCTAATAAAGAGGGAATATACTAATTGATCCTCACGCTGTCCACAAAGATGGCAGCACCCACAGCCAATAAGGAGGGAATATGCTAATTGACTGCCCCACCCTCAAAGATGGCAGCGCCCACAGCTACAAGATGGCGGCACCCAATCCCCTCAGCCCCGCTGGGGTGATAGGCACGCAAGATGTTGCTGCATACCTGCCTCTTGAAGTCCCCCAGTCCCTTCAGCCCCCAAGCCACCCAGGGCCAGCCCAAGGTGCAGGCAAGCCTTGGATGGTGGCTGCCCAGCTGACGCCCAAGGCACAGGCAAGCCTCAGATGGCAACTGCCCAATCACCCAGGGCCACCCAAGCCTCAGGTAACCAGGGCCACTGAGGCTTGCGCTGCTGGCAGTGGTAGCAGTAGAAGTGTGATGGGGGCACACCCCTGATCACTGGGTCACCTCCTGCCCTTGAGGACTCCTGGACTGTAAGATGGGGCAGGCCGCGCTGAGGGACCCTTCCTCCAGCACATGAATTTTCATGCACTGGGCTACTAATTTTATAATAAACTAGAGGCCCGGTGTATGAAATTTGTGCATGGGGCGGGGGGAGGATGTCCCTTAGCCCAGCCTGCACCCGCTCCTATGATCGGACCTAAACTGGCAGTCAGACATCCCTCTCACAATCCAAGACTGCTGGCTCCCAACTGCTTTTCTGCCTGCCTTCCTGATTGCCCCAACCACTCCTGTCTGCCAGCCTGATCACCCTGTAACCACTCCCTGCCAGTCTGATTGATGCCTAACTGTTTCCCTGCCAGCCTGTTTGCCCCTATCTGCCCTCCCCTGCAGACCTGGCCCCTCCCCCAACTGCTCTCCCCTGCAGGCCCGGTCACCCCCAACTTCCCTCCTCTGCTGACTTGGTCACCCCTAACTGCCCTCTCCTTCAGGCTTGATTGCCCCCAACTGCCCTCCCTTGCAGGCCTGGTCCCTCCCAACTGCCCTCCCCTACTGTCCATCTTGTGGTGGCCATCTTGTGTCCACATGGGGGCAGCCATCTTTGACCACATGGAGGCAGCAATCTTGTGTGTTGGTATGGTGGTAAATCTGCATATTACTCTTTTATTAGATAGACTCGAGGCCTGGTACATGGGTGGGGGCCAGCTAGTTTGCCCTGAAGGGGGTTCTGGATTAGGGTAGGGGTTCCCTTGGGACGTGGGGCAGCCTGGACGAGGGGCCTGTGGTGGTTTGCAGGCTGGCCACACCTCCTTGATGACCCAAGTGAAGGCCCTGGTATCTGGGATTTATTTATCTTCTGTAATTGAAACTTTGTAGCCAAGGCAGACCAGGGCTATGGAAGCTTGGCTTCCTCCATCTCCGAGGGCAACTCAAGCCTCCTGCTCTGTCCAGCTCCATGGTTGCCGCCATTTTTGTTGGGATTTATTTACCTTCTATAATTGAAACTTTGTAGCCTTGAGTGGAGGTCTGGGATGGTCAGAGTGTGCGAAAAGCTTAGCTTCCTCCATTGCTGGGAAAACTCAAGCCTCCTGTTTGCTCCATGGCTGCAGCCATCTTGGTTGGGTTAATTTTCATACTCATTCATGATGGCTTGTGGGTGTAACAGAGTGATGATTAATTTGCATATTACTCTTTTATTAGATAGGATGTTAGTGACCACAAGTACATATTAGATATCTGAAAATAAAAAGCACACCATATAGTTTTGTTTTTTTAAAAATATATTTTACTGATTTTTTACAGAGAGGAAGGAAGAGGGATAGAGAGCTAGAAACATCTATGAGAGAGAGACATCGATCAGCTGCCTCTTGCACGTCCCCTACTGGGGATGTGCCCGCAACCAAGGTACATGCCCTTGACCGGAATCGAACCTGGGACCTTTCAGTCCGCAGAAATGCTCTATCCACTGAGCCAAACCGGTTTCGGCTATATAGTTTTGATGGTCATAACAATAGCACTAGATGAACCTGTGTTTTAATATAAATTTCCCCTTAGACAGTTGCAGTTTATCATCTGGAAGGAGAGAACACTGGTCTTAGAGTTGGAGGAGAGTAATAGCACTACCAAGTCCACTAATTTCACTTGTGATTCGCTACTGAAACAAATTATCCATTCCTCAGAGTGTAACTGGATTTTGGGAGTATTGTAAGAAGTTGAAAACAAGTGGGCTTTAGCATATTAGTTCTCTTATATTTTCCCTCTGATTCATTATTCTTTCACTGAAAATACTGACATGGAGCTGGTCAGGAGTAAAATGTAATTTCTGAGATTTGATTGATACATATGGTGTTGGCTTACTGGGAAATGGCATAGTCTTTTGCTAGTTCTGGTTCTTGTCTTTCAGCTGATCTCATCGACAACTGCATTGAACAGATGAAGCATATCAGTGCCCAGCTGAGCCTCGATTCCCTGAGGCCAGGAAAAGCCACGCTCAGGAAAAAGGTGGCAGATTCTAGAACTCTGCACACATAAAGATCCTCTTGCCAATGTCCTTGTGCTTAGAAATGACACCAACATTTGGTTGAAATAAGTGTCTGATTTAGAAGAAAGGCACAGTTAAATTAATGTGATTTTTACATTAGCAGGTTATGTGTTTGTGTGTCTATTTAAATGAAATGTATATATTATATAGCTGTAAAAATTTTGGAGTGTGCATGATAAATTTTATATACAACTGAAAGAAGTTATTTCACAATGAGCACAGGCACACTAGGAATAAGCTGTAACTCGCTATGCCAGGCACTATTCTAACATCTTCCTGTTTACTATCCTGTATCCACTCATGACATTGTCATATAACTAGTAATTGATAAAGTCAGTATTTGTCCAGATCCAGGTGGTTGTAGAGCTGACATTCCTAACCTCTGATTATTGCTTTCCATGATGTTTAGGTGTCTCTTTCTAGTGTTTAGTCTGCTGGACTCAAATGGCATGTTCATATAAACTCAAAATAGCCATTGCTGTCACATAAAGACTGTTAATAATAATAACTCTGGTTAAAAAGATCTGCTATATAGGATCCTTGAGAAAATGGATGTTTGTGTGTTTATGAACATATAAATATACATGTATCTTTATAGCCAAGGCTAGTAGAGCATGCTTTATGTAATAACTAGTTTCTGCTGCATTTGATTAGACACTGAGAGAAAACCATGTGTTAATAGTTTTATTGATGCAGGGTGTTAGGTGTGCTTAGTTTCTTTTCCTGCCTCTTCTCCTCTCCAGGCAGAGGCCTTTCCTTCGTCATGGAGAAAGTCAGCCAGCACTGATAAGATTGAAAACCAGTCAGTACCTGCTTCATTTTATTGAGAGGGAACATGGAGCTTATTATATAGCTCAGTTCCTTCATGCTCGATAGAACAGAAATGGCTTTTTCATGGTGGATGCATTTCTTGAGATACGGTCACCTTTCAGAGATCATTAGCTTGTCAGTGCCTGTACAGTGATGGTGGTCAGGGCAGCGAGCACATGGCTGCATGGTAATGGAACCAAAGGGAAGGAATGCTGTACACAAAGGTGGAACATGCCCTTGTGCTCACATCTTTCAACTGCTTCTGTTTGAACAGGAGGATGGCTTTGTTAAAGAGTTAAGCACCACCATGCAGCTTCTGAGAAACTGTCTTTATCGGAATGAAGAATGTAAAGTAAGTAGCACTACTTCTCAGATTCTTGTAGCAGTTTAATTTCTCTATTAGATGATGTAGGTGGGAAAATGGAAAACTTTAGTTTTAGATGCATCGTTGACTGTTCTTGGAACTCCATATTCTCAGAATCTTATGCTTAGCACTGATGACAGTTTTGCTTATGGCAGCATCTTAGCTTTGTCACTGAAACTGGGACTTTGGATGAGGGTTTGGTAAATGCTCAGACAGACTTGAGACTCGTTCTGCTGTTATGCGTTTCACTGCCTTTTTTTCTGAGATGGAATGAATGGGGGTGCCTCTCTTCTGAGGCAAGACTTTTCAGACAGCTTTCCAAGGGATTAAGTGGAGGTGTCTGTTCCTGAAGAAGAAGAAGGTGTCTCCTGCTTCTGAGCAGAAAATAGCTGCCCGCTGTTGCCGAGCGTGGCCCTGTCCGCCTTGCTCATCCAGGGAGGCTCTTCCCTCCAGCTCCAGGACTCCCCCTGCACATTGACTAGGCCCCACCTGGGGACTTCTGAGATGCTGCTGCACTCTGTCTCAGTGCCGATGCCATCCCTGAAAGCCCATCGCACTGCACAGGACGCAGTGTCTCCATACCTGGTGATAGTGATACAGCCCTCTGAAGCACTGGCTTTCTCACAGAAAATGAGTAAGACAAAGAAATTTCAAAAACTTCCTTTAAAAAAATGTCTGACCCTCTTTTGCTTTTTCTTGGGATAAAACTGGAAAGCACACAGTATTTGGAAAATGAACACCTTAAACACATAATCCCTAAGCCGTCTTAAATGATTGCTCAAGACACATGACTGATAGTTTACACTTCCAAAGTTTGATGGGATTTAAGTACTTATAATTTCATTAAAATCTCCTGCATATGAACTTTTTACTTAGAATAGAGGTGATCTTTATTAACTTTAAGATCTCTTTTGCTATATAGTGTGGTGACTGGATGCAGCTATTATTCCTCTGTGACTCAGGAAAGGCGTGGGTCAGACTTGCTTCTCTGGATTTGGAAGATGCTAATTTGGGCACTGGCACAAATACCGTGTTCACACTTTTAACATGTTAGCCATCTATAAAAAAGCCAAACAATTTCTGCATATCTAAGTTGTCAATAAATAATAAATCGAAAAGAGAATTTTTAGATTACTCTTGAATATAAATACAGTCCTATGAGGCAAAGATTCTTAATTTCTTTTGCTACTCCAACTTACACTCCCATTACTAACTGTAGGTTACTCTTATGGAATTTCATTGATCCACCCTCACTGTATACTTGTAACATTAGGAGTTTTCATATTGGGATGGTGACTGGGAATTAAACAGTGGACAAGGTTAGAGGTAGAGGGCAGTGGTAGACCAGGCAAGAGATGACGAGGCAGGTAGAAGGAGGAAGGAGGGTGGGGAGTAAATTGGAGGAGGAGAAGAAAGGTTGAGTAACTTCTAGGTTCTAGATCAAGCATGTCAAACTCGTGGCCCACGGGCTGCATGCAGCCCATAGTGAGTATTTTTGCGGCCCAGCCAATATAATGGTGTGTAAGAAACGTCTTAATAAAAATTTTGTGACTTAATATTTATAATATCCTGTTAAATATAATTATTAATAAAAGTAAGATTGCTGGTGGTATGAATTTTCCATAATTATTAATAATGAACTACAATGTTTGCTGTTAACTGATTACTATAATCGTTATCATTTCCCTTATGTGCCTTACATGCAGGTGCATCATTTCTCTCCGAAAGCAGTGACTATTTTAGCAGCTGATTGTCACGTCTTGTACTGACTTGTTTGGTATGTGCAACAGGAAATATTTTGCTTTCGGAGAACAAGAGAAATAGGTTTATTTGCATTATGCTTATTGATTTGTGCAGTTATTCAGTGTCTGGTAAGTTAATGTTCAAGAAAAAATATTAATTTTTATTAAAATGCTCTATATTATGTTAACTGTTACTCATTTCAGCCCTTTGTATTCAGCATTTCTCTATCGAAATGAACCTATATTTCTATGAATATTGAAACTTTTGTTTTTTTGTGGCCCACATAAACTTCAACCTTGTTTATTTGGCCTGTGTTAGCCTTTGAGTTGGACATGCTTGCTCTAGATTGATGCATCCTAGGACGAGTATAGGTGTGAGAGTGCCTCACATTCAGATCTGACACTTTAGTACAGTGTCTGTAGGACGTCTGAGTGGAACATGGCTGGTCATTAGTAGATACGTGGCTCTGTGCTCCGAAGGGTGAAACAGGCTGGGATGTTAGGGGTTATCAGTGCATAGGTGGTGTATGTACTGGTAGCTGTGACTATTGTTGAAATTTCCCAGGAGAGAGTAGAGTGAAAGTCCAGGTCATATCCTTAGAAAATATAATGAAAAGATTGGAGAAGGGAATGCTGGAGAGAGTTAGGAGATAATCCAGGCTAGAGAGTATCCAATGAGATAAAGGAAAAATGACGTGTAATAGATGAGGGTTTGGTAACTTCAAAGATGGGCGTGGCTTTCTTAGTACCAGAGGATGGAAAGTATACCAAAGTAAGCTGAAGATTAAGTAAGAGGTAGGCAGTGAGAGCAACACGGGTATTCTTTCTAGAAGCTTGGTCTAGAAGCAGCATTCTAATTTAGGACATATAGCATCAAAGAAAGTTAGTCTGTGTGTTTGAATATGAACAAGAAATTAAATTGGGGACTAGTTAATAAAGTGACAGGGAAAAAAGAACTAACTGATGGATCAAGAGCCCCGAAGGGCAGGTAGGCCATGTTCCAGAACACAGATGGACATGTCAGTCTCCAGCACAGGAGCTGCCATTCCTCACTGCCAGGCAGGATGGGGGAGTGGGCAAAACTCAGGTGAACTGTGTGGACAGAATGCGGAGTCTCAGCTGAAACATAAGCAAGGTCACCTTCTGTAGTCATAGGGCTGTGTTTAGGCCCATCCTCAGGAGGAGTGGGGAGCATGGGAATGGCTGGGAGTAACTTCCCACTCTCTTCTGCCATTGATGCTGCATAAAATTCTGTAGGGTGTGTATATGATATGAGTGCCCACGGGTCTGCAAATTACCTACTGATTCCGGTTCATTTAAAATGGCTGCGTTTGCTGCAAATAGTATTTTCCCAGTGGTAACTGATCTTTTTTTTTTTTTAATATATTTTATTGATTTTTTACAGAGAGGAAAGGAGAGAGATAGAGAGTTAGAAACATCGAGGAGAAACATCAATCAGCTGTCTCCTGCATGCTCCCTACTGGGGATGTGCTTGCAACCAAGGTACATGCCCTTGACCGGAATTGAACCCCGGACCCTTCAGCCTGCAGGCCGACGCTCTATCCACTGAGCCAAACCGGTTTCCGTGGTAACTGATCTTTGTAGTAAAAACTATGAGTTACTTAAGAATTTATTGATTTAACATGCTATTTTAACTGAATTTTATTATACTCAGATGACTTAAAAGCGTAATCTACCCCTGATCAATCTGTTTTTCTCTGTCCACATATACCAGATCTGGATACACACACATTCACATAGAGGGAGAGGAAGAACTCATCTAGCAAAATGTTTACTTCACCAGAAAATCCCATTTCTTAACCATATCAGAGTATTTACACTTATTCAGTGTGTGAGATGGCACCCTCCTACTTACCGGACATGTTTAAAGCTGTTTTATGCATTTGTTTTCTTTTAAATGTGTTTTTCTTGATATTTAGAGAGAGAGGAAAGGAGAGGGACAGAGAGATAGAAACATCGAAGAAAGAAAAATATATTGACTGGCTGCCTCCTGTATACCTTGCACTGGGGATCAAGCCTACAACCTGAGCATGTGCCCTGACTGGGAATCAAACGGTGACCTCTTGATTCCTGGGTCAATGCTCAGCTGCTGAGCCACACCAGCTGGGATGTTTTTCTGCATTTCTTACCAAAGGTGTATATCCTGGACACCTTGGGGTGAAAGGGACAGACCTCTTGATACTGCTAGGCTCTTAGGACAGTCTGAGGACAAGGGCTTTGAAACCAGCTTGTGTTATCAGAGCAAAGATAAATTCAGTCGTCTTCTTATTTTGCTACATTCAGACTAATGCTGTCTTTATATCCTTTCTATAACAGGAAGCAGCTCTTGAAGCTCACCTTGTCCCCGTCCTGCACTCTCTCTGGCCCTGGCTTTTGATGGATGATTCATTGATGCAAATTGCCCTGCAGCTACTTTGTGTCTATACAGCAAATTTTCCAAGTGGTAAATAGACCCCATACTACCTTCCAGGAATAAAATATACTAAAATACTAATTTTATTAAATGTTGTGAAAGTGAACTGGGAAAATGAGTAGTACATAGTTTGGAGTGTTTCTCCTTCTTATTGAAGATATGCTGTGTAAGGCATACTTTCTTGTAGGTGTCATGAGAACAAAAAGAAATGTTGGTATGTCTGTTGAAACAGGAATTCATTACACAGCTCAGGGAATAGAGAGGGAGAGACTTGCTTGGTTATATCAGTGGGAAATTGAATTTAATAGGAAATTATGCTGTAAGACCTTAAAAATCAGGTAAAAGTTAAAACTGTTACAGATGTGAGAGCAGGACACTGGTATGATGAGAGGTAGTTCTAGATTCTGTTGGTTTGGTAGTAGTTGGGATGCCTCTTTCATTCATTTCTTTCACAGACATTTTATTGGGTGCTTCCTATGGGCTATGCATTTTTAGAGGCTGAGGGAGATAGGTAGGATAGAGGTGATTTGAGAAGAGATGAGAAGGTGAGAATTGGCTGTTTAAGTGGAGGGAAGGAGAGCCTGTTAAGGAGGTAAAGTAGGATTGCTGGTGGTATGAATTTTCCATTGGGAAGTTAGGGTCATAAATGTCAGGTTTAACTGGTTGGCAAGCTTATGCACTTTATTCTGTCAGCATTCAGCAGCTCAGCAGCTGGGTTCTCTAAATAGCAAAAGATAGAGAAAGAATTAGAACTCAGAACAGTCCAGAGCCCGTGTAGTCATCACCCAGTGTGAAGTTTATCTGACTTCCTGCTAGTATGACTGACCTTGGCCTCCTCTCTTGAGCTATAGTCCACTCAGCTTGTCCATAGCTGAGACACAAACTGACCTAAACAACTTTCATTGTGGTGTGTAGAATGTTATATCTCCATATCAACTTCTCTACCCTACCCTTCCTCCTTAACTTAGGGTTAAGGGAAGAAAAGAGAAAAAAAAGAATCAGTTGCTAAATATTGAGCAAAAACATTTACTTTAATATCCATCTTTTGAAACTATTATCTGTGTTACTTTTATACTTAAAGTTGTTTTGGTTTGTTTGTTTGTTAATCCTCACCCAAGGATATTTTTCCCATTAATTTTTTTTATTAGAAGGTGATTAGTTAACTAAATTTGAGGAAGAAACTTTCTATTTTCCTGTTTGACTTGCTTCCAGGCAAAATTGCATCATTGGTGACAGTTTTATGTAACAGTTAATAGAAACATTGCTATTAGATAGATACTGCTGTAAAGTGTGCCCACAAGAAAGATCAATGTACTTATTTGGATTTGCTGGCCTTGCATGAGTTTATCTTACTTAAGCTGGCCTTCACAAGTTAACTTTTGGTTCATGTTGCAGTAATAGTCAAATGTATTTCTGATTCCTTCGTGATGATCTTTTTCCTGTGATAAGTCCCACATGATTGTATAATTTACTGAGAAGACATGAGACTCTGGAAAACCAGTTGATGTCTCTGCCAGCTCTTGCTGCTTGTGGGCTGTGTGACTTGGAGCAGGTCACTGACTTCTCCAAGCCTGTGCCTTCATCTCACATCTATGGCTGTAGCATTTGTGCTGCCATCCCACTGCAGAATTATTATGCTTCTTTTTTTCTCTTCTGTAAAATGAATGCCTATTAGACAGTTACCTACCATTTCTAATATTCTGTTCCTATTTAATTAGATGCCTTATTTGGGAGCTATTTAAAAAACCTATCATGCTTGTTTTAGTCTTTATAAAAAAATAAACATAATGTATGGTGGGGGTTTTTATTTGTTTGTTTGTTTGTTAATCCTCACCCAAGAATATTTTTCCCATTGATTTTTCTTTTTTAAAGAGAAAGTGGAAGAGAGGAGTGGCGGGTGGCGGGGGCGTGTGGAGGCGGGGGGAGAAACATAGATGTGAGAGACACATCGATTGGTTGCCTCCTGCCTGAGCAAGGCCGAGGAATGAACCTGCAACCCAGGTACATGTCCTTGACCAGGAATCAAATCCATAACTATTGGTCTGAGGGCTGACACACTACCACTCAGCCACACCGGCTAGAGCAACCCCTAGTGTTTTTAAATGCTCAATTGTGATCCTCGGGCCCTTAGTGAGAACAGTAGCCCACTAGGCTGACCATGGACAATACCAGCCTTGGTGCTGATGTACAGTCTGTAGATTCATGTCACTAGATAGACTGATGTGTTTCACAGCTGAGGTTGTTCTGAACCAAACAGTGAAACTGAGAAGATGTTGTGACGAGCTGTTGTTTTTAAGGTTGCAGTTCTCTTTGCTGGTCAAGTTCTGGACAGTATCCTGTTCTAGCTGTGTACAGAGGAACCCCCAGCAGCTCCTTGATGCTGTGTATCCTGAAGTTGGCTTCCCAGGTGCCTCTTGAGAAACCCACAGTCCAGCAGATGGTCTTCATGTTCCTTTCAAACCTGGCCTTGTCTCATGACTGTAAAGGAGTAATTCAGAAAGTAAGTACTTTAACTCCTTTTCATAGTAGAAAAGATAGTAAAATATTCCTGCCCATCAAGAATATGTGTGGGAAATCTAGAACTCAGTCTCAGGTTAATTTATTCTGCTTTCAAGTCATTTTATTTTAAAGGATTGTGAAAGGATTAAGAGTTCTCTTTGCTTAAAGCTAGTCGATTGTTGATACATGAAAAGTAACAGAAGCTACAATATAATCAAACCATTTCCTTCTAGTTTGTCTTCTTAGCTTTGGATTATATTTTATCATTCTCAAAAATGAGGGTTTTAGAAAGGCAGCTGTCTTACATTTTTTTGAAATCAAAGTAATATACTGCTTTTTAAATAAGACCAAATTGAGCAGTAAATTTCAGTTCAGTTTTGTAGTCAAAATGGTTTATGAAATCATGGTTCCTTTTTCTCCCAAGTTAGATCTAAGTTCTTTATGACCAAAGAGGTGATTGTATCAGTCCCCTGGGATCCAGTGCTTAAACATGACTCTGGTCACCGATTTAACTTAGAGTACTTAAAGGGATTGAATGGTCCAAATAAATTCCAGCACAGCTATTCAGTTAAGACTGTATTCAGGAGCATGTCAACAGAATCCCTAAAATGTGAATTGGATGTTAGTAGTACATGCTGATTATTTGAGTACTTCTCTTTCTTTTACATGAAGGCCAAAATAAATTGCAAATGTTCACAGCATTCATAAGAATTGAGTTTCCTTTTCCTGTACTGTGTCATCTCCCCCTTACTCCCCACTAAAAACCCCACTTTGAATGCATTCTCCAAATAGCAGTCTTAAGGAAGGAAGGAGCTTTTCAGTGACGTGTTGGAGCTAACTCATGTGGACTCAGGAGTGTTCTCTTTAATTTTCAGGAATTTGCAAGCCAGTTAATTCTGGGCAATATCTTGAAATCAGCCACAGTGGTGGTATTCACACCAGGTAGATTGGCAGAAGCTTCAAATCAGGAACCCACTGCTCTCATTGGAGCCAGCTTTTACTTCCAGATCATGGCTAGATATTTTCTTCATATTTGTGTCTCTCTCTGTGTGTGAGTGTGTGTGTAAATGAGTGTGTGAGGGGCTATGAGTGTGGGTGACTTTGAGTGTGAGTGTGTGTGTCTCTGGGTGTGCATGGAGTCATTTTGAACTGGATGTGTGATTATTGTCTTTCCTCATATGCACAAACCAGGCACAATGCTTTCTCCATCTTCTTTTTTTTTTTTTTTTTAATTTTTATTAATTTTTTATACATATCTCCCCATTGCCCCCCCTCCCTCCCAGGCGTACCCCGACCCCCCAGTGTCTGTGATCATTGGTTATGTTTATAAGCATGCATACAAGTCCTTTGATTCATCACTTATTTACCTCACCTAACTTTAATCTTTCTGCTATAATTTCACAGTCTGTTTGATGCTTTATGATTTTTGTCCTCCTGAGAATTATCAGTCTACTCCCTTTCTGTGCTCCTGATTCTATTATATTCACCAGTTTATTCTGTTGATCAGATTTTTAATTCACTTAATTTTTAGATTCACTTGTTGACAGATGTGTATTTGTTGTTCATAATTTTTTGTCTTTTACCTTTTTCTTCTTCCTCTTCTAAAAGGGTACCTTTCAGCATTTCATATAATACTGGTTTGGAGTTGATGAACTCCTTTAGCTTTTTCTTCTCTGTGAAGGTCTTTATCTGCCCTTCAATTCTGAATGATAGCTTTGCTGGATAGATTATTCTTGGTTGTAGGTTCTTGCTGTTCATCACGTTGAATATTTCTTGCCACTCCCGTCTGGCCTGCATCGTTTCTGTTGAGAAATCAGCTGACAGTCGTATGGGTGCTCCCTTGTAGGTAATAAACTGTTTTTCTCTTGCTGCTTTTAATATTCTCTCTTTCTCTTTTGCTCTTGGCATTTTAATTATGATGTGTCTTGGTGTAGTCCTCTTTGGGTTCCTTTTCTTTGGGGTTCTGTGTGCTTCCTCGACTTGTAAGTCTATTTCTTTTACCAGATGTGGGAAGTTTTCAGTCATTATTTCTTTAAACAGGTTTTCAGTATCTTGCTCTCTCTCTTCTTCTGGCACCCCCACAATTCTGATGTTGGTACGCTTGAAGCTGTCCCAGAGGCTCCTTACATTATCTTCACATTTTTGGATTCTTTTCTCTTCTTGCTTTTCCAGTTGAATGTTTTCTGCTTCTTTATATTTCAAATTTTTGACTTGATCCTTGCCTTTCTCTAGTCTGCTGTTAGTACTCTGCATAATAGTTTTCATTTCATTCAGTGTATTTATTATCTTCTCTTGGGTCTCACTAAATTTATCCATCTTTTCTAGCATATTCTTGCAAAACCTTATAAGCGTGGTTTTGAACTCTATATCCAGTCGTTTTTTTTCCTCCATTTCTTTTGCTTGTAATCCCTTCCCTTGTCTCGGCATTTTCACTGTGCCGGGGAAACTTCTGTGCTGGATTCAGCCGCAGGAGCCTCTGCTGAGCTTGGGAGGGTGGAGTCTCAGGGCTTAAGGGACCACCTTGCCTTCCAGTCAGCCCCGCCCTCCACGGCCCCTGTGTCTCCCGTGACTGGGTAATGGCTGGAGCGGTCCTTGTACGCGCGTGCACCCGCAGCGCCTCCAACCGCTGCCTTTCCGGCTCCCCTGCGAACCAGGACCACACGAGTCTAGGTCCCCAGGGTTTCGCCCAAAACAGGGGCCCAGTGGACTCAGAAGTGGCGCAGTTCGGAGGGTCTGTCTCCCGCCCACTCGCGAAAGCCAGTGGCACAATCAGCAATCCGTCCTCCGCGTGGTGCCGTGCGCGACCAGACCTCCGATCCTTTGCGACTCCCCTAAATTTCCGTGCACTTCTCCTTTTTCACAGTCCAAACTCCCCCCGTATGAGTTTCGGCTGGATCTGGGGTTTAGTGTCGTAGGATAATGGATTCAATGCCGTTGGGAGTCTCCGTTTCCCTCCCGCCAGAGAAAGCCAGCCAGGTACTCCGGCACCCGCTCTCTCAGCGCGCTCGTCTCTGTACCTCAGCTTTTTGCAGCTCCTCTGGGTCTCCGTGAGCCCCTCTCTTTCCCTCTAGTTGTAGAACTTCCACTCAGCCAGCTTTCCTGTGGTTCTGGATGGTGTCCCTTCTGTCTTTTAGTTGTAGTTTTGAAATTGTTGTGCGAGGCAGCAGTATAGGTGTTTACCTATGCCGCCATCTTGGATTCTCTTTCTCCATCTTCTTGCAGAACATATAGGTAGGAAGCAAAGTAGGAACACCCAAATGCAGTGTGGGTCCCAATCTCAGGTCTGAAGTGTGACTTTTAAGACTTACTTAAAAGAGACTTTCTCCTTTTAACATATTCAGTTTTTTCATTTTTAAAATTATTAAGTAAAACAAAATTATATCTAAGGCATCTTCAGTTCTCACTCTTTGTTCAAGCATATTTTGATATTGGTGTGATCAGATTGTGAGGTGTAGGGCACCTACATTGTTTTCCCTTGACTATAGTAAGTGATAATGAGCTCTGGAGACCTACAGCATCCCTCTCTGTTCCTCAGCTGCAAGCATTAGAACATGTGGCTAATGCTGTGGTACAACTCAGATTCGAAAGTGTCTGCTTTCTCTCTGTCATGACATGTTTCAGCACGTTTCACCTGATGTGGGAAACTTAAAAAGCATCGGTAGGCCCAGAAAAAAAGAAGGAATGCCCACAGCGTATTTCCTATGAAGCACTGCCATGTAGTTTATCACTATTGTCAGCCACAGATTTCCACTGTCGTGGCAGAATCTAGCTGCATGGGGGACTCATGAGATGAATGTAAAAAAATGCTAATTTGGGCCAACAGATGAGAAGTAGGCATGACTGAGGACACGTGTAGTGCAAGTGGCCATGAGGTTCCCCAGCTTGCTTGGTGCTTGTGTGACATTGCTAATATCTTTGTAGCTGACTCTATCCACACACTCAGAGTTATTTTACATAAAAGTTAAATTTATTTCATAGATTCAAGCCATCATTGTGTTTTAGCTGCAGGAGGATCCAGGAAATAAGCCAGAGTAGGTTATGAAACTGGGAGAGAGACGAGATGATGAGACCTTCAGGACAGTTATGAAAGTTAAGTGATCACATTCCTGCTCCTGGATCACTTGCACGCCTGGCCATGGTTCCCATGCTCTCCTGGGCTGCTTCCTCATATGGTACTTTCATTCATTCTTTGCATGTGAATTATTCTAGATGATAAGTTATTGTCTTTCGCATAGTTAGGGGTGTGTTGTGGTTTTGTGGAAGCATTTTATTGGGAGGTTGAAATGATTCTTATATTTTAAGTTATGGAGCTTTCTGGTCTCTAAGTTTACTAGAGTGACATGTAGTCATGAGAAATCTGTAAAGAAAAATAGCTGGGGTAAGCAGAACAGAAGCTGTACCCATAGTTTATTTTTTAGCACTCATGTAGCTGTAAAGATTCAGGTATCCTCAGTCCTACCAGGATTGTTACCTGGTGCTTTGGGTTTTATTTCTTTTTTTAATTTAATTTTAAAGTTTCTAATTTAGTTTTAGTTTATTTTTTATTAAAATATAGTTGACATACAGTGTTATAGTAGTTTCAAGTGTAGAATGTAGTAATTTAACATTTATACCCTACAATGTGATCACTATAGTAAGTGTAGTCCCATCTGTCACATACACAGTTATTATGATGATATTGGTTATTTTGCCTATGCTGTACTTTACACCCCCGGGGCTTATTTATTTTATAACTGGAAGCTTGTAGCTCTTATTCTCTTTCACCTTTTTCACCCACTCCCCTCCCCTCTCTCCTCTGGCAATCATCAATGGGTTCTGGTTCTTTTTCCTCCCCATAGGATAACTTTTAATGAGTAGCAAAATTGCCAGAAGGCAGACCAAAAGAGAAAACTCAAGAGGCCTAACATAACCCCAAACTGAATTATCAATCCTAAGTAATTGAGTCGACTGTAACTGCTTTATCCATCACCAGAAAAGAATTACTAAGGATTAAACATTTGAAAGCTATTTTGTTCTCCATGTTTTTCACTTATACCTGGAAACAATACAGATCAGGTATATGGGAGGTATTGAAGGAATGAAACATTAAAGGTGGGAAAAAGAGAGTAGAATGATGGTTAATTGGTCTCTGAGGGACTAGGAATGCAAAGATTCAAAAAGGAAATAATGTTCTTTCTATTTATCCGCAGACTAACTTCTTGCAGAATTTCCTGTCTCTCACATTGCCAAAAGGAGAAAATAAACGTCTTAGTAATTTGACCATTCTCTGGTTGAAATTGCTCCTGAACATATCATATGGAGAAGATGGGCAGCAGATGATCCTGCGGCTTGATGGTGGCTTAGACTTGCTGACAGAGATGAGCAAGTTCAAGCACAAGCGCGACTCTTGTCTGCCTCTCCTTATTTTTCATAACATTTGCTTCAGTCCTGCCAATAAACCCAAGATCCTAGCCAATGGTGCGTATCCACTTTATACGCCTCACATAGACACATACATCCCTTTATACATATGGTGGTTCATAGCATATTCCATTCAGATTGAGATACAAAATAGTTTTATAAATTATTTGCAGGTGATTATGAAACCCCCACTGTGTTCAAGGCACCGAGGGAGGCAGAGGCTGTGAGAATGTGGCAGGCATGAGTCAGGTGTGGGTCCAGCCCTTAAGGAATTACCTCGAGTCTCTGGGGTTGACAGGTCATATAGCTTGGGGACATACTGGGTCTAAGAGGTAGCACAGAGAAGGAGGGTGAGCGGGGGCTCTGGCTTCATTATGTCCTCCCCTCATTCTAGACTTTGAGCAAATTCTCGGTGCCAGTGAAGCCAACCCTCACGCTGCCTCCCTGCCTCCTCTCCCTTCCCGCTCATTCTGTCTCCTTTCCTCGTTTTATTTTTCTCTGCATTGTGACCACTGGCTGAGATATTCTGTGTTTTGGGGATATGTCGGTTTATGCATAGTCTGCCTATAGTGGAACATACACTCTTACAAGTCACGAAGTCATTATCTGATTTCTTCATGTTCATCTATAGCACTTAGAATCGTGTCTGTGCTCACAGCTGTCAGTGGATATGGATGATAGAGATCCTCGGCAGACAGTAGTGTGCAGGACCCATGCATGTGGTGAAAGTAGCCTTACAGAGACTTCCTTCTCTGAGATGTAGAGCAGGTAGAGGCGAGGACTGGGGGGCGATCAGAAAAATTTTGAAGCAGAAAGAGAAATGGGAAAATCTGTTTCCGTAACCATATGCTGTTTCTGTGAGGGCTGTGTGACTTTTATAGGGAGGGATTTTTTTAAGGAGATCCTGTTATCGGGGGCAGAAGGAGGAGAGCTTTGGGTGATAGACCCTGCACAATACTCATGTGATCACTCCCGCATCACTGGGCAGCTTCTCTGGCCCCATTTTCTCATCTATACAGTGATCCCTCTTTCCTTGGGGTTCATAGAAATTAGTTTATAAACACCTCAAGTGCCTACACTTGTTTATGGTACATGGCAGATGCTCAAGATACATGAATTCTCGTTTCCTTTCATGTTTTTCACTTCATTTTTCCTTGGAGGGGTTTCTCTGTGAAATGGAATTTTTCAAGTGAGTGGAAATAATTCTGCTCACATTCTTCATGGGTGCAGCTGTGATTCTGTTTTCCTCAGGATAGTTATTGAATGTGGAAATGCATGGGAAGCTTTCAAAAGTTTGGTCAGTCAGCTTTGAATTGGTTTGTAGCATTTGCTGGTTTTTATGGTGCAAATATTCTTATTATAATTGATTTAAGGCTATCAACATGATATTCCCTAAACTTAAAATTAACTCAGTATCCCTAAGAAGAAAGGTAATATTCAAAACCCTTCACTTCTTAATTACTTAATTATATTTTACTATTATCTAGTCTTCTGATGTTATTTCTAGGTTAATGTGGGAATTCATTTCATACCTTAGAAATAGACTTGCAAATGTTTTATATGTTTTTAACAAAATTATAGTGGATATACAATATTAGTTTCAGGTTTATGTGTATTTTGTATGCAGGTTATATTTCACAATAAAATGTGTTTTTTAAAAAATTGATCCGCTTGCATTATCAGAAGGGGCAGCATTTTATTGACCTGTATGTGTACTTTATTGAAGCATTTTAAGAGATAGTACATGGTAAAAGAAGTAATGATAAATCTGTGTAGATCATTTTGAGTATTGGTACCATGTGTAACAACATTGCTGGGTGGTATCAGATGGACACATTCAATGATGTCCCAAGGGTATGAGCTGCCACCTGTCACCTGCTATAACGGCTGTGATGGGACAGCTGTTGATAGAGGCTAGCTGTGGTGTATTATGATAGAGGAGAAGCAGGGGACTGTGGAAAGGGGGTGAAGGTAGACAGTGGTGTGTGGACAGGAAACAGCACCCTACCCACCTCCACCCACACTCGTCCCCACTGCTCAAAGCTCATTTTATGGAGCAGATGCTTTTTATTTTCTCCCTCTGTAAAGACTTTAAATTCCTTCAAATTTCTTTTAAAAAACCTTAAATAGAATCACCGAAAGAGCATTCTGTTTGCTTTAATTATGGAATCTTTCATCCGACTAGTATTTATTGAGCTCCTGAAGTAAAGTGGCACTGGAATGTGCAGCAGTGAGTGGACAGACAGCCCTCTGCCAGGCTGCTCTGTAATGAGATGCTCCAGCAGGTGGGGCGTGACCCAGGCACAGCATCCCCATAACAGTGTCTGAGGATTTTAAATCACGTACTGTAGAGGAAAATGATTCACTGTAATGATATGTAAAAGTAAGTAATAAAACAGCTTCATGTAATGTCTGAAATACCTTGGCATCTCCTTGGCACTGACATCTCTGCATCTTCACCTAAAACCAGTAGATGCAGAGGATAATTTCCAAGCCTTGATTTCCTCCTCTGGCTGGCTGTGCAAAAAAAGGGGCCTACCTTGTGGGTTGATCTGCCTTTAAATCACTTTTACTCTGACACACACATCCACATAAACATTTCTCCAATATGTCCAGTTCTTCTGTAAAAGGCTTACCTCAGATGGTATTCCTTCACTATTATTTTGTAGAAGCCCATGCTATTGGTATGTTCATGTAACAGTCTTTAAAAGTTATCACAAGAGCAAACCAGTTTTCCTGCACACCAGCATATGAGCTATAACTGCAGAGCTCATTAATATAACTCATTGTGAAATTGCTTCTCCACTATTGTCTTTACATGATTGTGCCATTTTGAATTAGGGCCAAGAACCATGAGGCCGCTGCTGCTTTCTTGGCTGCTCTGTGTCTGTTGTGAAAACTTAACAGGTTGTCCTCCCTCTACCACTTACTAGGAAGATAGTTTTTGCCATAGTGATACCAACTTTGTATGCATCTGATGGGAGGACGGGGCATCTGACTGGTTTAATATATACCAGGTAATGTCTGGGACTGAACTTTTTTTAATGTCTCTTTTATTAGAAAAAGTGATTAGTGTGCTCGCTGCCTGTCTGGAAAGTGAGAGTCCTAGTGCTCAGAGGATCGGCGCAGCTGCACTTTGGGCTCTGATTCACAATTACCAGAAGGTGAGTTTTTATAATCTTTGTTGTATGTTGGGGGCGAACACCAACTTCTCAGGCAGCCAGGGACCTCAGAGGAATGTCAGCTAGAGCTCAGAGCCTGTGGCCCGTGCATGCCTTTCTACAATTAGTAAATCATCACTTCAGGTCTTCCTCATCTAATCAGTTCAACAGGTTCTTTCATCTCAGAAGAGTCTCTCTTTTAAGTGAATTTTCCCTGTTAGTGTAAGTGATTTGCCATATTGGTGCAATGTTAATATAGATTAATTCTGCTAAAAGAAGTGCCAAGGAAAAATGCATCTTGAAATAAAACCAAATAGCAAAGTTTTATCCAGTGAGGGGCCTCTCTATCTCAGGCACCTGTAGTCACTGAGGTTTTTTTTTTTTTTTTTTTTTTTTCCGAAGGATGAGTAATATTTATTGGATTTCCGGTATCTCATTTCCATCCATCTTACTGTGGAAGAAGTCCATTCTTGTCTTCAGCAGGGACAGAATGAAGCCCCTGCCTTTAGTTTCTGCTCCATATTAAAGTACAGTCCAGTCCAGATCCTGCCTGTGGAGTCCACACAGGCATGGGCCATGTGGCTGCTAAGGCCACAGGGCTGTGGAGAAAGAATGCACCACACACAGGCGAGTGCGAGTCAAGGAGCAAAAGGGCACAAGAGTGAGTTTCTTTGTTTGCCTGGAATTATGTATTATCAGGCTTGGGAGGAATCAGAAGCTTTTTTAAAATGAGCAATTAAATTACCAAACTTTCGTGGGCTCCTGATGGGATCCACCCACTAGCTAATCCATTATTCCCCAGGCTGGACCAGGCAAGCAGCACCCCTGTGCCCCCCTGACTTCTACTGCACATGTGCCTATAACCCCTTCTTCCCCCTCAATAATCCAGAACCCGATGGAGAAGGGCAGGGTGTAGATTCCCTCCAAGGAACAGTGCTGTGCAAAACTGTAGTTTCCTGTTTAAGCGGTGCCCATACTTACAATATCTGATTTCCCTCTGCATGCTTTCCTTTATTAATATTAACTACCTAATAACAATGATGACCCTTGGATCTAGCCCCCCTCTTCTTTATACAGAAATAATTATGTATTTATTTGTAGCATATATGACACATAGGACAGAAATGGTCTGAGCTTTGAGGCCAGACACATCTGTGATCTTCCAAAGGCCAGTCTCCTGTTCACACTGATCCAGTGTTTCTCAGGCCCAACCCCAGCTATTTTACTTTCTTTGCAGAAACCAAAGCTCATATAGTGTCTCATCCAAACCTCTTCAAATGCCCCCTGGTCAGACTCCACTCCAGCAAAATTCTCTTGTGGAGCGTCTTTTTTTTTTTCTTTCCCTCTTTCCATTGGTATTTATTTATTTATTTATTTATTTATTAAATCTTTATTATTCAGGTTATTACATTTGTTTCTCTTTTTTCCTCTCTATAGCTCCCCTACACCTGGCTCTCATCCCTCCCTCTACCCTTACCTCCTCCCCATTGACCTCATCCATAGGTGTATGATTTTTGTCCAGTCTCTCCCTGCACTCCCCTCACCACTTTCCCCCTGAGAATTATGACTCCACTCCCTTTTCTGTGCTCCTGAATCTATTATATTCACCAGTTTATTCTGTTGATCAATTTTTTAATTCACTTAATTTTTAGATTCACTTGTTGATAGATATGTATTTGTTGTTCATAATTTTTTATCTTTTACCTTTTTCTTCTTCCTCTTCTTAAAGAGCGCCTTTCAGCATTTCATATAATACTAAAGGAGTTGATGAACTCCTTTAGCTTTTTCTTCTCTGTGAAGCTCTTTATCTGCCCTTCAATTCTGAATGATAGCTTTGCTGGATAGATTATTCTTGGTTGTAGGTTCTTGCTATTCATCATGTTGAATATTTCTTGCCACTCCCATCTGGCCTGCATAGTTTCTGTTGAGAAATCAGCTGACAGTCGAATGGGTGCTCCTTTGTAGGTAATTAACTGTTTTTCTCTTGCTGCTTTTAATATTCTCTCTTTGTCTTTTGCTCTTGTTATTTTAATTATGATGTGTCTTGGTGTGGTCCTCTTTGGATTCCTTTTATATGGGGTTCTGTGCACTTCCTGGACTTGTAAGTCTATTTCTTTCACCAGATGTGGGAAGTTTTCAGTCATTATTTCTTCAAATAGGTTTCCATTATCTTGCTCTCTCTCCTCTTCTGGCACCCCCACAATTCTGATGTTGGTATGCTTGAAGTTGTTCCAGAGGCTCCTTACATTATCTTCACATTTTTGGATTCTTTTTCTTCTTGCTTTTCCAGTTGAGTGTTTTCTGCTTCTTTATATTTCAAATTTTTTATTTGATTCTTGCCTTCCTCTAGTCTGCAGTTAGGTTTCTGAATAATATTTTTTTTTTTCAGTCAGTGTATGTTTAATTTCTAATTGGTTCTTTTCCATCTCTAGTTGGTCCTTTTCCATCTCTAGTTGGTTCTTTTTCATCTCCTCTTGAATCTCACTAACTTTATCCATCTTTTCTAGGATACTCTTGAAAAGCCTTATAACAGTGGTTTTGAACTCTATATCCAGTCGTTTGTTTTCCTCCATTTCTTTTGTTTCTGATGTCTTCCTTTGTCTTGGCATTTTCACTATGCCAGGAGAACTTATGTGTTGGTTTCAGCCTTATGATACAAGACTTGCAAAACTGCAAAAGCCTCTCTGTTAAGCTTGGGATGGGTGGAGTCTCAGGGCTTAACAGACCGCCTTGCCTTCCAGTCGACCCCACCCTCCATGGCTCTTGGGTCTCACGTGACTGGGTAATCGCTGGAGCAGTCCCTGTGCGCATGCACTCTCTCTCATGCAGTGCCTCTAGACCTCTGCCTTTCTGGGTCCCCTGAGCTCTGGGACCATATGAGTCTGGGTCCCCAGGGTTTCGCTCAAAACTGGGGTTCAGTGGAGCTAGAAGTGGCACAGTTGGGAGGCTCTGTCCCCCCGCCCACTCGCGAAAGCCAGCGGTACAACTAGCAGTTGGTCCTCTGTGCGCAGTGCTGTGGTTGCCACCAGACCTCTGCCCTTTTGCAGCCCTTTGCGTCTCCCCCAGATCTCCGTGCACTTCTCCCTCTTCACAGTCCGAACTCCCCCCGTATGAGTCCTGGCTGGACGTGGGTTTAGTGCTGTAGGATAAGGGGTTCAGTGCAGCTGGGAGTCTCCATCCCCCTCCCGCCAGAGAAAGCCAGCCAGGTTCTCCATGCGCTCGTCTCTGCACCTCAGCTTTTTGCAGCTCCTCTGCATCTCCATGAGCCCCTCTCTTTCCTTCTAGTTGGAGAATTTCCACTCAACCAGCTTTCCTGTGGTTCTGGATGATGTCTGTTCTGTCTTTTAGTTGTAGTTTTGAAATTGTTGTGCGAGGTAGCAGTGTAGGTGTTTACCTATGCCGCCATCTTGGATTCCTCCCATCACTGAATTTTGAAGGAGCATAGTCCTCAGGCTGCAGCACAGGCCCCGGGGGCAGGCAGGTGAGGACTGCTGCCTGTTCTCTCACTACAGTTATCTCACTCCTGAGAGAAATAACTCCTGAGAGAAATGCTCACGTTGTCTAGCAATTAAATAGTGGCCATGTGACAGTGTGAGCATAGACATCATATCCCCATGGGCTTCTCAGCTGCCATCACTTGCCTGCATGTTCTTCCTGCTGGGTGGTGTCCATGCACACAGGGATGGAGGCAACTACTGTCCCTCTCACCCATGTGTCCTCTCACAGGATGTGACACTCTGTGGTCACTTAGTGGATATTTGTTGACTAGTAATGTGGTATGCTTGATCTGAAACCTGAGGTTTGAGGGAATGTGAAATAATTAGAGCTAAGATGAAGTAGTTTAAAATAGTGCATTGCGATTAGGGAGAAGGAGATAGGAAAGGGAAGCAAGAACAAGGGACAGGAGAGAATAATCGAGTTAGGGAGGGAAGGGTGTCCTGACACTGTGATGACATGTGCTAATATCTAATTCTCTAGTTTTGTTACTACATTTTATAACATCTTGCTTACTCCTTTGGTCAGAACAGCAGAGTTAGGATTGAATCCTGATCCCTAACACATGAAAACAAGTCTAATTCATGGCTTGTTCCATGTTATCTCCAGGCAAAAACAACTTTGAAAAATTCATCAGTAAAAAGAAGAGTGGATGAAGCATATTCCAAAGCAAAGAAAAGTAAGTTTCATCATGAGAGATTGCAGTTAAACTTGAAAGCTATCAGCGAATAATGAATGAAATATTTGGGCAGTTCGCAGCAAAAAAAGCAGGTTTTTCTACACTGATGTTTTACAATAATGTTTGAGGAACTTTTAGGTAGAAGCATTGATCAGTGTGCTGGTATTTGGTCCATGCTTTTCCTTGTGACATTTAAAAATAATAAAATATAATAGTTTATTACATCATGTCTGTGACCTTTCTCCAAGACATCCTTTTCTTGTACAAAACGTTGTCAGTGCTCACCACTATACTAAAGTGTGTTCTTAGGTGATAAGAACTGGACCTAATTAGAATTGACCTTGAACAGAAAACTGACCGGACTTTAGGAGTTGAGTCAGTCTTCCAGAAACAGATCCATTGCCCATATCTGATGGGCCCTGTGATGCATGGGACAGAAGGCAGGCTTTCCTTTCAAGTGCATTTCCATTTTAAGTGATACAGGTTTTCAATGAGCATTGTTCTTTGATCACTTTTATGGTCAGACACTGAACTGTGTCTTTCCTACCTTTTTATAATCTGAGTTTTTATAAGTAGCTTTTAGTTTGTTTGTTTGTTTGTTTGTTTGCTTTGTTTCTGGCTGTAACCATGAGTTTCTGGAGGTCGTGGGTAACTGAGTTACTGTCAGTGTTTAGGTGTTAGGAGGGATGGTACATAGAACAAGGCAAGACATTCATTTGGGATTGTGGATAATGGATACATTATGGGGCTGCACTGTTTTTAGTTTACATTCTTTGGCTAAACCATTAATTAAAATAAATTCTGTTTTTTTTTTTTTTTTTTTTTTACAATGTGAAATATCCTAATGCCAGTATGTTGAGGAGTTAAATAGAACTTTGTCTCACAGAAATCGTACTTAAGTGTGTGTGTGTGTCCACTCTCAGGTGTAGTGCTAAGTTTACCAGCTTGTTCCTCTTTACTCTTTATTTTTCTCTCTCAGCTTTTTCAGACTCAGAAGAAAACCCCCTGAATGCCTATTATTTGAAATGTCTTGAAAACCTCATGCAGCAACTGACCTGTCCCTGAGGACTCCGACGCTCTGCCCTGCAGCCACAGCCGCGGGGCAGGTGAACAACCATGAAGCCAGCTGTATGCACAGCTATTGCCCAAGGACAGGCAAGCCCTCTGCCCGGGTTGACACCTTTTTTTCTCACTGAGTGGTGCCCAGCTCTGTAGTTAAGAGCAGCCGACCAGAAGATGACGGAAAAAAGCATAGAAAATGCTGGGAACATAAACCTTTTTACCTTTTCTATGCAATTTGCTTTGTAAAAATCCTATTTAACAATTATTTAATAAAATGTTTTTAGAAACTGAAAATTGACTAATCGCTGCCTACAAATTTAGTCTCATGAATATACATTTTAGGAATGGAAAGAAGACATTGTATTCTGATTTCCTTTATTTTTATTTTTAATTTTTACATGAAATTTAGCTCTTGTCAATATAAACACCTGTCTTTCAAACCTTTATATTATCCAGAACATACATATTGGTGATGGGATATTTATATGTGTGTGTAATTTTGTGAGTAGCTTTTTTCTCTGATATTTAGTGATATTAATTCCTTCCCATGTGATTTATAAATATGTTATATATGTATATTTTTTACCTTTTAACATGAAGTACTATGTAATCCTAAAGGAAGAAATAGAGTTTATGGTCAAATAGGCCTGTGGCAAATTCCAGCTCAGCCCAAAACACCATGAAGAGCAAGACTGAAAATCTTTCAGGAACAAGTCCTGTCAAGCATATGGTAACAGACCTCTTCACTTATAGGGGGTTATGAACTCAGAACTCAAATCCATGTCAGTTCAAGTATTAATAACTTTTAGCAGGTTCTGAACACATTTGAAAGAAAGAAGAGAAAATGGTGTCGAAGAAATGAAAAATAAAAGCTGGTTTTGTGTGTGTGTGTGTGTGTGTGTGTGTGTGTGTGTGTACATACGCGTACCTGTATACACACAATACATTCATTTAGGAAAAAATTTTCTAATTGAGTTATGGTTACAAGAAAAAGTAAGACATTTTTTCTTATTAAGTATTATAGCAGATTGCTATCATCAATAAAATATGCCAGGTGATGCTATTTAAGCTGGAAGCGTAAAGACAAAATGTATGTTAAATGACGAAATACAAGCAGGTGAATTTATAGTGTTTAAACATTATCAATTTGAGATAGGACAGATTGATTTCAGAAGTTTAGAAGTTTCTGGGCAGCCCAACATAATTTGGAGCAAATTTCAACAATTTGTAAGTGACTCCTTGTTACCAATTCTTTGCAAAGAATTCAACTTAGTTCTTATAGAAATAATTATTTTCATCTCATTTTTGTCATTAACAGTGGTTCTCAACCTTTCTAATGCCGCGACCCTTTAACACATTTCCTCATGTTGTGGTGACCCCCAACCATAAAATTATTTTCGTTGCTACTTCATAACTGTCATTGTGCTACTGTTAATGAAACGTAATGTAAATATCTGATATGCAGGATGGCTTAGGTGACCCCGGTGAAAGGGTTGTTTGACTCCCAAAGGGGTCGCGACCCACAGGTTGAGAACCGCTGGCCATTATTTACCTAGTTTTATAATTATGGTCATGAGGCTGAGTGTCACAAATGGTTTAGGAGCAGGTACACCCAAGTCTTGCTCTGCATGACCCTTGTCTGCTGGAAGCCAGAGGAGCCTCTGCTGGAGGCCCACCTGCCCTGCTCATTGATTAGCAGCCACCATTCTCCATTCTCCATTATTGGGAGAATGGAGGAAGTGTTAAATCTTGGCATATCTATCCTGTAGTGTCTAGTTAAGAAAGGTTATATCAGACTGTGAGCTTTTAAGGTTTCCTGAAACTTAACTTGTTCTGGTTTGTCTTTGTGGTTAATCCTTGCCTGGCTTTTTATTATTAGGAACAAAGGTTGCAGAGGATACATGTACTTGCTGGGAAGTTACTCTCAACTCACCTTTTACTTCTCACATCCCCCAGCTTGCTTATCCATGCCCTCTCTCTCCTCCCTCTATGAATTAAGTCTTGAACTTTCCCCCACCTACCTTCACATTTCCATTTCTGCTTGTTTTCAAAGGCCAGCTTCAAATGTCACCTTTCCCAGGAGCTATGTCAGCTTGCCCAGTTGGGAGGAAATTCACAGCAGTTTTAGTTTGGTTTAGGTCTTTTTTAAGTTTTTCTATCACTCCTTTCCCCCTTGTATTATGCTGATTTGCATTTAGTCATTGTTCCCACCAATCTGCTCAACATGACTTCTGTCATTAATATTTAACTTGTATCTCCTTGACTCTCACAGTGTTACACAAAGCAGGTACTCAGTTTATGTTTATGTTAATGAGTGGATGGATGAATGAATGAATATGGAAAATACCTCATTAGTAAAAGCTACAGAATTTCATAGTGTAAATTAGACTAACAACTATGTTGACTTTGTAAAAGATACACAACCGTATTTTATGAGAATAGATTTTTGTTAAGTTCTAAAAATGAAGGATGAAAGCCAAAAGCACTGCTTAAAAACACTTTAAAATTTTTAGAATATTTTTTAGTTCAGTGGAGAAAAAGAAAAAAATATTTTGGGTATGATTTGAAGATGAAACAAAGATATAATAATCTAAACTTTCAAGAACTATTTCTTACTAGGAATTTTACCTGGGATATTCTGTTTGGGAAGTAGAGTATAGGTATCAGCTTTTTGAAATTGAAACCATAAATTGTGAAAATCGGATAAGCTGCAAGTTCGGCAGTGTGGAAGAAGCCATTCCCATTAGCTATACTGTGTGCAAAACACAAAACAATGGATAAACTGCCCGCCTCCTTCCAGCCCCTGTTTCTTGGTGCCTACATTCAGCCACAGCAGGCACTAGAAGACTCAGATTTCAACTCTAAAACGTGACACTGCTTTGCAAAGAAGGAGAGGAGGTGGCCGAGGTTGAGGCCGAAAGCAAACTTGAGAATTTGATTTTATGAAAATTGGGTAAAATGCTCATTCTATTGATACCACTGCAGTAGGGAATGAAGTCTGCCATTGCATCAAATTGAATCTTTCATACACTTTTCTTACCCAGAGCTGAAAAAAAATTACTATAATGATAAAAGTTTCAACTCATCAAGATGATGTGGCGATTTTAAACATAACATCATCTGATTAAATAACCTCAAAATGTATGAAGTCAAAAGTGGCAAAATTCAAAGGATGAGGTGATAAGTCTAAAAATCACAAGAGTAGCTTTCAATACATACTTTGATTTTTGATAGGTCAAGCAGACAGTAACTAAAAAAAAAAAAAAAAGAAAGAAAATATGAATAACACAATAACCCTGGTCTAATGAATATACAGTATACAGAATTTTACAAATGAGAATCAGAGAAATTACCTTTTCCCCTCAATTCACATGAAGCATTTATAATTGGTCCAAGTATTAGGCAGTTTAGAAAGTTTCAATACACTTCAAAGAGTAGGTCCATAAACACCAATAACTTTATAATTAAGTTAAAGTTTAATAAAAAAAAAAAAAGGCAAAGTATTTTTGCATATTTGGAAATTAAAAGGTATTTTTCTCAAGAGCTCACAAGTTAAAACAGTAACCACAGTGGAAATTTACTGAATGATAATGAAAACTCAATGCATAGAGGCCTGTGGGATGCAGCAAAAGTGAAAGTTCTCTCACAATTTTTTATCCTTAAGAGAAATTTTTAGCTTTAAATCTTTCTAGAAGAAAGTCTCAAAATTAAGAGACAAGTGTTTATCTTAAGAAGTTAGAAAAATGACTGAATATACCCAAATTAAGTTGAGATAATAAAAAAGAGAAGTTGATGAAATGCAATCAAAGGTATTAAAGATAGAAAATCAACAAAACAAAATGGGTTCTTTGGAGAAAATAGTAGTAGACAAATTTCTATAAAAAATGATCAACTGAAAAAGCAAAAGGACACAAACACTGTAATCAATGTAAGGAGGGGACATAAGAACAGATAAAGTGAGAATTAAAGAGACACTGCTTCAGTATTTCAGCGATTCTGTACTTACAAATTTGAAAGCATAAACGCAGTGAACACATTCTTGGAAAAATACCATTTACTGGGATTGGCCTCAAAAGTAATAAATTTTAATATTCCTATAGTTATTAAAGGAATTGAAGTAATGATTATACTAATAATTGCTCTACAAAGAAAACACAAGACAGATGATTTTATAGGCAACTTCTAGCATTCCAAAGACATTCCCAATTTTATTCAAACTCTTCAAAGTTGTAGGAAAGAAAGAGTGCCAATTCATTCTGTAAGGCCAGTATAACTGTGACACCAAAACCAAACTAAGACATGAGAAGGGAAAAGTGTAGGTCTATTTCTCTCATGATTACAGGCAAAAATCCTAAACATTAACAAGCAAATGGACAATGTATACAAAAATGCTATATGCTTATACTAGTGGACAGGTGCATGGATTTCATGCACACCGAAAGGAAATTAATTAGAAATATTTTAATATCACTATTTGCCCTTTCTTTATTGAAGTGTCAGAGATGAAAGAAAATTAATAAAATGTATATGAAAATAATATAAATTGATTAATAAAAACAACATCAAAGAAATGATATAAAAACAAAAGTATGATATAAAAAGAAAAACATGATATAAAAACAAAAACATATAAAAACAATATTGGTAAAAACAATGACTGATAAATTGATTAAACTTATTCTAATATCTCCCTGTATACCACATTAAGAGTAAAAAACATTTTCAGAATGCTTGACTAATTTCCCTAGTGATGAAGTATTTACAACTTTAAATTTAGTATCATATGCTGTTATAATTTGAGAGAAAGCAACATATAACTGACCATGTCCAAAAATGAGTGCAGAGAGGAATATTGCTTCTCTGTCTAGAATTTGTCCTTGTGATTTATTAATAGTCATTGCAAATTCAGGTATCATGGGAAACTGTCTTCAAATTAATTTAAATAGGAGGCCAGTGTGAGATGGGGATAAATCAATTCTTGGAATCAGAACAACCTCTCCTTCTGCAGATCCTGTTAATATTTCAGCTTTGAAAAACACATGCATGCAATTGGCGCCAGTGAGAGCTTTATATGTATCACGCATGCACAAGTCAACTTTTATTTTTAAATTGCCAGTGCACATCATATGTACTGGACAATTGGATGTACATATGTTTGGTCACTTAGCCTTTTATATATATAGATGCTTATATGTAGATGTAGAAATAGTACTTGATTGTAATGAATTATTTTTTTAATATATTGATTTCAGAAAAGAAGGGAGAGGGCTAGAGAGATAGTAACATCAATGATGAGAGAGAATCATTAATTGCTTGCCTCCTGCACATCCCACAATGCAGCCCAAGATCTGGGCATATGCCCTGACCGGGAATCGAACCATGATCTGGTTCATAGGTTGACGATCAACCACTGAACCATGCGGGCTGGGCTATAATGAGTTATTAAATCTCTTGGTGAATTAGAAGTAGATGGAATTGCTTAACCAGTTGGTGGGTATGTATAAAAACATAGAGCAACATCATTCTAAATGGGGAAGCAGAAGTTGTTTATTCCCTTACAACTAAAGAATGCCACAAGGGTAGAACCAAGATGGTGGCATAAGGTATACACCTATATGTGCTGTCTCTCACAACCACACCAAAACTACAACTAAAAGACAAAATGACTATCCCCCAGACCCACAGGAAAGCTGGCGGAGTGGAAGTTCTGCAACTAGAAGGAAAGAAAAAAAGTGCACCGAGACCTGGTAGGATGTGCAGAGGCTCAGAAAGGCAGAGGTACAAAGACGCATGAATCAGGCTGGTGTGTGCTGTTTTTTTTCAATTGGGAGGGGGTTACAAGTTCCCAATTCTCTGAACTCCAGTTTCTGGAGAGATTCTGGGTACCCAGACTCATACAGGGAGAAACTGGACTGTCTGCTATCAGGTCAGAAAAGGAGGGTGGCTCTCTTGCAGAGTTGCGCACAGGAATCATTGTTTACTGCACGAGGATGGCTCACGGGACACCGGACAGAATGCAGCAGAGTGGGCTGACTGGCAGCCATTGCTGTTTGTCACGCCCTAGCCTAGTGACTCCCTGAGACCCAACCTCACCCAGTTTACAAACCCACCCAGCTGTGCGGCAGCTTTTGCATATGAATGGCCTGCCATCTGGCAGCTTAACCTAACAAATTGCAACTGGGTCAGACAAATCCAAAACTTCCAAACTTCAAGCAAAGAGGAGAAATCTGCAGATCTCCCTGTAGCTCCTGATGGGTGGCCTCAAGACACTAGATGACTTGCACCTCCTTGGAGATTGAGGAACCAGTGTACCTAGAGGTCAGTCAATGTGAGATGATACCAGATTTCAACTCCTCACATACATAAGTGACACACTCAAGAGGCAGACTCTGTGAGTACCAAAGCCCCACTGAAGCAAGTCTTACTCCAGAGGGGTATCTCCAGCACAGCAGTTCTTCCATTAATAGACACAGCTAATCCTCACAGTCAATTGGCCTAGAGGTCAATTCCTCCCAGTGTACCAATAGCAATCAAGGCTTAACTACAACAAGACTGTGAACCCAGCTCACATAGAGGTGCACCAAGAGTGTCTACCTCAGGTGATTGAGGAGGTGGAGCTACCGGGTCCTAAAGGACAACTAGCACACAAAGCCACTCCATCAACACAGGGAAGCAGCCAAAATGTGGAGACCAAGAAACATGTCACAAGTGAAAGAAATGGAGGAAAGCAAATGACTGGAGATAGAGTTCAAAAACCACATTTATAAGGTTACTCAAGAATCTTCTACAAACCTCCGACAAAGTTATTGAGAACTCTGAGAAACTTAGTGAGACCTCTGAGAAACTTAATGAGACCTCTAAGAAACTTAGCGAGACCTTCAAGGATCTTAATGAGAATGCCAAGAAAAATGGAAAAGAACCAGTCAGAAATTAAGCATACACTGTCTGAAATAAAGACTAATATACAGAAATCCAACAGCAGACTAGAGGACCCCAAGAATCAAATCAAAGATCTGAAATATGAGGAAGCAAAAAACACCCAACCAGAAAAAGAAAAAGAAAAAAGAATCTAAAAATGTGAAGATAGTGTAAGAAGCCTCTGGGATTGCAAGCGTACCAACATCAGAATTATGGGGGTGCCAGAAGAAGAGAGAGAGCAAGATACTAAAAACCTATTTGAAGAAATAATGACTGAAAACTTTCTCTACCTGGTGAAAGAAATGGACTTAAAAGTCCAGGAAGCACACAGAACCCCAAACAAAAGGAATCCATAGAGGACCACACCAAGACACATCATAATTAAAATGTGAAGGGCAAAAGACAAAGAGAGAATATTAAAAGCAGCAAGAAAAAAACAGTTAATTACTTATAAGGGAGCACTCATATGATTGTCAGCTGATTTCTCAACAGAAACTATAAAGGCCAGAAGGGAGTGGCAAGAAATATTCAAAGTGATGAATAACAAGAACCTACAATCAAGAGTGCTCCACCCAGCAAAGCTATCATTCAGAATTGAAGGTCAGATAATGAGCTTCACAGATAAGAAAAAGCTAAAGGAGTTCAACTCCAAACCAGTATTATATGAAATGCTGAAGGATATTCTTTAAAAGGAAGAAGAAAAAGGAAAAGATAAAAATTACGAACAACAAAGTGATAACAAATACATACCTATCAACAAGTGAATCTAAAAATCAAGTGAATAAAAAATCCAATGAACAGAATGAACTGGTGAATATAATAAAATTAGGGGCATAGAAAGGGAATGAACTAACAATTCTCATGGGAAAGGGGGTATGAGAGGTACAGGAAGAGATTGGACAAAAATCTTACACCTATGGATGAGGACAGTGGCAGGGGGTAAGGGTATGGGGTAGGGGTTGGAGAATCAGGTGGAGGGGCATTATGGGAGGGGGGGAAAGAGGAACATCTGTAATAAACTGAACAATAAAGATTTATTTAAAAGAAAAAAGAATGCCACAAGGAGGTCTGCTATTACCACTTATATTCAGATTTTTCAGTGCAGTAAGATAAAAAATAAACTAGAATCATTAAAATTAAAAAGGAAAAGTAAAACTATTATTTACATATGATAATTACATTAAAAAGTCAAAACAATTTAAGATGAATTATTTTTAAAAGTTAGAGTTTAATAAGCTGGCTGGATTAAAAAACAATTGCATTTCTGCACATCACAAGCAACTAAAAATGATGTCACTGACAATAGAATGGAGAATGTAACATACTCAGTAGTAAATCTAAATATGCTCCATCTCTAAAGGGAAATTTAGAAATGTTTAAGATATATTTTAAGAGACTTGAGAAGGTAGAGTGATACCAGGTGAGTACACAGGAAGACCCATGTGACGAGTTGTGTTTTCCAGAGATGGCCACAACAATATCACTTATCCCATCTACTTTCTTCTAAGTGACTTGGGTACTTTGTCCCTCCAGAGAGGTCTATGACCATAAAAGCTAATACAAATTTCAGTTCTTTGGGAACCAAGTTCTTGTTGTGTGAGAAAGCAGTCACATAGCAAGGCCACAAATGGTGTTGTGGGTGACAACCAACTTCAACCGCTGGCCATGTGAATTCATGAGCCTTCAGATGATTTCAGCTCCCAGCTGCTAGTCACCCCAGTCTTTACATCATCCCAGTGGAGGCCCCAGATGTCCCAATAGAGTCCCAGTAGAGTGAAGACCCATCTACGTACGCTGAGCTCTTGGCATCCTGATGCATCTCTGAGCACCAAAAGGGCTGTTGTTTTCCATTTTTAACTGTCAGTTCTTTCCAAAATGATGGACAGATTTAATATAATTCCAGTCAAAATTTCAATAGGGTATTCCCTTTAGAACTTAATGAGATTATTCTGAAGTCTACCTGAAAGAATAAACATCTGAAGTGTCCAGAATATATTTGATGAGGAATAGCAGGAAGAGAGCATTTACCTTAACAAGCTTTAGAACTTATTATGAAATTGTGGTAATTAAAACTGTCTTCAGGGAAAAGTAAAACATTTATGGAAGTTGATAGATGACTGTAGTGGCATGACATAATAGCGTTAATTTGACTAATAAAAAAAGAAATAATGTAAGTCATAAGAAAGGATGAAGTTGGATTCCTTCACAGCATGATAAATTCCAAATGATTTAAGGACTAATATGTCAAAGACAATATATTAACACTCTTAATAGACTATTTTAGACTTTGGCTAGGAAAGATTTTTTTCAACAAGATAAAAATAAACATTAAATATAATAGACAAGATTGACAAATTTTAATATAAAATAACTTTGTTATTTAAAAAAATAAATTGTAAAGGTAAGTTATAAACGGAGTGAAATATTTGTATCATATGCTATTGATAGTGGATTAATATCAATAACATGTAAAGAACTTGTACAAATCAATAAGTAGAACATAAGCAATTTAATGGAAGAACAGGCAAGAATTATGAGCAGGCACTTCAAAGGAAAGGAAATTCATGTGGCCAATACCCATCTAGAAAGATCTTCAAAATCATTTTCATTTAAGGAAATAGAAATTAAGGCTGCAATCAGACTAATAAAGTATGAAGTCTGACAACAAGTGTTGAAGAGAATATAGTTCCACAGGAGCTTTTTATATATTGCTGAAGGAAGTGTAATTGCAACCAGTTTGCAAAGACAATTTGGTATTACTTCCTAGAGTTGAACATTAACAAATAATAACCCAGCAGTTTTACTCCCAGGTATATAACCCCCAAATATTCTTGAGTATGAGCATCAAGAGATATGTACAATGTGTTAATGACAGTGCCCTGTACAATAATGAAGCTCTGGAAACATTCCAGTATCCATCAGTGGCAGAGGCAATGAGTAAACAGTTCACACAATGGAATAGTATACAGCAATAAAAATGAATGAATGTTAACAGCACCCAACAGTCTGAAACTGATAGAACTGTGTTTTTTTTTTTTGTGTGTGTGTATGTGTGCTATAAAAACATACAATATGAGATTTACCATACTAAAATTTGTTAGTGTAAAGTATTCTTGCCCTCCTTGCAGATGCCCTTACTTGGACCCTGTCACCTTATGTTGGGCCATGATGCCTACTCCCATTTGAATTCGTCAACTGGCTCTACAAGTAGGGTATTTCTGATTATACAGAGATCTTCAAAATGATTTTACAATTGGATGCCAAACATTTGATCACCACCCTCACTTCCTGAAAAGCTCAATGTGTGTTATTCTATAGCCTGATGAAAGTTAAAGGTCTGTCCCCCCTTTGCTTATTGCTGATAAGAGCACAGGTCAAGTTAATACAGTTACTAAGTTAAAAAGGAAAGGACTGCTGATCTAGATCTATTCTATAATCAGAGAAGTAGGTCCCAAGCACCCCAAAAAACTGATTTCCCTCCTTCTGTTTGATTTATTAGGTGAGACGTTTCAGATATTTGAAATCTGTGTTTGTGTGTGTGCGCTCACGCGTGTGTCCTTTGGAACCCTAATATACTTCTAGCATTTCATGGCATCTAAATTTCACAGTCTGTTTGAAGCTTTACTGTCTCTGAATCTATCCTTTTGTTCATCAGTTTATAATGTTCTTTATTATCCCCCAATGAGTGCGATCATATGATGCTTCTCCTTCATTGACTGGCTTATTTCACTAAGCATAAGGCTCTCCAGTTCCAACCAGGTTGCTCCAAATGGTAAGAATTCCTTCT
>JAAGEH010000480.1:19256672-19294190 GCA_011751065.1 Lasiurus cinereus | reverse complement strand
TTCTTGTTTATTCTGCACCTCCTCTAGTTTCTTCTGCATTTCTTCTTCATGCTTCTTCACCTCCTCTAGGTTCTTATTCGTTACCTCTTGGCTCTTACTCATATTGTCAAATTTGTCTTCCATTCTTTTCAACCACATTATGATAATTTCTCTGAACTCTTTCTCTGGTAGGCTTATTTGTGGTTCTATTTCGTTTACTTCCTTTTCTGGTGAAACCTGCCTTTCTGTCTTTTGTGGGCTGTTTCTTTTTCTGACCATGGTCTTTCTTCTCCGGGTGTCTGGTTATGTAGTGCTCTCCCCTATGTTGACTGAAAGGCACAAACTACAACACGACCAGGTACAGCACACAAGGCACTGAGTAGAAATGTATTCAAGATGTTAATAATCACAAATAAGGTGACCACCAATGAAGGGCAAATTAGGGGTAAATAGAGAAAGAAGAAGAGGAAAATGAGGAAGAAAGAAAAGAAAGAAGTGCCAAAATCAAATTGGGAGAGTGAGGAAAAAAAAAGATAAATAAATGAACAATAAAATAAAATAAAATAAAATAAGAAAATAAAAAGGAGAAAAAGGAGAATGAAAGAGGAAGAGAAAAAAGTCAGAGAGAAAAGAAAGTGTATAAGAGAGAAAAGAGGAACAAAATATAGATGTCAGGAGAGAAGTTCAATAGAACAGTCAAAAATCCCAATAAAAGCCAGCAACCAGTACCTAGAGATTGATGCAAATTGCAAATAGCAACTGGTATCGAGGGAGATGAGGGAAAAGAGAGGTACAAAACAAAGCAAGCAAAAAGCAAAATAAAACAAGTAGAATAAACTAAAACAATCTCTCAAAAAAAATTTCAAAAAATCGATATAATCACTTTTCAGGCAAATAGCAACAAAAGGACATAGAGAAAAAACAACTTTTTGGCTAGTGAAGACAAGAGGGGAGAGGTTTGTGTGGACTTGTAGTAGGGGATTTGAAATTAGATATATAAATGGGGTGAAATTTTAACCAGGTAAAGAGAAAATTAGGGAGAATCTAAAGTTCGAAAAGGGAAAGAGAAACAAGACAGCAAAATGGGGAAAGTTAGAAGGAAAGTGTTGGCATAAAGGTGGAGTTGAGTTGGAGTAAAATTATGCTAAAGGGAAGATGAAAATAGAATGTAAAACTCTAATCCCGAAATAAAATAAAGAGAAAACAAAATGACACTTTTTTTCCCCCAAAACGGTAAAGTACTAGTAGTAATTAATAATACTAGTTTAAAACAAAAATGTAGTAATTATAAAGGTAAAATCAATTGAGGCAGAAAGAAAAAATAATTCTTTTAATTAAAATATGTGAAAATGAAAAATAAAGAATTAAAAATTAAGAAAAAGAAAAAAGAAAAAAGGAAAAAAAAAAGAAGAAGAAAAATAGAATGGTCCTTCACTTCCACTATTATTCTGGTTGGCACTCCTGTTTCCCAGTAGGGGAGGTATTGCAGTTCCCTGTGTTCCCCTCTTGGTGTTTTAATCTCTTTATTCTCTTGTGGTTATGCGAGAGTCAATTTGTGTGTCATCCATTGGGTGGCAGTGTTTCGGAATTGATCTCTGAGACAAAGCACAGGACCTCTCTAGGCTGTGCTCAGATCCTGCTACTCTGTGGTTCCCAAAACCAGTTTGTGGGGGTTTTGCAGCCTGGACACTGCAATAACTCCCAGGTTGTCCCTCTGCCCCAGAGAAAAAGAAAAAAAGAAAAGAAAAAAAAAAGAGTCGTTTTCTGGAGCTCTCCTCTGTCAACAGCTCAGAGGGTTTGCCTTCACACTCAGGGATCACGCCCAGACCACCTCTTCGGACCTCTCCAGAGGCAGCTTTCCCGCAGCCGGGCTCCTACAGTGTCCGCGTCTCTGCCCTGTGGGGGTAGGAGACCGCACCCTGGTCCAGGCTAAGTCTGACCCTTCCTCGCGCCCTGTGGATCTCTGAATCCTTCGCCTGCGTCTCTGTGCCGCCTGGGAAGCCACGCTCTGGGTCCTGGCTGCTCTGTGGGTGCCTCCGTCAGCCACAGCTTTCAGACCTCAGCAGACATCCACCTCCCCCTTAAGTCAGGTGCAATATGACCTTTCCGTGTGCTCTTTGGATCTCTGATTCCGCCAAGTGTCTGCGCCGATTGGAGAGCGGAGTTCTGGGTCTCCGGGTTCCTGGCTGCTCGATGGGTGCCCAGCCGAAGGCTTCAGAGCGCCGCAGACATCCACCTCCCACTGCAAGATGGCTCGGGCTCCTTGTTCGTGCTGGTGGCTCCGGCGGAAAAAACCCCGTGGCAGTGGGGCTGCCTGGCCGGGAGAGCCCCTTCCAGCAGTTCCCCGCCTTCCCCTGGAGGACAACTGACTCCTAGCTTGCCAACAAACACTCCCAATGCAACTCTCAGCCGCTCTCTCTCCCTCTGCCCAGCGACAAAGTACCAGACGCGTCCGTCTACTCCGCCGCCATTTTCTCCTGTCTTCCTATTTTTATTTTTTTAATTAAATCTTTATTATTCAGATTATTACATTTGTTTCTCTTTTTTCCCCTCCATAGAACCCCTCCACCCAATTCCCACCCTTACCTCTGCCCTTACCTCCCTCCCATTGACCTCAGCCATAGGTGTATGATTTTTGTCCAGTCTCTCCCTATACACCCCTCACCCCTTTTCCCCTGAGAATTATCAGTCCACTCCCTTTCTGTGCTCCTGATTCTATTATATTCACCAGTTTATTCTGTTGATCAAATTTTTAATTCACTTAATTTTTAGATTCACCTATTGATAGATATGTATTTGTTCATAATTTTTTGTCTTTTACCTTTTTCTTCGTCCTCTTCTAAAAGAGTACCTTTCAGCATTTCATATAATACTGGGTTGGAATTGATGAACTTCTTCAGCTTTTTCTTCTCTGTGAAGCTCTTTATCTGCCCTTAAATTCTGAATGATAGCTTTGCTGGGCAGAGTATTCTTGGTTGTAGGTTCTTGCTATTCATCACGTTGAATATTTCTTGCCACTCCCATCTGGCCTGCATAGTTTCTGTTGAAAAATCAGCTGACAGTAGAATGGGTGCTCCTTTGTAGGTAATTAACTGTTTTTCTCTTGCTTCTTTTAATATTCTCTCTTTGTCTTTTGCTCTTGTTATTTTAATTATGATGTGTCTTGGTGTGGTCCTCTTTGGATTCCTTTTATATGGGGTTCTGTGCACTTCCTGGACTTGTAAGTCTATTTCTTTCACCAGATGTGGGAAGTTTTCAGTCATTATTTCTTCAAATAGGTTTTCAGTATCTTGCTCTCTCTCTTGTTCTGGCACCCCCATAATTCTGATGTTGGTATGATTGAGGTTGTCCTAGAGGCTCCTTTTACTATCTTCACATTTTTTAATTCTTTTTGCTTTTCCAGTGGAGTATTTTCTTCTTCTTTGTATTTCAAATCTTTGATTTGATTCCTGTGATCCTCTAGTCTGCTGTTAAGTTTATGGATAATATTTTTTATTTCAGTCAGTGTATGTTTAATTTCTTGCTGGTACTTTTTCATCTCCTCTTGGGTCTTGCTAAATTTATCCATTTTTTCTAGGAAATTCTTGAAAAACCTTATAACTGTGGTTTTGAACTCTATATCCAGTCATTTCGTTTTCCTCCATTTCTTTTGTTCCTGATCTGTTCTTTAGTCTCCATATATTTCACTGCTTCCCTGAGTTGGTAGAGCAGCTTTGTGTACTAGCTGTCCTATGTGGCCCAGTAGCTTTGCCTCCCCAGTTATCTGAGGTGGACACTCTGTTTTATTTTTAAATATATATTTTATTGATTTCTTACAGAGAGGAAAGGAGAGGGATAGAGAGAAACATCTTTTAGAGAGAGAGAGACATTAATCAGCTGCCCCCTACTGGGGATGTGCCTGCAACCAATGTATGTGCCCTTGACCAGAATTGAACCTGGGACCCTTCAGTCCACAGGATGACGCTGTATCCACTCAGCCAAACCGGTTTCGGCAAAGTGGACATTCTTGATGCATCCCTTTGTGGACTGTGTGTACAGCCTTGTTGTAGTTAATTTTTGATTGTTGTTGGTATCACTGCGGGGGATTGACCTCCAAGCCAATTGGTTGTGAGGATCAGCTGTGTCTGCGCATGTGCACTTGCCTCCAGACCTCTGCTTTTCCCACGTGCACACGAGCTTGCATGAACTCTGACTTTCGGTTCCTTTGATTTTCTGTGCACTCTAGGGGCCTGTATGAGTCTGGGTTCCCAGGGTCTCGCCTGAAACTGGGGTTCAGTGCAGTTGGACCTGGATTTCAGTGCTGTTGTGAGGTTCTGTTTTCCTCCTGTTAGAGGAAGCCAGGCACAATTAGCAGTCAGCGACCTTTCGCATGCACTTTGGCGAGCCCCCATACTTCAGTCTTTCATGGCTCCCATAAGTTCCATGCATGCTTTCCTTTCCATAGCAGTCCAGACTCCCCCTGTGAGTCTTGCCTGAAGTTGGGGTTCAGTGCAATTGGGATTTTCTGTCTCCTTCCTGCTAGAGGAAGCTAGCCAGACCCTCCTCAGCCCGTCCTCTCCACGAGCGTTTCCCCATACCTCAGCTTTTTACAGTTCCTTTGAGTCTCTGTGTGCTCCTCTCTTTACTTCTAGTTGTAGAATTTTCACTCAGCCAGCTTTTCTGTGATTCTGGATGGTGTCTGTTCTGTCTTTTAGTTGTAGTTTTGAAATTGTTGTGCGAGGCAGCAGTTTTGGTGTTCACCTATGCTGCCATCTTGGTTTCACTGATCACTTGAACTATTGATATATTTCAAGCTCTCCAAAATTAAGGTAACACAGTGTCTACAGTCACATAAAAGTGGTGCAGACTCTTTTCTCTCATCTGTTGATAACACAAGGAGGGAATTCATGTCTTATCTAGTGCCAGATTTACTTAAACAGTGAGGCTCCCAAACTCAGCTCCTCTTTAGTGGACCCACCTAACAAAAACGCATGGTTGAGACGAGAAGTTCAACTAGACTCAAGTTCAGGGCTATATTAGGCCCTTGTCCAGACATTCTGTGGTGAACTGCATGGATCCTGGAATGATTCCTCATTCTCAGCAAGGCTCATGCCTTTCCAGCAGTGGTTCTTGCTCAAAACCATGCTGGGATATTTGAAGGGGAATTCACAAGCATGGTGCTCATGGTGTGGATACTGTGGCCCAGAGACTGTCCCATGTTTGAGAAGAGTTGGGACAGCACGTGGCAATAAAACAAAAACAAAAACAAAAATATCCTGTTCAAGAAAGGGATGGTAAACCATGGCATGTGTTCTTAGTGGTTAGAGCCAACCAAAGGTTCAATTCCCTTGAAATACATCAGAAATATAAGGGCAAGTACCTGGGTTGCAGGTTTGATCCCTCGCCCTGGTTGGAGTTTGAATGGGAGACAACCAATTGATATGTTTCTCTCATATCAATGTTTTTCTCCCCCTTCTGCCATTCTATTCTCTCTTAAAAATTTTTTTTAATGGAAAAAATATCTTTGGGTGAAAATTAACAACAACAAAAAAAAAAAAGAAAGAAAAAAAAAAGAAAGAAAGGAAGAAAGAAAGAAAATGTCACCAATAAAGGTCAACTTTAAAAAGCATGAGGGTGGGATCAAAGTGATGTGGTCATGCGTGAAAGAAGACACCTCATCTACTATGAACTGTGCAGTATTTTGTGAACAGTACTCTATCCTCAGAGTGTCCGATGAGGGTCAGACAGCTCAGGAGGTGCACCCACATTTCTGAACCATTGCGCCATTACTGTTTGCCTCATCTGAGTTTGAATATACCTTCCTTTCACATATACAAGAGACACTGTACTAGAAGAGGGAAAAGGATAATGTGCAAAGTAGTGGAATAGGCTTGTTATTTAGGAATATGGCATAAGAAAGAACAGAGATTTGAGAATGAGGTACCAGCAGAGCGAGGTGGAAGGCACCAGGTGGAAGGTGTTCTGAAATGCCATCTGCTGTATGAATCTCAGAAGAGGCTACAGAAGTGTGGTCCAGCACCCTCATCATCAAAGAGTGCTTTAGAGCATAAACTTACACATGGTTTATCTCATGTGTATGTGTGTGTGTGTGGGGGGGATCCTGGGGTGGGGTGTTGACCCTTCATTCAAGACCAGAAATATAGCCAGGAATACAACATAGTTGGGTGTTTTGACACTTGCTGCTCACCCATGATGGTCAAGTGCAGGGCACTGCTGTTGGAGCTGTTAGTTGTAGGCTTTAACTGGGTGAGGAGATGGGGAGGGGTGTTGAGGAAGGAGGGTCTGCTCCGGATGGGGTGCAGTGTCTTCATGATGGGAAGTGGGGCTGCAGAGAGGCCGAGGTTGCAGTTGATGCAGAAGCAGCCGACACCTGCTGAGCTGCAGAGGGTTTGGGGCTCAGTGAGGTTTGCACAGGGACTTTTTACTTTTTCTGGGCCCAGATAGAGTTACAGAGGGTCCTGCATTTTCCTTGTCCCAGGCCACAATCAGCATTTTCTCAAGGAGCCTGTTCTTTGCTAGAGGATGTGGTCTAGAAACCAAGCCAGGTTGGGTGGTGGGTGTGTGTATGTGTGCCTACTGGGCTGTCACAGCTCCAGGCCCACCGAAAGTGCACAGAGCTAGCAAACACATTTCTAGGTCCTTCCCCCGCCCCCTGAATTCACCCTGATAATGTCAGTATTAGCCCAGGAACACAGAGTTCCTCTTCTCCTTTCCATACTCCATATTTGTATATCTTCCTCACAGTGAGAATCCTGGTTCTCTACGACACCAGAGTAAACATACCTACTCGTTTCCTCTGCCCTACAACTCCCACAGACTAGTTTTAGAATCACTGGATGAGTGATGCGTGCCATGATGAACAAGCTGGCGCTACAGTCTAAGATTGCTTTTGTGTTTGTTTTTTCCCCCAAATTGTTTTCTTTTCTTTTTGCAATTATTTTGGTGATTAGAATATGGCCTTAGCACTAAAGTTTACAGAGATATGAGTTCCAAATTGGCTGTGATTCTTTTTCTTTTTTTTCCTGTGTGATTATATACTTAGTATATAATTAATGTTTATGTTTGTAGTAAATTTTAGTTTGATTTTTTTTTCATCCTTTTATTTCCTTTTTTTTGGACTATATAAAACATGTATGTAACTCAAAATCAAAATCATGTAAAGAGGTACGCTCAGAGGAGTGCCATTCCATCTGTACACCCTCACCCACCTCCCACCAACCCCACGTGCAAATATTGTTATTGGTTTATGATTAATTTCTTCTAGGTCACTTTTACAAAAATAAGAAAATAGATATAGTTATACTTCTTTTTTCCTAGAGTATCTTTTTCTTATAGAAAGGGCAGCATGCTGTACACACTCTTCTGTACTTTTTTCAACTTAAAATATATCCCAGAAGTCACTCTCTGAGTTCAGAGGGCTCTTCCTCACTCTTTTTAGTGTCCCATTACATAGATAGACCACAGTTTATTCAGCCAGCTTCTTATGGGTGAGTATTAAGTTGCTCCCCATGTTTTGCTGTTATAAATAGTGCCACAGTTATTCAAAACCTGTTCCTATGTTGAGTTGTACTTGTGGAAATCCATGTTCAGAAACAACTCCTAGGAGTAGAGTTGCTGGATTCAAGGGCACATTCATATGTAGTTTTGTTAGCTCTTTCCAATTTCCTTTGCTGGGGCATTGCCTGGCACTCTGCCCCGCCCATCTTAGTTTGAGAAACCATGGGTTCACCTAAGTTCAATTGGCTTCTTTGCTGCGGTGAGGTGTTGAGGTGACAGTATAGGCTCTACTGTCAAACATCTGGGTTCAAATCCTGGTTTTGCTACAAAAAGTTGTGGGGACATTGGGCAAATTGCTTAACTACTTAGTTTCCTCAAACCACACTCACCCTTTTGCAGCTCAGCAGGGTGATGGCTGCCTTTGCACCAACTGCAGCCTGAGCCTCTCCATTCCCATCTCCTTTCTTGAAGACACAGCCCCCAATAGGGAGCAGACCCTCCTTCCTTGGCACCCCTCCCCATCTTCTCAAATGTGACAACAGTAGCCATTCCTATTGTCTAAGGTTTCTTAAAAGTTGAGGAATGAAACATGTAAAGCATCAGAGAGTATCAGGCATGTAGTAGGATCCAGTAGTCACTACCTGTGATGTTTATGTTGAAGGACTGAGTGAGGTGACCGGAAAAGCACCTGCCAACACCGTCACTCAGAAAGTCATTGTTAGGAAAGTGTACCCAAGAGCAGGTGCAGGGGAGCCAGCAGGTGCCTCCCTGGACCCACACTGGGTGCTTTGAGGACCAGGACAGGGAGCATGCAGGTGGAGAGGCTGCTTATAAAAATAGTTTCTTGGACGTTTCAGTATTTAGTGAGTGAATATGAAAGGTTAAAAAAGATGACTCAGAGATGATGTCAAGGGTGGGCTTCAACAGGAGGGAAATGGATTTTGTAGCCTCTGTGAATGAAATGCATCCTGGAAGGTAATATGTGAGCCTGAGGATCTTAGCATTCCAGTTAAAAGATAACAAATATTTTAATTTCTGGTTTTCATAAGTGCAGGGAAATAAAGAGTTCCGGTCTATTTATGCAGACATTTGAAATCTGATCGATGTTGGTAAAGGAACTTCTGTCTACCTTGTCGTGCCCATGGTGCAGCTTTGAACTTGGAGACCCCTCAGCTTTCTGTTCAGGGCACTGAAGTGGTGGAAGGGTTCCTCTGGGAGGAGATTAAGGGAGAGAATGGAGAGCTAGTGCTCAGAAGGAAGAGAAACATTACAGGAAGGGAGACTTGCCAGGGTCCTGAGAGATCAGCGAGTGTGACTTCAGGAGTTGGAGGAGAGGAAAATGTGGCTGCAGAGATGCAAGCAAATGGGAAATTTAGTCAAGTGACTTCAATGAGCCGAATGTGTCAGATTTCACACTCTGCATGCCCAGTTGTAGCTGTGACTTTGAGTTAGGAGAGAGCCCGAGTTTATTTACAGCTTAGTTCTCATTCTCTTGAGAGAGGTCTCTGCTGAGTCCTACCAAGGATGGGGTACACTTGGCAGGGGGACCTCAGGGTGGGGTCTGCCTACCTGAGCACCCACCCTGGCTCTGTAAGGTCTGTGCTGCCATGAAAGTGCTGTGACTGGAGGCCCCACAATGGGTCAAGGTGGGCTCGGATTTGAACTCAAGTCTCTGCAAAGCCCACATTCTTTTGCTTACAGTGGAGGAGGGGCTCTCTTCTCACTAACCACAATGCAGAGGGCAAAGTATCAAAGTCATGTGAGTGCTAGAGGAGAAAGGAATGAGCTGTCAGCGGATGGCTGGGGGGAAGAGATAGAAGTCATCAGCAAGTCCCTGTCCCTCTTCGCTGCCTGTCTGCTGTTTCCTGGCGTCACTGAGAACAAATTTCCAAAGAACTTCCTTCTCCTCAGGCTTGATACCCGAGGTCAGGAGTACTGAATATGTTCCTGGAGTATTTCTGTTCTTGAAACCTTGAGACCATCAGCCAGGGAAGGCTGTAAACAGGAGGAAGAAGAGGATGCACCCAAGAAAGCCTGCCACAGCCACCTGAGCTTGTAATGCTTCCTCCAGGTGAGAGGCTGGGCGTGGGTTCCTGCACCACGAAGGTGCACTGTCTAGGTGCCTCGTGCGTTCTTATTTTTATGACACTGAAAAAGGTGCTTCACACTGTATAGCACAGAATCTCATATGTCTAAATGTGGACCTGCACACCCTCTGAAGGGCGGGGAACATTCTGTTCTCTGCATTTACCACAGCGAATTGAACTAGTCCTCTGAGATACTAATAAAGGCTGTTCCCAATTCCTGTTACTAAAAATAATGCTGCAGTAAACACTTGCACATTTTTAAACACAGATCTTTGCTAAATTTACTCTTGGTTTGGACAAACATTGAGTCGGCCTTGCTGGGTCAGAGGATGTAACCTGCCGAGTGTGTCATATGCACTGCTGACTCTCATTCTGTGATCGGAGGCTGAGTGCCCAGAGCCTGTTTTGCTATTGAGCTATTTGTGTCACTGATATTTAAATGTTTTACATTTAGAAAATATTATACACCTGTGTCAAACATTTCATGGATTGCTCTCCAGATTCTCCTGCATTCTTTTTGCTTTGTTAGTGTGTGAAGTTGACTATGATAGAGTTTTTAGTTTTTATGTAGAAAAAGCTATCACATTTTTCCATGGCTTTGCTATTTACCATTTATATCATAATATATGTATTTAATATATATTATTTTAATATATTGTATCTTTATATATATATCTTATATATTATCTCCATATGTCATAATGTATGTTTTCTTGATATTATCTATCTATAGTTATATAGATACAGACAGATATATAGATATACATATACATATTCATGCACACATATCTGACTTCTGGGCAAGCTGAACTTCTGCTGAAGGTCTGGTTATGTCTTTCTCTGACTCACTTATCAGCGAGAGAACTCTGATGAAGTTAGGGTCCCTATGTTGTCCAGAGAATTAGCAGGCATTATATTAGGTGGTGCATCTATGAAGAAGCCTTTTGTTTTAGCATATTCCTGGAATTCAAAAACAAATTCTCCTGTGGAGGAGAATGTGTTCTTTCAGATCTTGGCTCCCCAGGAATTGAGGGGATTACTGGTCTAGCCCTTGGACTCTGGGGCTGCTGGGGGATGACATCAGGAATCTTCTTTTCTCGTCAGGCTGCTTGCAAACCTCTACCCCTGGAAACCTCTCATTCTGACTCTGCCTCTGAACTCTCCATTCCTACAGAAAAAAGCACTTTGACCTTGTGGCTTCATGCTCTCTTTTGGTATCTGGTAGTACCAGAGGCCCCTCTTCATCTTTCTTCTCATTAAAATGCTCTTTGCTGGAAGAATCCCAGATGGCGGCATAGGTAAACACCTACACTGCTGCCTCGCACAACAATTTCAAAACTACAGCTAAAAGACAGAACGGACATTATCCAGAACCACAGGAAAGCTGGCTGAGTGGAAGTTCTACAGCTAGAGGGAAGAAGAGGGGCTCACGGAGACCCAGAGGAGCTGCAAAAAGCTGAGGTATGGAGACACACACATGGAGAGAGCGGGTGCTGGAGTACCTGGCTGGTTTTCTCTGGCAGGAGGGAAACAGAAACTCTCAAAGGCATTTAACCCCTTATCCTATGACACTAAATCCCAGATCCAGCCGAAACTCATATGGGGGGAGTTTGGACTGTGAAAAGGGAGAAGTGCATGGAAATTTAGGGGAGTTGCAAAGGATCAGAGGCCTGGTGGCCCGCATGGCACTGCGCACAGGACAGATTGCTGATTGTGCCGCTGGCTTTCACGAGTGGGCAGGAAACAGACCCTCCCAACTATGCTACTTCTGACTCCACTAAGCCCCTGTTTCGGGTGAAACCCTGGGGACCTAGACTCGTGTGGTCCTGGAGAGCAGGGGAGCCAGAAAGGCAGCGGTCTAGAGGCACTGGGAGAGAGCGCTCGGTGCTCACAGGGACCGCTCCAGGGATTACCCAGTCACGTGAGACTCAGGGGCCATGGAGGGCGGGGCCAACTGGAAGGCAAGGCGGTCCCTTAAGCCCTGAGACTCCACCCCTCCCCAGCTCAACAGAGGCTTCTTCGGTTTTGCAAGTCTGGTATCATAAGGCTGAATCCAACACAGAAGTTCTCCCGGCATAGTAAAAATGCCGAGACAAGGAAAGGGATCACAAACAAAAGAAATGGAGGAAAAAAAATGACTGGATATAGAGTTCAAAACCACACTTATAAGATTTTTCAAGAATATGCTAGAAAAGTTGGATAAAGTTAGTGAGAGCCAAGAGGAGATGAAAAAGGACCACCTAGAGACACTGACTGAAATAAAAAATATTATACAGAGTCCTAACAGCAGACTAGAGGAAGGCAAGAATCAAGTCAAAAATTTGAAATATAAAGAAGCAGAAAACATTCAACTGGAAAAGCAAGAAGAGAAAAGAATCCAAAAATGTGAAGATAATCTAAGGAGCCTCTGGGACAGCTTCAAGCGTACCAACATCAGAATTGTGGGGGTGCCAGAAGAAGAGAGAGAGCAAGATACTGAAAACCCATTTAAAGAAATAATGACTGAAAGCTTCCCACATCTGGTAAAAGAAATAGACTTACAAGTCCAGGAAGCACACAGAACCCCATATAAAAGGAATCCAAAGAGGATCACACCAAGACACATCATAATTAAAATACCAAGAGCAAAAGACAAAGAGAGAATATTAAAAGCAGCAAGAGAAAAACAGTTCATTACCTACAAGGGAGCACCCATACGACTGTCAGCTGATTTCTCAACAGAAACAATGCAGGCCAGACGGGAGTGGTAAGAAATATTCAACGTGATGAATAGCAAGAACCTACAACCAAGAATAATCAATCTATCCAGCAAAGCTATCATTCAGAATTGAAGGGCAGATAAAGAGCTTCACAGAGAAGAAAAAGCTAAAGGAGTTCATCAACTCCAAACCAGTATTATATGAAATGCTGAAAGGTACTCTTTTAGAAGAGGAAGAAGAAAAAGGTAAAAGCCAAAAATTATGAAGAACAAATACATATCTATCAACAGGTGAATCTAAAAATTAAGTGAATTAAAAATTTGATCAACAGAATAAACTGGTGAATATAATAGAATCAGGAGCACAGAAAGGGAGTGGACTGATAATTCTCAGGGGGAAAGGGGTGAGGGGTGTACAGGGAGAGACTGGACAAAAATCATACACCTATGGCTGAGGTCAATGGGAGGGAGGTAAGGGCAGAGGAAAGGGTGGGAGCCGGGTGGAGGGGTGCTATGGAGGGGAAAAAAGAGAAACAAATGTAATAATCTGAATAACAAAGATTTAATCAAAAAAATAAAATGCTCTTTGCTATTATCATTTATGTAGGGCTCTTGCTAACTCAACACACACACACATACACACACACACACACACACACACTCATGCCATGCTACTGCTGAGGGCAAGCAAGCACCTTCAAATTTTCCCTGCTTGCCCTCACAGTTGCCACCTTCCCTTCCCTCAACCCCACCCTCTGTTGTCTCCCAGCCCCAGGACCTCTGCCATCTCCTGTAGAGTGTGGTGAACAGGAGGCCTGACAGAACTGTAGTTCATGGCTCAGCCTGCTCAAAACATAAGCGATTATAAAATTCTAGGGAAATTAAAGTAATTTTTTATTGTTTTTTTCTTCAAATTGGGTCTTGCCAAAGGGGAACATAGCATGTTACTTCTATGTATTCAAGACATTTAATTTACCTTTATGGAATTTACAGATTTTGTATAATTCCTGCAAATTCCTGAGGCACATTCCTATATATTCATAAGTACAAATGTATATGCATATATATATATATATGCACAAAATATTATATATTTTTGGTTTTAAACTATGACCTAAAATAAAGCTAGTCTTACAAAATTATTTTGCTAGACACCTTATCTGTTCTCTTACTAGCTTTTTTTATTTCATTCTCTTGTGTTCTCCAGGTTGATCATCTACAAATAATAATAATCTCAAAATAATTATTCAACATTTAGAGTTCCTATTCTTTTTATAGCCTATAGTCTCAGTTAAGACTCCCAACGCAATGTTAGATATTTTTGGTAATAGTGGTCTTCTTGTGTTACTTAGAAATTTAATTGAAATTCTTCCAATGTCTTACCATCAAGTTTGCCATTAGTTTTTAATCAGTTCTCTTTATTATGCCTATTTAATTCCAAAATTGTTATGTGTTTTGTATTAGACAAGAATATTCAGAATATCAAGTGCCTTTTAGGCATTTAGGGGATTAGGTGACATTTTCTTATGTGAATTATTACTACCCTTTGTTCACAAAAACCTTCAACTTTGTCCTGCAACCTCTCTTGTTTTCTGTGTTTGGTCCATTGCCTCCCTTTGGTGCCCTTGAACTCAGACTTCTATTCCCTGCATTTCTTGTACATCACTAGCTCCTTCTGGAGGCTGAACTGGCTTGGGCTTCCATGATTTTGTAAGAGTTCTTCCAGGTGGTGCTGTTCTCTTTCCCCTGAGTTAGCTCGTACCATTTACAGTGGTTATGGTTGATCAGAGGGCTCGAGTAGTGTCAGTGAGCAGTATCTTCCATGACACAGTTCCCTGATAATCTGTCATCTACTGGCTTTAGCATCTACAAACAATGCTTTTAGCCTATACTTTTAATAGGAGTTGCAAAACATTGATTTTTTCTACTGAGTAGCTGAGTTTTTCTTTTCTGTAAAGAGAAAGTTAGGCAGTGCCAAAATGCAGTTTGTACAAGAAAGGCAGGCTAAATGTACCCCCCACGGTTAGGACACCTAGGTGATGAACCTCAAGGAAAAGTGGGGGGAAGAAGCCAGTGGCGTTCCTTCAAGAGTCTGATGGTTTCTGCTGTGTTTTCTATGTCTGTCAACAAGTGATGATGCTAAAGGGTATTTTCACTTTTAAACTGTTGAAAAGGCCCTTAATGAGGATCAGAAACATGAGAGGGAGAGGTGTGGCCCATCTCTTAGAGTGGTACATAGTATTCCTTCTGCCCCACTAATTTTCCTTGTCTTGCCCGCCGTTTGTCTCCTTGTTGGAACACTTACGGTGACTTTTTCTAGGGGCATACGGCAGGTTTATTTGTCTCAGGAAGTTTTTATTGTTTGTTTGGAATTCATTATTGATTGTGTGATTTTTAAAAAAATTTCTGCTATGTGCTGAGTAAGATTACATAGCTTCCTGTTGGGGAGAACAATGTTGCATTCTGGGGCCAAGACACTGTGGTGCCTGTAGCACTATGGGGATGGGTAAAAGCTAATTGTGAAGTTCTTTGCAATTAGCATGGCTGCAAGATTGCAAGAGCCCTCATGAAGAAGAAACCAGACGGGATGGTCCCTACCGAGAACTAGCAATAATGGTGTCCATTTTTCTTTCCTTAATAATAGCAGTAACTTAATCATGGAATGTGAGTGAGTGGTAATGAGGGTGATAATGGTGTGCGTGTATGCGTGTGTTTGCATGTGGACACTGACTTAGGAAGTGATTATAAAAGAGTAACTTGGGAGAAATATTTATAGGAATGTGAATTTTGTGAGTCAGGGAGCAGTGTTTGCCGTTGCAATGGCTCTGACGTTCATTTGGTGTGTCGTCTGGGTGAACAGTGATTGTTTCAGCCAATGTCTGTGGCCAAGTCAGGCCAATCGAGTCATCTTGAGAAAGAGTTGGCCAGAAACAGAAAAACTTGTGTCTGGGTTTGTTCTGCAAAATGTATGTGAATTTGGGATCAATTTTTCTTTTTGGCTTATTTGTTGGAGAAAAGGAGATGATGCACACAACAAAGAACAAAGTACACACGGATGGTAATTAGCACATGGCAATACCTCACCAATACAAGCCATGGGTTTACCTACTTTCAACACATACTGACCCGATCCCCGCCCAGGCCAGGTCTGAGCCCACTCTGGGCAGAGCAGGGGAAGGGCCTGTCTGTGGACTGAAGGGGTTTGTGAGGCTCTAACAAGAAATGCAGCAAAGAAACGGGATGTTACAAAGGAAGCCGTATATGTTTCAGTAAAAATCTATCCAGGTTCTCAGGGAACTCACGGGAGGGCTACCGACCCCAGTCTTGGAAGAGTGTTCTGTGAAGGATATCTGAGCAAGAACCTCCTGAGGGGACAGGAATAGAAATCACGGAGCCTCATGTGCAAAGTCCTGCGCTGCGCAGTATGTTCTTCGCTTGTAAATATCGGGAGGCTCTGGAGTGGTAGGTGGGCATGATAGACCAAGACACAGACTGGAAAAGGGTGGCCTAGAGAGTCCATAAGAAGTCTGACATTCTTCTGAGGGTGGCCAGTCATTGTAGAAAGTGGCCCGAGGCAGGTAGGTGTTTTAGAAAACTACCCGTGTCCCACAGTAAGTGCTCAAACTCCAACAGTGTCAGGAAAGAACACTCGATTTTCTCCTCCCTGGCTTCCAGTGGGCTACAGAAGAGGCAGCCTCCAGAAAGTGCCTTCTCCTTTGTCCCACGCGGTCCTAGTCCATCCTTCCCGGGGTTTCTAAACTGCACAGGCTCAGCCTCAGCTATAGTCCTTCCTGGCAGGTCAGCCCCAGGAACTCTATGATCTAGCCCCTCTACAGACGCGTGTGACCAGTGCTGCTGTCCTCGGAGCAGCGGAGAGACGATTGTGTGTCTGAGACACAGAAGCTGCTGAACCTGCTGGGAGAGTTCGTAGGCAACACCAACTTGTGCACGTATCATGTTAGAAAGCGGGAGATTGAAAACAAAACCAGAAGGCGTCTCTGGAAAGTGGGATTGAAACTTGCTCAGATACCAGCAGAGATGAGAGTTCTCATATCTCAGGGACTTGTGAATACAAAGGGCTTTGATTGGCAGAAAGACACATGGGGAAGCAAAGGCAAAGTCACCGACTTCAGGCTTTTGAAGTGGTTTCAATTTAGAAGTAAGACATGGGCTCAGAAGTCCATCCTTTGTAACTGTAGAATCATGAGGGGGAAAAGAGAGCTGTATCTGGTAGGGAGTGGGCTTGGGAAGCTAAAGTAATAAAGGTGCTTCCAGAAGCAGGCCCACTGCTTGGCTGGTTTCAAGTCTGCAAATACCAGTGCTTTGTGACATGTTAGGGCTTTCCTGCAGCTCCAGCCTGAAGGGGCTCAGGTGGAGAGAAGAGCTCACAAGCACCGGACAAGTCACGCCCTGGGATGACGCCCTCTAAGGAATGAGGAAGCAGGGAGCTGGCCAGTGACCCAGTGGGACTGAAGGGGCCACTATAACGAGGAAGCCCTTCACCAAGACACACATCGGGAAAGGAGAGTCTAAGTGAGCAGACTCTCTTGTCTCAAGGTTAGTAACCTTCCAGGGAAAAAAAAAGATTGATATGGCCGAAGTCATGCTTTTAAAATTTAATAGTGTGTGCAAAGAGGGGGCCTGCTAATAAAATGGTGTAAGTAGATACAGTAGGAAAAGAGCTTTGGGAAAGAGCTGTAATTAGCCGAATGGTTGATCTCGATAAACCGGTAAGTTTAATGATGGGTGGAAGTAGTAAACGGATGTCATGTAAGTCCTCCTTCTTAGTCTGTTCCTAGAAGAATTATACTTGTGGTAGGTCAGAGAGTGCGGTTCTTCAGAATAATAAAATGGAGCTAATTTTACCAGTGTCTGGGCTATCAGGGCAAACCTTTTCTCCAGGAAGAATGAGCAAGATGAACTTATATGATAAATGTTCACTATCAACATCCTATCCTATGCAAGGGTTGATGTGTCAGAAAGTGATTATTTTCAGCTTTGTAGGTCATTTGGTCACAACTACTGGTCATAGCACAAAAGCAGCCATTGTTAGTATGCCAACAAACAGGCCTGGCTGCGTTCCAACTACATGTACAAAGGGGGCCCCGAGGCCATAGTTTGCAGAACCTTGTCCTAGAAGATGTCCCACGGAACCTAAACTGAAGTCTCTGCTTTGAATGCAAGTGCATATTTACTGGTCTTTCAGAGTGGACTTGCCAAAAATCTAGGGCAGTGGTCGGCAAACTCATTAGTCAACAGAGCCAAATATCAACAGTACAACAATTGAAATTTCTTTTGAGAGCCAAATTTTTTAAACTTAAACTTCTTCTAACGCCACTTCTTCAAAATAGACTCGCCCAGGCCATGGTATTTTGTGGAAGAGCTACATTCAAGGGGTCAAAGAACCGCATGTGGCTCATGAGCTGCAGTTTGCCAACCACGGGTCTAGGGTATCATGGGTTAGGGGAAAGCATACATCCCTCATTGGAAATATTCTTTTAAAGAGGCATTTTGAAGCAGGGAGCAGAAACTAAAACTCTAAGGTTTCAGTTGAAGGATGAGCCTCTTCACCGATAAGAAGGGCCTGGTCTCCCCAGGCCCAGTCTTGGGTTCTCAAAGGTTACCACAGGCTTTCTGTTGTCCAGCATGGCAGTAGTTGTCTAAAGAAGTGAGGGATGCATTTATAACAACCCTGTGTTTCAGTAGGTACTGGGGCAGGTGGGCTTGGGTCATGGAATAGACACTAGAATCCTCCCAATGTTCAGAAAGGGCAGAGAAATCTGGGACAACAGGAAGTACCACAGAAAGCAGAAGTGGTGACACTGGGAGATAGAGAAGTGCCTGTGTGGACAGCCTAAGGAAGAAAACAGTGCATCTGGAGATGGTCACCAGCCCAGGTCCCTTAGGAGCCTGCAGTCCCAGGTGAGCTTGTGGATGAATTCACACTTACGTGGTTCACTGAGAAGTGTTCAGAAGTAGAGAATTCCAATAATATTTTGATTAATGACTTCCTTGAGGATGAAGCTCTTTTATACAGACAGCTCTATTAGGAAAAAACCTCAAGCCAAAATCCCTTCATAAATCATAGAAAAAATGGTTGCCTACACAACAAAAATAGCTCAAGCATACTCTCAATTTGTCTTTGGTTAGATGGTGATAAATAGGGCTCATCTTTTGTAAAGTTGTAACAGCTGAACTTTATCTTCAGCCACATGTCTCCCTGCACTTTTCATGGGGATCTGTGCCCTCCCTTGATTTCAGTCACTTGCCCCGTCTTCATCTCTTAGCTCAGTGGCTTTGGATGCCTTGGGAACAAAGGGTTTACTACAAATTATTACCAATTAGTGCCCCCTTTTTAGTAATTCACCCACATACCTGATTTCTTACTCCTGAAGGGGAGGATTCAGTGAGGAGCTGGCTGTAGGAGCTGCTGAGAGTGTGGACGGTGCTGTTTCATCTCATTTCTTTTATCATCCATTGCCCATGTGTTGCACTTGTCTGCTCTGTCCCTTTGTCCATCCTTCCTCTCCTCTTGCACCTCTGCCATCTTTTACTGAACCATTATGCTCTCTCTTTTACTGGCGACACACACACTTACACACACTCCAGATAGATAGATTGGTAGATAGACATATTGATTTATTAATATATGTTTGGAATTTGTTTAATAAGCATTTAATGACTATTTGTATCATGAATCATTGACAACTTAGACTATGATCTTCTGCATTATTTATTTCCCACTGTTGTAAACTTGTAACTCGGAGTGTCACTTTTTTCTTTTCCAAGGCCCTTTTGTAATTCTATATGAATTTGGGACCAGATTTCTGAATTTTTAATAAGGATTGCATTGAAGCTGTAGATCGCTTTTCCCCTTCCAATTCAAAAGAAATGTCTTTCATTTCTTTTTCTTGCCTAATTGCTCAGGCTGAAACTTCCAATACAATGTGAATAGTGGTGGTACAAGTGGACATCCTTGCCTTGCTCCTGCTTTTAGAGGGAAATTTCACCATTGAGTCTGAGGTCAGCTGTGAGTTCTCTATAGATGACCTTCACCAGCAGTCATTCAGGTTCTCTGAGCATCAGTTTTCTTTCTTGCCATTTCCCCTTTTCTCTGACAGATCTATTCCTTGACCTTTCCTAACTTCTCTAGAAGCATTTTATTTCCTCCTTGGCTCCAGCTTCAAACAGGGCCCTACATAATGAGCAGCGTGGCTCTTCCCAAGACTTCTAACTAGAACAGTGGAAATAGATTCCTCCTTATGCTCCTCTTTGAGTTGCCTCCCTGCCCCTGTTTGGCTCTTTTTGCTCTCCCATTATTCTTTCTAGAAGTTTTTCTTGTAAAATGCTCTCTATTGAACCAGTGGCCATGGACTTTGTTTTCCTAACTGGAGCCTGACTGGGGCCCATAAAGTCAAGGACACCCATAATTGTTATATCCCTGGTGTGATTAATAATGGATAATGTCTTGGCAGTCAGTCTATCACTCTTCATCTCCATGAAAATCTTTGAGAACAAGCCGCCCTCCCGCCTTGCTCTGATCATAGAGACAGTGTCCTAAGTTTGGTATCCCTTTCTGCTTCCTTCCAATCCAGTCTTCATGCAGCAGCCAGAACAATTGCTTTTCTCACAGGCTTGAAAATATGGGGATTTATAGCCTCACACAATGTGCTCAGACTCAAGAATTCTGAATTCAATACCTCAGTGATGCTATCTGAGACCTAAACTCATTCCTATCTCTCTCTACCACACTCTTTGTCCTCAGGTTGCTTGTGGTATTTTTTCTTATTCAAAAATAATAATAATACAATAAGATTTGAGAGAGAAGAAAGAGGAGGAGGAAGAGGAGGAGGAGGAGGAGGAGGAGGAGGAGAAGAAGAAGAAGAAGAAGAAGAAGAAGAAGAAGAAGAAGAAGAAAGAGAGAGAGATCTTTGACATCAAATGTAAAGAATTTCTCTTGCTTTGAATGCATCAGTTCAGTCCACGATTGGGTTCTCCACCCTTGCCCCCAAATAGGTCCTAGTTGTCTGTATCATGGCTTAGATTTGTTCTACTGTCCTTATGGTGTGGGAGAAGGAATGGATCCTAAATAAAGCCAGCGTCCTGTTAGGAGTGAGGAAAGTTGTCTATCTGAGAATTCAAATCAGATTGTAGCATTCTGGTACCTAAAAGCCTCCAATTGCTTCTGCTTGCACATATAACCTACCAGAAAATCTGTAAGGTCAAACATTATCTCACCCGATCCATCTGGAGTCGGTCTCTTGGCATTTCCTGTCCCCATCTCATCTTAACAGTTCCCACCACAACTCTGAAGGTGTTCCCTCAGAGCTACGTTTGTGCCTTAGATGTACATTCCTGGTGCTGAGTCACAGATGCAGCAGGATGCCCTGGTCCCTGACCATCCACTATGGAGTGCTTCATGTATGTCATTCAAGACCCTTTCAATCCAGTGCCAAGTTCACTTTTGTCACATCTCCACTCACTACATTGCAGTCACATTGTTTCCTGGTAGTGTCCCATGTTGTTACTCCATTGCTCTTTTCCCCACTTTCTTCTTGGAAATCTGTATTGTGGTTGGAAGGCCCAGGGTCTGGTAAACTCTTCCCATGACATCCTGCCCAAATCAACTGGAATGAATTCCCTCTCTGGGATGTTATATAACTTGATCAAGTGACTTGTATACAAATGACTAAGTTTTATTATAACAAATTGTTTCTTTAATCTGCCTGACCTAACATTTTATGGGTGATTTGGGGATAGAGACCATGTCTATCTTGTGCTGGAATTGTCAGTAAATGGTTTCAATGAATTACTTACAAAACAGAGATCACAGATATGTCAAATAACAACCACAAAGCTGTTACAAATGATATCATCAATGTGAAAGCTTTTGGAAAATAGAATGCTATGTAAACCTAAGTTGGCACCATACATTATTATAGGTACACATCATAATGTTCTGATCACCATGGCATTGTTGATTTCACATTTGACATTGCATTATGATTATATAAGATGTAGCAGATAGGGACATTGGGAGGAGGTAAATGGGAGCTCTCTGTACTATTTTTTTTTATTATTAATTTTTTATACATATCTCCCCATTGCTCCCCTCCCTCCCAGGCATACCCCAACCCCTCAGTGTCTATGTTCATTGGTTATGCTTATATGCATAGATACAAATCCTTTGATTGATCTCTTATCTACCCCACCTAACCTTAATCTTCCTGCTGTAATTTCAGTCTGTTTGATGCTTTACTGCCTCTGTATCTATCCTTTTGTTCATCAGTTTATAATGTTCTTTATTATCCACAAATGAGTGAGATCATGTGATGCTTCTCCTTCATTGACTGGCTTATTTCACTAAACATAAGGCTCTCCAGTTCCATCCAGGTTGCTGCAAATGGTAAGAATTCCTTCTTTTTAATGGCAGTATAGAATTCCATTGTGTAGATGTATCATAGTTTTCTGATCTACTCATCTGCTGATGGGCACCTAGGCTGTTTCCAAATTGTACCTATTGTAAATTGTGCTGCTATGAACATAGGGGTGCATAAATCCTTTCTGATTGGTGTTTGTGATTTCTTAGGATAAGTTCCTAAGAGTTGGATTACAGGGTCAAATGGGAGATCCATTTTTAGTTTTTTGAGGAAACTCCATACTGTTCTCCACAGTGGCTGCACCAGTCTGCATTCCCACCAACAGTGCACAAGGGTTCCTTTTTCTCTGCATCCTTGCCAACACTTCTCGTTTGTTGATTTGTTGATGATTGCCATTCTGACAGGTGTAAGATGGTATCACATTGTCATTTTGATTTGCATCTCTCGGATAACTAGTGACTTTGAACATGTTTTCAAGTGTGTCGTGGCCTTCCTTCTGTCGTCTTTTGAAAAGGTTCTATTTAGGTCTGTTGCCCATTTTTTTATTGGATCGTTTATCTTACTCTTATTAAGTTGTATAAGTTGGCTGTAGATGTTGGAGATTAAACCTTTATCAGTGATAACATTTGCAAATATGTTCTCCCATACAGTGGTCTTTCTTGTTTTGTTGATGGTTTCTTTTGCTGTGCAAAAGCTTTTTATTTATTTATTTTACTTTTTTAAATTAAATCTTTATTATTCAGATTATTACATTTGTTTCTCTTTTTTCCCTTCCATAGCACACCTCCACCAAGCTCCCACCCTTCCCTCTGCTCTTACCTCCCTCCCATTGATCTCATCCATAGGTGTATAATTTGTGTCCAGGCTCTCTCTGTACACCCCTCACCCCTTTACCCCTGAGAATTATCAGTTCACTGCCTTTCTGTGCTCCTGATTCTATTATATTCACCAGTTTATTCTGTTGATCAAATTTTTAATTCACTTAATTTTTAGATTCACTTGTTGATAGATATGTATTTGTTGTTCATAATTTTTTGTCTTTTACTTTTTTCTTCTTCCTCTTCTAAAAGAGCACCTTTCAGCATTTCATATAATAGTTGTTTGGAGTTGATGAACTCCTTTAGCTTTTTCTTCTCTGTGAAGCTCTTTATCTGCCCTTCAATTCTGAATGATAGCTTTGCTGGATAGATTATTCTTGGTTGTAGGTTCTTGCTATTCATCACGTTAAATATTTCTTGCCACTCCTGTCTGGCCTGCATTGTTTCTGTTGAGAAATCAGCTGACAGTCGTATGGGTACTCCCTTGTAGGTAATGAACTGTTTTTTTCTTGCTGATCTTAATATTCTCTCTTTGTCTTTTGCTCTTGGTATTTTAATTATGATGTGTCTTGGTGTGGTCCTCTTTGGATTCCTTTTATATGGGGTTCTGTGTGCTTCCTGGACTTGTAAGTCTATTTCTTTTACCAGATGTGGGAAGCTTTCAGTCATTATTTCTTTATATAGGTTTCAGTATCTTGCTCTCTCTCTTCAACTGGCACCCCCACAATTCTGATGTTGGTACGCTTGAAACTGTCCCAAAGGCTCCTTACATTACCTTCACATTTTTGGATTCTTTTCTCTTCTTGCTTTTCCAGTTGAGTGTTTTTCTGCTTCTTTATATTTCAAATTTTTGACTTGATTCTTGCCTTTCTCTAGTCTGCTGTTAGGACTCTGTATAATATTTTTTATTTCAGTCAGTGTATGTTTAATTTCTAGTTGGTCCTTTTTCATCTCTAGTTGGTCCTTTTTCATCTCCTCTTGGCTCTCGCTAAGTTTATCCAACTTTTCTAGCATATTCTTGAAAAACCTTATAAGTGTGGTTTTGAACTCTATATCCAGTCGTTTTTTTTCCTCCATTTCTTTTGTTTGTGATCCCTTTCCTTGTCTTGGCATTTTCACTATGCCGGGAGAACTTCTGTGTTGGATTCAGCCTTATGATACCAGACTTGCAAAACCGAAGAAGCCTCTGTTGAGCTTGGGAATGGGTGGAGTCTCAGGGCTTAAGGGACCGCCTTGCCTTCCAGTCAGCCCTGCCCTCCACGGACCCTGAGTCTCACATGACTGGGTAATCCCTGGAGTGGTCCTTGTGCGCGGGAGCCCACAGTGCCCCTAGACTGCTGCCTTTCCAGCTCTCCTGCACACCAGGACCACAAGAATCTAGGTCCCCAGGGTTTCACCCGAAACAGGGGCTTAGTGGAGTCAGAAGTGCACAGTTGGGAGGGTCTGTCTCCCGCCCACTTGCGAAAGCCAGCGGCACAATCAGCAATCTGTCATGTGCGAAGTGTCGTGCGTGCCAGCAGACCTCTGATCTTTGGCGACTCCCCTAAATTTCAGTGCACCTCTCCCTTTTCATAGTCCAAACTCCCCCCATATGAGTTTTGGCTGGATCTGGGGTTTAGTGTCGTAGGATAGGGGGTTCAATGCCTTTGAGAGTCTCTGTTTCCCTCCTGCCAGAGAAAGCCAGCCAGGTACTCCTGCACCCACTCTCTCCACACTTGCGTTTCCGTACCTGAGCTTTTTGCAGCTCCTCTGGGTTTCTGTGAGCCCCTCTCTTTCCCTCTAGGTATAGAACTTACACTCAGCCAGCTTACCTGTGGTTCTGGATGATGTCTGTTCTGTCTTTCAGTTGTAGTTTTGAAATTGTTGTGCGAGGCAGCAGTGTAGGTGTTTACCTATGCCGCCATCTTGGATTCTCCAAAGGTTTTTATTTTGATGTAGTCCCATTTGTTTATTTTTTCTTTAGCTTCCATTGCCTTTGGAGCAGTATCAGTAAAGAAGTTCTTTTGGCATATGTCTGAGATTGTGCTACCTGTGGATTCCTCTAGTATTTTAAGGTTTCCCTTCTAATGTTTATTAAGTTCTGTATCCATTTTGAATTTATTTTTGTAGTTGGTGTAAGTTAGTGGTTCAGTTTCATTTTTTTTGCATGTATCTATCCAATTTTCCCAACACCATTTATTGAAGAGGCTATCTTGGCTCCATTGTATGTTCATGCCTCCTTTGTCAAATATTAATTGAGCATAGTGGTTTGGGTGGATATCTGGGTTCTCTATTCTATTCTCTGTACTATCTTGACAAGTTCCTGTGACTTTATAATTATTTAAAAATAATAAGTTGTTAAAAAATCAACTATAATGGTAGATTTGTAGGGCCTTTGGTGACTCCTTCATCATCCAAAGCCAATGTCTGAGCTCAGCAAAGGAAGGCCCCACCCAGTGGAGCTGCCAGATCCCCAGTCACAGACTCCTCCCCTTGCCCTTTAGTCTCTGCTCCAATCTCAGGTCCTCAGTAAAGACTCTGGCCTTTCTATCAAAGGGAAATGCTATAGCTTTTCCTCTGATCCCATGCCCCTGCTGGTTTTCCCTCATGCACTTACCATCTATGACTGACTCTACTTTTTACCTTTTTTGTTTTCCTTTCTGTCTCTTTCCACTAGAACATAAGTTCCATGATGGCAAGAATTTATTTTTAAATAAATTGATTGTTGTATCCTCATCGCCTAGAGAAAACATACTCAGCAAATGTTTATTCAATGAATGAATCTCTGTAGAAATGAAAGCTTGAAAAGAGTAGCTGTTCAAATCTGCCCATCCTTGTACGAAAGCAAGCTGACTTTGAAGCTCAGACCTTTTTCCTGTGTTCATACGTCAGAAAGAGAATATACCACTGATAATATCTCAGAGGAAGGAAGCAGTGCGTTGCACTGGGCTCTGCAAGTAACATTATAAAACCTGTCTTTTTTCTAGACCAGCTTCCCAGGCACTTTCCAGAGATGGATTATTTTACTTTCCTCATGGCTTTTCTTCATGTATACAAAGGTAAAGGTAATGTCTTCAGTCCTTTTTTTTTTTTTGGTCTTATGGTGTGACATGTTCTGAAATTATAATGCTCTATAGTTGGCTTAGATAATTTTCCACTTGTTTAGAAAAAGGAAAAGTTACAAGTGCCTATTTCCAGCAGTGAAAAACTTTCTAGACTAAAGTAGAGGATGTTAGTCTCTACCATGATCTCAATTTACTATCTTGCTAAGTCTTAGAAACTTTGAACAGCTTAAGATACCTATTTGGTGCTTTGAGCATAATGTCTAATTGAATGAATATGGTGTATATTTCAGCTCTTGGTGAAGAGATATTTTGGAACACAAGAGTCAAACTTGCAGAGACTCTGACTCTCGACTGTCAGTATCCATTTTTGGGTACCTTAGTCCAGATGGAGTGGTTCAAGGTCGATGCAATGGAGAAAGAGTCCATAGCCATTTTTCACCCTAACTTTGGTTCGATCATAAGGGACCCCTATGTTAATAGGGTTTACTTCTTGAAGTCAACCTCGGATCCCAACGATAGGATGCTGGCCTTTCACAATGCCTCTGAGGCTGATGTTGGCTCCTATTCCTGCCTTCTTGAAATATTCCCATATGGATCCTGGGAAAAGGTGATACAAGTAGTTCCACCAGGTAAGTGCAAATTTAATTTCCCTTTTTATCCATCGGCAGCATTTGGTTGTATAAAACCTAAGTAGAAGCAATGAAGTGCTTTATCATATTTTGTGATGCTTTCCAATTCCATTTCTAGATTCTATGAACATTATTGCAAAAGAATAAAACTATGAGTTAACTTTCTTTTTTTATTAATGTGCTATCATTTTCGAGTAGAAGAAGCATCTCACAAATTTGAATGTACTGGTAGAAAGCACAGGTCTTATACTGTCTCATGATAAGTTGACTGGCAGTGTCTGGGTCCAGGAACCCAATATGTTCCTCAAGCCTCAAGCCCAGAGTTGAAGAACAAATTGGATGTTTTATTCTGGATAAATGGTACCATTAATGCAACATTATGTTAGAATGTGTGTCAACTTCAGAACAGGCATCTCTCTGTTAGTACTCGACTTAGAGAATTTAAGGGTAAGAATGGCGCATATACTTACTGCTTCTAGGAAGACATGCTGAAGTGATATGGGAGATAACATCTCAAGGCCTCAGAATTTGTGGTGGAAATGGAGTTTTGGAGAGATTTACTATAACCCATGTGTCTCTGGCCTGGTTAGTCAGTTAAAGCAAGTGCTATACTGTGTATGCATTAAGTAAGCAAGTGTCATCTCATGTAATACTTGTGAAGCACCATGGGGAAAGCCATATGTTGGCATTATACAGCTGAAGAAACTGAGATCCGAAGTCATTAACTAGCTCAAGTTTGGGAGCTGCCAAGTCACAGCACCAGGGTGAAACCAGGGGATGCATCTGAAGGTGCCAGCAATGATCTCAAAGGGAATTCGACTCCAACAGAACTGATCACGGAGGCTCAAGGGAGGGACAAGTCATGCTGAACCTTGAAGATGGGAAAATAATTTTTTAAGGTAGAGAGACTGGGGAAAGGGAAAGAGAAAATGGAGAGAAAAGGACATCTTTGGCGACCATGATGGCATTGGGTGGGTGTTTAAAACTCATGCAGAACACAGAAAATGGATCCATCAAACTAGAGTCCAGAACTGAGCAGGATGTGATTCTCACCCTGGGCTCTGAGATTAGAGGGCCCTGTCACTAGAGGTGCCCTGAGAGGTAACCTCAAGGGTGAAAAAGAAACTGTGAGGATGGGACCCTTTTCCTGTCTGCACCAGCAAAAGGGCTCAATATATGATATGTTGGGGTCCCAGGTAAGCTTTTATATCATAGACTAGAGGGTCAGTACATGAAAATTTGTGCATGGGGTGGCGGGGAGGGGTCCCTTAGCCTGGCCTATCCCCTCTCACAGTCCAGGAGCCTCAGGGGATGTTCTCCTTGGTGGGAGGAAACCAGGCTGATTAGGAGAAGGTGCTGCCCCATCACCCCACTCTGCTACCGCTGTAAGCCCTTGGCCCTCAGCCCTCGCTTCTTAGTACTGGCCCTGCTCCACCCCCCGCCCATTGGTGAATAGGGGGTGCAATCTGAGGCCAAGCCAGCTGGGCAAGGCACTGTGGGAGGTTGAGGCACAGTAGGTTGTATCCCTTCCAGTCTCTGTGGAGGTGTGGCACCTACCTCTGTGGCTGCCTCTGTGGGAGGGCCAGCACTGGGACCAGGCCACACTGCTGCCTGACCCATGTCACATCTGTAGAAGGGAGCACAGTGTTGCCTTCTCACAGCCTCTGCAAAAGGGGCCGTCGTGCTGGACCAGAGGTGCCAGACCCGGCTGCGCCTCCTGTGCAACGAGAGATGAGCGCTAGACCAGCCCCTGTCTGCCATGTGGTGCTGGCCCTAGGCCCTTGCAGCAGCTGTTGGCTTTGTCTGGATGGACTTCCACTCTAATTAGCATATTAACTTTTTATTAATATAGATTATATATTAGGAAAGAATTTGAACCCCACTGGGGCAGTAGAATGTCAGAGAGGAGCCCAGGAGTCTAGGATGGCTCAATCTCACTGTGCCTAATAGAGTTTGAGCCTCACTCTGTAGCACAGACCCTTGAAATCACTGAATAATTTTCAGAGGGCACATAAAATAAACCAATCTTTTTCACTGCCTAGAAGATGAAACTAGTCACAATCCTATAGAAAGGAAAGAGTTTAAGGGCAGGTGAACCAATTGTATTTTGTGCATTTGAACACTTATCCACTGCTGGTCAGAGTATAAATTGATGCATATATCATATTATTGGTGTTGGTAATATTCAGAGTTCTCCAGAGAGGCAGAACCAGTAAGTCATGTATGAATATAGAGAAAAATTTATCGTAAGGAGTTGGCTCATGTGATTATGGAGACTGGCAAATCCAATGGTGTATTGTGAGCTGGGAGATACACACACATATACATACACACAACACACATACACACACACACAACACACACATGAATGCGCGCACACACACATGGGTAAAGAAGGTTCTGTAAGATGTTACATTTTAGTAGTTTTTTATTTAAGGAAGAGGAAAGATATTAAATGATGCCTATAAGAAATAATCATCTGATGAAACAGAAACATTTTAAACGCTTGGAAATCTCCCTCCTTAATGAAATAAAATAACATAGAGAAGGCAGATGATAAGGAACATTTTAAGACTCATGGAAACTCAGACTCTGGTTCCTGCCCTTCTCAAGGGTGAAATGAATGGGAATCTGAGCCAAGCCTGTTTCTGTTGACTTGCCTTTCATTCCAGAAGACAGAGAGGAGCAAGCTGAAGAGCTCCCATCACTGAGAGTCAAATCTCAGGCTCTGGGGTAGAGCTCTGTAATCAGAAATCAAACAGAGAGAAATAAAGAAGCCACCTCCAAAACAAGGCAATCATGGATTTATATACATGATTAAATGCAGTCACTGGATGGTGGAGAATGTGTAATATACAAGCATAAGGACATGGTTGGGTTTTATGAGGGTCCTGTGCTCTGTTTGTCCAGTCAGCACCTAGAACTCTCTGCTACTGCATTTCTCCATGAGACCCCATTGTTCACCTTCATTGCCACAGAACACCTGAAGAGGACTTTTACTTTACACCCCTTGCTTGACTCCCTCAGGCAATCCAGAGCTGGATGAAACTGGCTGTAATCTTTGCATGGAGCCATTTCATTGATCTACCTCAAACCTTCCCCTTCTTTGTAGATGCTCTGATGTCCCAGATGGCCTTCGGGTAACGGTGCACTTGGCCGAATGGCTAGAGAGCGTTCTCTTGAGCTCTTTAAGATGTTCTTCCTGCAGCTGGAGAGGAGGAGTTCTTGAGTTTTCCTCCTCTAGCTTTCTGTGACCAGGCAGTTCACACCTCTAGTGTCATCTTTACCACAGCTGTTCTCTCCCCAGCCCAGCACGACTGCCACCCGCAGTATGTGGAGCACAGCACAGTTCTTTTACAGAGTGGGTGCTGCTGGCATGTGGGTCCAAGTGTAGGATGAAGACTGCAGCTTCATGTGTTTCAGCCCTTCTAACTGGGAGAGCTCAGCCCACAACCGAGCCGCCTCCCCAGACCTTCTGGGTCTGTCTTCTTTTTTATAGTTCCGTTCATCACAGGTGGAGAGCTGCAGACATCAAGCACTGCTGACCAGCTTCCTCTAGATTTTGGAGTCTGGAAACTTCCATGGGATTAGGGGGTGGGTGTCAGTAGCTTTTGGAGTTCTTACAGGAATTTGCCCACCAACAGATCATATTACCTGAGAGTATCATATTTGTGCATGTTGTAAGATAAAAATGCTGGGTTTGGGCCCTGGCCTGTTTGGCTCAGTGGATAGTGTTGGCCTGTGGACTGAAGGGTCCCAGGTTAGATTCTGGTCAAGGGCCTGTACCTTGGTTGCAGTTTGGATCCCTGGCCCTGGCTGAGGGAAGGGGAGGGGGCATGCAGGAGACAACCAGTGTATGTGGTTGATATTTCTCTCTCTGTGCCCTTCCTCTTCCCTTCCACTATCTCTAAAAATCAATGGGAAAATATCTTTGGGTGAGGATTAACAATAAAAAATGCTGAGTTGGGATGTTTAAATCGAAAAGGACAAAAAGGGAAATAAATAACCAGAGAGAGGGGGAAAAAGCAAGCCCGTTGGCTGACCTGAGGCCTGGGGCCAGAATCTATTTTCTCTCTGAGCCAACGCATCCCTGCAGCTTAAAAGGATGCTGAGCTGTGCTTTCTGTTGATGGGTTTGTTTTTGCTTGGTTTTATATGGAGTGGCAATTGTAAGCAGGGTGGCTTTTCCTCTTATTTGAAAGTGTCTGAAGACACTGAATATTTGGAAAGTGTTGAGAATTTTAAGACTATCAAGTCAGTCATTCAGGGATCAATGCAAAATTATTCCCTCAGGCAGTATCTCTTCCACTCACTCCACAGTTTTTTTTTCATTAAATAACCCAGTTGATGGGGTATCTGGTGCTTCCCTTGAGAGACTATTCACAATCCAATAAATCTCAATGTGAGAAAATTTCCACTGACTTTACCTGTTTTAACCAACTTACGTTTTTGTGTGTGTATGTGTTTTTGTTTTTAAAGTCCTCTTCAGAAGCCTAGAGAGAAAGGCCCACTTTCCTTAGAAGATTGATACACAAAGCTTTCTAAGGATGGAGAGATGATATGAAATATTCACATTTAATAGGGCTGTAAATAGCCTACATGGGTCATAGTGGGGTGATGATTGTGGCCAAAAAGTATGATGTCTGGGCATGAATTCTGTGAGCATTTAGATTCACCATTTAACTAGCAGGGCATTTAAGAAACACATTCTTAGTTCAGCAGACTAGCTAATTTCTTTTTCCTCTTTGTAAAAATTTTTAAAAATATGTTTTTATTGTTTTCAGAGAGAGGAAGGGAGAGGGAGATAGAAACATCAATGATGAGAGAGAATCATCGATTGGCTGCTTCCTTCATGCCCCACACCAGGGATTGAGCCCGCAATCCAAGCATGTGCCTGATCAGGAATCGAACCATGATCTCCTGGTTCATAGGTTGATATTCAACTACTGAGCACACAGGCCGGGCATGTGTCCCATTTCTTGGCAGGCTACAATTTTATATACCCCCCCAACATTGACAATTCCGGATTAGTTTAGTGAAGGGGTGTGTGTGTGTATTTTCTGCATATGTAGGATGGTTTCTGTCTTGACATAGAAATATCCCGAAACTTCAGAAAGTTTCAGGCCATCCACTAAATTTGTTCCTCATACTACCCTTTGCCTCTTTGCACACAATATGCCACAGTTGCCTAATCCTCAAAGCTTCCAACTACATGGTACATTTAGTCTAGTCTAGTGGTTGGCAAACTCATTAATCAATAGAGTAGCAAACTGGCTCGCGAGCCACATGTAGCTGGTAAGCCGAGGTTTGCTGACCACTGCCCTAACGGATAGAATTATTTTTCTCTACAATCTAGATATTACAATCAGAAGTGTGGCAATCTCCCATATTCATAGTTTCCTTTCCCTGGTTTTAGTTACCTGTAGCTAATGTCTGAAAATATTAACTGGAAATTTCCAGAAATACACAGTTTATAAGTGTAATATTGCACACCATCCTGATAGTGTGATAAAAACTTTCTTACCATCTAACTCTGACATGAGCCATCCCTTTGTTCATATCTTCACCAGGTATACACTACCCACCCACTCATTAGTCACTCAGTAGCTGTCTCGGTTGGTATCATAATGCTGGTGTTCAAGTCAAGCCTATAGTACCTAATGTTAGGTCCCAATGCCTACATCATTCTCCCTCCATCCCATCATGTCGGCACTGCATCATCTCACATCATCACAAGCAGGGTGAGTACAGGGCTATCAGATATTCTGAGGGAGAGACTACCTTGAGGTCCCGCGCCAAGCCCCTCTGGGTGGGGGTTAAGGCCTGAGGTCCCCTTCAAGCCCTGCTGCTGGGTGGGGTGTGTGGCCTGAGATCCCCCAGCCTGACAACAGGGTGGGGGCATGACCTGAGGTCCCCTGTCAAGCCTCACAGGGGCAGGGGATGGCATAGCCTCAGGTTCCTGCTGATTGCTCATTAAGGCTCCTTAAGGGAACTTGGCCTCAGCTGTGGGTACAGCTATCTTTGTGACAGAGTGATGGTCAATTAGCATATTACCTCTTTATTAGATAGGATGTTTCTATATTATCTGCAGTTTCAGGCATCCCTGAAGCTCTCAGACTGTATCCCCCTCAGATAAGGGGAGAACTATACATCATTTTTCATCTGAGATAGCAGGGGATTCAATTATTGTTTCTGAGACATAACTCAGTAACAGTGCATGAGACAAATGAGACTTTCTTAGCTTGTCCTTGTAGCTTATGACATCATATTTCTCAAAATATATCTTGCTTATTTTTTAGGAAGCAGAGTTGCTCATTGAATAAGTATAAAAAAAGAACCTTTATTTAATGTAGTTAAATACTGTGTCATTTCTTCTTTTCATTTTTCTTCAATCCTAGAAATGGTTGCTAAAAGAATGGACATTTAATAAGTTAGAAACATTTCCAATTACTGGCATCATGTTTTGTTGAGCAGTTTTATACTTAACACACTCTGACTCATATGTTTTCAGTGAAAATAGCAGACTTCAACCAAAGAGCAAATTATTCAACATTGTTGCTCAAATGACACTTTGAGGCATTAAAATCTACTTTTGATGGGATGAATGTTGATAAATAACAGTGACTTTAAAAATTGTGTACACCCTCTCTAAATCCACTGACTAAACATTTGCCTTTTGGTGTGAAGAAAAGAAGAAGAAATGAGTGAGGTTTTTGTTTTTTAGAAGTTTTTAACTATGTAAACATGTGGACCAAGTCCCCACAGTGCAGGGAAGATCTTGTTATGTAGCCTGGAAGAGCTTTTGGGGACTTGAGAGGTAAAGAGATTACTTCCAGCTTGAGGAAACCATGGGAGGTATCTAATCCCGCTTGGAAGTTTGAATTATGATTCTAGAAGGAAGACACATCATGAAAAACATAATGTATAAGGGAAATGCTCTTTATATTTGGGACGTATGAAAAATACATTTGGTCACAGTTTGAGGGGAAGGGCAGTGGGTGAGAGATCTGGATTCTGGACTTCATTAGGTGACTATCAATTCTCCAGTAGCAGAAGCTACATATTGGTCAGGATTTCGACCATTGTTTGAGCCATTCCTTCAGTGTTTCTCATTTCAGGAATGGGGCAAGGTTTCTTAGCTGCCTCTGAAGGGTGTCACATATGGAGTGGAAGAGAATTTAAGGGACAGAAAAGGCATGAGCAAAGACAGCATCACTCTCCCTGTGATTCAAACAGTGTTGGATACAGTGCTTACAGTTGGGGGATGTCATTGGGAGTTTGCTCTTTAGGAGTTTGCTCAATAAAACAGCAAAAGGATGAGGGTAAAAGGTGAGAAGTGATGCTTCCATAGAAAACCTGTACATAGGAAAGATGTTAATTCCAAACATGATTAAGTGGAACAGAACAACTCTAACGAGTGCCTTCCAGGGAGTATGAAGTATTTTCCCTATAATCCATAATATGTAAAACATAGTTTGAAAGGTTTTTTTTTGTTTGTTTTTTTGGTATATACTTATTTTCCTAAATAATTATTTATACCTAACTTCATTAAAAAAAAATAAGTAGAAGAGATCTCCCCCCCCTCCCAAATATATTCTTTCCATGAGGAGTTGATTGAAATGTATCTACCATTTTCTAACAGATTTCATAGTTTACTGAGATACCTAGGTCATTTATCCCACCAGTTTATTTCCTACCCAGAATAGTTTATTGTCATTTGCAAATGATTTTCTTATAGGACATGCGTACATTAATTAAATTCATAGAAACAGAAAGTAGAAAGGTGCTTGTCAGGGAGTAGAAGTGGTAGTGAGGAATTGTTTAATAGGTTTAATAGAGTTTCAGTTTTGCAAGATAAAAGGAGTTTTAGAGATTAATTGCATAACACTACTGAACTGGACACTTAAAATGGTTAAGATAGTAAATTTATATTATGCATATTTTACCACAATTTAAAATATTTTACATATACATATTGAGTTCAGTTATAGGACTAATTTATGGGAGATTTCACTATTAGCAATGATAAATTAAAAGAAACTGCAGCTATTGTTTTGCTTTCTGTCTTCATAGAACAAAGATGGAATTCTAACTAGTCCTGTGGCATTTGGAAAGTCCCTTCCTTTTTTTTTTTTTTTTTTTTAGCTTTGGTTTATTAATCTATTAGAGTCCTGGTGCATGAAATTTGTGTATGGGGGAGTGTCCCTCAGCCCAGCCTGCACTCTTTCCAATCTGGGACCCCTTGAGGGATGTCTGACAGGTGGGATCAGGCCTAAATGGGCAATGGAACATCCCTCTCACAATCCAGGGCTGCTGGCTCCCAACTGCTCGCCTGTGTGCCTTCCTGATTGCCCCTAACCACTACCCTGACAGCCTGATTGATGTCTAACTGCTCCCCTGCCAGCCTGTTTGCCCCTAACTGCCCTCCCCTGCAGGGCTGGTCACCCCCAACTGCTCTCCCCTGCAGGCCTGGATCCCCCCAACTGCATTTCCCTGCAGGCCTGGTCACCCCCAATTTCCCTTCTCTGACAGACTGGACCCTCCCAACTACCCTCCCCTGCTGGTCATCTTGTGTTCATATGGGGGCAGACCTTTGACCACAAGGGGGCAGTCATCTTGTGTGTTGGAGTGATGGTCAATCTGCATATTACTCTTTTATTAGACAGGATAGAGGCCTGGTGCAGTGCATGGGTGGGGGCCAGCTGGTTTGCCCTGAAGGATGTCCCAGATAAGGGTGGTGGGTATTCTCTTGGGGCATGGGGTGGCCTGGGCGAGAGACCTGTGGTGGTTTACAGGCCGGCTATGTGCGCCCCCCCTCCCCCCACCCCCCCATGACCCAAGCGGAGGCCTGGTATCTTGGATTTATTTATCTTCTACAATTGAAACTTTGCAGCCTTGAGCAGAGCCAAGCCTCCTGCTTGCTCCTCCGTGGCAGCCATTTCTGTTGGAATTTATTTATCTTTTATAATTGAAACTTTGTAGCCTTGAGTGGAGGTCTGGGCCAGCCAGGGTGTATGGAAAGCTTGGCTTCCTCTATCACCAGGGAAACCCAAGCCTTTCTCCTGCTCACTCTGCGGCCGCAGCCATCTTGGTTGGGGTTAATTTGCATACTCACTTCTGATGGGCTGGTGGGCGTGGCTTGTAGGCATAGTGGGGAGGTAGTTAATTTGCATATTACTTTTTTTATTAAATAGGACACAATCCTATCTAATAAAACAGGAATATGCTAAATGACCATCACACCCTCACAAAAGATGGCAACACCCACAGCCAATAAGGAGGGAATATGCTAATTGACTGCCACACCCCCAAAGAAGGTGGTACTCACAGCCACAAGATGGTGGCACCCAGTCCCCTCAGTCCTGCCAGGGTGGCAGGCACATGCCATGGCTGGGCCTGCCCTTTAAGTGGGTCCAGCCACCCCATGCACCTGCCTCTGGAGTCCCCCAGTCCCTCAGCCCCCCAGCGGCCTGAGGTCAGCCAGAGGCATAGGCAAGCTTTGGATGGCGGCTGCCCAGTGACTCAGGGCCACCTGGGGCTCAGGTAACCAGAGACAACTGAGGCTTATGTTGCCAGCAGTAGCAGAAGCAGAGGTGTGATGGGGCATTGCCTTTTCCTGATTGTGGGATCACCTCCTGCCCCTGAGGGCTCCTGGACTGTGAGGAGGGGCAGGCCAGGCCTCTAGTGGGAATAACAGTATGCATCTTATAGGCAGGTTTGAGAATTAATGAGATGATGTGTGTGCCTAGCACATAGCAGGTGCTCAATGCACGGCCATTCTGTTGAGTTCCCTCTTCATGTTCCCTAAGGAATGAGCCATTCTGTTCAGAGAGAAAGTTCAAGAGTATTTCCACAAACACACATTACCACTTGCCAGGGAGCTGGGGGGAGGTAGAAGAGGATAAAGGGGAGATAAATGGTGATAGAAGGAGATTTAACTTTGGGTGATGGACACACAATGCAATTTACAGGTGATGTATTATAGAGTTGTACACCTTAAACCTATATAATTTATTAACCAATGTCACCCCAATAAATTTAATAAAACTTATAAAAGACCCAGTACATATAAATTTAAGAAGCCCACCAAATTTTGATAAATATATATATATTTTAGTTTTATAATATTGGCTTGGAGGTCTATAGAACAACAAAGTATCTTAGAAAAATGTGCAGTTTCTGTAGCAGTTGTCAATTCAGACGATGTCTGTGTATGCTGTCCTTTATAAACATTGCTGTATCTCTCCTCTATAAACAGTTTTTCTTTGGCAGTCTGAGGGCACAATATTCCATTGATGTTTATTGACTGACCTCTTTCCACCCTGAATCATATGTGTTGCTTCTATCAAGCTTGTCATTCTTTTGCAAGTTTCTCATTAATCTACTTAAAATTTTTTTTTAGGCCTTCAGGATTTGTGGAGATAAATTTATGGATTTCTACTGAGGGGGATAGAGACCTCACTGGGGAACAGCACATTTTTTAAAAGGCCAGAGCTGATGGGTAAGGAGGTATAAAAGAGAACCTTTTAGCGGTTGCTATTAAGAGACTTGAGAAATCTCAGTGGGGTTCTCGTCAGTCACACTGTAGCCCTGGATCTGCCAGCCTCCATCCTCACTGGGTCTCCCTGACCCTTCCCTTCCCCAGCACTGTGTTTCTCCCTGAGTCCTCTGCCCAGCATTGTGCTGTCTTCCTGAGCATGACACTCTCCCCCTTCACTCCCCCCACTCCCCCACCACTGTGCTGTCTCCCTGGGCCACCCAGCGTTGTGCTGTTTTTGTCCCAGCATTTCTAACTCTACCAGTTCTCACTACTTCAAGCTGCTTTTGGGTAGAATTCCAGGTGTGTCCTCGGAATGGCCAGCTCTCAGTTTCCTGACTTCATAAGATTAGTGGAGACATGTATCTGAGATGCTATTGAAGCGCAGTATTTCTAAATGAGGCCTTGGGACCTTCATTGTGAATTGTTCCTTTTACCCATGTCTATGTCTAGTGCAAAATTTGTATAGTCTCAGCAAGGCCAGCCTCTTTTTTTTTTTTTCTGTTATTTATTTATTTATTTATTTATTTATTTATTTTTATTTTTATTTTTTTAATTAACTTTTTATACATATCTTCCCATTGCTCCCCCTCCCTCCCAGGCATACCCCAACCCCCCAGTGTCTATGTTCATTGGTTATGATTATATGCATAGATACAAGTCCTTTGATTGATCTCTTATCTACCTCACCTAACTTTAATCTTCCTGCTGTAATTTCACAGTCTGTTTGAAGCTTTACTGTCTCTGTATCTATCCTTTCGTTCATCAGTTTATAATGATCTTTATTATCCCCCAATGAGTGGGATCATGTGATGCTTCTCCTTCATTGACTGGCTTATTTCGCTAAGCA
>JAAGEH010000480.1:19219573-19251672 GCA_011751065.1 Lasiurus cinereus | reverse complement strand
AAATAAAATAAAGAGAAAACAAAATGACACTTGTTTTTTTTTTCCAAAATGGTTAAGTACTAGTAATAATTAATAATACTAGTTTAAAACAAAAATGTAATAATTATATAGGTAAAATTAGTTGAGGCAGAAAGAAAAAAATATTCTTTTAATTAAAATATGTGAAAATGAAATATTAAAAATTAAAAATTAAAAAAAAGAAAAAAGAAAAAATAAAAATAAAAAAAAGAAGAAAAATAGAATGGTCCTTCACTTCCACTATTATTCTGCTTGGCACTCCTGTTTCCCATTAGGGAAGGTATTGCAGTTCCCTGTGTTCCCCTCTTGGTGTTTTAATCTCTTTATTCTTTTGTGGTTATGCGAGAGTCAATTTGTGTGTCATCCACTGGGTAGCAGTGTTTCGGAATTGATCTCTGAGACAAAGCACAGGACCTCTCTAGGCTGTGCTCAGATCCTGCTACTCTGTGGTTCTCAAAGCCAGTTTGTGGGGGTTTTGCAGCCGGGACACTGTAATAACTTCCAGGCTGTCCCTCTGCCGCAGAAAAAAAAGAAGAAAAAACAAACAAACAAACAAAAAAAAAATGAGTCATTTTCCAGAGCTCCCCTCTGTCAACAGCTCAGAGGGTTTGCCTTCACACTCAGGGATCACGCCCTGACCACCTCTTCGGACCTCTCCAGTGGCAGTTTTCCCGCAGCCCGGTTCCCACAGTGTGCGCATCTTAGTTGTGCCGGGGTAGGAGACCTCACCCTGACCCAGGCGAAATCTGACCCTTCTGTGTGCCGCGTGGATCTCCGAATCCGCAGCCTGCTCATCCGTGCCACCTGGGAAGCCGTGCTCTGGGTCCCCGGCTGCTCTGTGGGTGCCTCTGTGAGCTGCAGCTTTCAGACCTCGGTAGACATCCACCTCCCCCTTACCTCAGGCGCAATCTGACCTTTCCGTGTGCTCTGTGGATCTCTGATTCCACTGCGTGTCTGCGCCAATTGGAGAGCAGAGTTCTGGGTCCCTGGGTCCCTGGGTCCCTGGCTGCTCGATGGGTGCCCCAGCCTCAGGCTTCAGACCACCGCAGACATCCACCTCCCACTGCAAGATGGCTCGGGCTCCACATTCGCACTGGTGGTTCTGGCCGACAAAAACCCCGTGGCAGTGGGGCTGCCTGGCCAGGAGAGCCCCTTCCAGAAGTTTCTCCGCCTTCTCCTGGAGGATAACTGACTCTTAGCTTGCCAACAAACACTCCCAATGCAACTCTCAGCCGCTCTCTCTCCCTCTGCCCAGTGACAAAACTCCAGACACATCTGTCTACTCCGTCGCCATTTTCTTCTCTGGTTCTCAACCTTTTTTAATGCTGTGACCATTTAATACAGTTCCTCATGTTGTGGTGACCCCAATCATAAAATTATTTTCATTGCTACTTCATAACTATAATTTTGCTACTGTTATGAATCATAATGTAAATTTCTGTGTTTTCTGATGGTCTTAGGCTCTACAGCAGCAGTTCTCAACTTGTGGGTGGCGACCCACAGGTTGAAAACTGCTAGCAAGGTCGCCTAAGACCATCGGAAAACAGATATTTACATTATGATTCATTAACAGTAGCAAAATTACAGTTATAAAGTAGCAATGAAAATAATTTTAAGATTGGGAGTCACCACAACATGAGGAACTGTATTAAAAGGTCACAGCATTAAAAAAGGTTGAGAACCACTGCACCTGGTGGTTAGTGCACTCCCACAGGGAGTGCCGCTCAGCCAGAAGCCCTGAGCTGGCTGGGCTCATGGCTTTTGAGCACAGTGGCGGTGGTGGAAGCCTCTCCCAACCCTTCAGCAGCGCTAAGGATGAGCGGGCCTAAGCATCAGTTGGACATCCTCAGAGGACTTCTGGACTGTGAGAGGACACAGGTTGGGCTGAGGAACCCCCACTGAGTGCACGAATTTTGTGCACCTATGTTATAAACTTTATGGGGTATTCTTTTGTCTTGTATCTGAGTAGACTGTTGAAGGTAAGAGGGTGTGTTTTCTGTGGACAGTTTCTGAGTTTCAAAACTCATGAAGTGAAGCTTCATAAAAGTGAATGAAAAAAAGACACAGGCTACCTTCTTTAAGACCTATGGAGGAGAGTTCATTTGTAAGCTCTTTCTAAGATCAGCAAAGCAGTTCAGTTCACCTACAGTGTTTTCCATTTCCTGTTTTGGATTTGAGCTTATATGTAATGAGTGAAAGCACAGTAGTATGAAGGTAGGGGATCGTTCACATTCCTGAAGGTGACTAATTGACGCTTTTTTTTTTTTTAAAGAACTTAATTTTTTTTAAATCCTTGTGCAGCATTGGGTCCTATTCAGCAAACTATGCATCTTGTTACTGGTACTCAGGCATCGGTCATGACAAACAATTCCGTTGTTCAGCCTGACCCTGCATTATTCTGTAAGAAAAGATGAAAATATATTTTGCTGAGTGTCATTTATTTCACACAGAGATAGTATGCTTTGTCTCTTCAGTGTTTATTTATTCTTAAAATGTAGATAATCTTTTTGCCTTTGGTTCTTTTGAAAAGTGGAGTCATTAGCTTTCGCTTGCTGCCAGACGTTGTTTGAAAGGTTTTATCTGCCTCCCAGACGATCCTTTAAATATTTTGGTGAAAATGAAATCTTCTGTCTTATGTAATAACATCCCTGGCTCAAGGCTTCATTGGCACAATTTTAGATATTCTTTTTAGCCATATAAAAGATCATTTTTTCCCCCTCCTATGTTTGAAAAATCTTCCTGACAGCTTTTCTGGTGTGTTTGAATTGCTCAAGCTTCTCCAATATTCTTCCTCACCTTGAGCATAATGGAAACAGAGAGGCTGCAGCCAGTTTTTGGTTATCCTTGAGAAGTGAAGCAGCAAATTAGCTGAGATAACATCCAATTCGCATTCGATGCAGCGGTTGAAGCCTCTACTGTCAAAACATTTATGTTTGAAGTTTTAACCTTTTTCGATATTTGACATTTTTCTTCCTTTTCCTCCTTTTCTCTTGTTCCGGTTGCCGAGCCTCCAGCAGTGACAGGAATTCTCAAATGCTCCTCATCATTCAGTTTCTAGGCTTCCATTACTTCCTTCATCCACACTGAGTACAGCCGCCTGCTCCGTCTCCCCGTCTCCCCGAAGTCTCACAGCATAAGCTTATTGGCCAACATTCCAAGCCTTCTCCTCTCCACCTGTATTTCCTACGATTCCCCACATGCATCGGCATGTCCTTCAATGTCCTTGGAGGTTGCCTATCTCTGTGGCTTTGCTCCAAGTCCAGCCAAGACTTGTTTCTGTGCTTGGGCTATACCTCCTCTCCCACTGCTTCCCTCTCCTGGCTCCCACTGCGTGGACTGTGACGATCTGTTTAATCGTATGGTTTCCTTACTATTTTATTGGGAGGATAGGGACCATGTTTGTCTTACTTTTCACTGCATCCCTAATATCTTCTCCAGTCCCATACATATATTAGGCCCTTACTAAAGATTTAAAAAAAATATATTTTGTTGATTTTCCACAGAGAGGAAGGGAGAGGGATAGAGAGCTAGAAACATCGATGAGAGAGAAACATCCATCAGCTACCTCCTGCACGCCCCCTACTGGTGATGTGCCCGAAACCAAGGTACATGACCTTGACCGGAATTGAATCTGCAACCTTTCAGTCCGAAGGCCCATGCTCTATCCATTGAGCCAAACTGGTTTCGGCTCTTACTAAAGATTTTTAAATTGAATTCATGATGAAAGCAAGTGACTCTTTTGTAAGCTACCCAGGTGGGAATAGGTCTTGATCAAATATGTAGAGCCCATAAATATGGCCTCACCAATCTTTTTACCATAGAATCCTAAGGGTTGGTTTGCTTGATTGGGGTTAGCTCCCACACTGTAAGAGCTGTGTGATGTGGGGCTGTGGTGAGTGCGCCTTGCTTGAGATTGATCTGGTGTCTGCCACGCCTGGGACATTAGGCTAAGAGAGGAGGCTCTGACTCATGTTCAAGGTTTGAATCCCAGGACTCTCGGCCATGATAAAGCTTTCGGAGAGGTTCTAAACTGCTCCTCATTTCCTTCCCAAAACCTTCACCTTCTCCCTGCTACTTCAAAGGGTTGTGATCAGTGGATTAATTGTTAGATGGGAGCCTTTATCTTTGATCCTCTTCAGTTGCCTTTTCTCCTAACACATTATCTGAGGAATTAAAGATATGCTTATTCACATACATCAGGACATACCTGACACTCTAGATGATGAAAGATGAAAGTAACAATTTGGGGAAATCACTAGAGGCTTGGTGCAATGACCTGGTTGTGTGTCTTCCCATTAGCTCACACTGTGCCTTACTTGTCTTTGTGTCAATACACAGTAATCTCTTGGAAGGAAGGAAGGCAGGAAGGAAGGAAGGAAGGCAGGAAGGAAGGAAGGTTAAAGGAAACAATTTTGTTTGCAATCCGTCTTCCAGTTAAATCCCTCACCCGGCAATTGCAGGCCCTCATTCTTCTCTAAATAATAATATGTGACCTGTGACTTGACCTGTGACCTGTGACAAGGCAGGCTCCTGACTCTTTCCTTTGCTGCAGCCAGTGAGTTCTGAGGCACTAGCTGGTGGGAATCGGCTGTCTTTCCTTCTAACTGGAAAGCAATCTAATGGGCAATATTTTGTGTTTGTTGGTGCTGCTGGGAGCTGAGGTTGTTATGTGCATGTTAACAAGGACAAGCAAAGAAATTGATTTCTGATTATAGGATTTGAGGCATCATAAACTAAGATATTTAGGAACAGGGCTTCCTTGGGAGCCTCCTTCCTCTGTGAAAGCAGCCCAGTGTCCTGTATGCCCTTTCACGGGGGGGGACGGCAGCCCTGCCCCAGGGGTACTGCTTAAGCCACCTGCTTGAAGGACTCTCTTCTCTGCCACTCGCCTGCTGGGCCTGCCTCTGGGCTGTTGGGAGGACTTGGGGTGTTAGTACATGTAATACATCTAATGCTGGCACATGGTAAGGGCAAATTCCTGGCCTGTTAGTCTGCTTTTGAAATATGTTGAAAATGTTAAATGCATAAGAGACAAAATGCTTACCATCGTCTCCAGTGATAGTCATCGACACAGTCTGTTTTCTAGTCAGGGAGGATTAGGGTCAGTGTTCATCTTCCGATGCTTTTTCTGTAAAACTCGGTCATGCAGAAAGTCTACCAGAAATTTCCAAGTCTGCGAGGCTAACTGCTGACATTTTCGTGGAAAACAAGCCAGTCCCCTGGGCTGTTTGTTATCGTCTGGTTTTGCAAGCCCTCAGAGCTATACTATTTAAAATTCTTACCTCCCATGAGTCATTTATGTTTCTGGTTGGAGAGAGTGCAGCGTTGCTCATGTACTAGAGCAAACCTCATGGTGCTGATTTATAGAAAGCATTGTTCTCCTTCATTGTACTGGAACAGTGAGATGGGAGTTTACTTTTTAACAATTAAAACCTGTGAGCTAAAGTTACAGCATGAGGATCCATGGCCCCCTTCAGATGAACATCCTAAGAATTTGGGAGCTCCATGAAGCAGCTAGGAGGCAGCCTGGGCTCTGGGGGCCCACTTGTGGCCATAGCAGTTGAATCACAGGACGTTTGAATCACAAGTGGTCCCAGGCCTGGGCCATAACCTTTTGCTCTCTGGTGTTCACAGGGGCACTGCGTTTTGGACAAACTGTACACCTTCTCTTAGTGTGTGTTTTCTGGGCCGTGCCTCTGCCCTGCCATAAGGACATGCTTGCCTGATTCCGGCTACTTCTTCCATTTAAACAGATGGCTGAGCTCGCGGTCTCGGGGATGCTTTGTCAGGTTGTGTTTTTATCTCTTCCAGCAGCTCTTGTTCTTCCTACTTATCTGTGCTGTTCAGTCAGGCAGTCTTTTAGCTTATTTTTATCTTGTTTGGCTCCTTCCCCCTGTATCTGTACTTTAAGTGAAGGACAGAGAATGGCCATGTGTGTGGAGGGACGTGGAGAAAACTGCTGATCCCCTAATGGGTGGCCTTGCTGCTTCTGATCGGTGCTGATGGGATCCAGATGGGATCCAAAATGCTGGGCCCATGCAGTCCTTACCCCATGTTAGTTTGCTCAGGCACTGAAACATTTTTTCCAAAGCGATCTATCATCATGCTAGAAAAATTGCAGCAAGAAGGCTTCTTCACTGCGGGTGGGGGTGAATGCAAAACGGGCAGCCACTTTGCAAGGTAGAGTGGCAGTTTCTTACAAAACCAAACACACTCATCCTACAAACCAAGCAGGCATGATCTTTGCTATTTGCCTAAAGGAACTGAAAACTCAAGTCTACACAAAAGCCTGCCCATGGCTGTATACAACAGCCTTTTCATAATTACCAAAACTTGGAAGCCATCAAGATGCCCTTCAGGAGGTGAATAGATAAATTGTGGTACATCCAGACAATGGAATAGTATTCAGTGCTAAAAAGAAATGAGCTATCAATCCATAAAAAGGCATGGCGAAAGCTTAAACACGTTACCACGTGAAAGAAGCTAAGTTGAAAAGTTTACATACTGCATGATTCCAATTCTATGACATTCTGGAAAAGACAAATCTATGGAGACACTCTTTTGAGTTGTCAGAAGTTGAGAGGAGGGAGGGACAGATAGACAGACAGAGCACATAGGATTTTTAGGGTCGTGAAAATACTTTGATATCATGATGATGAATACATGTCATTAGACATTTGTCCAAACCCGCAGAATGTACAACATGAAGAGTGAATGAATGCTAAGGTGAACTATGGACTTTGTGGAATTATGATGTGTCCTTGTAGGTTCATCCTTGGTAAAAAATGCATCAGTCTGGTGCAGAATATAGGTAATGGAAGACTGTGTGTAGGTGATAGAAGATCTCTGTACCTCCCTCTCAATTTGTTGTAAATCCATAACTTTTAATTGAATTGAGAAAGAGAAAGAGAAGAAGGGAGAGAGATAGAGAAACACTGACACGAGAGAAAGATGGATATGTTGCCTCCAGCACATGATCAGACCCAAGATTGAACCCCAAACCTAGACTGTGTCCTGACCAGGAATTGAACACAAAACTCTCAGTGTATAAGAGGATGCTCTGACCAACCAAACCACCGGCCAGGCTAAAAAGAAAGTTTTTAAAAGCAAACAAACAAAAAATTTCCTCCTCAATCTATTCTATGTTTATGCTAAGAATTAATACATAACTAGTTAGAAATGTAAAATTAACTGGCTTTTATTATTTTTGTTTGTTTTTAGGATTCAATTGTAATTAAACTGTTCTTTCCTATTAACAATGACAATCTGATCGCCGTTTTAAGTAGATTTGCTTTCCAAATGAGGGTGCTAGGGTCCTTGTGCATGTGGGGTCCTCCCAGTTTTTGGGTTGTTTTGGTCATTCTCCATATGCTGAGCAGGAGGATCGGGTGCTCCTGGCAGCAGCCGGCTCCATGTGAGGGAAGCCGGTTGTGTAGGCCTCGCCTAGATTTCCACTTGACTCCAGCCAGCTCTTCGGTTCATCAGAGAGGTTAAGGGAGTCCACTCTCTGCTTCCAAACCGCCTGCCTCTGGGGCGGGCCTGCTTCTGTCGGTTCCAGCTTGTGTCTGTCGCTAGGTGGGCCTGGGTTCTGATGTAGAGCCCTCCTTCCCCAGAGACTTTCAGGCCTGGCCTCCTTCCTGGGTCTGTCCTTCGTGCAAATATAGACACCTCACACCCAGTCACAGTCCATGGTGTTGTTTCCTGGTAGCAGGGTGGGTTAGATTGGCAGATAAAGCAAGTTTTATCTGCTTCATCTGACATTGGAGGACAGCTGTAGCCACAGAGGAAAACAAGCAGGTATGCGAGCACTGAAGACTAATATCAATGCTACTACCAGGCCAGCCTGCATCTCATTTCCGAGGCTTCAGTGCCGAGTAAAAATGGGTTTCCCTCTCTTTTTGTCATTTTTTAATGTTCTTTCTCAACACAGTGTGCTGTGATCTGATTTAGCCTTTTATTTATACTGTTTCTGGCTTCTTATTTTCTCATGCCTTCTTTTCTTGTCTTAGTTTTATTCTAATTGCTGTTTGTTTCCTTTAAGCTTTTATATTCTTAGTTTTTTCATTTTTTTTTTAATGGATTTTCTCTCTTTCTTTCTATTCCCCCCCACCACCCTCCTGATAACCTACAGATGAAATGTTTTCTGTGTGCTTGTTATGTGGGTAGAGTGTGAGCTTTGATAAGTGGTTGTACAGCTACAGGGTGAGAAGTGGGAGGGCTGTGGTTTTCTCTTTCCAAAAACTTTCTGACATATGGAACCACTTGCTAAAGAAAAGAAGGTGATTTGGTGGGGACGAAACTATCACAGACAGTCTTCTAGTTGAATACAGACAGCGAACCTTATTGTATTTTAGATTTCATTTGCACTTTCTCTCAAGTGGGGATCTTCTTCTCTCTTCTTTTTCATTGGATGTCAAGAAAGTGGCTCTCAGGCTAGCCTGAGCAAGTTAGTGACACAGAGGGGCTGGGATTAATGATCTCTCCCAGTTCTGCATTATAGTCCAGGGTCCATGTGCCCTGTGAAACCATGACTGCCCTTCCTATTTAGAAAGTAGGCTGAAATTCCTTGACAGCCATAGCAGAACTATCAGATTAAATAGATTGACATAAACTACCCCCTCTAACCTCCCCACCTAATAACCTAATTTTTGAAGGTTATTCTCTAGATCAGGTTCTTCAATTGTTTGGTCTCAGAATCCCTTTATACTCTTTTTGAGAAAAGATTTTATTATGCTTTGAGGATATAACATGAGGTCTAAAGTTTTAACAGATTTTTAAGTATACAAATAATGTTGCTAACTACAGGTACTATGTTGTACAGCAAGTGCATCTCTAGGATGTATTTATCTAGTAGAACTGAAACTCTACACCCACTGGGACACAACTCCCCACATCTCCCTTGCCCAGTCCCTGGCAGCCACCATTCTATTCTTCGTTCTATGAATCTGACTATTTGAAATTCCTTATAGAAGTGGAATCATGCAGCATTCTCCATTGTGCATTCTTGGCTCTCTTGTTAAAAACCAACTGACTATATACATGGGATTTATTTCTGTGTCTGATTTATTTCACTTGGCATATTGTCTTTCGGGTTTATCTGCGCTGTCTCATAATGCAGGATTTCCTTCTTTTTAAAGGCTGAATAACATCCCATTGTAATACATACCACACTTTAAAAATCTATCCAACGATGGACATGTTTTCACTTGTGAATAGTGCTGCAATAGAGGCTGTGCCATTTTACATTCCTACCTGCCATGTAAAAGGGTTCCAGTTTCTTCATATCCTTGCCAAACATTGTCTTTATCTTTTTATTTTATTTTGTAATAGTCATCTTAACAGATGCGAAGTGATATCTCATTGCGATTTTGATCTGCATTTCCCTAATTATTAGTGGCATCGAACATCTTTTCGTATATCAGTTGGCCATTTGTACATCTTCTTTAGAGCAATGTCTATTCAACTCTTTATCCCATTTTACAAATTAAATAATTAGTTTTTTTTTATTATTTTGCTATTGAGTTGCAGGAATGCCTTACATATTTTGGAAATTAATCCTTCCAGGTATATGGTTTGCAAATGTTTTCTCCCATTGTGTAGGTTGCCTTTTCACTATGTTCACTGTTTCCTTTGCTGTGAGGAAATTAGTTTGATGTAGTCTCACTTGTCTATTTTTCCTTTTGTTGCCTATGCTTTTGGTGTTATATTCAAGAATCATTGCCAAAGTCAGTGTCATGAAACTTTCTATGATGTTTTCTTCTGGGAGTATTACACAGTTTTAGGACTTTCATTTAAGCCTTTATCATTTTGAGTTGATTTTTATGCATGGTGTAAGAGAAAGGTCCAATTTTATCCTCTTATAATGTATTTTTCCAAGAACATGTGTTGAAAAGATTATCCCTTCTCCATTGTGCATTCCTGACACTGGTTGTATGTAGATCAGCTGACTAAGTATATATGGATTTATTTCTGAGCTTTCCATAATCTTCCTTTGGTCTGTATTTTTGTCTTTTTGCCAGTAGCAGGTTGTTTTAATTATTGTGGCTTTGTAGTTTAGTTTGAAATCAGGAAGTGTATTGGGATGACACCTCCAGCTTTGTTCTTTTTTAAGCTTGTTTTGTCTATTGTGGCCTTTTCTGGTACCATATGAATTTTAGAATTGTTTTCCCCCATTTATTCTTTTAAAAATGATTAAATACCCCAAAGAATCTTGTTCTATAAATATTTATTGTAATAGAAATGACAACCAAACAAAATTTAAAAGACCAGAATTTATAAATATATAAGTATATATTCCAGTGGCCATCAGAGACTCTGAAAAATCTCTACTATATATTCTTATAGGATAAGAGTGAATTTATAATATACATATTCTTATAGAATAAGGGTTAAAAAAGTAAATTACATTAAAAATTTTTTTTATTGTATTATATATATACATATCTTCCCATTGGCTCCCCACCCCTCCCAGGCATACCCCAAGCCCCAGTGTCTTGTGTTCATTGATTATGCTTATATGCATGCATACAAGTCCTTTGGTTGATCTCTTATCTACCCCATCTCTCCTTAATTTTCCGGCTGTAATTTGACAGTCTGTTTTATACTTTACTGCCTCTGTATCTATCTTTTTGTTCATCGGTTTATAATGTTCTTTATTATCCACAAATGAATGAGATCATGTGCTGTTTGTCCTTCATTGACTGGCTTATTTCACTTAGCATAAGGCTCTCCAGTTCCATCCAAGTTGCTGCAAATGGTAAGAATTCCTTTTTTTAATGGCAGCATAGAATTCCATTGTGTAGATGTACCATAGTTTTCTGATCCACTCATCTGCTGATGGGCATCTAGGTTGTTTCCAAATTGTAGCTATTGTAAATTGTGCTGCTATCTGATTGGTGTTTCTACTTTCTTAGGATATATTCCTTTCTGACTGGTGTTTCTACTTTCTTAGGATATATTCCTAAGAGTGGGATTGCTGGGTCAAATGGAAGTTCCATTTTTAGTTTTTTGAGGAAACTCCATACTGTTCTTCACAGTGGCTGCACCAGTCTGTATTCCCACCAACAGTGCCAAGGGTTCCTTTTTCTCCACATCCTCGCCAACACTTGTCCTTTGTTGATTTGTTGATGATTGCCATTCTGACAGGTGTGAGATGGTATCGCATTGTCCTTTTGATTTGCCTTTCTCGGATAATTAGTGACTTTGAGCATGTTTTCATGTGTTTCTTGGCCTTCCTACTCTCCTCTTTCGAAAAGGTTCTATTTAGGTCCGTTGTCCATTTTTTTATTGGATCTTTTATCTTCCTTTTATTAAGTTATATAAGTTGGCTGTAGATGTTGGAGATTAAATCTTTATCAGTGATAACATTTGCAAATATGTTCTCCCATACAGTGGGCTTTCTTGTTGTTTTGTTGATGGTTTCTTTTGCTGTGCAAAAGTTTTTTATTTGAGGTAGTCCCATTTATTTATTTTCTCTATAGCTTCCATTGCCCTTGGAACAGTATCAGTGAAGAAGTTCTTTTGGCATATGTTTGAGATTGTGCTACCTGTGGATTCCTCTTGTATTTTTATGGTTTCCTGTCTTATGTTTAAGTCCTGTATCCATTTTGAGTTTATTTTTGTAGTTGGTGTAAGTTGGTGGTCCAGTTTCATTTTTTGCATCTATCTGTCCAATTTTCCCAACACCATTTATTGAAGAGGCTATCTTGGCTCCATTGAATGTTCATGCCTCCTCTGTCAAATATTAGTTGAGCATAGTGGTTTGGTGGGGATATCTGGGTTCTCTATTCTATTCCATTGGTCTATATGTCTGTTCTTGTGCCAGTACCAGGCTGTTTTGAGAACAGTTGCTTTGTAATATAGATTGAAATCTGGTAGTGAGATCCAACCTACTTTATTCTTCTTTCTCAGGACTGCTGTGGCTATTTGGGGTCTTTTTTTGTTTCAGATGAATCTTTGGAGAGTTCTTTCTAGGTCTGTAAAATACATTGTTGGTATTTTAATGGGGAGTGCATTGAATCTATAGATTGCTTTGGGTAGTATGGACATTTTAATGATGTTGATTCTCCCAATCCATGAGCATGGTATGCTTTCCATCTGTTTATGTCTTCCTCTATCTCTTTTTTCAGTGTCCTGCAGTTTTCTGCATATAGGTCTTTTACCTCCTTAGTTAGGTTTATTCCTAGGTATCTTAATTTTTTTTGTTTGATGGTTAATGGGATTGCTTTTTTAGTCTCTCTTTCTGTAATTTCACTATTAGTGTTTAGAAAAGTTATAGATTTCTTGGCATTAATTTTGTATCCTGCTACATTGTCGAATTCATTTATTAAGTCTATTAGTTTTTGGATGGAGTCCTTCGGGTATTTTCTGTATAGTATCATGTCATCTGCAAATAAGGACAGCTTTACTTCTTTTCCAATTGGATGCCTTTTATTTCTTCTTCTTGTCTAATTGCAATGGCTAATACTTCCAGTACTATGTTAAACAGGAGAGGTGAGAGTGGGCATCCCTGTCTTGTTCCTGTTCTTAGGGGAAATGGTTTTAGTTTTTGTCCATTGAGTATGATGTTAGCTGTGGGTTTATCCTATATGGCTTTTATGATGTTGAGGTATGATCCTTCTATTCCCACCTTGCTCAGAGTTTTTATCAAGAAAGGGTGTTGGATTTTGTCAAATGCCTTTTCTGCATCAATTGATATGACTATGTGATTTTTATCTCTCAATTTGTTTATGTGATGTATCATGTTTATTGATTTGCAGATATTGTACCATCCTTGCATTCCTGGGATGAATCCTGCTTGGTCATGGTGTATGATCTTTCTGATGTACTGTTGGATCCGATTTGCTAGAATTTTGTTGAGGATGTTGGCATCTATGTTCATGAGAGATATTGGCTTATAATTCTCTTTCATTGTGTGGTCTTTATTTGGTTTTGGTATTAGGGTGATGCTGGCTTCATAGAAGGTGTTTGGAAGTGTTCCTTCTTCTTGAATATTTTTGAATAGTCTGAGGAGGATAGGTTTTAATTCCTCCTTGAATGTTTGGTAAAACTCTCCTGTATAGCCTTCTGGTCCCAGTCTTTTGTTTGATGGAAGCTTTTTGATGACTGCTTCTATTTTTTCCATAGTTATTGACCTATTGAGATGTTTAGATTTTCCTGATTGAGTTTTGGAAGGTTATATTTTTCTAGGAATATGTCCATTTCTTGCATGTTGTCCAATATGTTGGAATATAGTTGTTCATAGTATTTTTTAATAATCTTTTGTATTTCGGCAGGGTCTGTTGTTATTTCTCCTCTTTCATTTCTGATTTGGTTTATTTGGGTCTTCTCTCTTTGCTTCTTGGTGAGCCTGGCTAGAGGTTCATCAATCTTGTTTGTCCTTTCAAAGAACCAGCTCTTGGTTTTGTTGATCTTTTTAATTGTTTCTTTGGTCTCCATGTTGTTTGTCTCCTCTCTGATCTTTACTATTTCCTTCCTTCTGCTTACACTGGGCTTTTCTTGTTGCTCTCTTTCTAGAAAAGCCACTAATCCCAACAAACACCGGCAATAAGTACCTGGAGATTAATACAAACTACAAATAACAACTAATATCAGGGGGAGGTGAGGGAAAAGAGAGGTAAACAACAAACCAAAACAAAGCAAACAATAAGCAGAATAAAACCAGTAGAATAAGCAAAAACAATCTCATAAAAAAATTATAAAAAAATCGATATAATCACCGTTCAGGCAAAAAATAACAAAAGGAATTAGAGAAAAACATTTTTTTTGGATAGTGAAGACAAGAAGAGAGAGGTTTGTATGAACTTGGAGTAGGGGATTTGAAATTAGAGATATAAGTGGGGTTAAATTTTAACCAGGTAAAAAGAAAGAATAGGAAGAATTTAAAGTTGGAAAAGGGAAAGAGAAACAAGAGAACACGATGGGGAAAGTTAGGCAGAGAGTGTTGGCATAAAGGTAGAGTTGAGATAGAGTAAAATTATGCTAAAGGAAAGATGAAAATAGAATGTAGAACTCTAATCCCAAAGTAAAAAAAAGGAGAAAATAAAATGACACTTGTTTTTTCCCCAAAAAGGTAAAATAGTAGTAGTAATAATACTAGTTTAAAATAAAAATGTAATAATTAAAAAGGTAAAATAAATTAAGAGAGAAGAAAAAAATAGTTTTTTAATTAAAATATGCAAAAAAATAATGAAAAAAATAAAAAAATAAAAATAAATAAAAAGTAGAATGGGCAGTGGTGGAGATCATTCACTTCCACTATTGTTCTGTTTGGCACTTGTTTCCCAGTAGGGAGGGTATTGCAGTTCCCTGTGTTCCATTGCTGAGGTGTGTATTAATCTCTTTATTCTTTTGTGATTATGTGGGAGTCAATTTATGAGTCATCTGCTGGGTGGCAGTGTTTCAGAATTGACCTCTGAAACTAAGCAAAGGATCTCTCTAGCCTATGCTTAGGTTCTGCTACTCTGTGGTACTCAATAGCAGTTTGTGGGGGTGGGCTGCCCCAGAGCTGATTCTCTGATGGTTATTCTGCACTCTGATCTCTAGGTTCTAGAAAAACAACTTTCCCCTGCAGTCTCTCATGATGTCTCCAATTGTGTGATCCTATGTATTGGGCTTAGCAATCAGAAGCCAGGGTCTGAAGAGGAAAGAGTGCTGTCTGTACTCTCTCCTTCCCCACTCCTGTTCAAGCAGCTGGGACACTGTAATAACTCCCAGGCTGTCCTTCTGCCTCAGATCAAAATGGGTTGCTTTCTAGAGCTCCCCTCTGTTAATAGCTCTGAGGGTTCCCTTCCACATTTAGGGATCACACCCTGCCCCACATCCGCGGATTTCTCTAGAAGCAGCTTTGCCCCAGTCCAGTTCCCACAGTGTGCATGTCTCTGTTCTGTGGGACAGGAGACCTCACCTTATCCTAGGCAAAATCTGACCTTTCCATGTGGCTTGTGGAGCTCCTCTGAGTCTGAGTGTTTGTGCCGATTGGAGAGTGGTGTTCTGGGTCACCTGGCTGTTCAGTGGGTACTGCAGCTGTAGCTTTTCAGACCGCCATAGACATCCATTTCCCCCTGCAAGATGGCGCGGTGTCCGCATTTCACTGGTGGCTCCAGCAAATAAAAACCCCGTGGCAGTGGGGCTGCCTGCTCAGGGGAGCCCCGTCCAGCAGTCCCCCACCTTCTCCTGGAGGATAACTGACTCTTAACTTGCCAACAAACACTCCCAGTGCGACTCTCAGCTGCTCTTTCCGACTGCCCAGTGATAAGGCTCCAGACACGTCTGTGTATTTCGCCACCATTTCCCCCTCCCCCGCCTAAATTACATTTTAATATGACTATTAAAATTGGTGTGATCTTTCAGATCTCAGAGGGGGATATAGGAACCCTTTGGGATCTCAGGCCACACTATAAAAACTGCTGATTGAGGTATTTAATGATTATGTTGTGCTGTGTGCTGGGTATTCCAGGTATGGTGGTAGAAAAGTGGGAAAATATTGTAGTTACCCAGGAAGTCATAAATCACTGGGTTTTTACTTTATGCGTAAGACAACCTATATGTCTGAAAAATGAATTTATGTATATATTCAATGAAGAAGATTTGGTATCTCTTTTATGAATAATAAAATCTTAGTTGGCATTATTATAATCTAGACTAGAGGCCCAGTACACAAAATTTGTGCACTTGTGGGAAGGGGGGTGTCCCTCAGCCTTCCTGTGTCCTCTTATAGCCTGGCTTCTTGGTTAAGTCGTGCTCCCACTAGGAGCGCACTGACCATGAGGAAGCAGTTCCTGCATTGAGCATCTGTCCCTGGTGGTCATTGTGAATCATAACAACCAGTCCTTATGCCATTCAATTGATTTGCAAATTAGCCTTTTATTATATAGGATATGTGATACTCAGAGTCAGTGTGTGAATCAGCAACCCATTCAACCTCTTGATATGATCACTTGTGACATTCAACCTCTTGGTACGATCACTACCAAGAAAAGCACCAGCGGTTTTGATGATATTTCTTGTTATATGGTTAACCAAGTAAAAGTTAAGAGAATATAAGTGAGCACATTCTTTCAAAAGCCTTCTTCTTACAAAAATGTGGTATAAAGATGTCTGCAATCCCTGAAACTATGTTAAATGACATCATCAATCTTTTTTATGGCATTTTCTGAGTAGCTTCTGCCACTTAAAAATTTGAGGACCTAAGTATAATCAATGTCTTCTTCTTTTCAGATAGTTTTGAGATAGCTGTGCCATCAAATAGCCATGTGGTCTCAGAACCTGGAGAAAACATCACAATCATGTATGAACTTCAAACGAAGGATCCCATGCAACAAGTGACATGGGAAAAGATCCAGTCCCATCAGATTGACCTCCTAATTAGATGCAACTTGTCCCAAGGGAAAAGCTTCCCCTCCAAGTTTGGAAGGCAAATACTGAGCAACTGTAGCCAGGGGATGAGAAGGAGCTTTATCCTCATGCCCCATGTCGTGGCCTCTGACTCTGGACTTTATCGCTGTTGCTTCAAGGCCAGCACAGGAGAAAATGAAACCTTTGTGATAAGGTTGACCGTAACTGATGGTGAGTATATCACAGAGGCCTTCTTGTGTTAAAATGAAAAACCCAATCACTGTAGGTTGGTTTCTGTTGTCTTTTCTATAACTTTATTGATCAAAATATTTTTTTAAAAAATATATTGATTTGAGAGAGAGGGAGAGAAAGAGAAATATGAATTTGTTGTTCCACTTATTTATATATTCATTGGTTGATTCTTGTATGTGCCCTGACCAGGGATTGAACCTGCAATCTTAGTGTATTGGGATGATGCTCTAACCAACTGGGCTACCCAGCCAGGGTCAAAATATTTTTTAATGATTGGATTTAGGTAAATTGTCAGTTATTGAATGGTAATCTTTAGTATTTCTTTATCTTACTTTATCAATCACAGATTTAATAATAATAAATCTTTCCCATATTCCTGAAATTAAACAAAAAATTTAGGGAATCTGAAAAAATACATGGTCTTACCAGCTTGTAAGTTCCACTGTATACCTCCTATTTTTCAGTTACATTAAAGCTTTTGAGAGTGGTGACTAGGTTTCATAATCCTCATATAACCTCAGCAATAACAAGAAGCTGCTGGATTAGTGTTTGCTGAGTCAGTGTTGTGTTGAGTGGAAATTTAATAAATGTTTGATAATAGAGTTGCTTCTTTGACACATTTGGAGCTTTGAATCCCTCAGTTCTTTCAGATCTGGGAGCAGAAGCAGACTGGCCTTGACAAGGTTGAAGCTGAACTTCAGGGTCTGTGAACTGAGCAGGTTCCTTCCAAGGCCTGGTACTCACATTGCATTAGTAATCTGTCTCCTGGATCCTAACGACGCCCTTACTCTTGTGAGCTTTAGGCCTCACAAAAGCCATGGAACAGTGAGAAAAATGATTTTTTGCTTGCTGAAGTGCAAACACAAAGAGACCAGCCTCTCCAGAAGTTTGTGTAGAGGCCTGGGTTACACCTGAGTGTAAGAAAGGCCATCACAGGCTTTCCCGATTCGTCCTCTGGACACATTTTCTCATTGCAGAGGGACATGTTAGAGAAAGTAATTTATTTTTATTGGTGACAGAAATTCTACTTTTATTCTTCTTCCTTCCCTCCTTTCTTTCCTTTTGTCCTTCCAGCCAGCCATCTTTCTTTCTTCTTTGCTGTCATCTGCTTCCAGGAAGCCCATGTTCCTTGCTTGTGTGTAGACTTTTAAAGCCATGGCTTCTTAGGATTTGGCTGTCCCTTTATGGACAGTTTACACTGCAACCTGCTGTTTCTTCCTGCCCTGGGAACGGAGATGAAAAGGTTTTGTATACACAATGGTTTGTTTGTGCTAAGCAGGACATTTGTCAGAGGACAGCCCTCTGTCTACAGCAGGGGTGGGGAACGTCTGGCCTGTGGGCCATGTATAAGGCCGGCGAAATCATTTTGGTCTGGCCTTGCCAAGACATTAGGGGTGAGTTAATTAAATGTTTGACCAAATATAGCAGGCTAATTTTTAAGTTTATGATTGTCTGTGAGTGATGTTATAAATATTCAAATGACCCTTGGCAGAAAAAAGGTTCCCCACCGCTGGTCTACAGAGTCACCTTGGATCACATCAAGCCACCTTTGCTCCTCTTAATGACAGGGGTGGGGGTAGGGTGGAGAGTTGTGGGATATACATTCTTTTCAGAACTTGATGCAAAACAAGGTTGATGAACCATTTGGAAGAGAAAATTAACTGAAATTCTGTACTTTAAATGTTAACTCCATTCCTTTAGACACATATAGACACTATTTCTTACCTAAAAATAAACTTGCACTACAAAAATGTTTTTTAAACCTGTCCACATAAAAGAAAGACTGAGCATAGTCACTAATCTCCTTTTGGGACCCAGGCAAGAAAATGGTCTATTCAGAAAAATGTCATAAAGAACCATTTTCAAACACTTTTGAAATAAGACCTTTTCCATTATATGTTGAAAAAGTGATTATAAACATCTTAAATTATGGAGAAAATGTTGGAGAAAATTAGGAGGTATAGTTATTTAACTTTTACTAATTAAAAAAAATCTTTCTCTTGTCAAAACATGACTAAGTTTCTTGCACGAAAGGATTTATTTTCTTTATACAGCAGCTGTAAACACTGTTGAATATGAAAGCAACTGAACATAATGGGCAGCATTATTAGTGTCCATTTGTTTTGAAAACCTATAGAATGGCTTTCTGAGATTCAGGGGCAGGTTGAAAGAATGTCAGAAGATGACATTAACAGTTATCATTGACAGAAGATGACAGCTGTTGATTGTATGTTTTGGTCTAATTCTCTTTTAAAATGATCATAAGTATGTATTGAATATTAAAAATCAGATGGAAAGCAAAACTAGAACACACATATTTTCTCTGTTGTGATTTGATTGTTTCAAAGCTTGAGGCTGTTTAGTAAAAAAATCAATGTAGAGCTAAAAGCAGAGAGACAGGTGTAAGACGTAGAGCAGATTTAATTTATCTCAACTGTCAAGGGAAAGGTGATTGTGACACAATTTTTAATAAACTGCTCTGCATCCTTTGTTACCTCTATCCCCTTCTTTATAGCAGGACTCATATTCCACACACACACAGAGGCTCTTCCCTGACATCTGTCTGCCTGTGTTCATATTCCGACAAGTACCATGTGCTCATAGGTCACCCAAGATATGACACAATGTCAACCTATATGTTATATATCCAGGCCTTGATTTATTTTGAAGAGAGAGAAAGTGGCAGAAGCATGAATTAAACCAGAATTTACTATGGATTTTCTTTGTTAAATTAAAAAAAATATGTACTTGTCTTCTGTTCTTGGCTCTCAGGATCTGAGAAGTAGCAAATAGTTCCAGACTGATTCTTCTGCATTTCAAATTTGTCAAGACCACAAGGGAAAGGATCAGGGGAAAATATGTGCATACAACAGTGACCAAATTATTCTCGGTCCTTAATATTCTTAGAAATTTCATTACTCATGAGAAAAGTATTTTAGTTTCCACCAAAATAATTTTTGAAGTTTTTTAATATTAGCTAAATGATGTTCAAACTACTATTGTTTTAACTGTGTTTATTGATATGAAAAGGAGGAGGATTAAAGAAATGAAATCAGCTCTCTTAGGAAGTTCCTGGAGGAGACTATTTTGAACAAACTCCCATTGACCACTGCTGAGCAGTATAGTTACTCAGGTCCTTCAATATTCCACCAACGAGGCCACTCAGCTGAACCATCGGGTTTCAAGTGAGACATTGATGATCAGAGCAGAGAAAAGAGACAAAACAGGGGAAAGAGAGTAACAGGAAGTAAGCATAAGAGGATGAGGAAGTTGTGTGTGGGTGACTGGCTAAGGAGGGTACAAAGATTCTGAGTTACTGGTTAACATAGAAGGCACAAATAGGTGATACCTTTTTGAAATTCTAGATCTCATTACGAGCAACGAAAGCCACTATCGATTCTTTTTTGTTTGTTTTTGGCCACTATCAATTCTTGACCAAAGATGGCAAAATAATATTCAAAGAAGTGTAAGTCAAATAGTTACTGTGTATAGAATTAAAAAGTGAAATTCAAAGCAGAGGAAATGAGTTAAGAGTTCAATAGCACATGAATGATGGTGCTCTCAAACTAAGCTACAAAGGAGCCCACTCAGGTAGACAAATTTCAAATGACATCTTCCCCAGGCAGACAAGTTAAGAAAAGCTGCCCCTTTCTGGGCTGATGCAGACTCAAGCTTTGAATAGTTTTGCTGGTGGGCCATGGGCCTCCTATCCATCTTTGGGTGGGCACAGAGGGGAGAGAGAAATTGGTCTGATAGAAATGTCAGCTGTGCTTGCCACCATCTGGACAGTCACTCACATTGTTCTATTTTCTCCTTTTCTTAACCAACCTACCAACTTTTAACACATTTACCTTCTTTCCTTTAGTGTTTCCATCAGATCTCACCACCTTCAGGATTTTCCACACTGGCCCACAATGTTCCCCACTCATTGCATCATTATGCATCTTGAATTTCTCCAACACTTATAACTTGGAAATTTATATCCTGAGTCACTGCATCTATTTGCCACAGTCCAGATTTTTATATTAGAAATTATTTGTGGTATCAGATTTTGGCATCTCTGCTTAAAGTTGTCAGATCTTTCCAGAATTTGTATTAATGCATGTTGTTGGCTGATTCCTTCTATGTTACTATTTGTATGTATTCTAGTAGAGACTGTGTCCATTTTGTGTTCAAGTTTTCTAGCTAGATTAGGTCTATATTTTCTTCATGAATACTGGACATTTGCTTCTTAGTGATTACTGACCAAAGATACCTGAACTTAGGTTAATTGCATTGCTTGAGAAGAAATTTTCATGAACTTTGTTTGCATATATATCTTTCAAAAAAGTCTATTTCATTTTTAAATTTTATTTTTCTTCTTTACCATATTTTCTGTAAATGATGCATAATTGCTGGTCTCCCTAGTCTGGAGAATAAGGTTTATAAAGGAAGGTAGCAGAAGTGTTCAGTAGAAAAACATGGGGCCAGAGTCAAATGAGCCTTCTCATAGATTGCTTCCACGAGGTCTAGAGTTCATTAATCTAGAATGTTCTGTTCCACTCCTAGGAGTTTATAATAAATGTGAACATTGTAGGCATGGAGGTTGTCTGAGCTGGTGCGCATGGGGCTGCCAGATGTGCCCATTTCCCTGGCACAGTTTGATGGACCTTAGCCTCTCATTATCTTCATATACATAGAACATAATGTGCATGATGATTAGTTCATATGACAGAACTACAGACCAGAGTCCCAGAGCATGGCCTGTACCTCCCACCAGATCAGACAGCCTCCAGTGAAACAGATCAACAAATATTGTCCAGCCAATGTAGTGATGTTTTTAAGATTCCAGGCAACAACTGGGTATCCAGATGAAATAGACAGTTTCCATCATCACAAGTGAGCTGATTACTCAATCATGGCCTATTATGTCGTTGGCTCTGCTCAAATCTGTTCTTTCAGGAGACACTGCCCTGAATATTAATTTACTCATCTCTTCTGATCTCGCAGTCATTTCTTTATGCATACTGTGTTTGTATAGATAAAGAAGATGTTAAATTGAGTAATAGAAAGTTAATGTCAGAGAGAAAGAAACATTGAAAGAGGTCATGCTGAGTGGGCGATGCTGTTGCAGAAGGAACATTGCCGAGTATGTTGGTGTGTCAGGTGCCTACAGCAGATTCGTAGGGAATATCAGAATAGAGTGTAAGTGGGTGGTACTAGAAAGCAGCTAATCATGGGAAAGGATTTTCTTTACATGGGTCTTTATCCACAGTGTCAATTTCAAATAATTTTCATGAAGTTTTCTTCTCTTCAGAAGCTTGGAGCACAGGTAGACATTCAAATTCAGATCCATGCACTGACTTTCTTCCCACTGAAAATCCATGACCATACTTATTCCAGAGACTTGCCTAATGATTTCAGCCACAAAATAGCCATTTAGACTCTGTCGTGGGTGGATTTCTCATTTTAAAGCATCTGGAAACTGTTAACAGCTTGTGGTTGTCTTTCAGAGCCTTATTAAGAACTGAGCATAGAGGATGGTGTGAAATTTTCCCCAAGGCAAATAGGAAATAACTTACAATTTAAAAAACTTAGCTCTTCATGTAAGATTAATGGTGTCCCATTCTCCATGGCAATTCTAATTTTCAGTATCACAGTTCAATTAGTCAATGACTTCCAACTTCAACTGAAGTATTTCTATCATGTACTGACCTGACTCCTGCAGAATATTCAAGGGTGACCTAGTAGATTTGCAGAGGGCTGTTTTGAAAAGAACAGGAAATGAATAGTGAACATTTATCATTGTAGAGATATATCTTTGGTCCCTAAATTGTATCATCAAGTAAATTACACTGGAATGATTCAGAGATTTTTAAAGGGCATTTATTAAACTGAGAAATATTTTCGGGTAGCTTCTATAAAATAAATATTTTGCAGCCTCTTTGGCCACAATTAACTCAATATATTTTACTTTCACTGGAACTCAATATCACTGTGATGTTTATAGTTGTTTGAATAGAAGAGTGGCATTTCATTGGATGGGCCCACAGGAAGATTCCTCCTTTCACAGATATAGGTTGACATGGTGATGGCTCTTGATCCCATTGGTGGAGTGTGAGGAATGGCTTTAGCTAGGGTGAGTAGTGAGTGAAATGAGAATCCTTATCATCACAATGATAGACATGTATACTGCAATGAGAAGACTGCATTAACAAAGGCTGGGATATTGTATGTCTTCAAAGAAGCTAAAGGACACAATGGTTGTGCAAATGACCTCCAAATCAAGGCCACAAAGAGACACATTTGCAACATTTGCAAATATAGAAACACTAGAGGCCCAGTGCATAAAATTTGTGTATGGAGGGGGGGTGTTTTTTAGCCCAGCCTATACCCTCTCCAATCTGAGACCCCTTGAGGGATGTCTGACTGCCCATTTAGGCCCAATCCTGGGCAGTTGGACATCCCTCTCACAATCCAGGACTGCTGGCTCCCAACTGCTCACCTGCCTGCCTTTCTGATTGCCCTTAACCGCTTCTGCCTGCCAGGCTGATCACTCCCTAAGCACTCCCCTGCCAGCCTGATTGATGCCTAACTGCTCCTCTGCCAGCCTGTTTGCTCCTAACTTTCCTCCCCTGCAGGCCTAGGTTCCTCCCAACTGCCCTTCTCTGCAGGCCTGGTCACCCCTAACTGCCCTCCCCTTCAGGCTTGATCACCCCCAACTGTCCTTCCTTTCAGGCCTGGTTCCTTCCAATTGCTCTCCCCTGCTGGCCATCTTGTGGTGGCCATCTTGTGTCCATATGGGGGCAGTCATCTTGTATGTTGGATTGATGGTCAATCTGCATATTACTCTTTTATTAGATAGGATAGAGGCCTGGTACACAGGTGATGGCCAGCTGGTTTGCTCTGAAGGGTATCCCAGATCAGGGTAGGGGTTCCTTTGGGATTGGGGCAGTCTGGGCAAGGGGCCTGTGGTATTTTTCAGGCCGGCCATGCCCCTCAGTGACCCAAGTGGAGACCCTGGTATCTGGGATTTATTTATCTTCTACAATTGAAACTTTGTAGTCTGGAGCAGAGCTAAGCCTTCTGTTTGCTCTGTGGCAGCAGCCATTTCTGTTGGGATTTATTTATCTTCTATAATTGAAACTTTGTAGCCTTAAGTGGAGGCCTGGGCCAGCCAGGGTATGTGGAAAGCTTGGCTTCTTCCATAGCTGGGACAACCCAAGCCTCCCTCCTGCTCTCTCTGTGGCTGTAGCCAGCTTGGTTGGGTTAATTTGCATATGTGCTCCTGTTTGGTTGGTGGGTGTGGCTTGTGGTGTAGCAGAGGTGATGGTCAATTTGCATATTACTCTTTTATTAGATAGGATAGGTTTGCAGGGTATGATTATTGTACTGATGTTAATATGCTTGGGTTTTTTTGTCTTATATTGAGCACTGAGATAAATGTTTAACTCTTTTAAGTTGTGTGCCCACACATGCATGAATTCAGATGTCTGTTACATTTGCTAAGAGGGACAGGGAACATATTAGTCAATTAGCTATGTGATAAGCATTCCTCCACTCATAGGGACAAGAGAAAACAAAAATTTATTTTTCATGTTAAAGTATTCAGAATAGTTATATTCTCTCACACGTATGGGCCTTTGAAACTAAATACATACAATATTTAAATGACATGGTATGCCTACTATATTTTGTTGCAAGGGGAAAATGTTTATTCTGATTTCAGGAGAGCATTTAAACATTTCCCGTTATAGCCTTGTGCATAAATGTAACGCAGGCACTGTAATGGAGAGTCATGCCTAGTAAGACAGCAGTAAGAATAATACTGTGCTAGGGAGCTATAATTAGAACCCAAACCTCCTCCCTACCCAGAAAATAGCTCCACAAAGGTAGAAAAGAAAGAATACTATTTCATTATTGAATAAGCACTCAAACAGAATTGAGGAGTGTGTCACAGGCAATCTGCTAAGAGCCTGTAAAGACAGAAAGAATTTCCCTTTTTGTAGAGCCTAGCAGCTACAACCCATGTTGTCAAGGTCCTTAAGTAGAGGACTTGATGGCCCCATTTGTCACTGAGGTCATCCTAAAATGAGCTTCTTAGTCCTTCCTCTAGGAGGTGGTTTTGCCCCTTGGAGCAAGGGGGCCTCTCTTCCTAATGATGACATTCCAAAAGGATGGCTTTGATCTGTTAGAACAGAGAAATCAAGCAAATCAGGGAAGGCGCGTGGAGCCAAGTTAGAAGGACTGACAGATCCCCAGGAGGCAAGCAGGTGTTTCCCTTAACAGTTAGGAAAAGTTGGGATGCCCCCAAATCCCAGTTCTTACCCACTAGTCAAGGGCCAAGCTCGGGTCTGCCACACTCACTCTCTCTGAGAAAGTGAGTAGTGTTCATGCAGTCTTGACATTCTGACTTACGATGCATGAATACAGTTTCCTTTAAATAATCGGGGTTTATGAAAATTTAGGTACATGATCAAGACATATAGCCAGACAGAAATATTTGGGGGGAGAGGGAAGGTGAGGTGTCTAATATGGTGGAGTCAATCTTAAAAACAGGTGTACAAAGTCAAAGAATGTCACCATCCCTGTGCCACATAAGCTGACTTAGGTAACCCTTGCCATTCACTCACCAGTCACTGTACAGAACCTTGGTCCATAGCAGGGTGTCACACAGGTAATGACACCAGAAAATGTAGCTAGATTGAGTAGATAAATGTTACAGCCAATCTTAGACTATGTTTTCCAACTGATGTAAAATTTTTAAGTGCGTAAGTCATTTACCATCGAGAGAGGCAAACCTACTGCAGCAAAATCTGTACATGGGCCTAGAAGCTCGCTCCCCTCCTTGGCTTGCTGCAGGACAATCATTCAGACTGTCAGTGCCTATGTTGAGCGCAGATAGTTGCTATTCATGAAGAAGAAGGATTAGAAGTGAAAGTCATGAAAATTTTGTGAAAATAATTTACCTCTTAGGACTTTTTTGCTATACAACAGGGAAAGATTTCTGAAACACAAAGAGTATAAAATCAACTGGTACAAAGAAAGTTGACCTTGGGAATAATATTACCACAACAATATCCACTTGCTAAATAGTTCAGGCCCATAGGAAAGTTCAGCCGGCTTCAGTCTACTTTCCAGTGGTCCTCCAAACTTACACTTGTTTCATCAGTTTTTACCAACCAACCCTCTGCTCTTCCCCACGAAGGTGGGCATGCCCTCAGGAGCAAGATTCCTCTGCCACTCATGACTAGTTGTTCAACATGGAACTCCAACACAAAAAGAATAGAAAAGAGTTATTTATTTACCCCTAACTTTGAATGTATTGATACAAAATATAAGTAGATTATTCATAATGTATATATCAGTTGTTGCTTAAATATATATAGCACCTCTATCTGTTTTACCTAAGTCCCATTTCCACTTTTGGGGTTGACTTAATCACCACTTTGTAATTGGAAAAAAAAAGGAAAGAAAAGGCATTTGGGAGAATAAGGGTATAAGGGATATTCCAGGGGGAAGAATTAGAAGACAGGTCTGGGCGCCAGGACATCTCTCCTCAATCTCTGTGTTTTCATCAAATCGATGTTGAAGGTGGCCCGAAGGTTGGATATTTGCATTATATGTGTAGTAAGTAAAAAATTGCAGTAGACCAGGTAACCCTGAGGCTGTCTTGCTCACATATCCTTACCCCATGGGAAGTCATACACAGCATATTTCATCTGTACACGGAAATAAATCCAGTCTTTCTGCTTCTTTTAAATGAATAAAAAAGTAAGAATAACTCTAACTGATACCCCCTATGACCCACCCAGGCTGCCTAGAGGTTTAGGCTCTGTGAGTTTTTCCCAGTATGCTTTTCAGTTCAGGTATTTAGGTCTTAAGTGATTTCACTCACTAACCTGACCTCACTGTTTCCTTACTCACTAACCCACCCCAAACTCTAATTCAGGATTAGTAATAACTTTACTGCCCATTGCTGTTCATCTGGCCCTGAGCGAAGACCTGGCAGCATTCCTATCATGGGCCTTGCTAAGGGTTTTATGACTCAGCCATAAATACTTGTCATTGGAGGGTTGCAGCCCTGAAGTGAATTGTTCATTTATACCAGTGATATCTCACCGACAATTTGTTTTCACTGTATTTACCCTCTTCGGTGGGAGGGAAAATAATGGCCGTATGGTTCACGACACTTTTGGCCTCCTATGAATCAACACACCATTGGTAAGAAAGTGGGGGAAAAACATCAGCAAAATTGTGGCTGCTGAGAACAGACAAGCATTCTTCTTTCTTTAAGAGTGAGGCTTTCAGGCTGATGTTTCTCAACCTAAGATCTATTAGAGGAAGTTAGGAAATAGTGAATGTTAGGACTGTCAATTAACTCCCCAAAGCATCCAGTGCTATTTGCTTTTCTTTTGTACGTTTGTGTTTTTAGCAATACTGTGCCCAGTGAGTTGCATGGTTGCACCACGAGGTTCTAAGTCCTGAGGGCTCACATGAAGGCAGGGGAAGGGCTGGAAATGGGGAAAGGCAGGACTGGCTGGAGGCTGGGATGCTCGCAATGGCTCAGTCTCCTGCAGTGTTACTGAATCCTATCTGCCCCAACACTGTTCCCCTCATTTTTCTTTTTTTTTTTTAAATATATTTTATTGATTTTTTACAGAGCGGAAGAGAGAGGGACAGAGAGTTAGAAACATCGATGAGAGAGAGACATCGATCAGCCACCTCCTGCACGCCCCCTACTGGGGATATGCCCGCAACCAGGATACATGCCCTTGACCAGAATCGAACCTGGGACCTTTCAGTCCCCAGGCCGACACTCTATCCACTGAGCCAAACCGGTTTCTGCTCCCCTCATTTCTTATGGGAAAATACTTGTTCCATGGATGTTTTTAAATCAACCAGGACCTTTCAAAACAATGTGAGCTCCTTCAATAAAGAAATAGCTGTTTAGTCTCTTGCTCCTTTCACGAAGTGCCTAAACCCTTGCCATTTTCTGTGGAATTGGGGAGGGGGACTGTGAGGAGCCTTTTTCGCTATAACATTTGGTCTTAGTCCCCAATTCCTGACACAAAGGCTTTGGAGGCCCTTGGTCTCCAAAGAGTAGTGACTTTTTTATGTTAATGAAGGACTGGTGGCTGAAGGCCCCTAGTAGCTGCAGGATAGGGCTGGTTGCCTGAGGAGGGACCCTCCGGTTAGAGATTTGGAACTTTGAGCCCAATCCCTGAGGAGAGAGGGGCTGAGGATGAACTAATCACCAATGGCAAATGATTTAATCAATTGTGATTGTTCTGATTAGAAAAAGCACATTATAACCTGGCTGTGAGTTATATGCCCTGGGATATGGGAGCTATCATCTGAATGCAGTCCATCCTCCTTTCCCAAGAACAACCTTGTGGCTGACGCAGTCTAGTTGAAACCCACAGGTTGAGAACCACTAGCGTCGCCTAAGACCATCGGAAAACACAGATATTTACATTATGATTCATAACTAGCAAAATTACAGTTATGAAGTAGCAACAGAAATAATTTTATGGTGGGGGTCACCACAACATGAGGAACTGTATTAGAAAGGTTGAGAACCACTGCAATATAAGCAGCTGGCTTATGGGGAGGGAAGGAGGTAGAACAGATTTTTTTGTGGATGACCTACAGGCATTATTGGAATAAACACTCATATATCTCTCTGCTTAATTGGCTCAAGTGGTGACAGGCAGCCCAGGCCCATTGGCTGTCCAGTTACAGTACCAATTGGGGTACTGGAAATATCAGAGGAACACCATGTAAAATATATGATTGTCTAACCACCAAACTGTATACCTGAAACCAATGAAAATAAAACTGAAAGAAAATAAGTAAGTAAATAAATAAATAAAAGAAGAAAATTATATCTCAGACCTAATAACAAAAAACAATACCAAAAAAAAAACATCACTTAAGTCATAAATACATGGATTTGAAATCCTGTTGAACCAATCAACACACATGCCTTGAAATGCAATGTATTAAAAGATGAATGAATGAACAGATCTGAATCCATCAGGTCAAACATTACCTGAAGAGGTGGAAAGAGGTAACATATTTCATGATGCAGAGTGCATTGAAAACCTGTATCTATAATTGGGCATTGTGAAATAAGTGGCCATCCTTTTTAGTGGTTTCCACTTCACTCATTTAATGGAGAGCTTAATAAAAACAATGCCAACTTAATTTTTAGGGTTCCATGTTCCCTTCTAAAAAGTAGCTCTCTACAGCCTGCACTTTAAATATAACTACTAAATTTTGGCAGATTATTCTGTTTTAAGCATGCAAGCCTTTAAATTTTTGAGCTATTTCCCCCCTGATTAATAAAAGCAATATATCATTTGGACAGTTTGGAAAATACCAAAAAGCCTAAAGAAAAAATTGCTTTTAATTCTATTCCCTGAAGACCATCACTTTTAAAATCTTGGCATGGTGTTGCCTTGCAGGCTGTTTTTCCTGAGTAAGTTCCATACTTGAGTGAGAACTGTGTGATTGTGAATTCTGGTTCTGAAATTTTACTTAACTTTCTATCTATAGTTAGCAGTTTTTCCTTTCCTTGGGATTCTTTACACACATCATTCCATTGCCTGTAGCCATGATATATAGAGTGGCCCCTATACAAGCATCTTAGACTTCACAGGAGAGCTGTGGATTCTGGGAGCCACCCAGGCCTAAAGGGTCAGACACTCTTTGGGTGAGGTGCCAACAGCTAGGTGATTCAGATGCAAATGAAGTTTGACAACCCCAGCTGCAGAGTTTTGCTGGTTTGTCCATCCTTGGGAAACAAGGGTTTTCTTTTTGCTGTTAGAAATGTTATACAGTTTTTAGTTTTTCTTTGGAATAAAACAAAATAATCAAACATGAAAGGGGGTGACACAAAGACCAATTTCTTTTTCCTTCCAGGTTGCAGCAGTTTTTGCTTCTCAAAGAACTTATGATAGACAATCTCACCACAGGCTTCCTCTTATACCAACTTACCCTTAAGAGTTTTTTGTTAATAACTTATATCTCTCATATTGTCTTATGCACTTTTTTCTCAATAGCAAGGATATATGATAAAACAACCTACCAATATTATGTTTATCTTTACATCTCATTTGTGATCATTTGACCTTCAGTTATTTTTCATTTTGATTGGCTCAATCCTATATATTTATTTATTTTTATAAATGGGAGAGTCATTCTCATTCATAGATTTATTTATACTTTATCCTAGTATTTCCATAAAAATTCAGATTTTTTATTGTAATAACAATCTAAATAGCACTTTAAAAATGTAGTTAAACAATTCTCCCAGAATACTGTCAATAAATTTATTGATAATAACTCTTATTTTCTTGCTATGATTGCCTGTTTGATTTAACCTTAGCATAAATTATACTCAAATTATTTTAGTATAGCAAGTCCTTTTATAATCCTGGGTTATAATACAAAATAATTTCAGGTATTTTGTTTATTTTCATAATGTGCCAAGAACTTCAAAAGGTTAATTTCTTATTTCATGGGGAGAAAGTTTAATTGTCCTTTTTGTAGTTGGAATAACATATTTTTCTGAATAAATTCCTCTTTTCATCAAATTTGGACAAATTTATATACTTTTATTCATCTAATAGTTTAAATGAATTTAAAATGTAAAAGTAGTGTTCATTATTTGACTTAGATTCTCTTTGCAGTAATACTTGCAAAAGAATGAATGAGTGTTGACTTTGAACTCTTACCATGAAAAAAATTGCAGCTAAATACAGTGTAGTGAATTAGGAAGGAAGATATAATCTGTCAGATGGTTAAAAATCCAGTGAGAAGTATGATTTCTCCAGTTACTGTGGGATTCCAGAGAGCTGGGAATCACAGGGCCAGAAAATCATGCTATCTCTGCCTTGGCTTACCCATCTTGCATGTTTGCTGTCCCCAAAAAGCTGGCAATGAAGACAGACCCTAGGTTCTAGTTCCATCCTATTCCCAGCAACAGCACAAATGGGTGGAGTTCTTCTGGGAGAGAGCTCTATGGGTGGCAGTGGGTAAGGTGTGCTGTGGGCAGGAGGAAAGTTTACAAATGAAACGTGCTCTGAGCTCATTGGGGTCATACTATAGAGGTGATGTCTCTCTAGTTTATTGCTCTTGGATATTGTCTCATTCGAGTCTTGCCATAATTCTGTGATTTAATCCGAGGTGTCATCAGCGTCATAGTGGACTGATGAAGAAAGGCATGCAAAGAAGATTAAGGATTTGCTGGAGGTCAAAAAAACGAGATAGTTAACTTGGCTGGTGTGGCTCAGTGTTTAAGCATCCACCTTTGAACCAGGCGGTCCCAGTTCAATGGTCAAGGGCACATGCCTGGGTTGCAGGCTCAATTCCCAGTGGGGGGCATGCACGAAGCAGCCAATCAATGATTCTCTCATTAATGCTTTTCTCTCTCTCTCTCTCTTTGTCTCTCTCTTTGTCTCTCTCTCTCTCTTTCTCTCTCCCCACATTCCCCCTCCCCCTTTCTCTCTAGTTTGTATCTTTCAAACTAGATAGTGAAAGAACCAGGGTGGGAATTTCATTTTTCTGGATTGTGATTCTTTCCATGAAAGCAGTGAGTTGGAATAACACATTTTTTTGCTGATTATTTTTTACCATTAATCCCAACTGAGTAGAAAATAGTTTTTAAACAAAATTCTACATATAAACATCAAAGTTACATACTAGTAATGTGTGTTGAATGTACTTAATACATCGTACTTAAATAATCTTTATTTGTATAATATTTTGATGTTTTTTTTTCTTAAAATATTTTACATTTGTGATCAGGACTCATTAGAATGAAGGGATATCTGTCTCAGGCATAGCCTCTTTATATCCTTATTCTTAAGGTGTCAAATCCAATCTTAGAGATCAAAGAACTAGCAAAAGTCTGTCAGGAGTCCAAAATACTTGGAGACCGATTGGAAAATTATCTTTTTCTCTTATCTCATCCTTTTTTTTTTCCTCCTCTTGGATTTGTTGTTTATTTTCAATTGTGCCTCTTTGATGATGGATGTATTTTTTCTCATTTTTCTATCTTCCTTTTTGCTGTCTTTGGCTGAATTCCTAATTTCTATTATAATTTTTTTCTCCTAGGTAAAAACGACAACCAATATGTCTTCTGGATGGTTGTAGGGGCAGTTTTATCGTTGCTGTTTGTTATCCTAATTGCCACTGTCATTGTCATTCTGTATAACAGGTGAGCATTGCGCCTCCTTCTGAATCTTGTTTACCCTGAGCGATTCCGATGTTCAAGGATCTCTACAATTAATCACCCAACATTGGCCAAGCTGTCTCAGTACTCACATATGTTTTTCTGAGTGCTTTTCTTACATAAAGGAGAGGGAATAACTGTGGTAATAGTGGAGGAAAAGAGAAGAGTCATTCACTTAAAAATTAGTAGGAGCTGGAGGTCTGCCCCCATATTAACAAAGATTTTATGTGTGTGTGTGTGTGTGTGTGTGTGTGTGTGTGTGTGTGTGTGTGTG
>JAAGEH010000480.1:19068251-19219563 GCA_011751065.1 Lasiurus cinereus | reverse complement strand
AGAGAGAGAGAGAGAGAGAGAGAGAGAGAGAGAGAGAGAGAGAGAGAAAGAGATTGTGAAAAGGGGAAGGACTGGATAGAACAGTAATAAAGCCTTCACTTATTCATCAGCTATTTTTTTTTGGCAGTGGTGATGAAGCACACATTCTAATAAGCAAACAACATTGTTTAAATGGCTGTCTAGTCTCTGAAACAATTAATTGTTCTTATTAAAAATTATCAAGGAAGAAAGAGGTTGTGAGAGGTGATCATAGAGAGAGCAGGTGGTCAACTGACCTTTTAATGTCCTACCTTTCATGTCCATGGCACACTTGGAAGTTTCTAAGATATTCTTGGTGGACCTTTTCTTCCCTTCCTAGCTCTTCATGTTCATTCACTCAATGGTCTAAAGTGTCTGTTGCAATCTTAGCTGTGATCACATAGGGGTGGATATACTGTGTTCCAACTAAGGTTAACTTTCTAAGGGAGGAGAAGACCCCGCATTAGATGTCTACATTTGGCATGTTTAGCACAGTATAGACAAACACTTTATATATATTTATTGGGTGGATGAATTCATCCATTCCACATTCTTCTCTCCTCAGAAAATCGCCACAGATGCACGGTACTATTACAGACAAGTGAATGGCTTATTGATTGGGTTTCCAGAGGATTTCTCTGTCTCATTTCCATCTCTCCCCCCTCCTCCCACCTCTTTGGAAGCTCTTATCACTATTCCCCTGATTTTATTCACCCTCTGCCATTTGCTTACAATGTTGCCTCTCTTTCTAGTGCCCCTGGGTTTTCCTGATTCCTTTCCTGAAAGCTAAGGCTGGCCATGTCAACATCCTGTTTAAAACCTCCTGTTACCATTCCCCTGTCACTAGAATAAAGGCAAAACTCAATGAGCCCTGTCATTCTGACTCCGGCCTAATTTCCATTCATATTTTCTCATTTTCTTACTCCCCCAGTATTGACAAATTTTGTTAAAACTGCAACTTTTCTGTGAACACACTTGGCTCTTTTCCCATTGTTATGCCACCAAGTGCTGTTTCCTCAACATTTAGCCTTAATCCTGTGGATCATTCAAGGTATGGGACACCTGTCCCCATTGGAGGTCTGTCCTGACTTTCCCTCCCTGCCCAGAGATGTGGTTTCACTCTCCAGAATCTCACGTGCTTCTCATCTGCTATAGCTTGCAGTCTGCTCGCTCATTTAATCACATTCACACTTGTCTTTCCTTTTATTCATGATGGCAGCATGTTTTATTCATTTTTTAGTTTGATAGCATTTAGTGCTAATCTTTCTAAATAATGGATGGTCAATAAGCATTTGTCTAATTAAACTGAAACACAGAACTGTCGTTTTTCCTTTTTCTCTGTCACCCGGATGCCCTCAAAGCTTCCTCTGATCAGAAAACAGCCAGTTGGGGTAAGGAACACAGGATGGGATGTTAGTGACATTGAGGATTCTCTACTGTTCCACCTTGGTAGATAAAAAATGCACAGAGGGGAACTGTGATCACAGAAACACTCAGGGGCCCAGACAGAATGAGTGACAGCAGGTCTCTGGAGCATCCCAGATGCTGGACATGAAGGATTGAGTTCCATGAAAATGTTTCACTTTTACAGGAATAGCTAAATTAAACTGTAGACTATATTGTCCTCCTTGATTCAAAGTGATACAAAGATTCCTGGGGTGGGTTCATCATCGGGCGAACACAAAGGGAAAATCACTTGTTTTTCCACTTGTCATTATATCTGCATGTATCGTCACTGTGGACAGGTTTGGAAAAATGATGCCAGGGCCAAACAGTGACCTTCTGAACTCTGTCCTTGTGACTATTTAAAACACTCTTGTCACTTCAAATATATTGACTTGGATAGAAGGCAAAGTAAGTCACAGTGTGCCTAAAGGAAACTGGGTTTTCCCTGCACACCTAGCCCCTAGGGAGTGCAGAGGCTCTCCAAGCACTTTCTCTGATCCCAGTTAGATCAGAATACTAACACTATCAAGTGATCGTGGCTGGCAGAAGTGCCTAGCCCCGGTAAGTATGACAGTCTACGTGTGTACATCAATATTCGTAAGAAGAATTTTAATATTTCATGAGCAAAGGGTTAGACACTTATTTTTACATTTATTGTCAATGTTGATGTTCACTACAAGTAGAGTGTCTGGTCTGCCTGGGATTCTCCAGATTTCAGCACTAAAATCCCTTACCTTTGGGAAACTTTAGAATCCACAAACCAGAATGGCTGGTCAACCTAGAATACATCACAATGTATTTGCTGTCTTTATTTTCTAGATGAAAGGACTGACCTATAGAGATGCAAATAACTAGTAAATTGCAAAGCATAAGCCAATACAGATCATCTGACTCTAAGCTTCATGTTGTCTTCTCTTTATTACATTGTATATTCTAATTTTACATAAAAATGTATATATATTTAGCTCTATTGGGAACACTTAACTCTATTTTATGATATACAAGCCTCGTAAACCATCACGTAAATAAGAGCAAAGGTCACATAGGTCAGTGTCTCAGTTTCCTCATTTGTAAAAGGCAGATAGTAACACCTAAGCATAGATTTTTCGAGCAGTAAATAATTTACATAAAGCACCTAGAAACATGTTTGCATGTATAATACTTACATGTAAAATACGTAAATAAATTGTTGCAATAAAAATAAGCAAATAAGTAAAAGTACATAGAATAGGTACTTTTGTGTTTAGATTGAGATGGTGGAGGATTTCATAGTGATTAGAAGACACCATCAGGGTCAACATCCACCATCTGAACACCTTTCTTGGGAGAGAAACTATCTTACCTGGTTTTCACAAATTCCATGAAGGAATGCTAAGCTCATCTTTAAAAAAAAATACATCTTTACATTTTTCTCCTGGCCAATCTTCTTTGTTGTTCAATAAGAATCTTTAGGGAGATGAAAAGCGTCCTCATCTCCCGGTGAAACAATTGTTCACACTTGTATGTATTCAATTACAGTAGCTTCTTTTTCTGAATTTTCTTTTCAAAGATTTCTCTCGAAGTTATGTTTTTATATGTTTCATTGAAACATGGAGAATTTATTTGTTTATTTATTTATTTTCTTTTTTTTATTGTGTTACATGTATACATATCTCCCCATTGTCCCCCATCCCTCTAAGGCATACCCCAACCCCCCAGTGTCTATGTTCATTGGTTATGCTTATATACATAGATACAAGTCTTTTGATTGATCTCTTTCTACCCCACCTCTCCTTCACCTTCCTGCTATAATATCACAGCCTGTTTGATGCTTTACTGCCTCTGTATCTATACTTTTGTTCATCAGTTTACAATGTTCTTTATTATCCACAAATGAGGGAGAGCATGTGGTGCTTCTCCTTCATTAACTGGCTTATTTCACTAAGCATAAGGCTCTCCAGTTTCATCCAGGTTGCTGCAAATGGTAAGAGTTCCTTCTTTTTAATGGCAGCATAGAATTCCATTGTGTAGATGTACCATAGTTTTTTGATCCGCTCATCTGCTGACGGGCACCTAGGCTGTTTCCAAATTGTAGCTATTGTAAATTGTACTGCTATGAACATAGGGGTGTATAAATCCTTTCGGAATGGTGTTTGTGATTTCTTAGGATAAATTCCTAAGAGTGGGATTGCTGGGTCAAATGAGAGATCCATTTTTAGTTTTTTAAGAAAACTCCATACTGTTCTCCACAGTGGCTGCACCAGTCTGCATTCCCACCAACAGTGCACAAGGGTTCCTTTTTCTCTACATCCTAGCCAACACTTGTCCTTTGTTGATTTGTTGATGATTGCCATTCTGACAGGTGTAAGATGGTATCGCATTGTCATTTTGATTTGCATCTCTCAGATAATTAGTGACTTTGAACATGTTTTCATGTGTCTCTTGGCCTTCCTTCTATCATCTTTCGAAAAGGTTCTATTTAGGTCCATTGTCCATTTTTTTATTGGATCCTTTATCTTCCTTTTATTAAGTTGTATAAGTTGGCTATAGATGTTGGAGATTAAATCTTTATCAGTGATAACATTTGCAAATATGTTCTCCTATACAGTGGTCTTTCTTGTTGTTTTGTTGATGGTTTCTTTTGCTGTACAAAAGCTTTTTATTTTGATGTAGTCTCATTTATTTATTTTTTCTTTAGCTTCCATTGCCTTTGGAGCAGTATCAGTGAAAAAGTTCTTTCGCCATATGTCTGAGATTGTGCTGCCTGTGAATTCCTCTAGTATTTTTATGGTTTCCTGTCTTATATTTAAGTCCTGTATCCATTTTGAGTTTATTTTTGTAGTTGGTGTAAGTTGGTGGTACAGTTTCATTTTTTTGCATGTATCTGTCCAATTTTCCCAACACCATTTGTTGAAGTGGCTGTCTTGACTCCATTGTATGTTCATGCCTCCTTTGTCAAATATTATTTGAGCATAGTGGTTTGGGTGGATATCTGGATTCTCTATTCTATTCCATTGGTCTATATGTCTGTTCTTGTGCCAGTACCAGGATGTTTTGAGAACAGTTGCTTTGTAATATAGCTTGAAATCTGGTATTTGAGATCCCACCTGCTTTATTTTTCTTTCCTAGGATTGCTGTGGCTATTCAGGGTATTTTTTTTGTTCTAGATGAATCTTTGGTGTGTTCTTTCTAGGTCTGTGAAATATGTCCTTGGTATTTTAATGAGTAGTGCATTGACTCTATAGATTGCTTTGGGTAGTATGGACATTTTAATGTTGTTGATTCTCCCAATCCATGAGCATGTTATGCTCTTCCATCTGTTTACATCTTCCTCTATCTCTTTTTTTCAGTGTCCTGCAGTTTTCTGCATATAGGTCTTTTACCTCCTTAGTTAGGTTTATTCCTAGGTATCTTAATTTTTTTAGTGCGATGGTAAATGGGATTGCTTTTTGAGTCTCTCTGTAATTTCACTATTAGTGTACAGAAATGCCACAGATTTCTTGGCATTAACTTTGTATCCTGCTACATTGTTGAATTCATTTATTAAGTCAATTAGTTTTGGGATGGAGTCCTTTGTGTTTTTTATATACAGTATCATGTCATCTGCAAATAAGGACAGCTTTACTTCCTCTTTTCCAATTTGGATGCCTTTTATTTCTTCTTCTTGTATAATTGCAATGGCTAATACTTCCAGTACTATGTCAAACAGTAGAGGTGAAAGTGGGCATCCCTGTTTTGTTCCTGTTGTTAGGGGAAATGGTTTTAGTTTTTGCCCATTGAGTATGATGTTAGATGTGGGTTTATCATATATGGCTTTTATGATGTTGAGGTATGATCCTTCTATTCCCACTTTGCTGAAAGTTTTTATCAAGAAAGGGTGTTGGATTTTGTCAAATGCCTTTTCTGCATCAATTGATATGACTATGTGATTTTTATCTCTCAAATTGTTTATGTGATGTATGACGTTTATTGATTTGCGGATATTGTACCATCCCTGAATTCCTGGGATGAATCCTACTTGGTCATGGTGTATGATCTTTCTGATGTACTGCTGGATCCAATTTGCTAGAATTTTATTGGGGATTTTGGCATCTATGTTCATGAGAGATATTGGCCTATAATTCTCTTTCATTGTGTTGTCTTTATCTGGTTTTGGTATTAGGGTGATGCTGGCTTCATAGAAGGTGTTTGGAAGTGTTCCTTCTTCTTGAATGTTTTTGAATAGTCTGAGGAGGATAGGTTTTAATTCTTCCTTGAATGTTTGGTAAAACACTCCTGTGTAGCCATCTGGTCCCGGGCTTTTATTTGCTGGAAGCTTTTTGATGACTGCTTCAATTTCTTCCATAGTTATTGGCCTTTTGAGATGTTTAGATTTTTCCTGATTGAGTTTTGGGAGGTTATATTTTTCTAGGAATATGTCCATTTCTTGAATGTTGTCCAATTTGTTGGAATATAGTTGTTCATAGTATTTTTAATAATCCTTTGTATTTTGGCGGGCTCTGTTGTTATTTCTCCTCTTTCATTTCTGATTTTGTTTATTTGGGTCTTCTCTTTGCTTCTTGGTGAGCCTGGCTAGAGGTTCATCAATCTTGTTTATCCTTTCAAAGAACCAGCTCTTGGTTTTGTTGATCTTTTGAATTGTTTCTTTGGTCTCCATATTGTTTGTCTCCACCCTGATCTTTACTATTTCCTTCCTTCTGTTTACACTGGGCTTTTCTTATTGCTCTCTTTCTAGCTCTTTGAGTTGTAGGATTAGGTAATTTATTATCGTTGCTTCCTGTTTTTTAGTAGGCTTGTAGGGCTATGAACTTCCCCCTCAAGACTGCTTTCACTGTGTCCCATAAATTTTGTATTGTTGTGTTGTCATTGTCATTTGTTGCCATGATGTTTTTTATTTCTTCCTTGATCTCTCTGGTTACCCAGTCATTGTTAAATAGCATGCTGTTTAGTCTCCATGTGTTTGATTTCTTTCTATTGTTTTTATTATAGTTGATTTCCAGTTTTATGCCACTGTGGTCTGAGAAAATGCTTGATATGATTTTTATCTTCTTTAACTTGAAGAGACTATTCTTATGACCCAACATATGATCTATCTTTGAAAATGACCCATGTTCACTAGAGAAGAATGTATATTCTGTTGCTTTGGGGTGAAATGTTCTGAAGATGTCAATTAATTGCATCTGGTCTAGTGAGTCGTTTAGGATTGATGTTTCTTTCCTGATTTTTTGTTTACAGGATTTGTCCAATGGTGACAGTGGGCATTAAAGTCTCCTACTATGATTGTATTGCTGTCAATGTCTCCCTTAATATCCTCCAAGATTTTTTTTTAATGTATTTCGGTGCTCCTCTATTGGGTGCATATATGTTTACCAGAGTTATTTCTTCTTGTTGGAGTGTTCCCTTTAGTATTATGAAGTGGCCTTCTTTATCTCTTATTATGTCCTTCACTTTGAGATCTAATTTGTCAGATATAAGTATTGTAACCCCAGCTTTTTTTTCATTTCCATTTGCCTGAAATACCATCTTCCATCCCTTCACTCTCAGTCTGTGTGCATCTCTTTTCCTGAGGTGGGTTTCGTGCAGACAGCATATATATGGATCATGTTTTCTTATCCAATTGGTTACCCTATGTCTTTTGATTGGAGCATTTAATCCATTTACATTTAAAGTTATTATTGATAAGTACTTATCTGTTGCCATTTTTAGTCCTTTCCCCGAGTTCCTTCTTTGCTTCCTATTTCTTTTTATTACACCATACCCTTTAACATTTCTTGCATTACTGGTTTGGTGGTAATATATTCCCTTAGTCCTTTTTTGTCTGTGAAGTTTCTGATTTCACCTTCAATTTTGATTGAGAGTCTTGCAGGGTACAGTATTCTCAGATTCAGACCCTTCCTTTGCATGACTTTGTATATTTCATTCCATTCCCTTCTGGCCTGATGAGTTTCTGTTGAGAAATCAGTAGCTAGTCTTATGGTAGTTCCTTTGTAGGTAACTTTCTGTTTCTCTCTGGCTGCTTTTAAGATTCTTACTTTATCATTGGTGTTTGCCAATTTAATTATAATGTCCCTTGGTGTCACTTTGTTGGGGTTAATTTTGCTTGGGACTCTGTGAGCTTCTTGGATATTTGTGGAGTTTTTCTTTCCTACATTGGGGAAATTTTCTGTCATTATTTCTTCAAACAGTTTCTCTAATCCTTGTTCAGTTCCCACTCTTTCTGGAACCCCAATTATGTGGATGTTGTTTTGTTTCATGTTATCCCAAAGTTCCCTTAGGCTCTCCACTTGCTTTTTAACTTTTTTTTCTAGAAGCTGCTGTACTTGGGTATTTTTTCCTACTGTGTCTTCTAGCTCACTGATGCGGTCCTCTGTTTCTTCTAGTCTACTTTTGATGCTTTCTATTGGGTTCTTTATAGCAGTGATGTCATTTTTCATTTCTTCTTGATTATTGTGCACCTCCTCTAGGTTCTTCTGCATTTCTTCTTGCTTCTTCTTCATTTCCTCTTTGCTCTTACTCACACTGTCGATTTTGTCTTCAATTCTTTTCATCCACCTTATGATCATTTCTCTGAACTCTTTTATTTCTGCTTCTATTTTGTTTACTTCCTTTTCTGGTGAAACCTGCCTTTCTGTCTTATGTGGGCTGTTTCTTTTTCTGCCCATGGTCTTTCTTCTTCACGTGTCTGGATATGTAGTTCTCTCTCCTATATTGATTGAAAGGCACAAACTACAACATGACCAGGTACAGAACACAAGGCACTGAGTAGAAATGTATTCAGGATGTTAATAATCATAAATAGAGTGACCACCAATGAAAGACAAATTAGGGGTAAGTCAAGAAAGAAGAAGAGGAAAATGAGGAAAAAAGAAAAGAAAGAAATGCCAAAATCAAATTGAGAGAGGGAGAAAAAATAAGTAAATAAATGAACAAAAAATAAAGTAAAATAAGAAAATAAATATAAGGAGAAGAAAAGAAGAAGAGAAAAAAGTCAGAGTGAAAAGAAAGAGGATAAGAGAGAAAAGGGGACAAAATATAGATGTCAGGAGATAATGCCAAAAGAACAGTCACTAATCCCAACAAATGTAGGCAACTAGTACTGAAGATTAATACAAACTACAAATAACAACTGGTATGGAGGGAGGTGAGGGAAAAGAGAGGTAAAAAACAAACCAAATCAAAGCAAACAAAAAGCAAAATAAAACAAGTAGAATAAGCTAAAACAATCTCACCAAAAAAGTACAAAAAATCGATATAATCACCGTTCAGGCAAAGAGCAACAAAAGGTCATAGAGAAAAACCACTGTTTGGATAGTGAAGTCAAGAAGAGAGAGGTTTGTATGGGCTTGGAGTAGGGGATTTAAAAGTAGATATATAAGTGGGGTGAAATTTTAACCAGGTAAAGAGAAAGAATAGGGAGAATCTAAACTTGGAAAAGGGAAAAAGAAAACAAGACAATAAAATAGGGAAAGTTAGGAGGAAAGTGTTGGCTTAAAGGTAAAGTTGAGATAGAGTAAAATTATGCTAAAGAAAAGATGAAAATAGAATGTAGAACTCTAATCCCAAAGTAAAATAAAGGGAAAACAAAATGACACTTGTTTTTTTCCAAAATGGTAAAATAGTATTAGTACTAATACTAGTTGAAAACAAAAATGTAATAATTAAAAAGGTAAAATCAAGTGAGGAGGGAAGAAAAAAATTGTTTTTTAATTAAAATATGCAAAAATGAAAAAATATAAAAAAAGAGAAAAAAAATAGAAAAAAATAGAATGGTCATTCACTTCCGCTCTTGTTCTGCTTGGCACTTCTGTTTCCCAGTTGGGAGGATATTGCAGTTCCCTGTGTTCCACTTTTGGTTGTGTTTTAATCTCTTTATTCTTTTGTGGTTATGCGAGAGTCAATTTGTGCGTCATCCACTGGGTGGCAGTGTTTCGGAATTGACCTCTGAGACAAAGCACAAGACCTCTCTAGGCTGGGCACAGATCCTGCTACTCTGTGGTTCTCAAAACCGGTTTGTGGGGATTTTGCAGCCAGGACACTGTAATAACTCCCAGGCTGTCCCTCTGTCTCAGATTAAAGAGGTTTGTTTTCCAGAGTCCCCTCTGTCAACAGCTCTGAGAGTCCGCTTCCACACTTAGGGATCACGCCCTGCCCCACATCCGCGGACCTCTCCAGAGGCAGCTTTCCCGCAGCCTGGTTCCCACAGTGTGCTCTTCTCTGTTCTGCGGGACTGGAGACCTCACCTTATCCAAGGCGAAATCTGACCTTTCCGTGTGCCATGTTGAGCCCTCTGAGTCCATGTCTTGGATTGGAGCGTGGTGTTCTGGGTCCCCGGGTCCCCGGCTGTTCGGTGGGTGCTTCAGCCGCAGGTTTCAGACCACCGCTGACATCCACCTCCCTTTGCAAGATGGTGCAGTCTCTGCATTCGCACTGGTGGGTCCGGCAGACAAAATCCCCGTGGCAGTGGGGCAGCCTGGCCAGGAGAACCCTGTCCAGCAGTCCCTCACCTTCTCCTGGAGGATAACTGACTATTAACTTGCCAACAATCACTCCCAGTGCAACTCTCAGCTCCTCTCTCTCCCTCTGCCCACCGACAAAGCTCCAGATGTGTCTGTCTACTCCGCCGCCATTTTTTTCCTGGAGAATTTATTTAAAAGCATAGCTCCAGACTACCCCATCAACTGCAACCCATGGCCCTAGAGCAGGAGAATGTAGTAGTTAAGAGGGTGGGTTGTGGACTCCAATCTGATGCTATCACTAACCAACCATGTGATCTGAGGCAAATTACTCTTCTCTTTGCCTCAGTCCCTCAACCTGGTAAATAATAGAGGTTTTTATAAAAATGAAATTTTAAAAAAGTAACCTACACAGATGGTTTAGTAAACACCTAGACGATTTTATAAAGCTTAATTATATTACCATTGGCATCCAAGAAGTTATCCCATTAGCACTTAAAAGGAAGTTTTAATTGTGGAAATCAAATCTGAAATTATTTGGAGAAGGCCATAAGCTATTAATGTAATAACCCAGTATGAACCATACTTTACTAAACTCACTGGGATTAATGACTAGTATCCATCGGTTAGATAATCATTTATTTTTTGTTATTATTATTATTTTTTAATTTAATAAATCTTTATTGTTCAGATTATTATAATTGTTCATCTCACCCCCACCCCATAACGCTCCCCTCCACCTGGTTCCCATCCCACCCTCTGTCTTTACCTCCCCCCCATTGTCCTCATCCATAGGTGTATGATTTTTGTCCAGTCTCTTCGCACACCCCCCTTAAACCTTTCCCCCTTAGAATTGTCAGTCCACTCCCTTTTTATGCCCCTGATTATATTATATTCATCAGTTTATTCTGCTCATCAGATTTTTAATTCACTTGATTTTTAGATTCACTTGTTGATAGATATCTATTTGTTGTTCCTAATTTTTATCTTTACCTTTTTCTTCTTCCTTTTCTTAAAGAGTAACTTTGAGCATTTCATATAATACTGGTTTGGTGTTGATGAACTCCTTTAGCTTTTTCTAATCTTTGAAGCTCTTTATCTGCCCTTTAATTCTGAATGATAGCTTTGCTGGGTAGAGTAATCTTGGTTGTAGGTTCTTGCTATTCATCACTTTGAATATTTCTTGCCACTCCCATCTGTCCTGCATAGTTTCTATTGAGAAATCAGCTGACAATCATATGGGTGCTCCCTTGTAGGTAATGAACTAATTTTCTCTTGCTGCTTTTAACATTCTTTCTTTTTCTTTTGCTCTTGATATTTTAATTATGATGTGACTTGGTGTGGTCCTCTTTGGATCCCTTTTGTTTGGAGTTCTGTGTGCTTCCTGGATTTGTAACTCTATTTCTCTTACCAGGTGGGGGAAGTTTTCAGTCATTATTTAGGTTTTCAGTATCTTGCTCTCTCTCTTCTTCTGGCACCCTCATAATTCTGATGTTGGTACACTTGAAGTTGTCCCAGAGGCTCCTTACACTATCTTCACATTTTTGTATTTTTTTTTCTTTTTTCTTTTCCAGTGGAGTATTTTCTGCTTCTTGTATTTTAAATCTTTGACTTGATTCCTGCATTCCTCTAGTCTGCTCTTAGGTCTCTGTATAATATTTTCTATTTTAGTCAGTGTATGTTTAATTTCTAGTTGGTCCTTTTTCATGTCCTCGAGGGTCTTGCTAAATTTATCAAGCTTTTCTAGGAAGTTCTTAAAAAGCCTGATAACCATGGTTTTTAACTCTATATACAGTCATTTGTTTCCCTCCATTTCTTTTGTTTGTGATGTGTTTCTTTGTCTCTGCATTTTTGCTGCTTCCCTGAGTTTGTAGAGTAGCTTTGTGTGATAGTTGTCTTAAAAGGCCCAGTAGCTCTGCTTCTCCAGGTACCTGAGGTGGACTCTGTTGGTGCACCCCTTTATGGATTGTGTGTACTGCCTTGTTGTAGTTAAGTCTTGATTGTTGTTGGTATCACTGTGGGGAATTGACCTCCAAGCCAATTGGTTGTGGGGATCAGCTGTATCTGTGCTGGGAGAACTTCTGTGCTGGAGTCAGCCTTATGATACAAGACTTGCAAAATTGCAAAAGCCTTTGTGTTCAGTTTGGATATGGTGGAGTCTCAGGGCTGAGCAGAGAGCCTTGTCTTCCCATCACCTCTGCCTTACAAGGCCCCTGGGTCTCAGTGTCCCTTGGTAATCACTGCAGTCCTCTGTGTGCACTCTAGTGTACGCCTCCAGACCTCTGTCTTTCGCAGCTCCCTTGAGTTTCCATGTACTGTGGGGACCTGTATGAGTCTGGGTCCCCAGGGTCTCACCTGAAACTGGGCTTCAGTGCAATCAGAACTGGAGTTCAGTGCAGTCCCCCGAGTTTCCATGCACTCCTCTCTTTTCACAACAGTCCAGAGTTCCCTATATGAGTCTCATCCAGAACTGGGGTTCAGTGAAGTCAAACTGGAGTTCAGTGCAGTCGGGAGTTTCTGTCTCCCTATCCTAGAGAAAGCCAGCCAGGCACTCCAAAACACGTCATCTCCACGTGTGTATCTCCGTACCTCAGCTTTTTACAGCTCCTCTGAGTCTCCGTAAGACCCTCTCTTTCCTTCTAGTTGTAGAATTTCCACTCAGCCAGCTTTCCTGTGATTCTGGATGATGTCCGTTCTGTCTTCTAGCTGTAGTTTTGAAATTGTTGTGCAAGGCAACAGTTTAGGTGTTCACCTATGCTGCCATCTTGGGTTCTCCTAGAGTATAATTCTTAATACCTCTATTGAATATGTATTTCTAGGAAAAGAAGGAGACAGAAAAGTGTCCAAGGTAAAGAGTTCCAAGCCACACAGAATAAGGTAAGTTTTCTCAGAGTTGTCATTCCCCCTCTTTCCTTGTATATCATAAAAGTTTTGTAAACTCATTTCATTTGACAATTAGCAATCTTCTTTTTTATTCTCATTTCAACAAATTGGCCATGCATTGTCTGTAATTTAACTGTCAGTTATTTGATGAAATAGTTATTTTCTGAATTATTCTCCTATTTTTAATACCCTTCAAAACTGTTTTACATTAATATAGGTAAAAGAGCAATTACACCAACATAATAATCAACACTGCACATTACCAAAATCTGTATTGGTTTCCTAGGGCTGCCATAAACAAATTCCCACAAAGTGGGTGATTTAGAACAATAGAAATCCATTCTCTTGTAGTTCTAGGGCTGAAGTCCAAAATCAAGGTCCCAATAGGATCAGTTCTTCCTTAGGGTGAGAATCTGTTCCATACTTCTCTCCTAGTTTCCACTGGCTTCTGCCACTCCTTGGCATTCTATAAGTTGTGGCCCCATCACTCCAGACTCTTCCTCTGTCTTCACATGGCATTCTTCCCTGTGTCTGTTTTTCTATACCAAACCTATCTTCACATAAGGTCACATCATGAAGGTCTTAGAAGAATATAAATTTGGCGGCGGGGGGAGGAACACTATCTGACCCAGTTTTTATGCCACAAAGTTATTGTGAGGATTAAATTAAACTACATAAATGGTCTGACTTTTTATTTAATTGATTAATTAATGGCTGTTCAGATTATAAAGCTAAAAAGCCTTCCAAGGGGCTGCAGATGTTTGATGAAGTGCAACCATTTCCTCCTCATTTGCACGTACCCACTTTTGTTTACTGGAAAAAGTAGAAAATTCCATCTGTGTTTGCAGATAAGAGGGATGCTCATGTCTCCACAATGGATCAAATATTCTCTTTAACACATATTATTGTGTTTAGGAAATTTTACAATAAAACATTTCCCCAAGTGTTATCCACAATTACATCCATTTCTCTTTGACTTAATTACTTATCATTAAATTCTAGCCAGTCCAAATGCCAAGTACTAAAATGTTTCAGACAATCCAATATGTGAGCTTCAGATTTCTCAATAATCTATCAGTTTAATTTTTCTTCTATTAAGTAGTTACTATTTGCAAAAAAATTCTTTTTTTTTTTGGAATAATTCATGGCTTACTTTTTTGGCACCAACCACAAAGCCTCAAGAAGTCTTGCCTTGTTTTACCTGCCACTCCTGCACCAGCTAATCAGTGGTCTGTTTTATACAATTTTTGGATTTTTTCTTTGTCCTTAGGTGTTGCCCACTCAAGCCAAAACAAAGCCAAGGTTGTTGCTGTGAACTTCCGAGGCAGGAAGGAGCTTTGCAACTCTCTACATTATGTATTCAACTTTTTCAGGCTTTTATAGAATAATGGTATTTTGAATGATGATTATAAAGTTAGATTTTAAGCTGATATTAAGAAGAATTTAGACTTACTTGATCTTTTTTTAATCAACAGGCTATATAAGTAACAATGACACTTGAAATTGCTTTCTCCTTGAAAACACCAAAGCCACTCAAATGATAACATAACATTATTTTGAAAATCAATATCAGTTTATTTCATTAATTTATTGTGTTCAGTTGCTTATTTTTAAGCCAAGACACCATGCACTGTCCTTTAAAACATGAAAGCATGAAACAGACTGATGAATCTCAGAGGGAAAGGGGTAGGGAGGTTTGGGAAGAGGTTAACCAAAGAACCTAAATGCATATATGCATAACCCATAGATACAGACAATAGTGTGCTAAAGACCTGGGTGGGGGCAGAAGTGGGGGGAAGGATATCAATAAAGAGAATAAGGGGACATCTGTAATACTTTCAACAATAAAGATCAATTTAAAAAAATAAAAATAAAATAAAAAGTATGGCATCTGATGACATTCATTCAACAGAAATTAATTAATGGGTCTCACAATGGGAAAATACTATATTAGACTTTCCATATAAAAATGGGAATTGTTCTCATCAAAACCCCTGATATTGGGAAAGGGAGTTTTGCATCTAAAGAGGTGTTTCATAAACCCAGTGTAGCAAGGGATGATGTAGACCAGACCTCTGCTGCATCTTACTCAGGGCCCTGCAAGTCAAGAATATGACTTCTCACAGAAGTTTAATATAATAAAGAGGATGGTTTATGAAATCACTGGTAATTCTAATAGAAAGTTAACCTCTTGTAGTTGAATGGAGAAGATATTTGTTTTTGGTGTCTTGTTAGCTGCTGAAATACAGTGAATTATTGACACCCACTCTGCCTGTCTTTCTAGGCATCCAACAACTACAGAAGTTCTTTCTCCATCAGCCAACCATCAGATGGTGCAGGAGAGGACATTTATGTCAATTACCCAACCTTCTCTCGGAAACCGAAGATTAGAGCCTAAGCTTTTTCCTTGATCTGAGCTGATTTATGATGACTGTTAAATCCATAGATCATTATACAGTTTCTTCCCACTATTCAGGGTCTGCTGTGGATGCCAGTTGACTGAATATATTTACTTTTTTCAATCCAAACATCACTCTATTTAATTCCCTAACAAAACAATGGAAAAAGGATTCTCATTGCTACATTTACATATAAATCCCCACCTAATAAATAATAGAAGCCTATGAACCAATTTCTAAAAACAGTTATAAGATACATGCACAATTTGGGGTGTATTAATGAAACAGAATATGACAAAATGTTAAAAACAATCTCTTATCTATGGGTTTCATCACCTCTTACCTGAAGGGGCAGCTGTGATGGCCTGGAAGCCATCAGAACTTCTTCTGTTTCCTCCTCCAAGGACTGTGCTCAGGATACAGAGGTGCTTGTCTGCCTTGTCCCCAAGCTACAGTTCAAGTTAACAGGGTAGTGCCCCAACTGCTGCTGTCCTGGACATGAAACCACTGGATCCACCTGCTCTGTTCTCTCTGGTGTTGGTAACCTACATCACTTAGAGAACATTCTTAACAGAAGTGTTTCAGTCAACCCGACTCTAATTAGCTTAGACATGAAAGGCAACTTACTGACTCATGTAATGGAGCCATCCAGGGAGGTCAAGCTTCAGGCAAAGGTTATTGACTAAGTCTTAAAATGTCATGTCTGAAATCAACTGTGGGCACAAACCAGCTTCTGGATCCCCTTCCATGGCATTGAAACCACTTCACTGGTGTTGGTTTAACACATTCAAACTTTTCTCTTATGCTTCCAAGATGGCTGTCCACAACTCTTGGAAAATTCATAATCTTTGTTTCTGTCTGGTAGAGAGTTTACTTATACGATAGAGTTCAGGATTTTTTTCAGGTTTTTTAATCTTCCTCAGTCCTGCAGAAATTTCTCTGACCTCTCTACTATTCCTACGGTTCACTCTCAGCTGTTACCTGGTGAAATTCTGTTCATTTTTTCCCCTTCTGAACATCTTAACAAAGTACTTTCATTGTATTTTCTTTAATGTTATACATAGTTTGTCAGAGTTATACACACACACACACACACACACACACACACACACACACACATATATATATATATATATATATATATATGGTGTGTGAGTGTATAAACACACACACACACACACAGACAATTTGTTGTTCCTGCTATTCTGATTGTTATTAAGGAAAGAAATAAAAACAGATCCACCGAATAAAAGGTGAGAAATGAATTAAATTATATTTTAAATCTTTTTGCAAGGTGCTACTTAGGAAGCAAGGTGCTTCCTAAGATTATTCTTTACATGTATAATTTATATTGATATATAATACATTAAATAAAAATCTATTTCCTTTGCCACTATTTTAATATTTACATTAAAGTAACCAATTAAAGAAAATTGCTGTTTGATGAGAGGTTTATTATATGTCATTATAGAATGCATAGTTTTGTCAGGGAAAGGATGCATCTAATTAACCTACCATGATTAAGTGTTGATTATATTGTCATCAGAGTGACCGTGAAATATCATTGAAAGGCATCTATGCATACTGAACAAATGGCATAGTAATGTCCTTAACTTGTCATCATGCTTATGGGTGGGAGACAGGTGGATGGGGCTCTCATTTTTAGTTAATAACTATTAGATAAATAAAATGTTTTAAGAAATTCAGTTTATTACTAAAATCATATACATTTAGAATATGTCAACTTACAAAATAGAGTAAACTAAAAATAATTTTAACAGGTTTAGTTATTATGTTGGTTTATCTAGCACCATATTAAAGAAAAACCTATAGCTGCCTTGTAGTAATATTCCAAATGGGTAGAGTCCACATTATAATTAGGAAGCCCTGTAATCACCATATGTCTTTTGATTTATCATAATGTGCTGTATTCTTATTTTTTAAAATAATTTTTTATTGATTTCAGAGAGGAAGGTAAAGGAAGAGAGAGTTAGAAACAACATTGATGAGAGAGAATCATTAATTGACTACCTCCTTTACACCCCACACTGGGGATGGAGTCCATAATCCCAGGCAGGTGCCCTGAGTGAGAATCAAACCCTGACTCCCTGGCTCATAGGTTGACCCTCAGCTATTAAGCCACACTGCCTGGGCACAATGTGCTATAGTCTTGTACTGCTTGATTAAAGATATTGTACAGTTAAGATGCTATAAAGTATAGGTGGAGATGCTAAATTGTGAACATGAAGTTTAGCTTCTTTCCACAAAAGTAAAAGAAAATAACTTTGAAAAATATAAAATGACATAAACATGTAACACCATTATTTTATTACTAGAGGCCTGGTGCACAAAATTCATGCATGAGGGTGTGTGTCCCTCATCCCAGCCTGCACGCTCTCCAATCTGAGACCCCTCAAGAGATGTCCAACTGCCTGTTTAGGCACAATCCCACCAGGATTGGGCTAACATGGGCAGTTGGACATCCCTATCACAATCCAGGATTTCTGGCTTCCAAATGCTCACCTGCCTGCCTGCGTGATTGCCCCTAACTGCTTCTGCCTGCCAGCCTGATCACCCTTAACCACTTCCCTGCAGGCCTGGTCACCCCCATCTGCCCTCCCCTGCCAGCCTGATTGCTCCTTACTGCTTTCCCTGCAGGCCTGGATCCCCCTCAACTGTCTTCTCCTGCAAGCCTGGTTTCTTCCAACTGCCCTCCCCTGCTGGCCTGATCACCCACAACTGCCCTCCCCTGCCTGCCATCTTGTGGTGGTCATCTTGTGTCCACATGGGGTAACCATCTTTGTCCATAGGGGGGCAGCCATCTTGTGTGTTGGAGTGATGGTAAATTTGCATATTACTCTTTTATTAGATAGGATCATCATTCGTTTGGCCATTATTAGAATGTAGTGTCTAGAAAGTGTTGACCTTTATATTCTTAAGTTATATTTTTTCATTGGTTTATTCATTGGAATTATTCTAATCCAAGTCTCTAGGCTTTCATATATTTATATGAAAAATAAAACAAATTTAAAAATAATCCCACTTTTCTATTGCTAGTGATAGATAGTCACAGGCAGTCCTGGAACTTCTAGAATAACTGCAGTGCTTGCTCAGGAAATTTTATAAGTGTTCAAGGTTGGTTTACATACTATGTTTTTTTCCCAGTTTAAAGTACTAACTCTGTTGTAAGGTGTAAGAAAAGATCTAAATGGAGAGTATGGGTGATAAATGTCTGCAATATTTCCCACATATTGCCTATTTTCCCTGTTTGAATGATGTTATATAGTTAACCACTTTTAGAACATTTTTTCAGGTTTATGGGTAATTTCAGACTTTGAGGTTTTTGCATGCAAATGCTTACCTTGACATACTATACTGTATTCTTCTGTTTGAATGAATAAAATGCAAAGCTCCATGATCATTAGTTTCATTTGCCACCAAAGAATATTAGGCAAGAATTTCTACAGAATAACATTAACAGGAAGAGTAAAATGCAGAGTAATGCAAACCAGTAACTTCTCGATGCAGCACTCAGTGTATTGTATAAGTGGGTGCAGTTCAGAGTCAGAGTGCTGTGTGGGGTTTTCTACAAAAAATCGTTCCCTGATCTTCCCACTTCCCTCCGTCAAGACAACACATTTCATTTCTGATTGTTTTATTTCTCTCTACTTCTCTGCTTAAATTACTACCAGATTTTTTTTTCAATTTTAGGGCATTCTTTATTGATTTGTTGATGTCTTATTCCCATAAACTCATGACATGTGAATGAATACCTTTCTCAAATGACTATCTTTCAAAAATATTTGTCTTAAAGTTTGATTGTTTCCATATTTGGTTGTGTTTTTTTTTTATGACTTTGTCAACATGCTTCTCAGTTGAATCACATGGTAAAAATAACTGCCTTCTGCTAAAACTGGTTTGGCTCAGTGGATAGAGCGTCAGCCTGTGGACTGGAAGGCCCAGGTTCAATTCCGGTCAAGGCATGTACCTTGGTTGCAGGCACATCTCCAGTAGGGGGTGTGCAGGAGGCAGCTAATGGATGTCTCTCTCTCATTGATGTTTCTAACTCTCTATCTCTCTCCCTTCCTCTCTGTAAAAAGTCAATAAAATATATTAAAAAAAATAATTGCCTTCTCTCCTACAGAATTTTGTTTCCCAAACAGAGTGATTGTTTCTTTCAGCTATTTTTGTATTTACCATAAACTTATGTCAAACGCTTCACCAATGGTCTACATCAAGCCTGTCAAACCCACGGGCTGCATGCCTCATTTATTTGGCCTTTGAGTTTGACATGCTTGGTCTACATGATCTTTGGAGCTTCTGGTGCCAGAGATATTCCAATACTCACCTTCCCAGAAAAGTTACTCTAGATCAGCAGTTCTCAATGCACAGGTTGAGAACTACTAGCAGGGTCGTCTAAGACCATCAGAAAACACAGATATTTACATTATGATTCATAACAGTAACAAAATTACAGTTATGAAGTAGCAACAAAAATAATTTTATGGTTAGAGGTCATCACAACATGAGGAACTGTATTAAAGGGTCACGGTATTAGAAGGGTTGAGAACTACTGCTCTAGATCCTTAACTTGGGCCCAGAAGCCGTGGTTCTTTCACAAAGCTGTCATCTCAATATCTCCCTATATCCAGAAAATAGAAGAGAGGGTAACATAAGACCTGGAATCAATTTGAGAAAATGTCCAGGTATAAAAGGACACAGTCCCAGACTGCAAGTGTGTAACCAGGACCCAGAGCGGTGGAGCAGATGAGCATGAGCCTGTTATATCTGGGTTTGTGGCTGTGTAAGTTGGCAGCATTGGTTTTAAGCACTGGAGGCTGACACAATGTTATAAAGTAAGCAGTTAATTTATTTGAACAATGTTCAAAGAGTTGTTTGGAAGCAAGTCCAGGTGAGAGACAGAAGCAGCTTGGAAAACAAGAGACACGGGGGGGAAAAGCACAGCTACAACTCTGACTCTGGCTCTGGCTGGACCGGTGCCCATCAATCTGAATGACATCCTCCATAGCACAGTATTGAGCTACCTTAGGACAAAAGTTTGCAAATATTCAGTGGAGTAAAATATATGTAGAGCAGGTCTCTGTGACTCAAATGCATATTTTATCTTAGAGAAGGTTTGTGTCAAGAGAGGAATAGGAAATTTAAAAAAAAGAGGTTTTAAAAAAATTATATCATACAAATAGCAAGAGATGATTTTGGAATTATGTTAGATTATGTTGTATAATAATTTCTTATGATAAAAAAGCAGCATCTAATAGAGAGAGAAAGAGAGAGAGGGGGGAGAGAAAGGAGAAAAAAATAAGATTAGAAGAGGAGAAGGAGATGGAGGAGGTGGGAAGATATTCAGAGACAGCTCTGAGAAAGAACTGGAAGTTGGGAGGTGGTCTCTCATGCCTTCCCTTACCTCCTTAGGTCTAGCCGTCTAGCTGGCTCCATGTCCTCTCCTAGGGCAGGCCCCATACCCATGTGCTGTCAGCTGTCCCTGTGCCACCCTCCTCTTCTCTGAAGCATAGCAAAAGGAATGAAAAGGCAGTGAGAACCAAGTGCAGGAGATGTGGCATGATTTTTGCTCGGTGTAGTAAGTAGTCAGCACTCAATTACGTGTTTAGTGATTGGCCTTTGAGAGCATATAATTTACCAGCCTGATTTCCTAAAACACCTCATTAATAAGATAACTTATATTTCCCTTAATGTTTAGCTATTTTATCCAGTTCTTACTTAAACCTTTATTTTAATAATTCACCATATCGATATAAAAATTCATTAACTTTGTCTAATATAGTTCTTGACTAGTTTGGAAAAAAGGATGGAAGTTTTGCCATTTTAGGGAATTATTTGGTTTTGTTTTTCTTTGTACATTACAAAAATAACAGCGTCCCTGCTATTGGGCTGTGTCTTGTGACATTCAGTATCTCTAATGCCAGCTCTTTCACTCACTTTGATTTCTCTCATACTATGGAAGCTCTCTATAAAGGTATAACTCTCTGAAAGAAAAAAAATTACTAATAAATTAATCTAGCAAACCAGAAAGAACAGCCCAGATAAGATTTAAAGATTAAGCTTGAGAAATGGATTCTGTAAGTGTACTTCCTGAGTGTTCTAAATGTCAGTGAGCAAGGCCAAGGGATGGAAATATATAATAAGGAAGTCACTGGGAGCTAGTGTGGTTGGACTGCATGCTTCTCACTCCTGATGTGAAATGTTTTTCTACCAAATGTTCACCTTCAATAATTTCCTTTGTAATGGAAGGGTGAGGCTAGTGCTGAAGAAAAACTGTTTTCCAGTTGTGTGCTGTTGTGAAAGCCACTTAATAAAACTGGATATCACTTCTTTGGAAATAAAAGTGCTGTTTGCTAATGTCATTTTCCATATTAACATTCGATGATTCCACCAAACCAGAGTCAACCTAGTAAAAATGATGTCTGATTATAACATAGGGTTAGGAAAGCACTAGAAATACATAATGAATTCTCAGCAATCTTCCATTTAATAAAGGGTCTCTTTTATTTTATTTTGAAAATAGCAAGCCAATAAATAAAGGAATAAGTGACATTTTAAAGGTTTGAAGAATATGATTGTCAGAATTCTGTTTAATTACATAGTTACAGTTCATCACATGAAAACAAAAATGTAAGGAGATCATATAATATTACAGTGCTAACAACAGTAACTCCTGGGTAAAAACCAGCAATTTTGATGTTCAAATCTCAATCATGCAAACTTGTGGTGGAAAGCAATATCTTTGGACTGCTTTACCTTTTTTTAAGTGATGGAGGAAATTTTAATATTGCACAACTATAAAATGATCCGGGTAGCAATCTCATTTGTGAATTTCTTATGGGTACGAGTAAGACATTAATAACAATAATTTATCTACTGAAGACTGTAATAGAGAAACTAGAATTTAGAAGAGGGCAATTCTTGAACTATGTACTATTTTACCAAGAGGGGAAAATCACACAGATTTAAAAATAATTTAATTATTGCCTCATTATTATAATATTTTCTGTCCTGCCAGAAATTTACATTTAGTTTCCAGGGACAGTATTCTTTTGCATTCCATCGCAAAAGGTGGCTCAGCTAGTATTTAAGTACAGATGTCCCCAAACTATTACCTGGAATCAATTATTATTGAAAAGGAAGTGTATCAAATCATATATTTTGGAAAAGAAGCAAATTTGTAATGATTATTTTGCTTCTTGAAAAAGGTGTAGTGTCCACAATTATTTTTATCAAAATGATCATAAACATTCTATTTAAGGAAGGACAAATGCTATTCCTCTATAAAATACATTATAGGACTTCACAAAGTATATATAAATTGATTTAAAAGAATTTACAGAAAGCAAACATACAACACATAATTTAATACATTTTGAAGATTCATATGGATAAGGATTTTGCAAGATGGGATATTTCTGTGTGGACCCCAAAAGATAAGTATGGGGCATATACAGAATAGGTCAAAGTAAAAAATGTGTCTGTGTGCATGAGTGTATTAGGGTTTGTTAAAGATGGTGCTGGGCAAGGTATCCTGTCATCTGCAGCCAAGGTGATACCGGCTTTCAGCTCATTCGTTGTGAGGGTGTAGACTTATGTGTTGCTGTGATTTATACACTGCTGGCTATCATAAAATAAACAGTGTCTTAAAACTTTAAAGAATCTCTATTCTCCATTTCAGGTCTTCACAAAAATTGGGAGCTTCTTTTTCTCCACTTCACTCACTGACATATATATTTTTTGATAATAATAGGCATTGCTCTTTGAATTATGCACTAGACATGTAAATCTGAATTCCATTAATCAAATGATTTCATATGGGCCCACATCATGTTCATTTCTGATTTATATTGAATATTAAGATACTACAATCATTTCACTCTCCATCTTTCCCTGCCTTTCAACCTCTCGGTCAAGGAGTTAATGATGTTGAAAAAAACATAAAAACCCTTTCACAAGGTTTTCTTTGAGAGAAAACCTTAAAAATAATTAAGCCATTATCTCAATCTTCTTTCCCTGAAGTTGGGGCTTTACATTTTCGATTTCTTAAAATAAGCAACTCTTATGAGGCTGTGGGTCACTTGGATGAATAAGGACAGCAATCAAATTCTAAGGTGAGCACAGCTGCAGGGTCAGGGTGGAAACCTTGCTTCATTTGGGGCACAATTCTGTGTCTACAAAATGGGTTAATTTGATGTTCTTCTTAAGTTTAAAATCATAAAAAAAAACAACCCCACAAAAACAGAGAACAGACTGAGAAAGTTAATTATTTCAACTAATAAAATAAGTTCAGAATATGGAATATGGACTAAGGTAGCAGGCATAGAAAGTGAAGCAAAATAAAAATGTATTTAATGAAATTATTAGAAGGAAGTTGACATATTTCTATTACAAGTATATTTTCCCCTTCTTTAAAATGTTTACAAGATATTAAAATTTTAAACTAAGAAAAGGTATGAAAATCTCACATAAAAAGTGGCTTTCATATTATTTAGTAATTTTAACTTATTTCTAATTTATCTAAAGTTCAATTAATTTAAATAATTGCCTATGTAAGAATATGAGAAAAAGTTTAATGTGTAAGGTATTTTAAAGTAAAAAAACAAAACAAAACAAAAACACACACAATTCCCCAAATTCCAATTGAAAATGGAAGCTTTTTGAAACTCACATGAAAAAATGTAGCCCTGACATTATCAATTCTTTAACAAAGTTGTTACAAATGCCAGATATAATTAAACCAAAGTATTACAGAGTAATAAAAATCCCCCAAATAATAATCACAGCCACAATGCAATGAATTAGTAGGAATACAAAACATAAACACTTAATTTTTTTTTTTTAGTTTGACCATCACTTTTGAAAAAGTCTGAAATTTCAACAGAGAACTGGATGACAGTATAAGAATAGTAACACTTATACCAATTATCCATGACCTTCAAGTCTAGTAATTGCCCCATATAGCCTCTCTATTGATATAGTTGGCGATGAGTCCAGCAAGAGTTAGAAACATCTGACAAATTTGGGAAAACACTTACATATATAAGGGCCTGTTCACTTATAGGCCTTGTGGCATTTCTCAGCTCCCACTGGGAGTTGGGATGTAGCCAAGGAAACATTCCTATGAGCCTGCTAGGTGACCCTATTCCTATTTCTTGTCTTTGAATAAATTATGGGTTTTGTTTTTTTCCTGAGGGGTATATAAAAACAGGACTTTCATCCTACATGCTCGTCTCCAGAGCCAGCTAGCATTCCACCTATCTAGAAAATGTGTCCCAAATCTCATGATACTGCCATGAGAGTCTATAAACTTCCTAATGCCTAGTCTAGTTGTAATAATTTATAGAAATGATCCACAAAGATTCACATTGTTCAATAAGAAAGGAAAGATTTGTAGTAGAAAATGTGGGTTAAGCTTTCAGGTACATTTATAGAGAAATGCACACATGGGCTTATGCATCTTTTCTGTTATGTTCAGCCTCCAGTCTATCTCACTGATAATGTATCTTCACATTGAAATGCAAATGAGGTTGACTCTACAAGAATGATTCTCACGTTACTGAAGAGACATTGGGCCACGGGGATTCTGTTACATGTTCTTTGGTGTTAAATAATTTTCACTCTCCTAAAGGAAGCACTCTTGTTGGTAATGGGTTGTGTTTGTGTGGTAATGTCAATAGTGACACAACTGATGTCTTGCATAACTTAGTACTCAGAGAAACTAATAAAGAAGGCCATGTCTGGATCATGGAGCAGAGGTTAGAATGTTAAGAAAGTAAATCTGAGTGTGACACTAGACAGTTCATTGGAGTTTTTATAATCTTTTCTAAATTGTTGCCTTCCTGACTAGTTCACATTTTCCTTCTCAATTCTCTCCTTTGGAAATTGCGCTCCTTAAATTTCACTGACTAGAAATTCATTTGTGTGGCATTATCACCATTATGATAATTATTAATACATGTAGGCAAAAATCCAGTAGGCAGATTTTTATCTATCTTGAGAAGACCAAGGTTTGGGGATTGTAAAGTATAGTTAGTTATTGGTATAGTAATTTGAAATTGTAAGATATGGACAGACATAATATGTTAATAGAATTGGAGAAAAATGCATAATTTTCACTTTGAGTAGTTTTTAGCATAATATTTGTTATAATATATGTTAAAGGTCTTTAGGCTCAGCCCCATTGAATGTGTATTGCCTATTTATTGAGCTGTGTTATAATAATCAAAACTGGCGTACAATATTTTCATAAGAATATAATTGGCTTAGCTTATTTTCACTAATTGTCCATTTTAGGAAGTGGCTCAAATAATCTAGAGAATAGGATACTCATGCTCTTTTACAAAGTTTTCTGAGATATTGGTCAAAGAATGAGGGGCAGACATCAATTTTTAGGATGTGTTTTAATATTTACTATAAAGATAGCACATGCAATAAATTGGATCCATAGAAACTGCTAACAGTGTAAAGTATTTTTTTTTTTATCAGTTCACTGTTTCTATACTGGATAGAAAATATAATTGGTTGACAATTTTATAGGTGATAAATAATTTTGAAACATAATTTTCCAATGAAGACGGAGAAAAATTGTACAAGATGTTAAGACTAGTACTCTAGTTATTACTTGGTGAAAAGGGTGAGGTTTACTTTTAATAAATACATTTCACTTTATTTCACATGCTCTATCAAACAGCATCTTCCCTAATAAATAAGTAAATATATATTTTTTATTTCATTAAGTTCAAATTGTGGCAGTGGCCAGAACCTATTGAATTATAAATATTTGCAACCTGTATACATAAATTAGTTCTGAGAGCCTACTATTCATTCAAGGAATAAAAAAAGTTGTGTTTTTTTGTCCCCATCAGAATAGTAAGCTATTGGGTTAAAGTTATTTTGTACTTTTCTGCATTTTAAATATAATATCATGTGTACAACAATTAATATTATTGGAAGAAAAAACTGGGGACATAAAAAAATGAATCCCCTCACATAATCTGTGAAATGTGTACATCCCCCAGGCTTTCTCTGCTCTCAGATGAACCTTTATGACTTATGTTGGGTTCTGTCATCATCACTCTCTTCCCACCTCATAAAGAAACTGTGCCCCTCTTCATTCACCTTCTCCATCTGGAGGAGTCCCAGCATAGTCACTTTTGGAAGAAGCCAAAAGATGTCTTTGGTTCATAGTAAGTCACTCCCTCACAATGACAAAGTCACATGTATATTAAAGATATAATACAATTTCTGGAGGGAGAAAAAATGACTTGCGAAGTGCAGAGGCATCTTCAGTCACAAACCTATAAACTCAAGTGAGTTGAATACATGCTGTGACCACTCCAGTTGCTCCAGTGGAATTGATTTCATGAAGTTCCAGAAGATGGGTTCAGTAATTCTTCATCTTTGGTTTTTGTAGATTTATCAGCTTGTCATTTTTATTGCACTGCACACTGCCTTGTGTCAAGTATGTTAGGTTAATATAAATTCTCCTAGCTGTTCATTTAGCAGTTTTGACTTAGCTACAATTGGAAGCATAGTTAGAGGATAGAATACATCTCCAAAAATGTCCCAGGAGATATTTTATGGCCTTATTCTCATTGCGATGAGATTGGATAAAGACATGGGAAGGAAATTTCTATCTCACAGACGTTTTTTATGACATGATTTTCAGAAGGAACTGGCCCAAGTTTTTGCCTGATCTCTGGTACCCTGTCAGTTATGCTCACCAGGAATGATCACAAGAAAATGATGTTTTTGACTAAGTTCATGCAGGTATTATGTCTCCCACCTAATAGACATAAGAGCAGACTCATCTAATTAGCAGAATCCACCTCCCTGGACTCGATGTTTGTGCTCTGGGCACATTAATAAAACCGAGACATGAACCAGGACCCCTGAGGGCTTTTCCCCATAAGTCCCTTGTGGTCTCTAAGCAACAGCTCAACTGAGTGAGTCTTGCTCCGAGTGGGACCTCACTAGGAACTGTGCTCAAGTGGTCTCAGCTAGGAGTTGCTCTGGTCAGTTTCACTAATGGCATTTCAAAAGCAAATGCCCTGTGCTAAAGTAATTTAGAGGTGCCTAACTCTGAAAGCTGGAGCTTCAGGGAAGGCTCTATCATTGTCAGGAACCAGTCACCTGCTTTTCTGATGTGTCAGCAAAATTCACAGTGCAGAGTATTTGAGCAATTTTCTTTTTATCCCTTAGGATAATTATTTTTCACACCCACATTAAGTCTTATGATTAGCATATTGATGGGGTTTTCACATTTATCTGAGAGATGCAGAGGGTCTAGGTGGTTGCTATAAATGGGAATTGATCAAGGAGGGACCCAGAACCATTTAATGCTGCAGTAATCCTCTGAAAGGAATCACCAATCTGCATTCAAGCTATAGATAGGGATGAAAAATAAATCTTACTTCTAATCAGCAAAACAGGTACCCTTTCAACAGACTAACTTTAATAATTTAAAATATTTTGCTATTAAGAAACAAAAATCTGGTGTTCATCTTACATCGCCTGGGCTCCCAGCTATTTCTATTACTCTTAGGGGATTTGAGAGCTGACTATCTTAAGCATGTATCATCAGATAATCAGGCAGGATAATCTTTATTTTTATTCGACTGAACGCCAAAATTGAGGGCAAAACTATCTATGTTGTCCGGAATTAGCCAAATTTCCTCAATCCACATGGAAATCACCAATTCCTCTTAAACCTTGAAAATTCATCATTAGTGTGAAGAATTAAAAAAAAATTATTTATTCCATTTTCTCATAGTCCCAGACAACCCAGATGCAGTAAAAGGAAAGGAAAGCCCAGCAAGTCCTGGTCACACAATAAAAAGTGAATCCCTGACGGCTGTTTGAGAAGTGTGTGAGGTTTCAAACATCTACAATCCTGTGCCTATTGATCTGATTGCAAAATAGGTCAGTTCTTTTTAAAAGTATTTTAATCACCTTCTTAAACAATTTCTCATTTAGAGTTCTTTTTCTTGAGATGAAATGGAAGCCGGCTGGTGATCACGCCCAAAGGGAAAAAGACATTGTCACCAAAATGGGAATGCTAACCAGAAAGACAACGCGGTGAAGTGAGACGTAGGACAGCTAGACAGGTTCTTCTGCTTCCAAAGCATTTCCCCTTCTCACACTCTCAGAGTTTTCATAGGAGCAGACTTGACTATATAAATACTTTTGCTAATAAGAAGGCTTTTTTTTTACAGCACTGTCTTAAAAATAGCTATTCAACATAACAATCTTTAACTTTAATGTACCAAATGACAGTTTTCTACAATTTAAGTGAGCATGACCTGTCACCCTCAGCACACATTTGATAATACTTGTTAAATATAGATGGATGTACCAAAATCCATATCTCTATTTGTCTACACACACACACACACACACACACACACACACACACACAAGTAGAGCTACAAGGCCCTGCTTAATCGTGTGTTCTAAATTTCCTGTTCCCTTAATTGTCACTGGGCTTATTTATATGGCAAGTTATGATGCCCTTATTGGATTTGTCCCTGTCAAAACATTCCAAGCCACACAGCTTGTGGTGGGTGACCTTTATGTCTAAGGACCAGCCCTGGTCATCAGAAGGGAGGATGAAGCCATGAGAATACCCCCCAGGTACAATCCTGTTGGACAATGCTCATGGTGCCCAGGCTGCTGCTACTGTCAAACCCAAAGAATTGTAGTTAATGACTGCTCATACAATTGGGATTCTATTTTTGTTAAACACAGATATCCCCCCAAGAAATTCAATAAATAAAGGACTTAGCCACAGAATCAAGGAAGCAGAACTCCAGTTTTAAAACTTCCATTGGGATTGGGGCTAGATCCAACCCATTTCAATTTCTACTGCAATTGGTCTTCCAGGAGGCAGAGGGCACAATAATCCCACAAGCAGATCCGGGACAGACTGTCTCTCTGGTCAGCAGTGGTTCTCTGTGTGTCATTGGATGAGGCTGGAGCTGTAGCTGAATCCATAGCTGCTGGACCGGGACAAGGACTGCTGAGTCTCTTCACTCTGCTCTGGGGCATAGCTGGGAAAGGTCTGTGCACGTGACATCTTTGAGGAACCAAACCCATGACCTGGAGAGAAAGGAAGGAGAGCTGTACTGAGAAACAGATTAAGCAAAATACAGATATATTGATAAAGCAAACATATTAGAGTCCTCTTAGCCTCTATATTGAACTCCAGGTAAGTAGGTAAAAATGGAGATAGCCTGGTGTTTTGTTCCTCAAAAAGCTAAAAATATCACCTGCAGGGCTGAATATTTCCCTGCAATGTGTCTTGCCAACAATTCTGGATGTGAAGTAGCTAGATAAATTTTCCAAGGACCTCAAACTTCAACTATCCTTCAATTTTTGAAACAAAAGCAGATAAGCTTTTCCAAAAGCAAAGTTGTTTTTGATAGAGAGCCTATGAGCTGCTTGTTTTTCTTTTATAATCAATTTCAGCAAATTACACACTTCCTTAAAAGCTTTTTTGAGTAGGCAGTAACCAATGCTGAGCAGTAACCATCAACTATCAAGAAAAAGCTTTCATGGAAAAAAATGGTGGCGGAATAGATGGACATGTCCAGAGCCTTGTCGCTGAGCAGAAAGAGAGAACAGCTGAGGGTCACACTGGGAGTGTTTGTTGGCAAGTTAAGGGACAGTTATCCTCCAAGAAAAGGTGGGGGACTGCTGGACCAGGCAGCCCCACTGCCACGGGGTTTTTGTCTCCCAGAGCCACCAGTGCGAACGTGGAGAACACACCATTTTTCAGGGGAAAGTGGATGTCTATGGCAGCCTGAAAAGCTATAGCTGCAGCACCCACTGAACAGTCGGGGGACCCAGAACACCGCTCTTCAATTGGCGCAAACACTCAGATTCAGAGGAGCTCCACATGCCACACAGAAAGGTCAGATTTCCCCTGGGATAAGGAGAGAGAACTACATAACCAGACACCCAGAGAAGAAAGACCATGGGCAGATGAAGAAACAGCCCGCATATGAAAGAAAAGCAGGTTTCACCAGAAAAGGAAGTAAACGAAATAGAAGCAAACAACTGCCAGAGAAAGAGTTCAGAGAAATGGTCATAAGGTGGCTGAAAAGAATGGAATACAAAATTGACAATATGAGTAAGAGCCAAGAGGAAATGAAGAAGAATCAAGAGGAAATGAAAAATAATCAAGAAGAAATGGCCGAGACCAGTTTGGCTCAGTGGATAGAGCGTCGGCTTGCAGACTGAAAGGTCTCAGGTTTGATTCCATCAAGGGCATGTAACTTGGTTATGGGCACATCTCCAGTAGGGGGTGTGCAGGAGGTAGCTGATCGATGTTTCTCTCACATCTATATTTATAACTCTTTATCCCTCTCCCTTTCTCTCTGTGAAAAATCAATAAAATATACTTAAATAAAAAAGAAGAAATGAAAAATGACATAGCTGCTGTAAAGAACTCAATAGAAAACATCAAAAGTAGACTAGAAGAAGCAGAGGACTGCATCAATGAGCTAGAAGACAAGATAGGAAAAAAATACCCAAGTACAGCAGCTTCTAGAAAAAAAAATTAAAAAGCAAGAGGGGTGCCTAAGGGAACTTTGGTATAACATGAAACAAAACAACATCCACATAATTGAGTGGAAACTGAGCAAGAGTGGAAACTGAGCAAGAAATAGAAAATCTGTTTGAAGAAATAATGACAGAAAACTTCCCTGATATAGGAAAAAAAAAAAACCACCCATACAAATCCAAGAAGCTCACAGAGTCCCAAGCAAAATGAACCCCCCAAAACCATCACCAAGGCACATTATCATTAAATTGGCAAACACCACTGACAAAGTAATAATCTTAAAAGCGGCCAGAGAGAAACAGAAAGTTACCTACAAAGGAACCCCGATAAGACTAGCAACTGATTTCTCATCAGAAACTCATCAGGCCAGAAGAGAATGGAATGAAATACAGTGGTACCTCGAGATACAAGTGCCCTAATATATGAGATTTTTGAGATACGAGCCATCGAGTGAGCGATTTTTGCTTTGAAATATGAGCAACATTTGAGATACGAGTAATTGTGCGGATCGGCCGGCTACACATGACCCACCAGTTTACCGAGACTCGAGCGTCTCATAGTTTCACATGACTCAAGGTTACGGAACGAATTAAACTTGTATCTTGAGGTACCACTGTATACAAAGTCATGCAAAGGAAGGGTCTGAATCCAAGAATACTTCACCCAGCAAGGCTTTCAATCAAAATTGAAGGTGAAATCAGGAGCTTCACAGACAAAAAAGGACTAAGGGAATTTATTACCAGCAAACTAGCAATGCAAGGAATGTTAAAGGGTTTGCTGTAAAAAAAAGAAATAGGAAGTGAAGAAGGAACACAGGGGTAAAGAATAGAAACAGTGACAGATAAATACCTATCAATAATAACTTTAAATGTAAATGGATTAAATGCTCCAATCAAAAAACATAGGGTAATGGATGGATAAGAAAACATGACCCATATATATGCTGTCTACTAGAAACTCACCTCCGAAAAAGAGATGCACACAGACTGAGGGTGAAGGGATGGAAGATGGTGTTTAAGGCAAATGGAAATGGAAAAAAAAGCTGGGGTTGCAATATTTATATCTGACAAATTGGATCTCAAAGTGAAAGACGTAACAAGAGTTAAGGAAGGCTACTTCATAATACTAAAGAGAACAATTCAATAAGAAGAAATAACTCTGGGAAACATATATGCACCTAATATAGGAGCACCTAAATACATAAAATAACTCCTGGAGGATATTAAGGGAGAGATTGACAGTGATACAATCATAATAGGAGACTTTAATACCCCACTGTCACCACTGCACTAAACCTCTAAACAAAAACATCAGCAAAGAAACATCAATCTTAAATGACTCACTAGACCAGATGGAATTAATTGACATCTTCAGAACATTTCACCCCAAAGCCACAGAATATACATTCTTCTCCAGTGCACATGGGTCATTTTTGCAAAGATAGACCGTATGTTGGGTCATAGGAAAAGTCTCTTCAAATTCAAGAAGATAGAAATCATATCAAGCATTTTCTCAGATCATAGTGGCATAAAACTGGAAATCAACTACAATAAAAACAATCCAAAGAAATCAAACACATGGAGACTAAACAGCATGCTATTAAACAATGACTGGGTACCAAAGAGATCAAGGAAGAAATAAAAAACATGGCAACAAATGACAATGACAACACAACAATACAAAATTTATGGGACACAGTGAAAGCAATGCTAGAGGAAAATTCATAGCTGTTCAAGCCTACTGCAAAAAACAGGAAACAATGGTAATAAATTACCTAACCCTACACCTCAAAGAGCTAGAAAGAAAGCAATAAGAAAAGCCCAGTGTAAGCAGAAGGAAGGAAATGGTAAAGATCAGAGTGGAGATAAACAACCTAGAGACCAAAGAAACAATTCACAAGATCAACAAAACCAAGAGCTGGTTCTTGGAAAGGATAAACAAGATTGATGGACCTCTAGCCAGGCTCACCAAGAAGCAAAGAGAGAAGACCCAAATAAACAAAATCAGAAATGAAACAGGAGAAATAACAATAGATCCCTCTGAAATACAAAGGATTGTTAAAAAATACTATGAACAACTCTATTCCAACAAACTGAACAACCTGCAGAAAATGGACATATTCCTAGAAAAATATAACCTTCCAAAACTCAATCAGGAAGAATCTAAATATCTCAGTAGTCTAATAACTATAGTAGAAATTGAAGCAGTCATCAAAAAGCTTCCAGCAAACAAAAGCCTGGGACCAAATGGCTATACAGGAGAGTTTTACCAAACATTCAAGGAGGAATTAAAACCTATCCTCCTCAGACTATTCAAAAATATTCAAGAAGAAGGAACACTTCTAAATACCTTCTATGAAGCCAGCATCACCCTAATACCAAAACCAGATAAAGACAACACAGTGAAAGAGAATTATAGGCCAATATCTCTCATGAACATAGATGCCGAAATCCTCAAAAAAAATTCTAGCAAATCAGATCCAGCAGTACATCAGAAAGATAATACACCATGACCAAGTAGGATTTATCCCAGGAATGCAAGGATGGTATAATATCCTCAAATGAATAAATGTGATACATCATATAAACAAATTGAGAGATAAAAATCACATAGTCATATCACTTGATGCAGAAAAAAGCATTTGACAAAATCCAACACCCTTTCTTGATAAAAACTCTGAGCAAGGTGGGAATAGAAGGACCATAACTCAACATCATAAAAGCCAATATGATAAACCCACAGCTAACATCATACTCAATGGGCAAAAACTAAAACCATTTTTCCTAAGAACAGGAACAAGACAGGGATGGCAACTCTCACCACTCTTGTTTGACATAGTTCTGGAAGTATTACCCATTGCAATTAGACAAGAAGAAGAAATAAAAGGTATCCAAACTGGAAAAGAAGAAGTAAAGCTGTCTTTATTTGCAGATGACATGATACTGTACAGAAAATACCTGAAGGACTCCATCCAAAAACTAATAGACTTAATAAATGAATTCGACAATGTAGCAGGATACAAAATTAATGCCAAGAAACCTATGGCATTTTTATACACCAATAGTGAAATTACAGAAAAAGAGACTAAAAAATCAATCCCATTAACCATCAAACAAAAAAATTAAGATACCTAGGAATAAACCTAACTAAGGAGGTAAAAGACCTATATGCCGAGAACTGCAAGATACTGAAAAAAGAGGCAGAGGAAGATGTAAACAGATGGAAGAGTACACCATGCTCATGGATTGGGAGAATCAACATCATTAAAATGTCCATACTACCCAAAGCAATCTATAGAATCAATGCACTACTCATTAAAATACCAAGGACATATTTCACAGACCTAGAAAGAACTCGCCAAAGATTCATCTGGAACAAAAAAATACCCTGAATATCCACAGCAATCCTAAGAAAGAAAAATAAAGTAGGTGGGATCTCAATATCAGATTTCAAGCTATATTACAAAGCAACTATTCTCAAAACAGCCTGGTACTGGCACAAGAACAGACATATAGACCAATGGAATAGAATAGAGAATCCAGATATCCACCCAAACTACTATGCTCAAATAATATTTGACAAAGGAGGCATGAACATACAATGGAGTCAAGACTGCCTCTTCAACAAATTGTGTTGGGAAAATTGGACAGATACATGCAAAAAAATGAACTAGACCACCAACTTACACCATACACAAAAATAAACTCCAAATGGATACAGGACTTAAATATAAGATGGGAAACCATAAAAATACTAGAGGAATCCACAGGCAGCACAATCTCAGACATATGCGGAAAGAACTTCTTCACTGACACTGCTCCAAGGGCTATGGAAGCTTAAAAAAAATAAACAAATGGGACTACATTAAAATAAAAAGCTTTTGCACAGCCAAAGAAAAGATCAACAAAACAACAAGAAAGCCCACTGTATGGGAGAACATATTTGCAAATGTTATCATTGATAAAAGATTTAATTTCCAACATCTACAGCCAACTTATACAAATTAATAAAAGGAAGATAAAGGATCCAATAAAAAAATGGACAACGGACCTAAATAGAACCTTTTGAAAGACGACAGAAGGAAGGCCAAGAGACACATGAAAATATGTTCAAAGTCACTAATTATCTGAGAGATGCAAATCAAATCGACAATGTGATACCATCTCACACCTGTCAGAATGGCAATCATCAACAAATCAACAAACAACAAGTGTTGATGAGGATGCAGAGAAAAAGGACCATCGTGCACTGTTGGTGGGAATGCAGACTGGTGCAGACACTGTGAACAGCATGGAGTTTCCTCAAAAAACTAAAAATGGAACTCCCATTTGACCCAGCAATCCCACTCTTAGGAATATATCCTAAGAAACTAAAAGCACCAATCTGAAAGGATTTATGCACCCCTATGTTCATAGCAGCACAATGTACAATAGCTATACTTTGAAAATAGCGTAGGTGCCTGTGTGCAGATCAGAAAACTATGGTATATCTATACAATGGAATTCTCTGCTGCCATAAAAAGGAAGGAATTCTTAGCATTTGCAGCAATCTGGATGGAACTGCAGAGCCTTATGCTAAGTAAAAGAAGTTAGTCAGTGAAGGACAAACACCATATATCTCACTCATTTGTGGATAATAAAGAACATTATAAACTGATAAACAAAAGGATAGATACAGAGGCAGTAAAGCATCAAACAAACTGTCAAATTACAGTGGGAAGGTTAGGGAGAGATAGGGGAAATAAGAGATCAACCAAAGGACTTGTATGCATGCATATAAGCATAACCAATGAACACAAGACATTGGGGGTTAGGGTATGCCTGGGAGGGGGGGCAATGGGGAGATATGTATACATGTAACACATTAATAAAAAAATAAAAAAATAAATTACAAAAAAGAAAAGAAAAGAAAAAGCTTTGGCAATGAGAGTGTTTGAGGCCCTGGCTTATCCTATGGGGTTTGTGGTAACTAAACCCATTTCATGATACAGTTAACCCATGAAATGATAAGTCTGTATGGCTACTGAAATAACTGCCCAAAAGTGAAACCTTACAGAAGATATATTTTCAGAAAATTATACTTATGCCTTTTTTAGTTCAGATGCACCTCTGTGATGAGAAATAGGGAGAACACAAAAGACAGAAGTGATTACTAAAAAACTTGTCAGAATGTTCAACATGTAGGGAGAATGTGCCTGCTCCCATCCTTCCAGTGTTAACCAGTGATTAACAATCCTTTCTGGTTGAGAATGATAATTAACTATGGATGTGCTTAGTGGGAGAGGAGACAGGCAGACCCAGTGTGCTCTGCCCTTCACAGTGTGCATTCCACCCAAAGGAGGAGAGTGCTTGAGCTTGATTTGCATTGTTTCTGATCTCGAGGTTGGGCCTCAAGGGAACACAATCTGTTAATAGAAACATGGAACATCTGGCCAGGTTCTCAGGTGGCGCTGTCCTTCGCAAGGTCATGCACTTAAAGCCATTTCACGGTCAGGTGTGTTTTCCAAGCAGAATCTGGAGCTTGGGATCCGGAGAGGAAATGCAAATGAATTGGGTAATCAAAAACTAATTAAACTGGTAGGACCCCTTAATGTGGGGGAAAATATTGTGAGAGAAAAAGCTTGCTTTTTAAATAAAAATCATTTTAGATTCACCGTTGGCCTGATTCTTAAGTTAAGACTTCTCGAACAGGTTAGAGAGAAGAGAGGCATGGGCAGTTCCTTCCTGTGCCCTCTGCCCACTTTATCTGAGCATTGACTTGTTAGATGATAATTCATAGTTTCTTTATGTGGAGATATCGGCATTTATGAGCATAAATCAGGAGGAAATTCTATTAAGAATATGCTCCTGGCCTTGGTTTTATCCTGATATATTTTTATTTTTATTTTGTTTTGTTTTTTAAATGAGAGCTATTTGAAAAAAGAGCAATGCTGGAGCTCACCTTTAATGTGTGTTATGTGTAGGCTACCAGCTAAGGCTTAAGTTGCAAATTTAGAAGCCTTGGCCTGTGCACACGTAGCTTTTTATCCGAGAATCTTGGGTGCAAAAGGTCAATCACGTAGCTGATATTTGCCAAACATCTGTTAATACAATTCAAAATGCCACAGTGGAGATAAAGTAGTGGGAAGTATGTCACCTGACTTTACAGGGTTCATGAGCTGCTTTGGGAATGGTCATCAGACAAGGAGAGTCAAAACTAACAATGAATGGAGCTAAACGGTGCACACAGCCCAGGCTCTGCAGGACCAGAGCAGGGTGCCAGCAGAGCTGCTGAGCACTGTCTATAGAACCACACAGGCCAGTCAAGTCACTATGCCCTTCACTCTACAGTGTGCAAACACCATCACCTCCATGGACCAAAACACACGGAACCAAGTCCTGCCAGCCCTATGACTCCTTTTGGTACCTCATTTGCCTACATGGAGAGAATATATTTGTTAAGGTGTTTTGAGGTTTAAATAAAACACTTAGGAAGTTACCTGGTACTGTAGGTTCCCCAAAGATGTGTTTTCTCCTGTCTTTCTACAAGGAATGGACCTGTATTCTTCTCTCTCTCTCTCTCTCTCTGTTTTTTTTTTTTTTCAAAATCTGTGCTACCCGTCATCTCAGTGTGCTGTCCCTCACTACAACAGGTTTTGAACATCATTCTCCTTCAAGGTCACTGCTGCTTTCTTCATTTCCTATATGAATAGATTCTAGTCTAACTGGAAATTAAATGATGATTTTCCTTACCCCTCCCATTTCTTTACAAACAATTCACAAATGATGCCACTTAATATTTATCCCAAAAATAACACATCTCATTCAAAACTGGACATCTGAAGGCCAAACATGCAGTTTGATTTGGGCAACAATGAGTATGAGAACAAAAGAGAGAAATAATTAAGCATTTTCTCGACTTTCATTTCAAATATGCCCTTAGGCTCTGTTGATCAAAACAAAACAAAACAACAAAAGGAAATCAACTTTGTGGCTTAAATGTTCAACCTGCTAGAACAGACCTGTTTTCTACACTAACAGAGCCTCTATTTAAATGCTTCCTGAACTTTCCCTTTAGCTCAGGCTGGAGGGCAGGTAAGGTGAATGAATAAGCACCCTAAGGACCTGGGGGATGCTATAATTACATAGCTGTGAACAGCTAAAAGTCTTTATGAATTTTGGTTCCTACTTCATGGTCTACTCATGTTTGTTTGAATAGAAAATAATTCTTTGTACCCATCTCTTCAAGTGACACTGGCTATCTGGGAAAACAAACACATTTCATTTACCTGGCAGTTTGAAGTATTTTCTGAAATGACATTTCCTACCATCCTCCACCCTCTTCTCCTCTGGTGTGTATACACAACTGAGGAATATAATTCTGTTCTATAAAGAAGTAAATATATTGGGTATAGAGATGTTTCAAACATTTGCATTATTCTAACAAAAACGTAACCACTCCCAATTCCGGAAACTTAAGCATCCACATACAAGAAAGGTGAAGTCACCCTACCATAAAGGTAAGTCTTAAGAGTTTCAAACCAGCAATAAAGCAGAAGGAACATAAAGGCAGTAGGAAAATAAATCAGAATGTAAGACCAGAGACCCATATCACACCTCAAAGAACAGTACCCTCTGAATACTATTTCCTTCGGGGTTGGGGGGAGTGAATTAAGTGCATAGCTGCTTGGATGGAGTCCCTACTGCTCATCCCTCTGGTTTTCTACACTTATACTGTCTGTGCGCTTTACATAAAATAGCATGCAAAGGAGTTTGTTTCTGTAGGAAATCAGGAAGATCTCATCGTCTAAGACTTGTGGTTATTAATTGGTGAGAAACAATGGTCTCAGTAAGGATCTGGGGCAGAGGAAAGGGTGCTGTGTTAAAAACAAAACAACAACAACAACAACAACAATAACAACAACAATAACAACAAAACAAAGCAAAAAACACACACACACGAAATAAAATAGTTGCTTCATGAAAAAGGGTGCAGTCCGAAGTGAAGGTTCAACAACTATCAGGTGCAAGCGGTGCAAGCAGAGGAGATGCCATCTTACTCTTTGTATTCCTTAACAAGGGCTTTCTAGCCACTGGGGAAAAGGGAGGGCTGAGGGTGAACGGACCTGAAGCTGAAGGACAAATGGACAAACACCTGAGGTGTGAACAGAGGTCCCAGAGCTCTCACTGCAGTGATTCGGGGGCAAGAGGTTTCTATGAGGTAGAAGTGTCCTGGGAATGTCTAGTTTCTGAGCAATAACCTAACACCTACCTGTTAGTTTTGCTGAGAAATACCAAGGATTCATTGTCAACATCTCTGTAAGCTGTGTTTAATTTTACTCAGTTCATTATAATTACAGCTCAAACCAGACTGGGTTTGAACTCTGTACTCTCCTAAGGGGAAGCTTATGAAATTCCTGTGGAGATTCCTGGTCCTAATAGTTCCATGCCTCTTGAATGGATTTGTTTCAGGCATCAAGGCTTCGATTCAGCACTTTTGAGCCAATGGAGAATATAAAGACTGGGTTTCAACCCATAAAAGAGTGATTTGTCCATGCCCACCTTATGCTAAGTCCCTTAAGACATCACTGTTAAAATCCTTATATAAGTTGCATACCCTCATTGCACTTTTGCAAAAATAAAACTGGAGCCTACAGGTGTTTAATGAGTTGCCAAACTCCTAAGTAGTAGAGCAGGTCAGACCTAGGTCTGCTGGAAATGACCTAAAAAAGCATTGCCCTGCATTACTGCTGCATGCCCCCTTAGAACTCTTTAAACTTTGGTCTTATTAGGAATCATAAAGTACATGTTTACTTAAATAGATATGGCTTCTGAGGAGAAGAAATAGCAGTTTTCACAACGTAGTTTGTGAAGACTAGATTCCATTGCCTGTAAGATGGTGACCATGTTGTCAAAGAACAAAAAGCCATTCAAGCAGGTAAAACATTCTCTTGGTCTGCTCGAGTGCCACAACCAAGTTCCACAGGCTGGGGGGCTTTGGCAACAGACTGATTTTTCTCAGAGTTCCAGGGGCAGTGAGTCTGAGATCAAGGCCGGTGGGTTGATTTCTGGTGCAAGCTCTTGTGGCTTGTCAACAGCTGCCTTCTCCCATTTCACGTGGCCCCTTCTCTGTGTGCTGTCCTGGGGTCTCCAGCTCTTCTTGTAAGAAGATTAATACTATGGGATCCAGGTCCCACCCAACATGACCTCATTTAACATTGATGACCTCTTAAAGGTCCTGTCTCCAAATATAGTCACCTTGGGATTGGGGCTTAGGGCTCCAACATATGAATTTGGAGCGGGCTAGGCACAATTCAGTTCATGGCAAACTAAAAAAATAAAATTGAATAGGAGATTTAAGAAAGTATATGTGACACTTTTTCTCTTGATAGTGACTATTATTTCTTTCACCTTTTTTCTGAGGGGTATTGGTACTTGTTAATGAAATTATGTAATTTGGTTTAAGATTACATAAAATGATTAAATGACATAATTTTTTAATCGTTCAAATTGTCAAAAGAGAATTTAATGATTGTTTTATACCACTAAGTTTCTGATATACACTGTCACGTTTCATTGCACCCATTCACATTCCCACCCAGAGGGAATTGCATCTAGTTCAGTTCATTTTCTTTTGCTACATAAAAGTAGTTATTTATTTTTGTAGTCAAGTTTTTGTTTTCTGTTTTTTTTGTGTGTCTTGATAATGGTTTGCCTCATCACAAGATTATTAAAATACTTTCTTATCTAAGTGAAATAAGCCTGTCAGAGAAAGACAAGTATCACATGATCTCAGCTCATATGTGGAATCTAATGAACAAAATAAACTGATGAACAAATAGGTTCAGAGACACAGAAGCATGGATTACTATTGAATTTCAGAGGGTAGGCAGACCTCGGAGGGTGTGTGTGTGGGAAGAGATCAACCAAAGAACTTGTATGCATATATGCATTGACATAGATAATAGGGATGGGGGCGAGCTAGAAGAGGTCAATGAGGGGATGGGAGGGAAGCCGACACATGTAATACTTTCAAAAATAAAGATGTAAAAAGTAAAATAAAATACTTTGTTATAAGTTCTTTTCATATTTTCATAAATATCTTTGGTTATCTTTAGCTCTTCAAGTCACTGGGATGCTGTCCTAGTTGATGCCCTATGGTTAGCACCCTGTGCCAGGTAAAGGCTAATATAGTGTTAGCAATGAAGAAAGGATGCTAGAGTTTGAGTTCCAGCTCCACCATTTACAGCTGGTTGACAACTGGAAAGTTATGCAATTGCTCTGTCCCTCAGGTTCCTCAATGTATAAGGACAATCATAATAGTTTCTACTAATAGAATCATGTGTTAAATGAGTGTAGTCATAGCAGTGTAGTGTAATAATACATTACCTTAGTGTTAGTATATACTAACACTAAGAGCAAGGGTACGATATTGTAATACACTGACATTCTTTATTAGCTCACTTAATCTTCACAAGTGCTACTGAGGTAGTGACAAAATTTTTGCAGAGGTGCTTGGGACTGATCCTTGTCATCTGGTTATGAGCTGCATGATAAAAATGTCTTGGTGTTAGTATTATTTTCAAAGTCCTTATGAGATTTTTTTCAATCAAGGAACTAAGATATCTCATTTCTTGGAAATATTTCTGAATCATTATAATTTTTTGTTAATAATTTCCATTTCACTATTCTCTCTCTCTCTCTCTCTCTCTCTCTCTCTCTCTCTCCTCTCTCTCTCTCTCTCTTTCTCTCTCTCCTACCCCATATCTATCTTCTCTTTTTTTCTAGAGTATTTATTATTTATCAGGGGTGGCGAACCTTTTTTCTGCCAAGGGCATTTGGATATTTATAACATCATTCAAGGACCAAACAAAATTATCACCTTAAAAATTAGCCTGCTATATTAGGTCAAACATTTAATTATTTTATCCCTAATGCCTTGGCAGGGCTAGACCAAATGATTTTGTTAGCTTTATATGACCTGGGTGTTCCCTGCCTTCCACCCCTCCAACCCCCCGATTTATATGTTTTAGTGCTGCACCAGTCTTACAATTTCTCACCTCTTCTATTTTCACTCTCTTTTTGCTGCTTTACTTTGTGAGAGATTTACAAAATTATAAAAAATTTCTATGACTCTAATTTTAGTTTGCAAAAAGCTTTTCCTCTGTCTTTTTTTCCATTCCCTCCCTTGCTCTTCTTTTCTTAAGATATATTCACAGATTTATTGTTATTAATATTGGCACTTTTACCCCCCCAAACTATGAACCTTTTTCCTTACTTTATAAGTGGACATCTAAATGTTCTTTAGTCATATTTTCAAAAATTAGTAAGTCCTGAATGAAAAAATGCATATTATTAATTTGTATGTAGTGTCCAGCCTACAGTTGTAAAGAGACTGGTAAGTTAGCAAGAATATACTAACAATGAAAAATATCTGATGTTGTTTAAAATATTTTAATTTGCCTAAAGATGGTTTGATTTGATGTACACAGAATTACATTTTTTAAATTAAATCTTTATTATTCAGATTATTACATTTGTTTCTCTTTTTTCCCCTCCATAGCTCCCCTCCACCCAGTTCTCACCCTTCCCTCTACCCTTACCTCCCTCCTGTTGACCTCATCCATAGGTGTATGATTTTTGTCCAGTTTCTCAGAATTACATTTTTAATATGTATTTCATAAATTCTCTAGAATAAAAACAGTCTTATATTTATTATTCTGGTTGATGTAGCATTCATTTATTCCTATTGCTTGTATTTAATTTATCTTATATTCTAATTAACTATTGGGATATTAGTTTTCTACAATTGTGATATCTTTGTAAAACCTGGTGGAACTCTTCACTGTTAGTAGAATTCATTTGAATAATTGTGGCCTTCATAACAATCTGTGTCAGCTAATAAAATGAAATAATCTAAGCTGAAACATAAATGAGGAATAGAGAATACATGAAATAAAAGTATACTATGGGGCAATAGTACACAATGAAAAAATATTTAGTTAGTGAACTATGAATAGTACATTGCTATTTTCAAGGGTTCAGTTGTAAAGTTTTGAAAACAATGTTAATATAATTAAAAAATCATATATTGATATATCTTTGTTTCAGTTTTTGAACTATTTAGATTATTTTTGAACACATTATTTGTAGATAATTTTAGCAATCAAGGAACTATTTCATTTCAAGTAGAAATCTCCAGAACTATAATTAAGCAGTGATTAAAAAATTTACTGAAAAGTCACATTAATCTCCTACAAATCAATAAGAATGCATATATGCTAATTGATCATCACTGTCACCAAGATGGCTGCACCCACAGCTGAGGCCAAGTTCCCCTGAGGAGCCATAACAAGCTGAAACAGGTTTGGCTCAGTGGATAGAGCATCGGCTTGCGGACTGAAAGGTCCCAGGTTTGATTTTGGTCAGGGGCACATCCCCAGTAGAGGGTGTGCAGGAGGCAGTTGATCGATGTTTCTAACTCTCTATCTCTCTCCCTTCCTCTCTGTTAAAAATCAATAAAAAATATATATATATTTTTTAAAAAAGGAGCCTTAACCAGCAATCAGCAGGGACTGAGGCTACACTCTTCCCTGCCCCCATGGGGTTTGACAGGGGACCTCAGGCTGCACCCCACAACCCCAGTGCCAGGACAGGGGACTTGAGGCCATGCCCCACACTTGGCAGAACTTGATGGGGAACTCAAGGTGTGCTTCCCATTCTGGTGCTGGGATAGGGGACCTCAGGCTGCTCCCCCACCCCAGCACCAGGCTGGGGGACCTCAGGCCATCCCCCTACCCTGAGGGGCTTGATGGGGGACCTGAGGCTGCACCCCCTTGCCTGATGGGGCTTGACAGGGGACCTCAGGCTATACTCCCTACCTAGCAGGGCTTAACAGGGAATCTCAGGCCATGTCTCCCACCAGGTGGGGCTTGACAGAGGCCTCAAGGCATGCCCCCCACCCTGGTCTGGGCTGTAGGACCTAAGGCCACACACCCCATCCTGGTGCTAGGCCAGGAGACCTGAGGGTATGCCCCCTGCCTGGCAGGGCTTGAGAAGGGTGGGACTGGCCGGTTTTGGTTCTAGCTCAATGGGGAGGAGGGGCAGCTAGGTCTGGATCTCACATGATTTTGAAGTGCTTGTGGGTGGGCAGGGACTTGATTCTGGGTCCCGTGGTGTGCCCTAAACTCTGACAGGAGGAAGGTTTTCATATACATTTTACTAATTTTCTTTCATCTCTGATACTTCTATTATAGAGAAAGGGCAAATAGCAATATTAAATTATTTCCTCTAATTAATCCCCTTTTAATGTGCACAAATTTCATGCACCAGGTCACTAGTTATTTTCTAAAAAGTTTAAGCTAATGCAATGGGAATGGGATTTCCCTACATAATACAGTATGTTCCCCCCAAAATGTATACACACTTTGAAAAATTATTAGTTCCAATGGGTTAAATCAGCTGTAAAGGCCTGTTACAGTGTGTATACACTTTTTGGGATACCCTACATATACTTAGAGACTTGAGTTGTAACAGAAATATAGCAAAAAGTACTGAATGTTACATAAGTTTACACAGAAAGAACTTTGCAAAAAAGGCTTATACTAAATATGTGGGACATTAATAAAATTGTTAAAATTTACTATCTGGTTTTCATATAATGCAACACAATGTTATTATGCAGTAGACACAAGGTTAAGCCTGCATTTAATCTGAGGATTTCTAAAATAAGTTAGAGGATATGTGTCAAAAATTTGCTTAGTCCTCAATAAAGATTTGGATTTTCATCTCATTCTCAGTAGAATTTTGCCTGGAGTTTTTCTTCCTAACTATAGGTTAGATTGATTTTTCGGAGACCTGGAAAATATTCTGATAATCCCAGACAGAAGTTCATAAATAAATTTAATATTCTAAGTTCTGAATTATATAATCAAGAAGCAATGCAGTACTTTCAGAACCTGGAAATTTGAAACCTCTTCCTGGAAAGTAGATATTGCAATATGTCTCTATTAGTATTGAAAACATCCCGATAAATAAAGAATAAGAGAGCTGAGGTCAGAAAAATGGAGTCAAAGGGTATAGGACAAAGAAGGGATTCTCTCAACATTTACATTTTATGAGAAATTGCTGCAAAATCCCAAATTCCTTTTCTAGGCAGGTTGAGAAATCCTTATTAGGCATTGTATTATGATTATACCCATTAGGCAGCAATAATCACAATCTTAACCCCTTGTTCGCTTTTTATCCTCAAATTTTATTTCTTGGTTTTAGAGAGAGAGGAAGGGAGATGGATAGATAGATAGATAGGTAGAGATTTGTTGTTCCACTTATACATTCATTGGTTTCTTTCTGTATGTACCCTAACCTGAGATCAAACCCACAGCCTTGGTGTATCAGGACAATGCACTAACCAACTAAGTTACCTAGCTAGGGCCAATCCCTTGTTAGTATTTACTTTTTAATTAATGATTTTTATTTTATCTCACTGTATGGGAGATTGAATTGGGTTTTTATCAGTTATTTTTCATATTTAAGTACTCATATAAAAGGCTAAAAATGTGTTAAGAATACAAATTGCAATTTTACAAAGTAGCAGAGACCCTGGCTTATGAAGATACTCCTCCTTAAAATTTAATGAGTACTATAGTGTACCAGGAAGTGTCAGACATTTCACTTAAGTTATAAGCGGTTAGACAGACATGAGCAGAGGAAGGGTGATGGGTTTGGTATGGGTCAGGTAGAGGTTACCAGGGCAGAAAGTCCTGGGGCCTTGCAATGGGAAAAACTTGGAAAACAAGGATATCACCCTCAGGATAACCTTTCTTCCCCTAGCATATCAATGGTCTGTGCTCACAGAGTTTACTGGTAGGTCTCCTGATCTTTCCCTTCCTAAGGAAAACATCTAAGCCTCAATTGTATTTCCTCTCCAGGCCCAGAAGAGCAGAAAAAGCAAAGTGACTCCATGGCTGCTCCAGGACCAGCTGAATTGACTAATGACCCCCTGCCCTGGTTCCAACCAACTACAGTACTGTAGTGGAAACCAGAATCCTGAAAGAACACACCTAGGAAACTGATAGTCTATTGAGACCCTCCCCTGAGACCTCTCCTAAGATTCTCACCTGAGAGAGATAAATACCCCAACACAGCCACAAGCAATATTTCAAACTGAGCTCATTTTCCTCCTCTACCCAATTTCCTCAATGGCACCCATTAACCTAATAGCCCAGATCAAAGAGCTGGTTCCATTGTGGTCTCCTGACTTTTCCATTACCTCTCCTCCAGCTGTCAGTCATCAAGCCCTGTAGATTCTACCTCCTTAAAATCTCTTGAATCCTTCTATTTTCTTCATGGTCACTACCTCTACCTTGAATTTCTCATCAGGTTTATGACTCTAGCCACCAAACAGGTTTCCTAACAACAATGTCCACTTTCCTGTAATATGTTCTTTGCCAAAGTGATTATGAGCTGCTGGTGACCTCTCCCCCTGATACCTTTCCAGGATATAGGTAAACTCCCTAGCTTAAGAGTTCAAGCTCTCAGTGGTAAGAAATTCTTTAGTTACCCCCATGTATAAAATCCATCACTTGTACTCCTTTCCAGTAAAAAAAAAATTATATACATATATGAACATTGCTTACAAATATGGTTTCAAGATGAATGCCCCAGGGCTCCCCTCTAACAGATTGCTACTTGTAAACTCTTTCCTATCTATAGATGTAGAAGTGTATTGGAGTTTCTTCTAAGGATGCTCTGATTTAAACTGTTCTCACTTCTCCATTCTCTTTTCCAGTTTCTACTTCACACCCTCTGCTCTAAGACCCCCCTCCTCTACCACGTGCAGGTCCCAGAAAAGGCAGGCTCTCTGAACCATGGCACAGGCTTCTTCCTCTGTGTGGAATACCAACACAAACACTCATTTGCATTTCAACTCTTATCAGGCTGATTTTTTTTTTTAATTTCATCTAGGAAGCCTTACCCAATCCTCCACTATTCCCACCCAGCCTGCGCCAGAAGCTGATGTTTTTTCTCTTATCTCTTTACCTTGCATCTTGTCTGGGAGCTTATACTGAACTAGAGAAGAGGAAGTTTATTTACTTTTGCATTTTTGGAACCTTATAAAATGCCACATTCTCAGCAGGCACTCAGTAAATATTAATGAATAAAACAATGAAAAATGCATGCAGCAGCTCAATCCTCTGCACAGTTAGAGCAAAACATAGAGAAAAATGCTGCTCTTGAGATTGTCTTCTTTGAAAGCCAATAATTATCTGTTGAATCAAAGTAATTTAATTATGTGGTCTGGTCTTGATGAATGGGAAAATGACAATTCTTTTTAAAATGAAAATTTAAATAGAACAAGGCTCCCTGTGATTGTCTAATGTATGTTATAGGTTAAAATATGAGACTAAGGAAATGTGTTTTTTTTTAAGCATCCTTACAAGACAAGACCCCAATACATGTATCATTTTAAAAGGTTTTAAAAATCTAAACAGATGTGGGCTTAGTAAGAAAACGAGAAAGAGAGACCTATGTGGTGAAAAGTTTGTTGTAGACAATCCTCCATGAGTCTCTTGTATTTCTGCATGTTTTGTGAGTAGAAGCACTGTTGCCTTTTTTTCCTGGATTATCTTTTCAAGTATATTTGTAGAACAAACAACCTGGAAGATAGAGATAGTGTTTTCCCTGAAGCATAAGGGAAGATTTGTTCATGTCCAAAGAATAAAGACAATGGCTCCCTCTGGGACAAATGCTCACTATAAAATATTAGGGTTCCCTAAACTTGTGGCATAACAAAACCTACTTCATGTGTGTTTCTATGTTGGTTTCCTGACTCTATTTGCATCTCTATTGTGGCATAAATGTTGGTACTCTAGAAAATGTTATTGTTGCAAGTCTCTGACCCAGAAATTTCATGTCTCTTTGGCCAGAATCCACTAAACTGTGTATAGCAAGCTAATTTGCTAGCTTGCACATAGGGTGAAATCTTAAATCCTTAACAGTTAATAATGATATTTAGTGATTACCATGCTCAGGGTAGTGCCTTCCAGTTTTTGTTGTATTTTTACATTTATCCATTATTTGGTAAGAATCAGTGAAATCATTCCTTATCTGAAATATACATCACATCTTAATGTGATAATTTACATGATAACTGACCAATGGAACAGTTTCATAAAGACAGCTGGTATACAAAAAAAAAAAAAAGAATAAATATGGACTCAGTTTTCACTAAAGAATAGAAAAATAGGTAATTGGCCCTCTTACTACTCAAACATGAGACTGAAATAATTATTAATAAAAAATTAATTTCTAGTAATGACAGTTTAGTCACCTGAGAAGAAATGCCCAAATTATTTGTTATAAGGCAGATTTTGTTGCTGTTATTGTTTTCATGGGGAGAATCTTTTCTTCCGGTGTTTTTTTTTTTTTAAAGAGTAGCATGCTATCCACATAAAGATGAAATGAGAGCGAAAAATCAGAACTCATTTGATTTTCACAGGGAAGAAAGAAAATTTATTTTAGGCCAAACACAAAGCAGGGAAAATGAATGACTCCTGTGGTTTTAGAATGAAGCTTTTATCCTGTCAGAGGCTTTGTTAAAAACAGTGAAGCATGTTTTAATTCTGAATATAGAAAATAGTTTTCAAAGCTTTGCTGCCCCTTAAAATTACTCTAAGACACGACTGCTTCACTACAGTGGGATACTTTAAAGACAGAAAATAGAGATTACAGGCTAAATCGCTCGCATGCTGTGCTGGTTAATGTTCAGGGAGTTGATTCACTGGCGAATATATCTCCTATCAGAGTTCTTTTGTTAAGATAGTTTCTTTTGGTCCTCCTGGCAGACAGTTGAACTGAATTGAGAAGATACAGTCATTGTGTGTTTTAGAATATCCTGTTACTGGCTGTTAGACCTTGTGATGGAAAGCAGAGAAACTGGCCCAAGCAGGAAGTGTGATGCAGAGCTTTTGAAAAGCAAGTGGAGAACCAGGCATTCTCTGTTTTATTGATAACTTTCAATTACTGACTTGTCTCATGATTCCAGATTATTTTAACCATGGGCAATTTCCATAAGATGGTTGATACTGGATTCTACTGACAAAAATGCAGCAGTGCAATAAATGAATGGTCAAGGGTTATGTTACTTTAATGTTTAGAAGTTATTTAGCTTTTTAATTTAATAATGATAGGTTCAGGTGTGTTTACATATTGTATCTCTGTGTCTAAATTTATAATTTTGCACCACTTTAAATCTCTGAGAGGAAAGAGATATATAAAAGTACTAGTAAATTTAGGTTAAATGTCCCTCCTTCTGTTCATTCTTTATGCTAATCTATGCACCTTATGGAGTGAATCCATGCACAAAGGCAGCTTGATTCTTTTTTGGCTTGCACTGAAGTGTGTATTATTAGGAAAAATTCATCAATGATGTGCATAATTATGTATGGTGTTCTGCCTTTTACTTTTTACTGAAAATCACTACTTTAGAAAGTTTCATTAAGTCTGCCCTTATGTATATATGTTAAAAATTTTGTATGTATTTTTCTTTGAGGCAGAGACTACAAAGCACAATTTTTGTTCATTCAGGTCCTTGAGATTTGGAATGCTAGTGTGGGGATGGTGGTTAAGATCCTTGCCTGAAATGAATGTGCTGAAATGGATCTGGGATAAACTGCAGTGGGTTCCTGGGGAAGACACAGTCCACACATTCTCACAGCTGCTGCTCTTTTGATGAGCAGCCGAATTTTAGATGCTTTGAAAATCTGCATCAATGAAATATTTTTGGCTAGACTGTTTTTTTCCATTTCTTTTACACTTTACCCATTGAGAAGAATACATGCTAAAATCAATGACTATTATCCTAAGACTAAGATAATGACATGGATTAAACTGAGTGACACATTAAAATCAACAAACACATGGAACTCAACAAAAGTAGCCAAGATCCAAGAATTTACTCCTAGTGAAATTATACCACCTGCCTAATGCCCATGTACTTGTTAGAATATTCCTTGCTTCTAGAGTAACAGGTAGACATTCTCTGATACAAACATAAAAATCCTATCCAATAAAGAGAGAATATGCAAATTAACCATCACTTCGTCACAAAGATGGCAGCGACCATAGCCACGAGATGATGGTGTCCAGTCCTCTCAGCCCTGCTGGAGTTCCCCAGTCCTTTCAGCCCAGCTGTGGGGAAAATGAGCAGGAGCACAGTGAAGCCAGACCTACCCACAGCCCCCCAAACCACCCAGGGCCAGCCCGAGGCACAGGCAAGCCTTGGATGGTGGCTACCCAGCCACCCAGGGCTGTCCGAGGCTCAGATAACCAGGGTTGGCTGAGGCTTGTGCTGCCAGCAGTGGCAGCAGCAGAGCTGTGATGGGGGCATCACCTTTCCCTGATTGCCAGGTAGCCTCATACCTCTGAGGGCTCCAGGATGGTGGGAAGGTACAGGCCGGTCTGAGGGACAACCCCCCTCCAGTACATGAATTTTCATGCACCAGACCTCTAGTCTATAATAATAAAATTATAATACACTAATTGGACCAGACATTCTTCCAGAAGTCCTTCTGGACAACCTCTGGATGAAGCCAGGGCTGCAAGGGAAGCATGGGTCCCAGGTGCCTGCCAGTGGCCAGAGGGAAGCCTAGGTCACGGGTGCCAGAGGGAAGATGCTGCAAAGCAGCCATGGGAAGGAAGGCATACCCTTTCACAAATTTCATGCATTGGGCCTCTAGTAGTAAAATGAAAAACTCCTTTATTCTCTGTGTATAAAATTTTGGTTTCAATGTATTTTTTTTTAGGGCAATTTAATGCTTTTATTTTTTTAATTAAAAAAATTTAATAAATCTTTATTGTTCAGATTATTACAATTGTTCCTCTTCCCCCCCCCCCCATATCTCCCCGCCCCCGGGCCCGCGCCTTCCCCTCGGCCCGCACCTACCCCCGCATTGTCCGCATCCATAGGTGTATGATTTTTGTCCACTCTCTCCCTCCATCCCCTTATCCCTTTTTCCATGAGAATTGTCAGTCCACCCTCTTTCTATGCTCCTGATTCTATTATATTCACCAGTTTATTCTGTTCATCAGATTTTTAATTCACTTGAATTTTAGATTAACTTGTTGATAGATATGTATTTGTTGTTCATAATTTTTATCTTTACCTTTTTCTTCTTCTTCCTCTTCTTAAAGAGTAACTTTCAGCATTTCATATAATACTGGCTTGGTGTTGATGAACTCCTTTAGCTTTTTCTTATCTGTGAAGCTCTTTATCTGCCCTTTAATTCTGAATGATAGTTTTGCTGGGTAGAGTAATCTTGGTTATAGGTTCTTGCTATTCATCACTTCAAATATTTCTTGCCACTCCCATCTGACCTGCATAGTTTCTTTTGAGAAATAGGGGTGTTCCCTTGTAGGTAACTAACAGTTTTTCTCTTGCTGCTTTTAATATTCTCTCTTTGTCTTTTGCTCTTGGTATTTTAATTATGATGTGTCTTGGTGTGGTCCTCTTTGGATTCCTTTTGTTTGGGGTTCTGTGTGCTTCTTGGACTTGTAAGTTTATTTCTTTCACTAGGTGGGGGAAGTTTTCAGTCATTATTTCTTCAAATAGGCTTTCAGTATCTTGCTCTCTCTCTTCTTCTGGCACCCTCATAATTCTGATGTTGGTACACTTGAAGTTGTCCCAGAGGCTCTTTACACTATCTTCACATTTTTTTATTCTTTTTTCTTTTTGCTTTTCCAGTTGAGTGTTTTTGATTCTTTGTATTTCAAATCTTTGACTTTATTCCTGCATTCCTCTAGTCTGCTGTTAGGTCTCTGTATAATATTTTTTATTTCAGTCAGTGTATGTTTAATTTCTTTCTTTTTTTAAAAAAATATATTTTATCGATTTTTCACAGAGAGGAAGGGAGAGGGATAGAAAGTTAGAAACATCGATGAGAGAGAGACATCGATCAGCCACTTCCTGCACGCCCCCTACTGGAGATGTGCCCGCAACCAACGTATGTGCCCTTGACCGGAATCGAACCTGGGACCCTTCAGTCCGCAGGCCGATGCTCTATCCACTGAGCCAAACCGGTTTCGGCCAATATGTTTAATTTCTAGTTGGTCCTTTTTCATGTCCTCGAGGGTCTCGCTAAATTTATCAACCTTTTCTAGGAAATTCTTAAAAAACCTTATTACTGTGGTTTTGAAGTTTATATCCAGTCGTCTGTTTTCCTCCATTTTTTTTCTGTTTGTGATCTCTTTTTTAGTCTCTGCATATTTCGCTGCTTCCCTGAGTTGGTAGAGTAGCTTTGTGTGCTAGCTGTCCTATGTGGCCCAGTAGCTCTGCTTCCCCAGTTACCTGAGGTGGACATTCTTGGTGCACCCCTTTGTGAACTGAGTGTACAGCCTTGTTGTAGTTAATTCTTCATTATTGTTGGTATCATTGTGGGGAAAAAGGATTGACCTCCAAGCCAATTGGTTGTGAGGATCATCTGTGTTTGAGCTTGCCTCCAGACTTCTGCCTTTCACGTGTGCGCGAGCTTCCGAAACTCTGCCTTTTGGTTCTCCTGAGTTTCCGTGCACTCTATGGACCTTTAAGAGTTTGGGTCCCCAGGGTCTCATCTTAAAGTGGGGTTCAGTGCAGTTGGATCTGGATTTAAGTGCTGTTGTGAGGTTCTGTTTTTCTCCCACTAGAGGAAGCCAGGCACAATCAGCAGTCAGGGCTCTGTGTATGTACTTTCGCATGCACTTTGGCGAGCCCCCAGACTTCTGTCTTTCATGGCTCCCCTAAGTTTCTGTGCACTCCTTCCTTTTCACAACAGTCCAGACTCCCCCTGTGAGTCTCGGCTGGAACTGGGGTTCAGTGCAGTTGGAATTTTCTGTCTCCTTCTCACTAGAGGAAGCCAGCCAGACCCTCCTCCGCCCGTCCTCTCCACGAGTATGTTTTCGTACCTCAGCTTTTTACACCACCTCTGAGTCTTTGTGTGTCCCTCTCTTTACTTCTAGTTGTAGAATTTTCACTCAGCCAACTTTCCTGTGGTTCTGAATGGTGTTCGTTCTGTCTTTTAGTTGTAGTTTTGAAATTGTTGTGCGAGGCAGCAGTTTAAGTGTTCACCTATGCCGCCATCTTGGTTTTTCTCTTTTTGGTGTATTTTTTATACACATTGCTTTACTGAACTCTTCCAATAGCCTTGTGAGGGAAGACCTGAGGAGGATTTTCTCTCAGATTTTACTGGTAACAACTGAAGGCTTGAGTGACCATCAGGGTTAGGAATCTCTTTTATCAAAGTCCTACTGGTAGACTCTGCTGGAATTCTTGCTAAGATACCATTCTGCAATTCTTGCTGATGGACTTTGTTCCTCTTCTCCTCCAGGTCCTATAAACTGAGCATTCAGTGGACAGGAAGAGTTCTAATTCCAATTTTGTAATTAATTCTCTTAAGGTCATCAAGCTCTAGGCTATGGTGTCTGCCTTCCTTTCTCCCTGGGGGTCCCTCCCAGCCATCTTCTAGCTCCTGACGCTTTACCCCAGCATCTGCTACCCCATGCCCTCCCTTCTGTGTTACAGCCTCTTGGTCAAGGGCCCATGTTGCATTGATAAAAACTGTGAGGAAAAATATATTATTCTGGAACCACAAATACAAAATTACCTGCACAGGGTGGGTCTCTTGGACCACTCTAAAATTGTACTCTCTGTAACTTTCTCTTTACTCCACTTGATTTTTCTTAGTAGCATTGACACCTTTTGGCATTCTATAATCCACATAGTGCATGCCTACTTTTCCTCATTTGCCTCCTCTTCTAAACACTAATGCTCTACAAAGACAGAAGCTTTGTTGTCTATCACACTAGAGATAAATATTTATTTATTTATTTATTTTTTGAGGTACATCATTCATATTTTATTTTGTTAACACATAATAAGAAAGTAACCTCATCATTCAGAATGCATTATATAAAATGAAGAAGAATTCAGCATTCCCTGGCTCCTTAATTTGGCACATTGAGAAATTTCCTCTATACACGGAGCCCCAAAATGCATCCTTTTCTACATAAAAAAAAAGAAACATGCATATATACAAGCGAGCTGAAAAGTTACAACACGAGACTTGCTTTTGGTGAAAAATATTCCCGTCAAATAAGAAGCATGTCATGTCCTTGGAATACGTTATACTAAGCTAATAAAGATTCAGGCCAGTGAGGCAATTTAGTTTCAAGTTTTGTCACATATGGCCCAAGTTCTAGAACACTTCACTTAAAAAAAGGGACACTCTCACAGTGAAATCTTGTCAGAGGCTTGATTCTGAAGTATATGTGTATATACAAATGTCTCTGTTTTGACATTCAACACATTCAGCATTAATTCCAGAAAGCTGTTATAGCTGATAGAACAAATGATTTTGGCTCAGGCAGAGAAAATGGAGCAAACAAGTAGTATCTCCCTATCTATGAACCCACATCATCCGAGTTTTTGCTTCTTAACTAAAGCTATAGTTGAAAACATATATTGAGTTAAAGTTGACACAAAGGCAGGAATTCAGATAAAAAAAGCCATTTTTGATGACTCTAAGCTCTTGAAAGTTTTAGATACTCCTTTAAAATGTTAATTAACAGATACTATTCCTTTGTTGCTTTAATTTGGAGCTCAGTGAAAGCTAGATTCTCTAATAAACAGTTTCATATTCATTTTGGTAAGAATACAGTTTAAAGCCTATAAAAATTCCTCTATTGATTCCTATGCAAGAGATTTTAGGGAGTTGCTGTTTGACTAGAGAAACATTTCAACAACTTTCTGCAAATTAAAATAAGAAACAGTGAATGAGAACTACAAACAGAAATCAAGTAAAGCAATTCTGCTCATGAAGAAAATTCTGTCCCAAATATTTTCTATATTGACATAAGTTGCTGTTTTTAAGATGTATTACCTGGTTCTTCCACATTCTAAACAGTGTATGAAACTCAAATCAAGATGTGTCTGTACGAAGAAAAGGTTTTTATGTCCAGAGCCACCATGTGCATGGAAGTCTTGTCACTGCATTGTGTTGTGCTGTTTTGGCTTTGCTCATCCACAGCCACTTGAAGTACCAGGAAGGCCATCTGCTCAGCACTCGAACTCCTCCATGGCTTCCATGACCATGGTCCGTGGGCCAGTCAGGATCAGATTGCTCACAGTCTCGTAGTCCACATGCAGCACGTTGAGTCCATTGACAGAGATGACAAACTGACAGACCTTCGGCCGCAGGGCCGCTGGGGTCCACGGCCTGGATGTGGCATGGCTTGCTTCCTCGCACCACAAAGCCCCAGCCAACAGCGTCACCAACAATTGTGAATGTCTTCTTGGCATACGGTGCTCCGGCAGTCAGGAGTTCCTCAGAAGTGACGGGCCTCTTTAACACAGACTTGGGGTTGCAGAGCACAGGGGAGCTGCTGCTGAGGGTGGGGCTGCTGCTGAAGTAGCCACTGCTGCCACAGCTGCTCATGCTGCTTCTCCTCACGGCAGACACAATCTTGATCTCCTTGCTGGGGCTGACTGACATAAAACTGGTAGATTTCCGGTTGTCGTGGCTCTGCTTCCTCAGGCAAAAGGGACTGTCATGCATTTCCTGGGAAGGGGATTTTTCATTGAGCAGCTCCATGAGTCTTCGCCTCCGCCGGAAGTTCATTCTGAACTGGTAGAGAAGATTGCTGCCCACGAATGGGTGCTTGTTGGACACATGCTGTATGATGCCATACTCCATAAGCCAGTGGCCCAGTTGCTCTGCCTCTTTCCTTGTGGTGGCCTCACCTTCCTGAACCAGCCAATCTAGGAATTCAGATGCTATGAAGGTGCGCTCATACTTGACCCCCTCCTCTGCCTGGGGCTGCAGGAGTGTATTTTCAGGACTCATCAGCTTCTCATATAGCCTCTGTCCTCTCATGAAGGCCTTCACTTCATTGTCCAATGGGAAGGTGCCGTCATCCTTTCTAAAGCGGTAGAGGAGTTTGACATCCTTGAATTCCTTGTGCTCATCACACACATGATGAATGATGCCCCAGTCAGCTAATTTCTGCATGAGTTTAATTGCTCTCTCTCTATCTGAAGCCTCTTTGTGCTCAATCAGCCAGTCAATCAGTTCTTTTGCGACGAAAGTGTTTGGGTAAGTTTTGAGATGATGTCGCCTATCTTTAATAACCTTTTCCTCATGCAACCTGAGCCTTAGCTGCTCCCCGGTGAGCAGGACCTCAGTCATGCGCTCCAGCTCCCTTGGCTGCGCCCCGCCACTGCCCCGGGTTTGGGTGTTAAATCAGTCTGCCCTTTCCGAGGCCTCGCCCGCCATATTTGTTAGGGGCAATCCTAAATATTTTATCTTGATGAATGGCAATAGGATATTCTTAGGAAGTCAGATCTGAGGTTTCTTTTGACTTTTTTTTTGTCCAGTAATTGTGTTTTCTTGTCACTCATAAGATCAGACAACAAGAGGTGTAGTTGCATGTTTTTCTGAACACAGACTCCTGGGCTCCATCCCTAGAATTTCCAATTCAGCAGATTGGGGGTGAGCTCTGAGAACTTGCTCTTCTAACAAGTTTCCTGGTGATACTGATGCTGCTAATTTAAGAACTACTGGCTGACATAATTTCAGATTTCCTTTAGTTTTAACCATTTGTGAGTGGGAGTAAACAGATAGGGGTCACTGTCAATAAAACTATGTAGTTTGGCACTTTTGATAATGAGCAATTAATAATGGAATATGCTCATAATATGCCTGCCAGCATCTCCTGACTAGGTCTGCCTAAAGCCTGATGGGAATCCAATATTGGTTTTATTTTCTATTTGAATATATGATGAACTTGAATGGCTAATGTTTACATCAGAGACATTTGTAGAGACATAAAAGCCAATTTGCATGCAATCTGATTCCCGAATGAGCTTGTCATTTAACATAATAATGTTATATAATAGCCTGCCCAGTGATGTGAGTCTCCAATTACCTAGCCTGCCTTGTAAAATATTGATTCTTAAGGTTGATGATAATGAGACTACAGTGATTGATAAGTGGGATTTATACTGTAATTCTGGATCTCAGAAAATTAAATCAAAAAGGAATTAATTTGAGCTGCATAGCTTGTTTCTAGTCAAGGCAGCAGCTGCAAAATTTATGTCTCTTATCTATTATTCTGCTAGGTTCATGGGGTCTAAGGGAAATAATCCTATTTTCCAGCTTAATAAATACAGGGTGAGCTCATTAATTACTCTGAAAGTAATGTGGCATTTAGTGCAGACATTAAAAACTGCATTGCATTGAGTATTTGACCTTTTACAGCATGAAAAGTTCAAATGGGCTAAAACAACATATAGCACAAGCCCACAAATAGAATTAGCATGCTTCTGTAATTTTTATATTTTATTCTGCTGCTTTCCAATAAGAATTTATAGGCAGCAAGCGATCAAAAAACAAATTTAAAATTTAAAATTTGTAATGGTAGCATTAAATATACCACTTGTTATCTATTATAATAAAAGTGTAATATGTTAATTAGACTGAACATTATTCTGGACGTCCTTTTGGACGAATCTGAGGCTGGAGGGAAGGAGCCCAGGTCCCAGGTGCCGGAGGGAAGCTGGTGCCAGCAGCTGGGGGAGGAAGGCCTACTCTTGCATGAATTTTCATGCATCAGGCCTCTAGTAGTAATTATAATAGAACAAGTAATTCTCTTTGGCTGGATTCTACTTCGTTGGAGGACTAAAAAGAGCCCAGATACAAAAGCCATTTAAATGGGTATAATGCAAATTTCAGTTTATTTTAAAACTTGGAAAGACACCCAAGAAATCTTGAAGGAAAAATAAACATTAAACCATATGATCTATTTTTTCTTTTTAGCATACACACACACACACCATGAATTCAATTTCAAAAATCAAATAATTAATAATGAAGGGAACTAATTATGCTATCCCTCCTCTCAATAAAACAAAATATTGTTAGAAAGGACAGGTGCAATTCAAATGACTTTTTAAAATATTTATTCACATATTTGCACCCTAAGAAGTTTGCATGAAGCCTGCAAGCCTTCAGTGGCAGCTTCCAGAAAACGTGTGCTACTTGTTAATCGAGAAGACACAAATATTACCATAAACAGGCCTTATATAAGCTCAGGGCTTATTTGGAGAAACTATGGCCTATATATATATATGGTCATGTGTATTTAAAAAAGGACTCCACCAATTTTATTTTTTCATGGATTAGTCCATCCACATCCTCATCTCTTGGATCATTACTTCTCATTACTCACTTCTTTTATGCAAAGATCTCCATGACCTTGAAGAGTGCTTCATGTCCCTATCCTTCCAACTCCATCCTCCATAAAAGGACAGCACAGGTATAATAAAAACACCCTCAAAAGTGCTCCTGAACTTCCGTCCTCTGAGTTGAAAACGCTGTTCTCGGTGATGAGTTTAATGTCTCACCAGTCTGTGTGTTCTGTTAGGTCATAAACTGTAAGTGCAAGAACTGTGTCTCTTTATAATGCTGTACAAGCTCTGACTTATTGATAGTACTTCATCTTAATAATCATTAAACAGGTGGGTTTCAACTCTCTCCAGCAAAGTCTCCCCTTACATCATGGACAGGACATTAAATGGAGCTCCTGCAGGGCAAGGACTTACCTTTGTTTCTCAGCAGACATTTATTCTGACCCTTATTTTTCCCCCAGGGTTCAACTTTGCATTCTTTTAAAAATATTATTATTTTTCAATTAAAGTTTACCTTCAAATTATTCTGCATTAGTTTCAGGTGTGCAGCATAGCGGTTAGATAATCATATACTTTACAGAGTGGTCCCCTTGATATTTCCAGAACCCAATTGGCACCCTATATAGTTATTACAATATTGTTACTATGTTCCCTATGCTATACCTACATCCTGATGATTATTCTGCTAATTACCAATTCTTTACTATTGTCCAACCCTGCAGATACCATTTGGTAGATACCCCTCATCAAAGTCTAATTTAGAGACTTGGCTGTTCTGTGTGAGTCTAGTATATGACACACAGAACAGCAATACCAGTTGGTGGTTTGTGTTAACATCTGAGATGACAGAACCAGCATATATGGGAATATGAAAGTCTTAACTTAAGACTTCCTGAGGAAGCTTAAGAAGAAGTTTCACTTCTAGTTCTAAGATAAATAAGTCTTGGGGATATAATGCACAGCTTGGTGACATAATAATGTATTGGAAAGTTGCTAAGAGATTAGAGCTTAAAAGTTCTCATCACTAGAAAAAAAATTGATGTTTAATAGTAAAGCAAGCAAGCAAGTGAGCAAACTAACCAAAAAAGAGGAAACCATCCGATGTTTGACAATGAGAATTGGTTATATCAATGATGCTACAGATACATTGCCTGGAACGTTATGTAACCATTACAAATCATTTTGTTCAAGGATATTAATTGTATGGGCACATGGCTGTGACATATTGCTAAGGAAAACGCAGCTTAAAAAAGTAGTATGAAAAGTAAGATTCACTGCTTCATGTTTCCAGAGTGAACGCGATGGCTGGAGCTACAGCATTCATCTTGTAAGCATGATTTCTAAGCAGGAAGATGGAAAGGGAGCATGCAATGCACAGAACAGAGGTATAGAACTCCTGGGATTCCCAATGACATTAAAGAGAAGCTAAATCAACAAAGCAGCCAATTGATGAGGCTTTTTTACATGGTAAAGAAACAAGCTCCTATTGGTATAGACACTGTCAGTTGGTTTTTAATTTACTTGCAGACAAAAACATTCCTAATTATTAAAGGAGGTCCATGAGCAAAATTAGATTGTGAGATTGTAACTATCATTTAAAAAATACTAAGAGTCCCACCTTATAAATCAGTTTTGAAACTGTGTTTAATGTTTTTGTTATGATGCAGACTGGAATAGGTTCTGTTTCCTAATAAGAGTTCCTAAAATGTGTTTTCCTTGCAATCAATCAAACTTAGAGTGACCTAATTGTGCAAAAGGGACCAGAGAAAAGGTTAAATACTGGACACGTGACTATGAGTAACTGAAAAAAAAAAAGAAAAAGCATGCTGTGTGTCTTACCGAGGCTGTTTTCTGAAATAAATTGTAAAAGTCTGAAATTCTAAAACTGTTCTGAAACCAAAATAGAAAAAGTCTGGAGAGGAGAAAATATTCACATGAAATTCCCTCGCCACCCTCTCCTAAAATGATCAATTCTGGCACAATAAAGTAACAAAGCTTTTTGTGTGTAAAAGCAAGCCTATTAGCCATGTATATGGATAAAGTGCATTTGGATGAATCATGTTTAATAAGAGCACTTAATATATTTCCCAGAAACATAATGGCTAATTTCTGAGCATAAGTGATTTCTGAAAAGAGGAACTAAACAGAGGCAAAATGATTGTAGATATGATTTAGTTTCTTTGTTATAAGCAGTTTGAAATTATAGTGGGAAAGAGCAGAAACTAATTGTAATATAGAATATTTTAAAACCCCACTTAATGAGAAGCCATTTGGTAAGTGGGTTACCTAAAGAAAAATGTTAAAATACTTTGAAACTAGGGAAATTTATAGGTTAATGGCTTCAGATTTCATTTACTGTTTCAATGCAATAAAAAGGGAAGTCAAATTGAATGGCTCCCATTTTAATGTTTTATAGCACATCTAGAAATAAAAGAAAACTAAAAATAGTAAAAACAATTCCACAGAAATAAGCTGAACTGCATGTTTCTTTCCTGTGGATTTCAGTTTGTTGTCTCAAAATTGTGTATGCTGGAAGCAACTCCCACCCTTGAAAGACAGCTATTATAATTACTTTTATTTGCTTTTATATTAAAGTCAATGGCTTGGAGAAGTTTGAGGGTTTCCCAGCCGATGGCATCCGGCTGGAACTACTGACGTGTGAGTAACTGGAATAGAAGGCCGGGTCATTAAGGGGCAGTGAAGTGTCTGACTCTCAGAACTGAGCCACACCTCGGTTTTATGCTGCTGCTGCTTCCTCAAATGACTGAAGCAGCCTGACTGCTCAGGACATTGGTTCTGCATGAACAGCCATTACATTTAAATCTCATGAGAAAAATCTTGTTACAATGATCTCATTCATAGAGCTTACTGACTGGTTAGGGACACTTATGAACAGTAAAATATCAGAGGTGTTCGAGCAATGCTAAAAAGTATATGCATCTGCCCTGGCTGGTGTGGCTTAGTTGATTGGGCATTGTCCAGTGCATGGGTCTGGGCACATGCTTGCATTTCAGGCTTGATCCTGGTGGGGGGCGTACAGGAGACACTGATTGATGATTCCTTCTCACATTGATTATATTTTTTCTCTCTCCTTCTTCCTTCCTCTTCCTCTAAAAGTCAATAAAAATAGTTTTAAGATATAAGCATCTTTCTTTTTAAATACTGTTGATGGAGAAACACTTCATATCTCCTCCACCCCCCTTTTTCCAGAATGGACAGTTTTAGTGGTTTCAGAATGAAAAGTGCTTCCCAGAGCCTGTGCATTGCCTTTGGGGTCAAGGGCAAGTGATAGCTAATGACTTAATCCTAATATATAAAAACCCAAGATCTGTAACAATTGAAGGCTGGACTGATGGGAAGTCAGTCTTGCAGTCAGTGCTGGGTTGTCATGGAAACCCAGAGAGAGGCTTGGAGAGAAAAGCAGGGTCTGATCTGTAACCTCCATGGCAGCCCTTGCCTCTCTTTTTCTCTCCAGGCCTGGCCAACAGCAGCACTTCTCTTTCTCCCCAGGATTCCACAGGGGCTGCTGATCCGCCCCACCTCTCTGATCAGGCCCAGAGATAGGCCCAAAGATGCTGACTGGCATAGAAACTGACCAATTATAACCAAATCTGGGTGAAGTGCAAGGAGCCATTGGCTGCCTATTAGGCAGAGCTTTTGATGCTGACTGGCGTAGAAACTGATCAATCTGACCAAATCTGGGCAAACTGTAAAGGCAGAAGCTAAGGTGGAGAGTGAGGAGGGGTTTTAAGGGTAACAGCTGTTTGGTGTAAGGTGTAAGAAAGTGGTTCAATTTTTTTAATGACTGGTTTGGCAGTATAGTGCATATGGCTGGCTATCAGTCCAGATAAAATAATTATATATTTTATCTGACAAGAGCATCTCCTCCTGCTGAAAAAAGCTTCCCTCCCCCATTTTAGCAAGCCAATCTTATATAATCTAAACTACTAAAAGGGTAATATGCTAATTAGATCAGGTTGACCAACTGTCTTCTGGATGTCCAACTTCCAGACAAAGCCATAGTGGTAGGGGCTGAGGTAGAGAGGGCAGTTGGGGGTGAGAGCAGTCCAGCAGGGGAGGGCTAATAGGGGCAATCAGGCCAGCAGGGGAGAGCAGTTGGGGGCAAGATCAGGCCAACAGGGGAGGGTAGTTGGGGGCAACCAGGCAGACAGGCAGAGGCAGTTAGGGGTGATCAGGTAGGCAGGCAGAGGGGTTAGGGGCAATCAGGCAGAAGCAGTTAGGGGTGATCATGGAGCTAGGCAGGTAAGCAGTTAGGAGCCAGCAGTCCCAGATTGCAAGAGGGATATCTGACTGCCAATTTAGGAATCAGGACTCAACTGGCAATCAGACATCCCCCAAGGGGTCCCCAATTGGAGAGGGTGCAGGCTGGGCTGAGGTAACCCCCCTTCAAATTTTGTGCACTGAGCCACCAGTTTATTTATAAAACAAGTTAGGTATTCCCATATTTAAAATATCCAATCTTTCTCAGCTAGTTTTCAGCATATTGCTGCTGACAAAGAACTTCTTAAAAATATAAGAACTTCTAGTTTTGTGACATCTCAATGGAAAACCAAGACAAAAATGTTTAAAATACCAATCAAAGAAGTGTTTTAGCTCAATTTGTTTGCAGATCAGTATATTAGTGATAATCCTATATAATAATAGGTAATATGCAAATTGTCCATTACTCTGTAACATCACAACTGATCGCAGGAGGCTGCCTGCACATGTGCAGCAGGACATTGCTCCAGAGACGTGGTAGAAGTGGGGAGGCACCTGGAGGAGGTGGGACTATACTGTGGTGGGAGGGTGGAGGTGAGAACTTATAGCACCCCCCTCATTAGTCATTTGTCACCCACCACTCACATTCAGAGCACTCCGCTGCCCACCTGCCAGGGGAAGGAGCACAGGCAGGAGGTTTCCATGTTCTCCTCCAGAGCCATGATAGGTGGAGCTGCTGCATTGCTCTGGAGATGGAGCGGAAGTGGGGAGGCACCCAGAAAAGGCGGGACCAGCTCAAAGTGACTGGAGGGACTGTGAGTGGGGCTTAAAGCAGCCAGAGAAGGCCAGAGGGGCCGGGGGATGGGCCAGGTGTGCTGGAGATCTGCATGGAGAGGTTCGGGTGTCAAGGCAGGGTGGGGCTGCACAGTTTCATGTGCAGGGCTCCTAGTTATTAATAATAGTAGAAAAATGATTCATATCATAGTAAGTTTACTATGTAGTAGGATACATGTTTGTTTTTTATATCACATTAAATTCTGTTTACAAGCCTGTGACTTGCTAAAAAACATAGTCCTATTTTTCACATTAAGAAGCAGACAATATGGTAGTTAAGTTTTCTGCACACAATTGCACAGCTAGTACTCAGCAAATCTGGTCTGGCTTCCAGGATCTCATCCCCTCTGCTATGAAGCATAGCAGCAGGAAAGAACTGGAGCTAAATTACATACTATAAGTGAAAATGCTGTCTCCGTAACCTAAACAATGGCAATAAACAGATTTTTTTCTAAATGTTATGATAATATTAATAAAATAAAGTACATTAATGTTTTAATTTATTTGAGAGGCTCTAAAACTTTACAAAACAGAAAACTAAAAGTATTTCCTCTTCTAAAGTCTGGTATAATTAATTCCTGGCCTTTTAGATAACCTAAACTTTCAGAGGTTTGAAAACAATTTTAAGGTGCATGCTATATAATTAATACAGCCATTTTTTTAAAAAAATCAAGATAATTTTTTAGAGAAGTTTTAGTTCACAGAAAGTTTTAAGAGAATGAACAGAGATTTGCCATCTATCCCCTGCCCTCACACATGTACAGTCTCCCCACACTATCAATGCCACCCAAAATTGTACATTTGTTATAATTGATTGACCTACTAGGACACAAACAAAGTCCATAGTTTACATTATGGTTCACTCTTGCTGTTGTACATTCTATGAGTTTTGAAAAGAGTTTAAAGGTATATATCCATTGTTAAAATATGAGTCAAGTATTTTTACTGCCTCAAAATTCTCCCATTTATCCCTACTCACAAAACACCCCTAGTAACGGATGATTTTTTTTACTGTCTTCATAGTTTTGTCATTTCCAGAATGTCATATGGTTGGAATCATAAGTATGTAATCTTTTCAGTGTGGCTTCTTTCTCTTAGTAACATGCATTTGAGGTTCTTCCATTTATTTTCATGGTAACTCATTTCTTGAATCATATTCCATTGTTTGGATGTACCATGGATTTATTTCTCCATTCACTCACTGAAAGACATACTACTTTTGACTAGGACATATTATTTTCTATCCCTCATTTGTAGTTTTTTTTTTTTTTTTACAAATAAGTGTTCATTTTTTACTCATAACTAGTCATTATTCATTATCTGTTCTGGTCATTTGGTTGTCTAAATCTTGTCCTCTATAGCAGTGGTTCTCAACCTTCCTAAGGCCACGACCCTTGTATACAGTTCCTCATGTTGTGGTGACCCCCAACCACGAAATTATTTTCATTGCTACCTTATAATTGTAATGTTACTACTGTTATGAATCGTTTCTGAGGGTCTTAGGTGACCCCTGTGAAAGGGTCCTTAGACCCCAAAAGGGGTCGCGACCCACAGGTTGAGAACCACTGCTCTATAGGGTCTTAGTAAGGGCTTATAGGAGCAGTATTCTCCCTTTTCCCCCACGTGATCTGTGGTCTGTGCTATTTATAGTTGAATGTCAATTTTGCTGGATATAAAAACCTGGCTTATAATATACTAGTTTGGGTATCTTAAATATGCTAATTTATTTTTTATTGTCAGCTTTAAGAAATACTTGATGAAAGAATGAATAATAAGAAATTAATATCAGACAGTGATAGGCACTATAAAGAAGTAAAAAGATACTTTACCATAATTACTAGGGAGAACAAACTCTGCATAATATTATTTGTAACACAAACTAGAAAATGGTATCATATCAGAAAAAAATAAATAGTATGGCTGATCACAAAAGGAAGACTTTAGATCTAGTTGGAGGAGCAAGTGATAAAATCTTAATAGAAGTAAAAGTTATACAATTTGGAGAAATTGGCATTAACAATTACTTATATCAAGTTTATTTTTATATTCCTTACAAAATTGATATAATAACAAGTTTGAACTATTTTTTTTTCTTCCGTAGCCTAACAAAATAGAAAATTCCCGTCTCTTTTTCCTTTACATTCTGCCTTGCCATATAAGGGTATTGCCTGAGGCAACATTCTGACAACTTTATAGATTTCCTAAATGAAAATAAAAAAGCTACTTTTAAGAGGCAACTTAGTAAATGTAGTTTTCAGATGAATGGAACAAAAGCATAACAAATGAAAGTAAATAAAAAAGAATGATACATCTTTTCCTAGTTGTCTCTTTTCTTTTTTTAACTCAATGTGCACTCCATAGGTACCATCTGACTATAGGATGGTAGCATTTCATTCCCACAAAGAGGATGCCACTCTTTCCTCAAAGAATCATAGAATAATTAGACCAGAGAAATGCCAACAAATCATTAATTTTTAAATCATTTGTCTTTTTTTCTTTCAATTGGTAAGAAGATGAGACACTTGGGGTAGGATTGGTACGTCTAAATCATTGGTTTCTAATTCTTTTCTGATAAATACAGGCAACTAGGTCTTTCAGGAGGTAAGTGAAGAATTGGAAATAATAGACTAATCTCTATAAAATTAAAGAACAAACAGGTACAATCTCCAGCAAGAGTATGATTCCAGCTGAATTGGGACGTAAGACAAGTGTGTTTTCAAGAATCTTATTAAAAAAAATATTCACACAGACTTATGATGCTTTTAATTCCAACTGTGCTCTCTGCTCAAGACACCATCTCAGGAATCATGTAACACCTAGTAGCTCCCATGCCCTAGGCCTCTGGTCGGCAAACTGCAATTCGAGAGCCACATGAGGCTCTTTGGCCCCTTGAATGTGGGTCTTCCACAAAATACCATGGCCTGGGCGAGTCTATTTTGAAGAAGTGGCATTAGAAGAAGTTTAAGTTAAGAAAATTTAGCTCTCAAAAGAAATTTCAATCGTTGTACTATTGATATTTGGCTCTGTTAGTTAATGAGTTTGCCGACCACTGTGCTAGGCTATGAGAATGAAAAGCCGTTGCTACCAGCATTTTCTAACAGGCTGGATAGCAAGAGGTTCTCTGTGACTCCTTTCTCTGGAAAAGTGTTTAGTCCCTATTTTGACACAAAAACTTTTAAGTCCATTCATTAGGGAATTTCAACAAGTTGTTAGTGACTGTAATCTTTCTATAAATGTTATTTCAGGAGCAAGATTGGTCTCTTCTGAAGTTGATCTGTGCCATGCATAGTGCATAGCACATTCTACTTTTAAAGATCTGTGTGTTCATATCTGTCAAACTCTCCCAACTGACATAGTTCCCTCAAAGATGGGGCAGTCTTGTGCCCTCAGAAGGTTGGCATTAGAGAGAAAGCCAACAAGCAGAAATTGCTGCATGTCTGCCAATTCCATGTGGTTAGACTTACAAACATTAAAATAAATGAATTTGAACTGTGGGGCCTTTACAAATATCATCACAGATAAATCCCCAGCAATCATTTTTCATATTGCCAATGGCAGAATTTAGATGAAAGAAACCATGCATGTGTGTCCCAAACATGCCTACAAAACCAGCAGCTCTCATGTATGTTTCCAGGAACTTTCTCTGGGATTCTAGCCACACTTCCCGAGATAGTATGACTAGATTCACCACAAAGTGACAGAGGGCACGAGGACCTATCTCTGCCTAAGCCAATAATTGGGACTCGGCCTTCCCCACACTGTTCCCTGCCCAGATCATTGCTGTGACATTTCATTTCTCTTCTCTCTGAAAGAAGCCCTTGGGCAGAAAGCTCATTGTAGAGAGCATTCCAGGCCCTCACTTAGAGGATGAGTGTTCCACACAGTTCTCAGCGTCCTCCATGGTCCACAGTTTCATTACTCAGAGGAAAAACAAGCCTGGATAGAAACACTGAGCTGTTTCTTCTCTCACACCTTTTATGAGGTGGTTAAGAGCAGATAAAGCTTCATAAGAAAGCTCCTGACTTGGTGCATTATTTGCTACCCATGTGTAGCAAATAGTTACATTTCCAAATGTGCCATTGGTGAGTAAATCGGTTGATAATGAACTAAGTTATGCAGAAAGTCTGGCCCTTTGCCTAGCATGCAGTCAGTAATAGGTAAACATCTGCTAAGTCAATGCAAGCAACAGAGAGTGGAACCCTTGTTCTCACATTAGCAAAGTTGTGCCAAAGTTTTAGACTTTATTTCTGCTTTCTCTGGCGATTGCCTTATGCTATCTTTAACCCTTAAACTTCGCAAAATATGCACAGTCTCACAGTTTGAAATACTTTCTTTGCTCCAGAGAAACATCCTCATACCCTTCATGTTCTAAGAGACTGAAGGATTTCCACAACCTGTGTGAAACATCCCGAATTAGGTAAATTGAAGGGCTAAGCATTTTTAAGCTTAAGTGATGTTGGCAGACCTCTAGAGAAATTTACAGTCCAGAGAGGGCAGCCAGCTTGTTCAAGGTTGTGCAAAAGGTTAATGACAGGCTTGAGATGACAACCCAGGGCTCCGATCACCCATAATAATATATTTTCCAGCCCATCTGTCAACAGGATTCTATAAATGTGGTGATGAAGAGTGAAACGGTACTCAGATTATTTGGCATATCTGTTCTGAAATCCCAAAGTGTAAATCTCAGTCTGTAAATTATGACGTGTGGTCACTACTTTCATTGCCAAGAATCCAAAGCCAAAATACCACTTCATTTAAAGAAATATCACTGGATGTTAAGACTGAAATATCATAATGATGAAAAAAGACCATCTTTTGGTGAACTTAAAAATAGGTGTTCATTTTCCAGGTGATTACCTTCTCCTTTACGTAATGACAGTAACACATACATACACTAGAGAGATAGTGCTTACCTCAGAACACCATGAAAACAGGTCCTTTGTGCAGAAACCAGGCTATAATGCATTTGGATATTTGATGGAACTATTTACAATAGTCCTGGACACTATTGGTAGGCTAGATATAAAGATGGGACCCAAATGCTATGAAAAGTGGGCAGGACCCAAGTGATCATGAGACAAGTATGCCTCTTATTCTTTTTTTTTAATTTAATAAATCTTTATTGTTCAGATTATTACATTTGTTCTTCTTTTTTCCCCCATAGCTCCCCTCTAACTGGCTCCCACTCCTCCCTCTGCCCTTACCTCCCCCTGCATTGTCCTCATCCATAGGTGTATGATTTTTGTCCACTCTCTCCCTGCATTCCCTTATCTTTTTTCCCATGAGAATTGTTGGTCCACTCCCTTTCTATGCTCCTGATTCTATTGTATTCACCAGTTTATTCTGTTCATCAGATTTTTAATTCACTTGATTTTTAGATTAACTTGTTGATAGATATGTATTTGTTGTTCATAATTTTTATCTTTACCTTTTTCTTCTTCTTCCTCTTCTTAAAGAGTACCTTTCAGCATTTCATATACTACTGGTTTGGTGTTGATGAACTCCTCTAGCTTTTCCTTATCTGTGAAGCTCTTTATCTGCCCTTTAATTCTGAATGATAGTGTTGCTGGGCAGAGTAATCTTGGTTATAGGTTCTTGCTATTCATCCCTTAGTTGGTTAAGTAGCTTTGTGTGCTAGGTGTCTTAAATGGCCCAGTAGCTCCACCTCCCCAGTTATCTGAGGTGGACTCTCTTGGTGCACCCCTTTGTGGACTGGGTATACAGCCTTGTTGTAGTTAAATCTTGATTGTTGTTGGTATCACTGGGGGAAATTGACCTCCAAGCCAATTGGTTGTGAGGATCAGCTGTGTCTATGCTGCTGGGAGAACTTCTGTGCTAGAGTCAGCCTTATGATACAAGACTTGTAAAATTGCAAAATCCTCTCTGTTCAGTTTGGATGGGGTGGAGTATCAGGGCTGAGCAGACAGCTTTGGCTTCCTGTCAGCTCCGCCCTAAAAGGCCCGTGGGTCTCAGTGTTCCTCGATAATTGTTGCAGCCCTCTCTGTGCGCACGAGAGCTAATGTGCCCCCAGACCTCTGCCTTTCCGGCTCCCCAAGGTTTCTGTGCACTCCAGGGACCCATATGAGTCTGGGTCCCCAGGGTCTCTCCAAAAACTGGGGTTCAGTGTACTTGGAAATGGATTTCAGTGCAGTTGGGAGGTTCTGTCTCCTTTCTGCTAGAGAAAGCCAGAGGTACAATCAGCAGTCAGCCCTCTGTGCATGCCTCCAGACCTCTGCCTTTTCGTGGCTTCCCAAAGTTTCTGTGCACTCCTCCCTTTTCACAACAGCCCAGACTCCCCCACATGAGTCTTGTACAGAACTGGAGTTCAGTGCAGTCAGATCTGGGGTACAGTGTCTCCCTCCTGCAAGAAGAAGCCAGCCAGGCACTCTGCTGCCTGTCCTCTCCACATGTGTGTCTCAATACCTCAGCTTTTTGCAGCTCCTCTGAATCTCCATGAGCCCTTCTCCTTTCTTCTAGTTGCAAAATTTCCACTCAGCCAGCTTTCCTGTGGTTCTGGATGATGTCCGTTCTGTCTGTTAGTTGTAGTATTGAAATTGTTGTACTAGGCAGCAGTTTAGTTCACCTATGCCAACCATCTTGGTTTCTCCAGTATGTCTTTTCTTGGTTTTAATAGACCATACTAATTTTCAACAGAGACTGTTATTTCTTGTTTTTTTCTAAAATTTGCATGATTTAAAAAATAATTTCCTAAAGGATTATTTAGCAAAATTATCAAGGGCCACAAAACCTGGAAGAACATGGAATATGTTATCATTATAAGGCTCAAAGGAGTGCCTGTTGTTATTTTTTGGTGGATAGGATTCTCATAAAGGTACACGAGACTGCAGAATGGCAGATTGCTAACTACAAACAACCAAGGTCTAAATATCTGCCATCTTGTTTTTCAAAGGAATCAAAAAGGTTCTTCTACAGAGTATGCTTTTAATTAGGTAGTACAATGAATTAGAAACACTTTTTAGATGTTATAATGTATATTTTTTAAATGGCAGAAATGCCTGGTGCTTATTTAACTGGATTGGGAAGCAGCCCTTCCTCTGAGAATATCCCCTATTGCAGATGATAGAGGAGTTGATTGTAACCTGTATTCTGCTCAGCTCTGAGGACATTGATCTTGTTACTCCACTGTAGTAACAAAGGGAGTCAGTGGTGCTTTTTTTAATTCTATGCACCTGAAGTCAGGGATTAGAAGTGTCTTTATATCTTAGAAACAGTGAGTGTCTCAGATTCAATGTACTGTAGCTGTGTAAGGGCTTTGGTGGCAGAATACCTGCTGGGTTATTCAAGTTGAGAAGAAAAAGTGTTTAAATGAGATACAAATAGTCCCAGCTGAAATCTTGGTGGTTAGTCATAGTTAGATTTGGAAAAACTGAGTTTAATATATTTAATATGGTTGAATGTGACTAGTAAATTGATTAAAAAAACTTGTCAAAAGAAATACCTCAGTGTGTTTGTGTAGAGTTGTCTTACTATGTTATTTTTGGCTCCGAGATTCTGTGTATTCAGTTGCTTACTACCCCCACTACCACAATACAAAACAGGTGTACAGTTTAACATTCAGTTATAAAGGAATACATTTGGGGGATCATTAGAACCCTATGGTACAGCATGGAAACTGTAGTTAAGAATAGAGTATTATATAACATGTAAGTTACTCAGAGAATAGATCTTAAATGTTCTCACCACACACAAAGAAAGTATAATTATGTGAAGAGATAAAGGTGTTATCTAACGCTGCATGGTAATCATTCTCAATATTCAGGTGTTTCAAACAACACATACAGCTCAGAGTTACACAAGGCTGTATCTTAATAAACATTATTTAGAAATAAAATGAAAATAGGTATACAGTTAAAATGGGCAATTTTCTATTTTGTGATAGGTTATTACAAGAAATAGAGATAATTGAGTTTTTCTTTGTTTTTGATTCTATTTAGGGAGCTGTATCAATGTAATGTAAGCACCTTTTTCTTTTAGGATGGAAAGAGCAAGAGGAAACAACAGAAAACTGAAAGAAGAAGATATTAAAATAGACCAAGGTATTTTAAAAGATGCTCAGCATCATAATAATCAGGGAAATACAAAGCAAAACCACAAATATCACCTCACCTGTTATAAGGATGATTATCAGGAAAACACAAACAAATGTTTTTGAAGATGTGGAGAAAAGGAAACCCTTGTACACTGTTAGTGGGAACGTAAATTATTACACTCACTATGGAAAACAGTTTGGAGGTTCCTCAAAAATTTAAAAACAGCATAGCTGGTTTTGCTCAGTGGATAGAGCATCCCTTAAGGGGTCACAGATTGGATACTCCCTTCTCTGTGCATGAATTTTATGCACCGGGCCTCTAGTATATAATAAAAGGCTAATATGCCAATAGACCGAATGGTGAAACAACCAACCAACCAATTATACAATCAAACAACTGGTTGCTATGATATGCACTGACCACCAGGGGGTACGCATGGAACATGGCAGGCATTGGCCACAGCAGGATGGTGGAGGAGGTGAGCGGGGTGCCATACCAAAGCAGGGCACCAGTCGCTGTCATTGGGGCGAGCCTCTGGTGGTTACTAAAAATTCTTTGCTTCTGCATGCCACCATCCTGCCCAGCACTCACACTTCCTGCTGGCGCTGGCCTTGCTTGCACCCGCTGACATCACCAGAGCTGCTGCTCAAATCTGCTGCCAGCGCCTGGTGCCAGTTCCGATCAATTGGCGCCATCAGCAGGAGCGAGAGGTAGCTGCTGGCCTATGATTGTCCCTGGGGACTGTTGGCAGACAGGGGACCAGGGGCCATAGCAGGAGGGGCCGGCTGAGTGGGGGCGCAGAGGATGGGCCAAGACCCATTGCTGTACCTACCACAGCCTCACAGCCCACAGTTCCTTTCAAGGTATATGAATTCATTCACTGGGCCCCTAGTTCTTATAATAAAAATGGTGGAGCAAGAAAACTTCTAGAGAAGTGATAATTAAATTTAAGCTATGGCAGTTTCCTGGGTATATATTTTTCTTTTTCATCAAGGTGTGTACAGCTTTTTTGTATGTCAACTATACTTCATTAAAATTAGTTTTAAAAAGGAAAAGGACAATGAAATATAGTTTATGACAATTATTCCTCTATATTCATATTAGATTAGATGGTCTCCAATACTCACAAAACTATGGTTCACACTCAGAGGATTTTATCTCCATAAAGAAGAATTCATAAAGTTAAAGACATTTTTTTTTTTAGTGCAAACACTTAAAATTTGAGTTGAGGTGAGGGAGAATAGGCAGTATTAATGAGATGCATAGTTTCATATGTTCTACCAGCACTTAAATTCTTTTGCATTCTGGGAAAATTTTTACAATTATCACAGATATAAAAACATTTAAAAAATATTAAAGTAGTCAGAGACAATCCCATTTACTATTTTTTTTCCTATTCCCATTCGTAAGGAAAATCATGGACCTAAAAAGTATTAACATTTTTAATTCTATTATGTTATCCTGAAGATATTTTAATTTGCATTTAGACTAGTTGAGTATGCAACTTACTTTGAGAATTTAATTCTGAGAGAACATTACCCTTCTAACTAAGAGAGCAAAATGAATGTTCTAATCACATTTTATTAACATTCATATTCATCACTGTATAACCAGCCTCTTTCTACAAAGTATTTGAGGTAATTTATAACTTAAATCAATGACAGAGCAAGCAAATAAAATATACCAATTAGTGAAGCTCCAGTGTGGACATTCTTGGAATTGGGGCCTTATCCATTTCTTCCAGCATTCATGGGGTGCATGGCACATGGGTGGCTAGTGTGACCAGAATCTGGGGACTCCCAGAAAGGGGAGACAGGACAGATCAACATCAGGAAAAATCAGTGGTGATGAATAGCAAGCTTGCATTGGATTCTTTGACAAAATTTTAAAAGAGGTATGATTGAATGACATACAACTTGTTCTCATGCTTGCGCAGCTCACCCCTAAGATAGTTTCTTCAAAGAGGTGCATGAAGCTTTAGAAGATCTCAGAACACATGAAATTTCAGATAGCTCTAGATTTTAAAAATTCTCCAGCCATTGACAGAAAAAGAGGAGCTCACTTCTCCAAAATGACCCCTTTTTCTATAGTCTCTATGTGCATTTATTCTCTGTATGATATTTCCACATATTTCATAGTAATTAAAATGCTTCTGCGGATTCTAACCCTGGTATGGCTTGGATGATTGGGTGCTGTTCTGTGCACTGGAAGGTTGAAGGGTTGAAAAGGTTGAAGGGTTGAAAGGTTGCCACCTCAATTCCTGGCACATGTGGGTGTTGGGCTAGATCTCTAGTAGGGAGCATTCAGGAGGCCATGGATTGATTTTCTCTTTTACCCTCTCTCTTTAAATGTCAATAAAAATATGTTTTAAAGGTTAATAGTGTCCTAATATATGAAAATCCTGGATCTGTCCTATCCACAATGACTGGAGGTTTGACCAACCAGAAGTCAATCCTGCAGTCAGCACTGGGTTGCTGTGGTGACCCAGCACTGACTGCTGCAGCTGCAGGTGTGGTGACCTGGCATTGACTGCTGAGGGGACTGAGAATCAGGCCTGGAGAGAGGCCTGAAAAGAGAATCAAGGTCTGATCCATAGCCTCTCTGCCAGCTGTTGATCAGCACTTGCCTCCCTCTTTCTCTCTGGGCCTGGCCAGCAGCCATGCCTCCATTTTTCTCCAGGTTTCCACCAGGGCTGCTGATCAGCCCCGCCTTTCTAATAAGGCACTGTTGATAGGCCCAGAGATGCTGACTGGCAAAGAAGCTGACCAATCAGAACCAAATTGCCCAGTAGAGGAGGGCAGTTGGGGGTGAGATCAGGCCTATAGGGGAGGGCAGTTGGGGGCAAGATCAGGCCAGCAGGGAAGGGCAGTTGGGGCAATCAGGCTGGCAGTGAGATCAGGCTGGCAGGGAAGGGCAGTTGGGGGTGAGATCAGGTTGGCAGAGAAGGGCAGTTGGGGATGAGATCAGGCCAGAAGGTAAGGGCAGTTGAGGGTGAGATCAGGCTTGCAGGGGAAGGCAGTTAGGGGTGATCATGCAGGCAGGCAGAGAGGTTAGGGGTAATCAGGCAGGCAGGCAAGCAGGCAGGCAGGTGAGCAGTTAAGAGCCAGCAGTTCCAGATTTCTAGAGGGATGTCCGACTGCTGGTTTAGGATTGGGCCTAAACCGGCAATCAGACATCCCCCAAGGGGTCCCTGATTGGTAAAGGTGCAGGCTGGGCTGAGGGAACTCCCCCTATATGCACAGATTTCAGGTACTGGGCCACTAGTATGGTTAAATTAGTAGTGATTTTTGCCTACATATTCTCTCTCCATATCTCAAGCTTCTTCAATGTGGATGTGTTTGTTTGAAATTAAATTTTTATTTTATTATTTTATTTTATTAATTTCAGTTAAATTTCAAGTACTTATTCCTTGGAATTTTGGCCAGTTTTCAGAAATACTACTACCTTAAGTTTAAAAAAATCACTTTTCAATGGAAGAAACAAAATTGTTCCTTAAGGGTAATACAGCTTGATTAGAAGGCATTTCTACTTTGTAATGGAAGCCCAGGGGATGAAGAACAGGCAGGCAGCCCTGCATGTCTGCATTAACACATAGAGAAAAAAGAGAAAATATTCAGGAGGGAGGAAAATGCATGAAATAAAAGGGATCTGTCACAGAAAGTGATTTTGAAATCTCCTAAATAACACACTTATAAAGAAATGGAACAGAGGGAGACACATTGCAACTTGCCATAAAACTTGGTTAAAAAGCTTGAAAAGTCATAATGAAAAGTAATAGCCACTCCCAAGAGTTAAGTCAATTAATTGACATATGCGATGTGCTTTAAATTGTTCCAGAAAAGGAGCAAAACTGCTCTATGACATTTTGAAAGGTAGTGCCCAAGCCATAGAGAACTCGCCTTTGAATGCTATGGGTTTCCCACAAATTGCTTAGATGGCTTCCATCTGGATGGTTTCATTTAAAGCACATTTCAGAAGAGCTGCTTGCTTGCTTTTTTTTTTTTCCAGAGGAATCATTCTTTCCAATCTTTTTATTTATTTATTTATTTATTCATTTATTGCTATTTTTAATCCTCTTCAGAGGAAGATATATTTTTCCATTGCTTTTCAGAGTTAGGAGAGGAGAGGAGAGGAGAGAGAGATCAGAGAAACACATCCATTGGCTATCTGCATGTTCCCAACCAAGGGTTTGGAATCAAGGTACATGCCCTGGAATGGGAATCATACCCAAGACCCTTCTGTGCACAGATAAGCACTTTAACCACCACTGGCCAGGGCCATTTTTGCAAATATTGATTGTGACTTAGGAGAATGAACCTGGGCAGTAGGATAGAGAGTATGACTGTGTTATCCCATTTTGCATTAAATGCTGTCACCCTAGGGAAGTCCCATAACTTCCTTATTAGACTAGAAAATGAAGATGATGTGGGTGTTTCTAAGCCAACTCTGCTTTCTGAGTACATATAGAAGGCTAAAATGGATATGTTAGAGCTGCAGTCAGCAAACCACGGCTCACAAGCCACATGCAGCTCTTTGGCCTCTTGACTGTGGCTCTTCCACAAAATACCATGGCCTGGGTGAGTCTATTTTGAAGAAGTGGCATTAGAAGAAGTTTAAGTTTAAAAAATTTGTCTCTTAAAAGAAATTTCAATCGTTGAACTGTTGATATTTGGCTCTGTTGACTAATGAGTTTGCTGACCACTGTGAAGCCTCAGATTGGCTAATCCTCAAGGTACACCAGAGATGCAATCTCCCAAATTCATGTGGTAAAGTGGCATTTTCTGAGAAGGTAAGTACAATTTTTGCCCTAGAGTTGTGCTGCCAGTAAGAAACTTTTGTTCTAATGCCACATGTCTTTATCTTGAACATATATATAAAGGACACACGTCACTTAAGTTTGGCAGTCAATTTCTTTATTGTATGATGGGAACAAAACAAAAATAAAATAAAGACTATAAGTGCCTTTCCAAACCTGTATGATGTAGCCATGACAACCAAACATTTCTTAGACCATGCCCAAACTGGACCATTTTTTCCTGTGATAAATACAGGCATTAAAACAGGCACACACAGTTCTTAACAGATTTCTCTCAAACAAACTTATATTACCAGGCTCCTGAGTTTTAAAACACTGGATGTTTGAAGTTTGAAGCAGCAAGGTTGCAATTAGCATCTGTTATTTTTTAGAGCAATGGCCTAAGTACCAGAACCCCTCTGAAAGCCACATTTTGGCTAAACTCACTCTGCAGTTTATTCTCTGGTAGGTAGAATTTTAACGATGCTTATTTCCTAACATTTCTTATCTTTTTCTATTTTCCAGTCATTATTGAATCTCCATTTGGCAGATGAAGGGAAATAAAGAAGAAATATATAAAATACAATTTTTAAGCCTATAACCAGTTAGTCAGAGATAAGTTATATTGAGTTGAATGGTCAGAGAGAGAGAGAGAGAGAGAGAGAGAGAGAGAGATGAGGTTAAAAAAAGCAGAACAGGAAACAGAGGTCAGGGAGAAAATATAATTGAAAAGATTTTCCCTCCCTGAAGGTTCTTTTATGTGGTTTATAATTTGTGAAATGTAGCCTAATAGGTACGTTTTTGAGGGAAACAATAGATACTGAGAGAGCAACGAGCTAAATGGTTCTTTGTGTGTGTGTTTATGTATGCACTAGTGGCCTGGTGCATGGATTTGTGCACATTGAAAGGAGATTAACTAGAAGATGTCCAGCTGGGTAGGACTGGGCGAGATGGGCTGGGCATGCCCTGGAGCCAACCTTCCGAGGTTCCTTCCTAGACAAAGTTCTTCCAGGAATGTTTCCAACTCTCCTGTATGAGAAATGGCCTAGTTTCCCTCTCTCACCAGGGTTATCTGGCTGAGGTGGGACAAGGCTTGGGGAAATTCATATGTTTAGGAGATAATGTCTTGTTTACATTCACAGGTGGAAGAAAAAAAATAACTGAATATTTAAGCTTGATGTTTTGCGTGACATAATTTTTTTTTCTTGCATTAAAAACTTAGGGCTAGGTTGAGAATTAACTTTAAGCTTTCTGGAACTTTAGAAGCTAGAGACATTTCTTAAGGCTAGATTTGTATCAATTCCTTGGAACAAAACCAAATTCCTCACATGTAGTAGAAACTCTACAGGAGTTAAATAAATAAATAAATACTAGAATAGTAAAGGAGGTCTGGTCTAATTAGAATATTATGCTTTTATTATTATAGATTGGAGTAGGGTGTAATATTTCCCTTTATCAGAGAAGAAAGCTGATGATCGGAAATTTAATTGACTTCAGTATGGTGACAATGGTTAATAATTATTGACTACTAGAGTCCTGACACACAAAATTCATGTAAGAGTAGGCCTTCCTTCCCTCCAGCCGCCAGCAGGCACCCAGGATCCCGGCTTCCCTCGAAGCCCTGGCTTCGTCCAGAAGGTCATCTGGTCTAATTAGCATACTATGCTTTTATTATTATATATATTTTTTACCTTATATGGGTGACCTCATTGAAGTGCTGTAGGCAGTTAGACTGACATGAGCAGAGCAAGAACGATAAGCCAGATACAAAAGGTCACCAGGATGGAAAGCCCTAGGTGCCTAGCAATGGACAATCAATTGTAAGGTGGGACCTCACCCACAGGGTAACTTTTCCTCCCCTAGCATATTGTTGGTCATTTGGTTTGGATCCCTGGACCTTTCCTCCCTAGAGATAATATCTAGGCCTCAGATGTATTTCAGCCCCAGGCCCAGCCACTGCTGAAGTCAGGACCAGCTAGCTGCATGGAATAATGACCCCTGCCCTGGGCCAGCCCATCAATCACTGGAGACCACAACACTGAAAGGACACACCTGGAAAACTGCTGAATATCCTATTAAGGTCTTTCCCTAGGATCCCCCCTGAAATCTCCGCCCTTAAAACCCTTAAGATAGAGGATCCAGTGTGTTCTCCCTCTGTAATTTACCCAATAAATGTTCTCTGACAGTTTTAGTCTTGCTCTGAATTATTTTCTAGCCAGAACCTGTTGCCATTCCTGCTGTCTATAACAGAAGCAACCCCATTTTAGAGATGAAAAAAGTGAGGGTTAGCAAGGGTAAGTAAATTGCTCAAAGTTATACAAGTCAGCAATGGTAAAGTTAATATGCAAGCTCAGGTTGGTTTAACTCCAAGATTAAAAAATTTTAACCTCCAGGGATAGTGCCTCCTCCTAATAGTGGGGCTAAGCCAGGGGTAGGGCAATGGGTTGGATAAAAATCATTCCAAGTTGCTACCTCAAGACCTACTGGAAGAAGCAGGTTTTTAAACAAATATATCCATATAGTAAAGTTATACAGAAACATCTGGGAGCACGGAAGAGGTTGTTGATTATGGCTGCAGGGTGTGACTATTTTTATTTGGAGAGCAATGGATTAATCTACCTTTAAAAAGGGATATCCAGGGAGGTATTTCCTGCCTTTGACTTATTCTTCCTAAGGTAAGAATATGCAATAAATGTTCATAGAATGTTAACAGACAGGAAATGTTCATTCTAGAAAATGGTGCATGTTTTTAAGGATTGTTGCCAAACTGCCACCCACAGGCCTGGGCTGTATTGAGAATGTGATGTACTTGGTTGCTGCCCAAGGTCACAGCTGATCTGCCCTGATAATGAATAGATCGAATACAGGGAAGATGGTAGTTTGGACATATGCAGTTTCATTTTTACTGCTGGAGCAATTCTTCTACTTTTTTTTTTTTTACTTGCTTTTACTAACTTTATAATTTGGAAAATATCATATAATAAACATTTAAACAGAAGATCTCAATGGAAGCTATTTACCTACAATGCCATCTTGAAAAGGGGCAGTAAAAATGAACAGAGGGCCATAGATGAGCAAAGAGAAGTAAATCCCTTGATTTACCTTCTTAATCTATGTTGGAACTCTATATACTGTTTCTGAAGGTTATCTCTAATTCTAATTGCCTGTTTGCTTCCTGGCTGTCTGAGAATTTAGAACCACAGATGCCCTTTCTGTGAACATAAAATACCTTCTGTATAATCAGGTCTGCCGCTGTGCTGACACCAGGGTCTGTAGCTTAATTACTGATGAGAGGAGGCAGAGGGAGGGGGACAATTCTGAGCTGGTATTTGAATATCAATCAGTGTTAATGAAAGCGGAACTCCATCTTTGTAAAGGGCATCTCAGTCATCCTTGACCCAAAGAGTGAAGTTGTTCAGGCTGCTCACAAATGAGTCATCATAGTTTGATATAATCCCATTCATTTATTTTTGCCTTTGAGGTCAAATACATAAAAATCTTCTTTAAGACCAAGGCCCAGGAGTTTAGTACCTACATTTTCTTCTAGGTAATTTATTGTTTCAGGTCTTATATTTGGTTGTTTGATCTACTTTGGGTGGATCTTAAGAATATCATGCTAAGTGAAATGTCAGACAGAAAAAGTTAAGAACTGTATGTTACTAATATGTGGGATATAAACTGAAAGCAATAAATGAACAAACAAGGAAAGCAAACAAAAACTCACAGATGCAGACAACAGTCTGATGTTACCAAAGAGAAGATGTCAGGGGTAGTAAAGGGTAAAGGGGTTGAATATATTGTGTCAGAAGGAGAATTGACTTTGGGATGTGGACAAACAATGCAATGTACAGATGATGGAGTATAGAATTGTATACTTGAAACCTATATACTTTTATTAACCAATTAGAGGCCCTATGCATGAAATTCGTACAAGAGTAGGCCTTTCTTTCCCTGGCTGCTAACACCGGCTTCCCTCTCGCACTTGGGACCTAGGACCCAGGCTTCCCTCGTAGCCCCAGCTTTGTCTGGAAGGTTGATCAGAAGGATGCCCAGTCTAATTAGCAAATTATGCTTTTATTGTTATAGATTTCACCCCAATAAATTAAATTTAAAAAGAAAATAAAAAAATGATTCACTATAAAATCCATATAATTTTACGTAGAAATTACTCATGAAAGGCACCAGGGACAGTTTAGTACAGAAAGGACATGGTCCTAGGGTCCCTGGGGACCGTTTTCAGCTCACACTCTTGGCTCCCTTTATCACGGGAGCTGGTGGAAGAACTGATCCCAGAAAAGCAGCTGCAGGTGGAGAGAGACAGCAACTCAGCCTGTACCAGTTCTATCAATAGTAAAATAATTACTATGTTTTAATCATTCACTTTGGGTTAAGTGTCTGAAATCAGGTTTCCTTCTTTTTTAATAGGCCCCTTTAGTCTAGAGATAACATCTCCAGAATGTATTGTGACTTAAACATTTTTCATAAATGCAGAAGAAGTTGGAGAAATATACATAGAACATTACTTTCAAATACAAATTAATCATCCTTAGTATCTGGCAAAATTGAAAGGAAAAAAAAAGGAAAAGTCCTTATTTTACCACTTCTGCAGGAAGAGGCAACAAACCCATCATAAGCCACTTACAGGGAGAGATTTGAAACAGTAGCTATGTGGTACTTAGCAGACATTTACTTGTTAAAGCTAATTATTCTTTGTCTCTGTCTTTTGACTGCATAGAGCTAGAGTACACTGGGGAAACCATAACAACCTATACTTTCCCAGCACCCTTCTGGAAGTAGCGTGGAGACCTTCTTTTCTAAGCATTAAAGTAAATGCAGTATTGCTATGCCAGTCCTTTAGAGTGCACCTTACTTCTGCAGTTACAAAACAATGACAGAAATTGGGATAGTAAAACTGAGCAAAACGCAGTTTTGAGGGTGGCAGGCAATCAGAGTGATGGGTGAATTTTAACATAATGGATTTGTTAACACGCCATGAATTTTTTTCCCAGTTCTAGTTCATGTGCGGTTTAATAATGAATCCCAATCTGTTAAACCTTAACTACAAAAATGTTTCCTCCTTTATTTTCTGAATGAAAGCCTGCCGAATTTACTCCTGTTGATCTCTTCTTCACTGTTAGAATATAAAACATATGGTGAAAAAGTTTGAAAGATATATTTTTGTTTCTCAGTGTTACCCGTGGTTTACTTGATATGACATCTGCCTTTGCCAAAAATTTCCTTTAACTGTGCAAGGTCAATGATGATAGCTGCCCTACTATACTCTCCTCTTTGTAAAGGAAAGGTAAAGCCACTTCAAGGAGCACAGCCAAGGAAATGAGACACAAAATAACTACACCATTAAGTATAACTTGGTGAAAATGTAGGTATGCAAGAAGGGGTGCTGAGGGTTAATGTTCATATTGTTATTTCTTTTTTTATTTTTATTTCAGTAGTTTTATTCTGTCCTGATTCCACCAGGATGTAGTCAGAATAGGTTATATCCTCATAAAAAAACAAAACAAAACAAAACAAAGTTATGGTCAAAAGTTCTTAACTTGACTACCTCAATAGAACAAAAGAGAATAAAATAAATCACCATTCTCAAAAATTACTAACATGTTTAGATCTATATCTGTATATTACCCATCTATCTACCTATCTGAATATTTCTCTCTATATATAATATAACCACAAAATGAGGGGTATATAAAATAGTAAAATGTATTGCTCTAAGAAGTATACAATATAAAAATAAATGTATAGTGAAATTTAATTTACATGGAATATATTCTATTTTTACCTGATTTATAGTAGTTACCTTAATCAATGCATTCTTATTATGTAAAAACTATGAATAACTAAAAAATGTGATATTGAGACCATATAAGTAAATTGCTCATCATAACTGATATTTCAAGCCCTCAATTTTGCTTGAAATTAATATTAGTGAGATAAATAATTGTTTTCTAATTAGTTATAGACTGTATTTTATTGTATAAATCAACATTGTCTTCCAATGTGTTTCTGGCAGTGTTTTAAGACATTGCAATGCATTCTGGTGGTTTTTGTTAGATGCATATAAAATTATTTCTGAAATTGTATATCAGTCTAAATCCAAACTCTTGCTTCAGAGAAAAGTTTCCCTTACCTTCCATGAAAGCAGCAGTCTTTTATTGCTGGAATTACAGACCAAATACTTGCTTGCCAGCAGATAGGGATGCAGTGAAAGGTTTTGTTTTCTCTGACCTTTACTTTTGCCTCTTGGGTCATAGAGTGAGGGGCGGGGGGCGGGGGTGATCACGTGATAGAGAAAACTGATGACTGGGTGACAGGGTGGTGGGTCCTCACTGTGTCCAATTCTCGGGACACCACCACAATGGTGGTGGGGGGGTAGACATATGCTCACGCTACTCCAGCCTCTCTTACCTTCTGCTGAGCCACAATGTGGGGGCTACACCCTAACTCCTTCACCACCACTGCATGAGCTGGGGCTGAGGAAGTCAGCAAACAGTGTCTGAGCACACCATCCCTTCCCTGTTCTTCCCTCCATCCTGCCCACCCTCCATGTTCCAATACGCCCACCTGCTGTACTGATATATGATCTCTCAGGTGAGTCTGTGTTGAGCAGAGGAAACTTTGTTGGGTTTTAGATGTCCCACTTGTAACTTTAAAGGGGGCTAGAAAGGGGTCTTATCACTCCAACATGATGCTGACTTCACTCCCCAGAATATATCTTTAATCATTATTCCCATTGATCAAATTCTATTAGTCTAGGTTTGAAACTATGGCAATAAAATATTGCTTTAAAAATATACTATTTCAGTTTGTTTATAACAATTTTTTTTTTTTTTGGTCAAAGTACTTAGTGTTGTTAATATGAGCAAAAGCTAAAGTATAAAAGGAAAAAAAATACCCTGATTGCATTGCCTTTAGGCATTAACTACTTCAAAAGTCATAATGGTCATTCACTCACCAGATATTTACTGGGTTTCTATTATGTTCACGCCTATTGTGCTCAACAAATGCTTGTCTGATGGATGAGTGTTTTCAACGTTGTTTTCTTAGCTCCTGCTTCCTCCAATCTTGGTCAGCGGTTATTCAACTGCCTGCAGCTGAGTGCTTTTCTAAACGCTAAGATTATTCATTTTAGGACAAAGGGAAGGAAGAGGAAATGAACCGCCAAAGCTGAGGTTTCTGCTGTTGTTGATGAAATGCCGGCTATTTATTAATTTAATTAATCCATCAAGCCATCCCCATGCTATTTAACCATTTATCTGTAGAAAAATCACATAAGCAAAACATTTATACTTGTCTCTTTCTGTCCCCCAACTCCCCAAATAGTTCCTATGTCAGAGCTTTGGCTAAACCTTAACATTGCTGTGTGTGGGTTTCTGTAGCATTTTATTATAGAGTCTAAAGTCAGCCTCTGAACTTAAAGCACGCTTGTTGTGGGAAAATAAATGCTAAGAGAAGAATCCTTTGTAAAACAGCATAAAACAGATCTTGCTATGATCTACACCTAGCTTCTGATAATGTGTCGGGTAAGGATTGAGTGGAGCTCCTACGCCATTTCAGGTCCTCAGTCCTGGTTGATTTTTGAAATAACTTTTATCATGATTCTGAAATGATAGATTTAGAGAAGCCACTGTCAATCTCAGAGCTCCCACTGTAGCCAGCAAGGGCTGAAAAATGGAAACAGAGGGAAAAGCCTGCAATGCAAATTCGAAGTAACTTGCATGACTCCAGGTCCATCTGGGGAAGCTGTGGCAGAACTGCTGGTTACTTTAAAGGTACTTGCCTTGCAAACTGTAGATCTCACCAACGCTGTTCTGACGGGTGATGTGATGCCAGTACGCGCTACGAGGAAGAGATATTGATTTGGATAACGTCATTGGTTCAGTCAAGCTTGTCTGAAGCTGAAAGAAAAAGAAAATAGGTCTTAGGCTTTATTTAAAACATTAAATTGAAATCTGCATTTTTCCAAGTCCAGGGTGAAATGTGGGCAAGAGAGAATAGAATCTGCTCTCGGCCCCTGCATCATCTGCTGTTGAAGGATAACATTTTTTAAAAGGTGGAATCATGACTGGATCTATATGAAATAAACACTTGTAAGCAATTTAATCCCAGTCATTCATTAAGAAGGGAACAAATGGATGGTACTGCTTATTCCAAGTTGTTTCCAAAGGACATATCCCCAATTAGGAATGCTGGTCACAGAAATAATAAACTATATTCCTCAGGGAGAATGTATCTCATTTCTACAACAAAGAATTGCTTGTATTACCATCAGCATTCTACAATTAACTGAAGTTAAAATAGCTAAAAAAGTGGAGATGGCAGTCCTTTCTGAAACAGATACCACAAGATGCTATCAACACAGGATTCCATTTCTGATGTACCCATTTCTCTGTCTTACAATCTTTCCTGACACCTTCCCCATCCTTACTCAGTGGCTCTTTCCTAGAACAGATCTTTCCCCTCCATCCTGTGATATGCTTTCATGTATTAAAAGTTGTTTTTCCTAAGAAGTTCTGTGATAAAATAATGGCACATTTTCTTATTTGAAACAAAATTCAGGTGAGCAGAAGAGGTTCACACATCACATCAGGGGCTCAGGCATACGATTAATTTAAAGAGTACAATACTTCACATTGCATTTTCAAGAAGAAACTTTATTTTTATTGATTCACACCAGGTTTTAAAACACATCCAGAAATGATTTTATTTGGTCTCAGTACACATTTTTCACAGACAACGGGCAATCCTCCAATTAATAAAATCTCCAATTTTCTCTAATTAAATAACTGACTTTTGGCAAAACTGGAAGCTGTAATGATCAGCCCTGTTGAATGCAGCCTTAGAGGCCTGTTTGCTGGCTGTGTGTGCACTTTCCTACTGAGGCCTACCCGCCCCCAGTACTTCCAGACTTTCCATCAGGTGTTAGTTATACCCTTCTTAGAAGATGCTATAAGGAAAGTACCTGAGAGAATATAACAGGACCTTTAACACTATGTAAAGCTAAGAGGTGTTTCAATTTTAATAGACTCTGAAGGCCAAGGACATGAACATACCTATTTTATTTTATTTATTTTTTAAATGTATTTTATTGATTTTTTACAGAGATGAAGGGAGAGCCATAGAGAATAATAAACATCGATGAGAGAGAAACATGGATCAGCTGCCTCTTGAAAACTCCCTACTGGAGATGTGCCAGCAACCCAGGTACATGCCCTTGACCGGAATCGAACCTGGGACCTTTCAGTCAGCAGACCGAAGCTCTATCCACTGAGCCAAACTGGTTTCGGCTTATTTTATTTTTTTAGTAGTGAGACATTTCCATACTGTTATGTCTTGCAACAAAAGTGCTCCACTCAGTGTATTTAAGTCTGGCACTGTTAAAGATATTTTTTAAAAAGATGGCTCTAAATAGCAACATTGCAATAAATTCTTATCAGAATTTTCTATATTTCAAAGTTTTCCTCCTTATTATGAAAACAGGTGTACTAATGGCACCCATATCTCATGTTTGGTAAGTAGGGAGTGAGAGGGAGAAGCCAATTTTCTGGGTTACAACAGGGCAGTGCTTTTCAATATCTTTGGGATGTTATTCCCATGCACATACCTACTTTTTACCCTTCACCTCTCAATTGGACAAACTTGTGGGTGGAACGGTGCATGTTAAGACACAACAACCAAACCCATAACATCATACCATTTTGTTGATGGATGGAGGCAAGGCTCATTTTATGAAATTGTCACCTCCATCTGTTAGCCCCACTCTTCGAAATACATGGGTCAATATTTGCCTCTACTTTCCTAGAAGCTCTAGGATTCTTTTTCAAGAAATGTTGATGTGCATTGTCCATTAAGCTCTTCTTTGTTTCATCTGCACTTGGTTTAGTAGAATTCCTTAGGAGATATTTACAACATGTGTATAGATAACATATTTTCTGCTGAATTCAAATATCCCGTGTTTTTATCTTCTTTTGGTCATTTTACTTGGCAGTTGGCCCAGATATCATTTGCATTATGTAGTCTAATTCTCATAAAATTCCTGGGAGATGGGAAAGGGATGAAGAATACCTTTTTAAAATGAGAGGAGGCTGAGGCTTTGAGATAGAAATTGACTTTTCTAAGGCCTGGAACAATCACAAATAAAATCATGTTTCTGTTCTGAACCGCTGTGTTTTTTTGGACAATGAAGAGATTCTGTGTGATAAAATTTCAAATTAAATTGCATAATAAATAGTATTAAATATTGAATTATTTTTATGAAAGAATAATGATGGCTGCAGATTTTTGAAAAGCCTGAATTCAGGAATGGGGCGTCTAGGTACCAAGCTCTTAAATCGGACTATCTGGAGATTACTTTGATCAATAACATGTGGTCACATGACATCATGTCTGCTGTGGGCATGTCCTTTAAGAGGGTCAAAGCAGTTTTTTCTCTCCTCTTATTCTGAGTAATTGTGTAAGTCTGACTACCCTGAGGCTGCCATGGTTGGAGGAAGCACAAGCTAACCTTGTGCACTGGCCATGTAATTCAAGGTTACAGTCCTTGGAGAATCTAGCAGTTCTCATCTTATCAATGGAACATCAAAATCCAGAAAAATTCAGGAACTCGCTCAAGGTAAAATCTCAGCTCTAGAACCTCTAATAGAAAACAGTTTTTTTGACTTGAGTCCATTGCTCTTTAGGCTTTGATACTATTGGGAAAAATGAGCTTCCTTCCCAAGATCCTACATAATAAAAGCATAATATGCTAAGAGTCCGGTTGTCCAGTTGGTTATTCAACCAATGAAAGCATAATATGCTAATGATATGCTAAAGCCACTCAACTGCTCGCCATGACATACACTGATCACCAGGGGGCAGACACTCCGACAAGTAAGGTTTACTTGCAGCTGAGGTCTAGCCAACTGGGTCTGAGCAAGACAGGCTGAACACATCCTGGAGCCCTCCAGTGATACCTCCCGACTGGCCAACTTCCTGGATCCCTTCTCTGTCCTGACAGTGCACCAGTGGGGTCCCTCAGCCTGGCCTGTGCCTTCTTGCAATTCAGGCTGGGGGACTCCTCCCTCCAAGTGCATGAATTTTGTGCACTGAGCCTCTAGTAGTATAATAGGTGACAACAGAGCTTTGTACTTGAGAGGATCTCTGCTGCTCAGAAGCAGCAGGCAGGGCCTAAAGACTGCTGTGATTTTTGTGAAGAGACTGCCTATCAGCACCTCTTCCTGCTTTTGCCAAAAATATTATCCATTAGATCTTATTGCCTTTTGTAATTTCCCTGTGCTGTTTTGAGATTCTGCCTCCCCCTGTGATAAACATTAATGCTAATTTGTGTTTACCCACATAGAATTCATCTGTATAAAAATGTTAACAAATTAATTCTTCTTCTTCTCTGTATCTCCTTAATTATTGCTTCAAAAATGGAAAATCCTATTACCACTTGAGACCCAAATCGGTACAATTGGAAGAGGGAAAGCTCAGTATTTATAAATTAGCATTGGCCAGTCATTCTCTGTGCCCAGCAATGTGCAAACTGGTGTCATCCATCATCTCATTTAATAATCACGCAAATTGTCAACAAATATGCCACCTGAGTTCCACAGACAAGGAAAATGAGGCCCAGAGAGATCATAGTCACAATTTCTTCTATATGGTGGAGTAAGAAATGCCCTATTTTGGGTGGAATGTGTCAACATATTCCTTGGTATGTCTGAGACAAGAGGGACTGGGTAGCAATATATATTGTAAATTAGAAACACTACGGAAATGCAAGTGGTTAGGAAACAGGCTAATGTGACGTGTGAATGTTTGTCAGTAGTAAAACAAAATGTGGAGATGCTTGATAAGAAAATGCTGAATACAAGTCAAGAACATATAATTTTCTTTGTTCTTGGAATAAAGCTCATGAAATCTGAAAACTGTATAGAATAGAAGCCCCTAGAGACCTTTAGCCGGCCGAGGGTGGCACTATTCAGATTCATGCAAACTGTCCTCTGATGTTTGAAGGTTTATGGGAAATTGGTTTCTCACAGAGTTGACTTAATTTTCAATAGGGGACATCTCACGTTTAATCTTTCATTTTATTGGCGATACATGGAAAGGAATTAGAAGACACTTTGCTGAGTGTGCACCAAACTAACAAATGAAATGCAGTTTATAAACTGATGAACAAAAATAGATAGAGGGGCAGAAAAGCATCAAACAGACTGTCAAACTACAGTGGAAAGGCTGGGGAGGATGGGGTGGAGGAGGAAAAAGATCAATGGAAGGACTTATATGTATGCATATAAGCATAACCAAAGGACTCAAGACACTTATGGGGGGAGGAGGAGGAGGAGGAGGGCATGTTCCAGGGAATAGGGGAGACCAGGGGAAGGTCAATGGAGAAAAAAAGGAGACATATGTACTACTATTTGTAATACTTTAAACAATAAAATAAAATTAAAAATAAATATCAAATTCTATCAGAAGTATATGGAGGTTCACTTCCTCCAATATGTTTTAAAAAAGGCAGACAGCAGTGTTTCTAATGCCTTCACTCAGTTCTGTAGTTCAACTTTCTATTAAAGCATTTTCAATATAGTATCAATGCAGAAATTTTGGAAGGAGTATCACTACTTTTTTTTTTAATTGATTTTAGAGCGAGGAAGAGAAAAGGATGGAGAGATAGAAACATTGATGAGAGAGAAACATCATCAACCAGTTGCCTCCTACAGGTGCCCTCACTGGAGATTGAGCCTGCAACCTAGGCATGTGTCTGACCAGGAATTTAAGCTGGGACCTCTTGATTCTTGGGCCATTACTCAATTACCGAGCTATACAGTCTGAGCATCACTCAGTTATTTGTTTGCTGAGTATACCATGGCAATAGCTGGATTTGTTCTTAATGGCAATTATGAATCCAAACTTGTGATCCAGATTCAAAAGTTCTTCCAGTGGTTAAACAGGCTCCTATTCAATATCTCTTTAACAATATCAATTACCTTTCTGGTTTTTGTAAAAAAAAAAAAAGAAAGAAGGAAATGCAGTTTATACTATTACAATAATTTAGTAGAGGGAGAAAAATGGCAGCGGGGTAGACAGATGCGTCTGGAGCTTTGTCGCTGGGCAGAGGGAGAGAGAGCAGCTGAGAGTCGCACTGGGAGTGTTTGTTGGCAAGTTAAGAGTCAGTTATCCTCCAGGAGAAGGTGGGGGTCTGCTGGACGGGGCTCTCCTGGCCAGGCAGCCCCACTGCCACAGGGTTTTTGTCGGCCGGAGTGACCAGTGCGAACGCAGAGACCGCGCCATCTTGCAGAGGGAGGTGGATGTCTGCGGCGGTCTGAAAGCTACGGCTGAATGGCTGAATCACTCACCGAACAGCCGGAGACCCAGAACACCGCTCTCCAATCGGCGCAGACACGGACTCAGAGGAGATCCACACGGCATGCGGAAGGGTCAGATTTCGCCTGGGATAAGGTGAGGTTTCCTGTCCCGCAGAACAGAGAAGTGCATACTGTGGGAACCAGGCTGCGGGAAAGCTGCCTCTGGAGAGGTCCGTGGATGTGGGGCAGGGCGTGATCCCTAAGTGTGGAGGCAAACTCTCTGAGCTGTTGAGAGAGGGGAGCTCTGGAAAACGACTCGTTTTGATCTGAGGCAGAGGGACAGTCTGGGAGTTATTACAGTGTCCCGGCTGCAAAATCCCCACAAACTGGTTTTGAGAACCACAGAGTAGCAGGATCTGAGCCCAGCCTAGAGAGGTCCTGTGTTTTGTCTCAGAGGTCAATTCCGAAACACTATCACCCAGTAGATGACACACAAATTGACTCTCGCATAACCACAGAAGAATAAAGAGATTAAAACACAACTCAGCAGTGGAATACAGGGAACTGCAATAGCCTCCCGAATGGGAAACAGAAGTGCCAAGCAGAAAAATAGCAGAAGTGAATGACCATTCTATTTTTTTTTCTTTTTCTTTTTTTTAATTTTAATTTTATTTTATATTTTTTCATTTTTGCATATTTTAATTAAAAAACAATTTTTTCTTTCCTCCTCAATTGATTTTACCTTTTTAATTATTACATTTTTGTTTTCAACTAGTATTAGTACTACTACTATTTTACTATTTTGGAAAAAAACAAGTGTCATTTTGTTTTCTCTTTATTTTACTTATGGATTAGAGTTCTACATTCTATTTTCACCTTTCCTTTAGCATAATTTTACTCAGTCTCAACTCTACCTTTATGCCAACACTTTCCTCCTAACTTTCCCTATTTTGTTGTCTTGTTTCTCTTTCCCCTTTCCAACTTTAGATTCTTCCTATTCTTTCTCTTTACCTGGTTAAAATTTCACCCCACTTATATATCTAATTTCAAATCCCCTACTCCAAGTCCATACAAACCTCTCTCTTCTTGACTTCACTATCCAAAAAGTTGTTTTTCTCTATGACCTTTTGTTGCTCTTTGCCTGAATGGTGATTATATTGATTTTTTTGTACTTTTTTGGTGAGATTGTTTTAGCTTATTCTACTTGTTTTATTTTGCTTTTTGTTTGCTTTGATTTGGTTTGTTTTTTTTACCTCTCTTTTCCCTTACCTCCCTCCATACCAGTTGTTATTTGTAGTTTGTATTAATCTTCAGGTACTGGTTGCCAGCATTTGTTGGGATTAGTGACTGTTCTATTGGCGTTTTCTCTTGACATCTATATTTTGTTCCCCTTTACTTTTTTATCCTCTTGCTTTTCTATCTGACTTCTTTCTCTTCCTCTTTTCTTCTCCTTCTTCTCCTATTTATTTATTTTATTTTATTTTATATTTTTTGTTCATATTTATTTATTCATTTATTTATTTTCTCCCTCTCCCAATTTGATTTTGGCATTTCTTTCTTTTCTTTCTTTCCTCATTTTCCTCTTCTTCTTTCTCGACTTACCCCTAATTTATCTTTCATTGGTGGACACCTTATTTGTGATTATTAACATCCTGAATACATTTCTACTCAGTGCCTTGTGTGCTGTACCTGGTCGTGTTGTAGTTTGTGCCTTTCAATCAACGTAGGAGAGAGAACTACATAACCAGACACCAGGAGAAGAAAGACCATGGGCAGAAAAAGAAACAGCCCACATAATACAGAAAGGCAGGTTTCACCAGAAAAGGCAGTAAACAAAATAGAACCAGAAATAAGCCTGCCAGAGAAAGAGTTAAGAGAAATGATCATAAGGTGGATGGAAAGAATGGAAGACAAATTCGACAATATGAGTAAGAGCCAAGAGGAAATGAAGAAGACCCAAGAGGAGATCAAGAAGAAGCAAGAAGAAATGCAGAAGAAGGTAGAGGAGGTGCAGAATAATCAAGAATATATGAAAAATGACATCACTGCTATAAATAACGCAATAGAAAGCATCAAAAGTAGACTAGAAGAAGCAGAGGACTGCATCAGTGAGCTAGAAGACACTGTAGAAAAAAATACGCAAGTACAGCAGCTTCTAGAAAAAAAAAGTTAAAAAGCAAGAGGAGAGCCTAAGGGAAGTCTGGGATAACATGAAACAAAACAACATCCGCATAATTGGGGGTCCAGAAAGAGTGGAAACTGAACAAGGATTAGAGAACCTGTTTGAAGAAATAATGACAGAAAATTTCCCCAATATAGGAAAGAAAAAACCCACACAAATCCAAGAAGTACACAGAGTCCCAAGCAAATTGAACCCCAACAAACCAAGGCACATTATAATTAAATTGGTAAACACTGATGACAAAATAAGAATCTTAAAAGCAGCCAGAGAGAAACATAAATTTACTTACAAAGGAACCCCAATAAGACTAGCAACTGATTTCTCAACAGAAACTCATCAGGCCAGAAGGGAATGGAATGAAATATATAAAGTCATGCAGAGGAAGGGTCTGAATCCAAAAATACTGTACCCAGCAAGGCTTCCAATCAAAATTGAAGGTGAAATCAGGAGCTTCACAGACAAAAAAGGACTAAGGGAATTTATTACCATCAAACCAGCAATGCAAGAAATGTTAAAGGGTCTGCTGTAAAAATAGAAATAGGAAATGAAGAAGGAAAACAGGGATAAAGAATAAAAATGGTGACAGATAAGTACCTATCAATAATAACTTTAAATGTAAGTGGATTAAATGCTCCAATGAAAAGACTTAGGGTAAGCATTTGGATAAGAAAACATGATCCATATATCGGCTGTCTACAATAAACTGACCTGAGAAAAAGAGATGCACATAGACCGAGGGTGAAGAGATGGAAGATGGTGTTTAAGGCAAATGGAAATGAAAAAAAATCTGGGGTTGCAATATTTATATCTGACAAATTAGATCTCAAAGTGAAGGACATAACAAGAGATAAAGTAGGCCACTTCTTAATACTAAAGGGAACAATCCAACAAGAAGAAATAACTCTGGTAAACATATATGCACCCAATATAGGCACACCTGAATACAGAAAAAAACTCCTGGAGGATATTGAGGGAGTGATTGACACCAATACAATCATAGTAGGTGACTTTAATACCCCACTGTCATCATTGGACAAATCCTCTAAACAAAAAATCAGAAAAGAAGCATGAATCCTAAATGACTCACTAGACCAGATGCAATTAATTGACATCTTCAGAACATTTCACCCCAAAGCCACAGAATATACATTCTTCTCCAGTGCACATGGGTCATTTTCAAAGATAGACCATATGTTGGATTATAGGCAGAGTCTCTTCAAATTCAAGAAGATAGAAATCATATCAAGTATTTTCTCAGATCACAGTAGCATAAAACTGGAAATCAACTACAATAAAAACAACACAAAAAAATCAAACACAGGGAGCCTAAACAGCATGCTATTAAACAATGACTGGGTAACCAGGGAGATCAAGGAAGAAATAAAAAACATCATGGCAACAAATGACCATGACAACACAACAATACAAAATTTATGGGACACCGTGAGAGCAGTCTTGAGAGGGAAGTTTACAGCTCTACAAGCCTACTGCAAAAAACAGGAAACAATGGCAATAAATTACCTAACCATACAACTCAAAGAGCTAGAAAGAGAGCAACAAGAAAAACCCAGTGTAATCAGAAGGAAGAAAATAGTAAAGATTAGAGTGGAAATAAACAACATGGAGACAAAAGAAACAATTCAAAAGATCAACAAAACCAAGAGCTGGTTCTTTGAAAGGATAAACCAGATTGATGGACCTCCACCAGGCTCATAAAGCAGCAAAGAGAGAAGACCCAAATAAACAAAATCAGAAATGAGAGAGGAGAAATAACAACATAGCCTGCTGAAATGCAAAGGATTGTTAAAAATTATTATGAACAACTCTATTCCAACAAACTAGACAACCTGGAGGATATGGACATATTGTAAAGAAATATTACTTTCCAGATTTGAACCAGGAGGAATCTAAACATCTCAATAGGCCAATAACTATAGAAGAAAATAAAGTAGTCATCAAACAGTTTCCAGCAAACAAAATCCTAGGACCAGATGGTTACACAGGAGAGTTTTACCAAACATTCAAGGAAGATTTAAAATCTATCCTCCTCAGACTATTCAAAAATATTGAAAAAGAAGAAATACTTCCAAACACCTTCTATGAAGTCAGCCTTATCCTAATACCAAAACCAGATAAAGACAACACAATGAAAGAGAATTATAGGCCAATATCTCTCATAAACATTGATGCGAAAATCCTCAACAAAATTCTAGCAAATCAGATCCAGCAGTACATCAGAAAGATCATATACCATGACCAAGTAGTATTTATCCCAGGAATGCAAGGCTGGTACATTTTCCACAAATCAATAAACATTACACATCACATAAACAAATTGAGAGATAAAAATCATATAGTAATATCAAAAAGCTTTTGACAAAATCCAACACTCTTTCTTGATAAAACCGCTCAGCAAGTTGGGAATAGAAGGATCATACCTCAACATCATAAAAGCCACATATGATAAACCGACAAAGAACATCATACTCAATGGGCAAAAACTAAAACCATTTCCCCTAAGAATAGGAATAAGACAGGCATGCTACTCTCACCACTGCTGTTTGACATAGTACTGGAAGCATTAGCCATTGCAATTAGACAAGAAGAATAAATTAAAGGCGTCCAAACTGGAAAAGAAGAAGTAAAGCTGTCCTTATTTGCAGATGACATGATACTGTACATAAAAAACCCAAAGGACTCCATCCAAAAACTAATAGACTTAATAAATGAATTGAGCAATGTAGCAGGATACAAAATTAATTCCAAGAAATCTATGGCATTTCCGTACACTAATAGTGAAATTACAGAAAGAGAGACTCAAAAAGCAATCCCATTTACCATCACACCAAAAAAATTAAGATACCTAGGAATAAACTTAACTAAGAAGGTAAAAGACCTATATGCAGTAAACTACAGGACACTGAAAAAAGAGATAGAGGAAGACATAAACAGATGGAAGAGCATACCATGTTCATGGATTGGGAGAATCAACATCATTAAAATGTCCATACTACCCAAAGCAATCTATAGATTCAATGCACTCCCCATTAAAATTTCAACAGCATATTTCACAGACCTAGAAAGAACTCTACAAAAATTCATCTAGAACAAAGGAAGACCCTGAGTAGCCACAGCAATTGTGAGAAAGAAGAATAAAGTAGGTGGGATCTCAATACCAGATTTCAAGCTATATTACAAAGCAACTGTTCTCAAAACAGCCGGGTACTGGCACAAGAACAGACCTAGATACCAATGAAATAGAATAGAGAATCCAGTTATTCACCCAAACCACTATGCTCAATTAATATTTGACAAAGGAGGCATGAACATACAATGGAGCCAAGACAGCTTCTTCAATAAATGGTGTTGGAAAAATTGGACAGATAGATGCAAAAAAATGAAACTAGACTACCAACTTACACCATATACAAAAATAAACTCCAAATGGATACAGGACCTAAACATACGATGGAAAACCATAAAAATACTAGAGGAATCCACAGGCAGCACAATCTCAGACATATGCCAAAAGAACTTCTTCACAGATACTGCTCAAAGGGCAATGGAAGCTAAAGAAAAAATAAACAAATGGGACTACATCAAAATAAAAAGCTTTTGCACAGCAAAAGAAACCATCAACAAAACAACAAGAAAGCCCACTGTTTGGGAGAACATATTTGCAAATGTTATCACTGATAAAGATTTAATCTCCAACATCTATAGCCAACTTATATAACTTAATAAAAGGAAGATAAAAGATCCAATAAAAAAATGGGCAACAGACCTAAATAGAACCTTTTCGAAAGAGGAGAGTAGGAAGGCCAAGAGACACATGAAAACATGCTCAAAGTCGCTAATTATCCAAGAGATGCAAATCAAAATGACAATCCTATACCATTTCACATCTGTCAGCATAGCAATCAACAAATCAACAAATGACAAGTGTTGGCGAGGATGCAGAGAAAAATGAACCCTTGTGCACTGTTGATGGGAATGCAGACTGGTACAGCCACTATGGAGAACAGTATGGTGTTTCCTCCAAAAACTAAAAATGGAACTCCCATTTGACCCCGCAATCCCACTCTTAGGAATATATCCTAAGAAAGTAGAAACACCAATCAGAAAGGATTTATGCACCCTTATGTTCATAGTAGCACAACTTACAATAGCTACAATTTGGAAACAGCCTAGGTGCCTGTCAGCAGATGAAATGGATCAGAAAACTGTGGTACATTTACACAATGGAATTCTATGCTGCCATTAAAAAGAAGGAATTCTTACCATTTGCAGCAACCTGAATGGAACTGGAGAGCTTTATGCTAAATGAAATAAGCCAACCAATGAAAGAGAAGCACCACATGATGTCACTCATTTGTGGATAATAAAGAACATTATAAACTGATGAACAAAAGGATAGATACAGAGGCAGTAAAGCATCAAACAGACTGTCAAATTACAGCAGGAAGATTAAGGAGAGGTGGGGTAGATAAGAGATCAACCAAAGGACTTGTATGCATGCATATAAGCATAGCCAATGGACACCAGACACTGGGGGATTAGAGTATGCCAGGGGCAGGGGTGGGGGGCAATGGGAAGATATGTATACATGTAAAACATCAATAAAAAAATAAATAAATAAAAGTAGACTGACTGTGCAATATTATTTTCATCTGACTTAAAGAAATGAATTTTATCATTGTATATTTTAAACCATGCAAAAACAAGATTAAAGAAAAAAAACATAATATAAATAAAATCCTCACTGTTATATTGTGTTGCAGCATCACCTATTAGAAAACTTACACCTTGCCTCCTATTTTCCTTTCAGTTGTATATTTATGCAAAATGGGTATTTTTTCGTTGTATTTGTTTGGAGACTACATTTTCTTTAGTATTCTGAAAGGGGAACAATAGCAAGTGAACTGACTCATTAGAATCATGGACCTACTTTAATTATCAACTATAATAATTTGTTTTAATTGAGCCTGTGTTGGTTTATTACAATCAGTGTCTATCCATCAGTAAAATGAAATTTCGTAATTATGTGAATGGCATTTCCCAGCAGGGAACTGGTCATTGTCAATAATAACGAAGGCTCTTGTCTTATGATTAATAATTGGTAATGTTGAATAATAGATTCATGAATAGAATTTTGAATTTTAAATGAATTAGCAGCTATTCCTCCTTGTTCAATATTACATACCACTTGCAATCATAAATCACACATTAAACTTTGCCTAGAATTTCTTAAATGTCTATAAACAATACCTAGAGAAGAGATTGCATAATGTGGTACGATTTTTCTGTGCACTCTCCTCGGACTGCTATGCTTCCGGACTCTTCACATTTTTTAGTGTGGGAAACATTTTTTCCCATAAGTGATAGAAATTCCTGTAAAATGTGGGTATGAAGAAAGCTTCCTTGTCTGGGAAATCAAACTTCCCTGTTCAGAGCCTGTTCCAGAAGGCTGTCTTACTTCCCCCAAAATTAAAAATGAGAACGTGTGCTTATGGTCATGTTATACATACTTGAGAGGAACTGAAATATATTATTTAGTTACTGTTGGGAATAATGATTTTGTTTCTTCAGAATATGTTTTAAAACAAGCATTATGCACTCTAAGATGCCATCAATGGAAAGACATTATCTGAGGTAGCACCAGGAAAGAACAGTGTGACTAATTAAACTGTAACTTACATTAACATGAGAGATGTTCAAATGTGAAAAAATGTGCATTTTTAAATTGATGCAATATAAATAGTATTTTTCTGTTCATGCAACTATTTAGACAGAAATTATATCATGTACTGATAGTTGTCAACAGTTGGGTAAGTTTTATTTTCAAGTTTAAAATCTTCTTAATTGAGTTAGTTAATATAAATTAATTCTTTCAATATCTTTTTCAGTGAAGAAAACAAAAATATTCACTTTTAAAAGCCTTACCAACTCAGTGATTCTTTCTCAAAATTTTTTTTAATTGATTTCAGAGAGAAAGGGAGAAGGAGGGAGAATAGAAACATCAATGATGAGAGAGAATCATTGACTAGCTGCCTTCTGCATGCCCACACTGAGGATTGAGCCTCCAACCTAGGCATGTGCCCTGACCGGGAATTGAACTATGACCTTCTGATTCATAAGTTGACACTCAACCACTGAGCCACACAGATCGGACTCAGTGATTCTTTTTATTCAATAATCTGCAGTGCAAATATACTGTTTATTCAGACTGCTTTCCTAGATATTAGATTCTTCAACCAAGAATAGAAATAATACCCAATTTAGATTACAGTGATATATCAAAATACGTTTATTCATGTGTCCTTCTAGAAGGAAGGTAATAAACAAAAGGAAAACAAGGTTTTACATATGATATGAAAAGATTATATTAAATTTTTCTTATAGTTAAGAAATGGTTGTTGAAACATTATTTCTCATTCAAGTTTGTTTATAAAACCAGTAACACTCCAGAATCACTTTTAAAAGGAGGCAAATAAATGCTTCATTCAATTGCCTAAACAAGTATGTTTGGGGCATTCATTGCATATATAGCTCATTGGTAATTTAATCTTGTAAAATCTTTTTAATCACATTAAAATATATAAACATCTTCGATCTGATCAATATTAATCTTCCATGGCCTGGTTTTAAAAACTGGAAGTCCAATGAACAGTGTCATTTTCTTATTTTGCAATAGATACATAATAAATGAAATGCAACATTTTTATATCCTAGATAGGTTTTTTGGTGCTTTTTCAATTCCCAAGTTATACTTTTATCTAATTTATAACACAGACCTTTATTTTATTTTAAATAAGCAAACGATGAGTTATTGCTTCATGAATATGAAGAGGGTATTTAACTGCTATTTCATTCTTGATAGAATTTCTTTTTAGAAGAATATGTGCATGTAAAGAAATTTTCTTAAAGGAAAAAGTTCTGTTTTGGAGACCTGGAAACCTTTGCTCAATGGTCCTAGAATTTAGGGAATAGTTTGAAACTAGGGGTAGTTTTCAAGTTGTATAACTTGCCCTCCAAAAAGGATCATTAATTCAACTTATTCTGAAAAATGGATCAGCTCTAGAGTAACTTTATTAATATGACCTTCAGAGAAAAGCATAGTTGTGCAATAATTTTTGAATGCTCCATTTCCATGTATGTACCAAGAAGATATTGTAAAGTCTCTGAATTTGTGATTTCTAGAAAGATTTGGATTTTTTGTTGAACCACACTGAGGCTGTTATTTTGACACCCTCCCCCACTTCCCCTCCACCTTCACCTATATCCATGGCATTTCCCTCCAGCTGTAGACTTCCGAAGAGCTTAGTGAGTGGCCCACTGCCTGTGACCCCTCAGCAACAATTGCTTGGCTCCACTCCTCAGACTTGCTCTCAGTGTCACACAACATTGCAAATCTTGTAATTATTCAATATCATTCCTACAGATGTGTTGCCATCATAATAATGAATGTTTTATGGTACATTCTATGTGCTAGGACTATTCTTAGAAGTTTATACACAACACACACACACACACACACATGGTGGGGCAAAAGTAGGCTTACACTTCTGAGTACATGAAATGCAGAATTTATTAAATAATTATTGTACTATTTTCCATATAAACAACTGGAACCTACTTTTGGCCCGCCCTGAATATATATTGATATATATGCACAGATACCTCATAACAACCAAATAAATAGAACCATTATATCCCAATTTTACAGATAAAGGAAAACGAAACATTTAGAGATTCAGTAGCTTGCTCATGGTTACACAGTAAGTGGTGGGGTTGGGGACCCAGGACACTAAGGAAGTAGTCTCCTTTATGGCAGATAATTATGGTGACACGAAAAAGCTCTTGGAATTTCCTTTATGAACATTTAATTTAAATGACTTGACTTAGGAGCACTTAGCCTGCTCAAAACAAGTGTAAGTAAAGAACTACAAATGTTAATTAATAGAAAGTGAGATCACAATTGCTAATTTTGATTGCCGATAAGCACCAGTGAATTACAAGTAATGTGCAAGATTCTGAAATAATTTTAAATTTGTCAGTTACATTTATAATATATTAATGTCATATTAATTAGAAAATTGTTATACCAATTTAAATGTAACCTAAATCTAGAAAACTAAGCCATACAAACCTCCTATTAATGCATACTCATTTAATTCCATAATTATATTAATAATCTTACTAATGTTCAAGCTACTAATTCTCCTCATGGAGGTCAAATGTCTAGATAGCCTGACTGGCAGTTGTCATACTTGGGTGTTAGGAAAGTTCTTTAAACCATATCCCTAGGTAGAGAGCTGAAATTATGCATGCAGTATTGAGAAATTAAAAATACATTAAGAATAGCAAGAGATTATTAAACGACATTTTTGTTTTTTATATTTAAAAGTTTGTTATATTTTAAAATGTTTTGTAATTGAGACATTTTAAAATCAAAACTACTGTAATACTAGCCCTAGCCAGTTTGGCTCAGTGGACAGAGCATTGGCTTGTGGACTTAAGGGACCCAGGTTGGATTCTGGTCTAGGGCATGTACTATCTTAGTTGCAGGCTCCCAGCCCTGGTTGAGGGCATATGGGAGGCAACCAATCAATGTGTCTCTCTCATATTGGTGTTTCTTTCTGTCTCTCCTTCTCCCTTCTACTCTGTCTAAAAATCAATGGAAAAAAAATATCCTCTGGTAAGGATTAAAAATTTTTTTAAAAGGAACATAAAAAAGCAAGAAAAACCCTACTGTACTACCAGATAGAGAAATCAATAGTCTTAAATTGGCATAGAATCACTGTTTTTTTGATGCCAGACTCCCCCCATCCCCATGTCCCAAAGGTCCACCTGTTCTCTCACAGGTAAAATCTCATGTATCTCCATAAATCCTGAAGACAATAGTCACCTCTTAGGCTTGTAGCAAACAATCATTTCATTGTTTGCTTTTCAAAGACAGTAATAAAGCTTTTACGTTTTTTTCCAGCTATGTGTAAAATTTACTCTTTCAGATTTTGTACTAAACCATTTCTTAGTGTGACCCTGAAACTTAGATAGCAGGGTTTCAGGCCAGATAACAGGCAAATCATTCTGTGGGTAAATAAGAGGAGCACCTTCTGCAAACATTTGATAATGGCTCTGAGGTACATGTGGAGGGCAGAGAAGTTTCAGAAGCACTAGGACAAAGATAAAGACAAAAAGAAAAGAAGAATCCTTTCTGGTAGTAGTTACTTAATTTTCCTGGGCCTATGTCTGAATTTCTGATTGTCCAGAAGGATATGGAGATATGCTGAGGACATTGCTTCTTATGTCATTCTCTGTACACTCTACTCCTTTTTTTTTTTTTGCAACTATGGCAACAGGTCACACACAGGTAAATACACAGAATATAGGGCTTCCTGTTAGTGGCCTCAAATAACTTCTCTTCTCATAAGCTGAAGATGAGATTCAGCAACTGGGGTGTGCTCTTGGGGCCGGGTAAGATGGACACTGGAGTGGAGACATGCATGGACCAACATATACATGTTGTGCATCTGACCTCAGTGACATTAATTTCCAAGCTGTTCAGATACCAAGAAAGGAGGCTTACCCGGGCCTTCTGCTCCATTTCTAGCATTAATCTTTCATGTTGCTCAGCTATGGCCAGTGTTGCAGAATGGACCTTCTGATAGATCATTTCTCCTTCCCTTGTTTGAAAAGTGAATAGTCCTTCACCCGTGTCACACATTCTGTGAGAACAGAGATAGGGAAAGAGATAGGTCTTCATGTATTCAAGTGCATAACAGTTCTCCATGTGAAAGACACCTTTGTCCTGTGTCATATTAATTCCATAATCATATTAATAATTCTACTAATGTTCTGCCTTGACTTTCACAGGAGACAGTGAAGCAGGTTCATCCTCAACCAAACCAACCAGCCAACCCACCAACCCATCTTTCTAGAGCAGAGTTTTAGGCAAAAATCCATGTATATTTGGATTTTTAGATGAAGTGTTCAGAATAGTGTAAAAAAACAGATGAAAGTGGTTTGGATTATTGCAATGTATAAAGAATAAAACAAATAGTTATTTTTAGAGTATTTTCACATTTGTGATATCATAACTCTACCTCCTATGATTTGATAGCTCTTGAAATGGAAAGGACTTCAGAAAAAGCTGCAATTGCATATTCAATGCAGTGGAACCAATGAGAAGACTATAAAATTTTAGTTTATGAATTTGCATACATAGACTGAGGCTTTTATTTAGACAGAGTTATCCTTATGTAAATCTTGATATAGCTTAGGAAACAACTTGGCATAAAGGAGACTCAAACCATTATATTTGGTTTAAATTTTAGCTCTGCCACTTACCAGGGTGACCTTGGGCAAGATGAATGACTTGCCTGTACATCCTTTCCACATATCTAACATAAGAAAAATATAGTTCCCATCTCATAAGATTCTTATGATAGTTAAAAGACTTGATATGCAAAATATTAAGTGCTCAAAAATGTTAGCTATTACTATTTTTATCATAAAGTATGGACTAATCTCACTATCCACTATAGAGAAATGGTTGGCTTAATTATACTATTTTTATCTGATAGACTATTAGGCAGCTATTTCTATGTCATTTCTAAGAACATATAATATATTAGAAATTCTTATTACACAAATTTAAGAGGAAAATCAGAATGTAATTTATTTTTAAATTATAATTAACTTTTTAAAACATAATTTTTATTGGAATAAAACCAATGACATTAGACAACAGGACTATAGGTAAATATAAAAAACAAAGAGTAATTATAAAATGGAAAAAAATGTTGCTATTTTAGGTCAGCTTTTAAAATTCATTGGAGGTCTTGAGAAAAACTATCAGTATGATGTTACCACTCAGATGTTGGACATTAACTGGATTGCTGTGCTGCTGGTTTTCAGTTTATAACAACTTTGCACAAAATGTTCATGAGGCCAAACTATGTCTTCCAGTACCAAAAGGATTTCAGGTTCTTTGCAATGATTCTCCAAGGAGTTTTCAGTAGAAAAGAAAGGTCTCAAGAGGCTTCAGACATTCCAGAGGCTGTGACTGCCATCCCTTACGGCCCCATAGAACCAGCTCTTACCTTCTGTGAAAGAGATCTTAATAAAATTCACACAGCATGAAATGAAAAGTCTGTCTGGTGGGAAGGGGGAAAAATGGAGTTTTCACAAAGTGAGACTAATGAGCTTTCTTTGTCGATTCTGAGAGTAAAGCAATTCAGCAGCAAGGGCAGGTAAACCAGTGATAAGTAGTGAGCACATTTTGTTTGAGGTTGAGTTTTGTTCACTGTCATCTTGAAAACACTGCTTATGAGCTTTCGGAAATGAGAGAATGAAGACACAAATCATTATTTCATACTCCGCCATTGAGATGCAAAAGTCTAGCACATATCTATTTCCGGGGACTTCATTCTGCCCAGTGAGAGAATTTGAAAGCTTATAGATGGTTTTTTTTCCAGCTTCTGAAATAAAAACAACTGTAAACTTTATCCTTTGATAAAGTATAAGGAGCTCAAACATGCTGGCATTATAAAGCACACATTTTAGGTGGAAGTGCTTGCTCTTCAATGTAGGTTCCTAAAGCCAACCTGAAGTCAAAATTCTCCAGAAACTAATTCTAACCGATATTGAATGTAAACTATAATTGAAAAAAATAAAAAATTAAGAAATGTTTAAAAAAATTATTCAGTAAAATTGGCTATTTATGCCTTCTGTCAGCAGGGTCACCCATTGTTCTCTCATCTATAAAATGGGGCAAAGGAACTTTGTCACAGGATTGCTCTTTTAAGAAGTAATGTGTGTGGTGGTGGGATGGGAAGGACTAGTTTAGCAGGCCTGGGTTGTTCAAGCCCTGCACATGTTTGGATGGTTCCTCGGCTGAATTCTAGACTGTAACCTCTGAGTTTCTGGAATATTCAGCTTGATGAGGGCGTTTTGTGTACTGGAGGCCCTGACTCATGCTGCACCGGTGTGAGCAAATAAGCTTATCCTAATATGTGACTTGCAGGGAAGGCCTGTTTTGCTCTGGGGAGTCTGAGTAGCTGAGGCCCATCTTGAGGACACTGCTTGCCGGTAGAACTGACCTTCAGTAGAACGTTGAACATCAAGGCTTGATCTAGAACCTTTTCCATGTGTTTTCACACATCATTGCCATGAGAATTAAATGTGCCCATGTGACTGCACTGGGAGGAAATGCTGGAAGCTTGATCTGGTCTTTCCTGGTCCATACCCCTTTGCCTTTTCCTTGTGTTAATTTTACTCCATCTTTCACTATCATCAATCACAACTGTAAGTGTAATAACATTTCCTGAATCTTTCTAGAGAATCATTGAGCCTGAGGGTGGTCTTGGGGGGCCTGCCACCTAATACAGCCAGCATGTGGTAGGTAGTCAATATATTTTTTGAATGAGTCTAAAAAATGTCCTATTTTTCTCTAAAATAGCTCTTTTTCAAATTCTATTCTTCTTGGGATGTAAGAGGGTATCCTTTCTTTGTTTTCCCCCACTACTCACTTCCAGAATCACTTGAAATGATAATATCATCTGTCTTGTCTCTGTTATGTTCTAATAAATAAGGAACAATAGAGTTCATTTGAATGTATATATTCACAGGAAACTGAACTGCAGATGAGGAGCTCCACTGTGCACGTATCTCATAGTTGTTCTGGGGATGATTTCACTGCACAAGACCCCCTACCGTGTATCAGCTACCCTACTGCCCTCCTTTCTGGACTGTATCTCATCTCAAACTTAGTGCTTTAGAAGGGGTGGCTTCAGAATTCCAGCCTGTCTTCCAAATGACAAATGGAATAAATTTACCAAGTCAAAAGTTAAAGAAACACTTTACTTTTAAAAAGTAAAAGTAGATATTTTAAAATCATTCTCTGAGGGTTTTTATATAAATGCTGGCTACAGACAAATTTGAAGACTTTGGTGATTTTGTCCATCTTCACAGCTGTTTAGATTCATTCTCATTGAACCTTAGGCGATTTGCTATATATATATATTTAATGACCAAATATTGATCCCCATGCACACAAACACTTTAAACTCTTAGCAATGGAGTGGAACACGAGCACTTTCCTGAAAACCCAGTGGTATTTCTATTCAGTATTTAAAATTTAATGTTTAATTATAGAAAGTAATGAAATTCTTAAAAGCACAGTTTTTCTGCAGAGCAGTTAAAACCAATTAGCTCTTTTATTCTGTTAACAGTTTAATCTTTAGCATCATTTAACAATGCTAGCAGTTTACTATTTTTTAAAGCAGCTATGCAAAGGCTGAAGTTTCTCCAGAAGAGCTCTGGTGAATCAGACTCTGATCCATGGCAACCAAATGAAAGCAAAATGTGCAATTGCAGAGACGCTTCGCTTCTTCAATTTGACCTTCCCTCCTTCATTCCTTTTGATTCCAGCTAGCCTCACCCAGCATCCTGACTTACACACTTCTTTCTCCCTTGCATGACCTTAATCATTATGCCCTCAGGACAATGAGGTTCTGACCCGAATCAGATAATATTAGGAACAAAGTCTCAGGCCTGTTGACCCCAGACATTTTCTATCAAACTAGAGACAACATCGAGGTCTCAGCTGTTTCAGCTTCAGGCCCAGAAAAATGGGAAAACCAGACAAAGTTAGGCCATGGCTGGCATCAGGACCAGATGCAGTGATTGACTACCCTGTATTCTATAGCCAATCAATCAGAGAACATGCCCCTAACCTTGACCCTAACTCCCTCAGTCACCATGAAAATAATCCTCCTCCCCATCCCCCCAACCCTCACCCCTAATATAACTCATCCCCTGGAAGCCATGGGGAGCCAGGTTTTTAAGCATTACCTCACCTGTCTCCAGATGTGGGCCACTTCCTAAAAATAAATCTTTATTTTCTTTGCTGCAAATTCCTATTCCTGTGAATTACCTCACTGAGTCTCTCAGTAGCCTGGAAAGTCCTCACTGCATCCCATTTTCCAGAAACAGTATCATCTTAAGGAGGTTAAGGAATTTGTCCAAGATCATTAAAATTTAAGTGGCTGAGTTGTGATCTGAACCTATCCACATTATTTTGGAGAGTAAGATCATTATCAGTAAGCTAGATTTTGCATTTACTCAAGATGGGAACAAAAGCATGCATAATTCTTTAATTATAAAAATTATTATAGTGAAAGAGGGAGAGAGAGAGGGAGAGGGAGAGGGAGAGGGAGTGGGAGAGGGAGAGGGAGAGAGGGAGAAAGAACATACTCTGGACAGCGCTTGGGATAAAACATTTGAAGCCTCCCTTTTTGCTTCGGTTTCTTTCCTGGTAAATCAGGTTTCTAAAACATACATCAATGGCTGCACTAGCAAAATGCATTGCAAGGTTAATCAGTGCTCCCAGCCTCATGTTATGCTCTTTGAAAGGAGGAAGGTGTAGAACAGTGGTCGGCAAACTCATTAGTGAATAGAGCAGCAAATCGCAGTTTGCAAGCAGCATGTGGTTTGCGAGCCTCAGTTTGCAGACCACTGGTGTAGAACATCTGCCACCTTCTGCCTCCTGACTATATGGCCCCAAACATTTAATGCAGATGGTGGCTGTCCTTGCTTGATTTCACTGTTGGTGCCTCAGGGCTACAATGCTTTCCTTCAGAATAAAAGGGAAACCTGAGCCAAGCCACAGATCTTGATTTTATTCCAGGCTCTGATGTAAATTAGCTTGTGAAATGTCATTTTTTATAAGATGAATTTTTGACAAAACAGTTGACCTAAATCATCTCTAAGGTAGAAATGTGTTTTAAATTTTTAAGTTCCTCTACTGTGCACTCAAGGATAGCCAGATCACAATTACATTAATTAAAATAGCTCCATCTTTTCAGATATTTTCAAACTTTTCATTTTATTCTATTCCACTTACATATTTTTACTTTCCAATTTTCCTTTTCAACCCCAGGAAGAAGCCCATTGTGTCTCCCTGAAACAGTCTGAAGTTTTGGCTTTTGTGAATCCTTGAAAAGATATACATATAAGATGCTCTCCATATATCTTCCTTTCTGCCTCAAAAACTGAAAATTGAAAAATCCACCATGTGAAGATGAAAGGTAAGTCATAGACTTTAGTTGTTATTTAATTACTTCAATACATGTTCAGAAATTATTACTATTCTTCTTCTTTTATTTTTTTAAAATATATTTTATTGATTTTTTACAGAGAGGAAGGAAGAGGGATAGAGAGCTAGAAATATTGGTGAGAGAGAAACATTGATCAGCTGCCTCATGCACACCCCCTACTGAAGATGTGCCTGCAATCAAGGTACATGCCCTTGACTGGAATTGAATCTGGGACCCTTCAGTCTGCATGCTGACGCTCTATCCACTGAGCCAAACTGGTTAGGGCTATTATTATTCTTTTACATTATATGTTTATGAAGGTTTAGTGAAAAAAAGTTAAAGGTTTATAGCTAATTTTATATTCCTCCTGTATACATTTCTCCCAATAGTTTATTCTAAAAATATTAGCTACTCCTTAAGAATTAGGGTTTAACATCCTTAGCCCCAAAGTGTCAATCACAAAAATCATGCAATGTACTCCATGTCTGTTCATTCAAATGACTTAAAATTTATCAATATACTCAATAACTACTTGATACGTATTGATTTTATAATTCCTGATAGCAAAAAAGAAAGTAAAATGCAATGTAAAAGAGAGAAACATTTTTTTTAAAGAATGGTCCTATGGTGTTAATGTATGCTTCTAAATAGAGTGCACCAAACAATCAAAAGGAAAACAAAACTGATGCAATCTTTTGTCCCCAGCTGACATAACCTAGTTCCATTCTAAAACTGTGTGAGAGGGGCACATGTGTCTTCATATGAAACAGTTGCCAATATCCACTCAAACCTCTTTTTCTGGAGGAAAGTGAATAACAAGCAAGTCAAGCAAAAATTTAATTTCTATCATTTAGAAATTAGACTTTGCTTTCAAAGTGAATTTTACTGCCAAAAATGGTTGGACAATTTTTACAGCTTAATATGCATGTTACTGATATTTAGTCACTGAATTAGAAGAGTTATGCTTCTCTTCACTATTTTGAGGGAAACCTAAAAATGAGATCATTATATTTTCTCAGAGCAAAAGAGCATGTAATCAGGGTTTAAAAAATCACATTATTGCCAAAACCGGTTTGGTTCAGTAGATAGAGCATCGGTCTGCGGACTGAAAGGTCCCTGGTTCAACTCTGGACAAGGGCATGTACCTTGGTTGCGGGCACATCCCCAGTTGGGGGCATGCAGAAGGCGGCTGATCAATGTCTCTCTCTCTCATCAATGTTTCTAACTCTCTATCCCTCTTCCTTCCTCTCTGTAAAAAATCAATAAAATATATATATTTTAAAAAAATTACATTTTCTTTTTCTTTTTGCATTCAATATATAGTTAGTTAAGGTAATTTTTATTTATTTAATTAATTTATTTATTTTTAGCTGATTTATTTTATTTTTCTTTTTTCTTTTAATTAAATCTTTATTATTCAGATTATTACATTTGTTTCTCTTTTTTTCCCCTCCATAGCTCCCTTCCACCCAACTCCCACCATTCCCTCTGCCCTTACCTCCCTCCCATTGACCTCATCCATAGGTGTATGATTTTTGTCCAGTCTCTCCCTGTACACCCGTCACCCTTTTCCCCCTAAGAATTATTAGTTCACTCCCTTTTTGTGCTCCTGATTCTATTATATTCACCAGTTTTATTCTGTTGATCAAATTTTTAATTCACTTAATTCTTAGTTTCACTTGTTGATAGATATGTATTTGTTGTTCATAATTTTTTCTCTTTTACCTTTTTCTTCTTTCTCTTCTAAAAGAGTACCTTTCAGCATTTCATATAATACTGGTTTGGAGTTGATGAACGCCTTTAGCTTTTTCTTATCTGTGAAGCTCTTTATCTGCCCTTCAATTCTGAATGATAGCTTTGCTGGATAGATTATTCTTGGTTGTAGGTTCTTGCTATTCATCACGTTCAATATTTCTTGCCACTCCTGTCTGGCCTGCATTGTTTCTGTTAAGAAATCAGCTGACAGTCGTATGGGTGCTCCCTTGTAGGTAATGGACTGTTTTTCTCTTGCTGCTTTCAATATTCTCTCTTTGTCTTTTGCTCTTGGTATTTTAATTATGATGTCTCTTGGTATAGTCCTCTTTGGATTTCTTTTATATGGGGTTCTGTGTGCTTCCTGGACTTGTAAGTCTATTTCTTTTACCAGATGTGGGAAGTTTTCAGTCATTATTTCTTTAAATAAGTTTTCAGTATCTTGCTCTCTCTCTTCTTCGGGCACCCCCACAATTCTGATGTTGATACGCTTGAAGCTGTCCCAGAGTCTCCTTACATTATGTTCACATTTTTGGATTCTTTTCTCTTCTTGCTTTTCCAGTTGAGTGTTTTCTGATTCTTCATATTTCAAATTGTTGACTTGATTCTTGCCTTCCGCTAGTCTGCTGTTAGGACTCTGTATAATATTTTTTATTTCAGTCAGTGTATGTTTAATTTCTAGTTTTGTTTTGTTTTTTTTTTCATCTCTAGTTGGACCTTTTCCATTTCTAGTTGGTCCTTTTCCATCTCTAGTTGGATCTTTTCCATCTCTAGTTGGTTCTTTTTCACCTCCTCTTGGGTCTTGCTAACTTTATCCAACTTTTCTAAGATATTGTTGAAAAACCTTAGAAGTGTGGTTTTGAACTCTATATCCAGTCATTTGTTTTCCTCCATTTCTTTTGTTTGTGATCCCTTCCCTTGTCTCGGCATTTTCACTATGCCGGGAGAACTTCCGTGTTGGATTTAGCCTTATGATACCAGACTTGCAAAACCGTAGAAGACTGACTCTCTGTTGAGCTTGGGATGGGTGGAGTCTCAGGGCTTAAGGGACCGCCTTGCCTTCCAGTTGGCCCCGCCTGCCACGGCCCTGCCTGCCACGGCCCCTGAGTCTCATGTGACTGGGTAATCGCTGGAGCGGTCCCTGTGTGCGCACGCGCGTGCTCAGTACCTCTAGACTGCTGCCTTTCCAGATCCCCTGCGCTCCTGGACCACATGAGTCTGGGTCCCCAGGGTTTCACCAGAAACTAGGGCTTAGTGGAGTCAGAAGTGGCACAGTTAGGAGGGTCTGTCTCCCACCCACTCGCGAAAGCCAGCAGCACAATCATGAGTCTGTCCTCTGTGCGCAGTGCTGTGTGCACCACCAGACCGCTGATCTTTTGCAAACACCCCTAAATTTCCGTGCCCCTCTCACTTTTCACAGTCCAAACTCCCCCCGTATGAGTTTCGGCTGGATCTGGGGTTTAGTGTCGTAGGATAAGGGGTTCAATGTCTTTGAGAGTCTTCGTTTCCCTCTTGCCAGAGAAAGCAAGCCAGGTACTCCGGCACCTGCTCTCTCCACGCATGCGTCTCCATACCTCAGCTTTTTGCAGTTCCTCTGGGTCTCTGTGAGCCCCTCTCTTTCCCTCTAGTTGTAGAATTTCCACTCAGCCAGCTTTCCTGTGGTTCTGGATTATATCTGTTCTGTCTTTTAATTATAGTTTTGAAATTGTTGTGCGAGGCAGCAGTGTAGGTGTTTACCTATGCCGCCATCTTGGATTCTCCCCGGTAATTTTTAATTATGGAAAAGATTTGTTCTGTGTCTAAGTAACCATGAAGAAAGTATTTAAATTATAGCCAAAACAGGAAAGAAGCTTAAGACTGTTCTTGATTTTACCTTAAATTAAGGCTTGCCTTTTCTTTTTCTTTTTTTTTTTTAAAATATTTTTACTGATTTTTTACAGAGAGGAAGGGAGAGGAATAGAAAGTTAGAAACATCGATGAGAGAGAGATATCGATCAGCTGCCTTCTGCACACCCCCCACTGGAGATGTGCCTGTAACCATGTACATGCCCTTGAACGGAATCGAACCTGGGACCTTTCAGTCTGCAGGCTGATGCTCTATCCATTGAGACAAACTGGTTTTGGCAAGGCTTGCCTTTTCTTAAGTTATACTTATTCATTAATTAACTTTTCTTGGGTCCCCACCACATGTCAGATACTGAATTAGCCTCTAAAGAATTTTTTATTTTTAATCCTCACCTGAGGATATTTTTCCATTGACTTTTAGAAAGAGTGGAAGACAGAGGGAAAGACAGAGAGATATATCCATGTGAAAGAAATGCATTGATTGGTTGCCTCCTGCATAAGTTCCAATCAGGGCCAGGGCCAGGGCCAGGGCCAGAGAGGAGCTTGTAACTGAGGTACATGCCTTTGACCAAATTGAACTTGAGACCCTTTGGTCTGTAGGCTCATGCTCTATCCACTGAGCCAAACCGGTTAGGGCTCAAGACAAATTTTAAAAAGGATATTTAAAATATTAGAAATAAATATTAATTTATGAATTTCATATGCTATTATTTTATATGTATACTAGAGTCTTGGTGCACGGATTCATGCACCAGTGGGGTCCTCCACCCTGGCCTATGGGGATTGGGCCAAAACCAGCTCTCCTACATCCCTGAGGGGTCCTGGATTGCAAGAGGGTGCAGGCCAGACCGAGGGAACCCTCTGGTGCATGATCCAGGCCAAGGAGCGAATGAGGGAGCGATCCAGGGCATGTCTGGCTCATCTTGCCCAGACCCAATTGGCTGGATCCCAGCAGCAAGCTAACCTACTGGTCAGAGTGTCTGCCCCTTGATGGTCAGTGTGCATCATAGCAACTGGCCAAATAGTCAAAAGAACACTTGGACACTTAGCATATTACGCTTTTATTATATAGGATTCTCATTTAAAAATTCACTAAATGAGCTATGGCTTGGTACCTCAGTTGGTTAGAGTGATCTCTAAAAATCAATCAATAAATGAAAATTCATTAAATGAGTAGATAGTTATATAAAATATATAACAAAATAATATACTTTGGAAATTAAAAAATATTGAATTGGTTACCCTCATTGTGTTAAAATTTTCTGTAGAGGTTCTTAATTCATAGGTCACTCAGAATACAACTTTTAGTCTTTTGTTGCCATTATCAAAACAGGCTATCTTGTAAAATGGTACAACACAAATCACTCTAACATATTGAGGGAAAATACTGATTTGTATTAGGAAAGATGTGATCATATGTTTAAGTTACAGCTTCTTCATTTGTTTGAAACAGAAATTAAAACAGTGCCATGATGAAGAAAATAATTCTACTTAAATTTTAGGAATTAAAGAATCTTAAATTCAATTACCTAGATTTCTTTTAATATCATCAAATTCCAGGTTAGTAAATTTGAAACCTTAATTTTAAAACTTCATTTAACACTTTAAATTGTATTCTTTAAAATAATATAAAATGAAATTATGGCAAACAATTTTGAATCACTTTAAAGTAGAAGCTAAGAAATGGAATCAGTACTTCCCCATCATAAATAAAAGTATCAAATATTTTATATCATCCCTTGATATTTTGACATTCTTAGCGCATCAAGGTCCATACTGATATTTCTAACTTAAAATTAATCAATCATTTCCATTTCCCCTGGTGAATCTGATATAGACATGTATGTTAGCACTTCTAGCATCTCATCACCCTTATTTTTGCATAACTTCTTCCCAATCAGGTTCTTATCCCCTAGAAGCAAGGTGGGTGGGGATGAAAAGAAAAATTAGAATAACCTGTAGAGGTTAGACTGCTCAGTCCACCAAGGGAGATGCTGCTATTTGAGACTGAAGGGTGGATTTCCATCCAGGATCCTACAAAAGTCACAGTAGACCACCAGATAGCTGGGGGGTATTATATACTGAAAGGCTTAAAAGAATAAGTATGGGAAATTGGGAGAGTGAGAAACTAAAATACTTTGCTTACTAGGAGTTGTGTAGTTAATCCTCCCCACTTCATGACTCCTCCTACAAAGATGGTCATTAATGATATATGGTCATTAATGATAAGGCATTTCAGAATTGAATTTATATTTATTTTGAGAGTTCTACTCCAGGAAGGCTAAGTTTCTCCGGGAATTTCTCTGTCACGGATGACAATTTTAATTATATCAACCAACTAACCATCCAAGCAGACTCTTTCTCTCCACTTCTTTCCTATTCCTCCACCAAATCATTCCTGGACTCAACAATCTCTTAAGGGCAAGGAATGAACTGAGTGAATTTTATTTTGAATGGTATGATTATTAAAGGGCTTCTTGTCATTGTCAGGAAACCATAGAGAGAGCCAAAATAAAAAATGAATTTTTACATGTTGAGCATAGAGGATGGCAGTTTCAAGAACAAGCTCTAATGACCTAGATTTCAGCCATTTCAGAGGAGTTCAATTGAAGAAGGGGTCACTGGGCCAGCATATTTGAGTACCAGAATCCTATGCGCTATAACCATTCACAATGAGAATTAGGAGATTATGAGTCAACACATTAAGAACGATTCTTGGATGGGGTTAATGCTTGGTAAGAAACTAGAGAAACATTATGGTGAGAGAAAGCAGCAGCAAATAAAGACAAATTAAAAACAAGGTGCTTGGGAAAGGTTAGGGAGTCAAATGGTGATAAAAATCAACATGAATTGAGTTGAGAAAATGATTATTCAAACAGGAGCATCTTTCAGTGAACAATGGATAGAAAAAGTTCCAGGAACCAGAAGGAAGAAAAAATAGTCAGACAAGCAGAGGAAACAATCAACTTTAAAATCTATAAATTGTTTTCAGAGTTCCGTCATCAGAGAATATTCTAGATGTTATCTCTTTGCTCATGCTGCCACAGCCTTGGCTGAGTGCACAGAGGGCATTTCCCTAATAACCTAGGCTTCAGGTGGGTGAGGCAATCAAATTCTCCCTAATCAATGACATAAAGTATGAGTCATAGAGGGTGATGTGTGTGTGTTGGACATCAATTGTGAAAGGAGAGACGCAGAAAGGTGCACAGATCTTGGCAAGGATGTGTAGCCTTTTCCTGAATTTTTAGCTCTCTGTTCCATTTTGTCTGAGGCCAAGTATACTTTGTTTCATATAGTTTGATTCCATAAGATTGCAGATAATGGAGGCTGATCCCATATCGCTCTTTATAAAGCCCTAGTATGCAAATAGACCAAATGGCAAAATAACCGAATAACCAAACAACCAGTCACTATGACATAAGCTGACCACCAAGGGGTGTGCACGGGACATGGTGAATGTCAGCTGCAGGTGGCAGAGTGCAGATCATGGCAGGCATCAGCCACAGTGGGATGGTGAAGAGGATGAGCGGGAGTGCCAGACCACTGTGGGGCACCAGTTGCTGTCATTGGGGAAAGCCTCTGGTGGCTACTGAAAATTCTTTGCTCCCATGTGCCATGGTCCTGCTGGTGCTCACACCCACTACTGATACCTGGTGCGGGCTGGATTGCTCAGCATGGTCAGCGAGTGTGAGCAGCAGCTGCTGGCCCCGATCGCCCCTCAGGGCTTCTCCACCTGCCCCTACTCCTGAGGGCGATCAGGGCTTCACTTGCACTGCTGCTGGCACCAGCTATGCTCGCCCCAGCAGCTGGTGCTGGAGCTGCCGCTCACAGGTGCTGCCGGTGCCCAGCACCGGTCTGATCTTGAGCGCCATCAGTGGGTGTGAGCAGTGGCTGCTGGCCCTGAACACCACTGAGGGCTTCTCCATCTCACCCTGCTCCTGAGGGGCCGTTGGGGCAGCAGGCACTGCTTGCAGTCACTGATGGTGTCAGCCTTGCTCACACCCGCTGCTGGTGCCAGCCCCATTTGCTCAATGCGTGGGAGTGGTGGCAGTGGCGGGAGCAGAGATGCCAGCAGACAAGGGACTGGGGGAGGGGGCAAAAAGGGCCAGGAGAGGGTGTGGAGCATGTGCCAAGACCCACCTCTGTGACCACCTCAGCCTCGAGATCCACAGTTTCTTTCAAGGTGTGCGAATTTGTGCACTGGGCCCTCAGTGTTAAATGAACCCTCTAGGTGACCCTTCTGCACAGTTAAGTTGGAAAAAAGTGCTTTTAGAGCACACCTGGGATGGCTTCCTTCTCTCCTGAATGTAGAAAGACCTAAGGACCACAGCGAGCCTCTGCACGGGACCAGGTTTTCATTAGCTGGTTTACTCAGTCAACAAACACTTATCTTTTATTCACCACAGGCAGGCACTTTGCCTGCCTGTACACCCTGTGGCTGCATGGTGATGGATGTGACTTAGAAAAGCTACCTGAGCGAGTAAGGTAGTTTATACTCTACCACCCCCTTTGATTCACCACATCTCTATACCTGGACCCAAATAAATTTATTTCATATTTCCAGTTAATTAAACACCTTCAAGCGGGTGAAGGGGGTGGTGGTAGGAGTGGATTAGTGCCTTATGTCACTGAGAAGTGTTTATAGAAATAGTTTTGCTTTTCGGGGGAGGGCCATTCCATGTTTTCAGAAGTGCAAAGCATTACGGTGTTGGTTAGTTTTGCAGTCAGGAGGCTGCAGGAAGTTACGGGTTTTATGGTGGGTCAGGAGGAGGAAAGAAGCACACACAGAAACTCCTAAGGAACAGATGATGCCAACTTGACTCTTGACTTCCTTTATCATTTTGACAAGGCCTGGTTAAGGCGCTTCATGCACTAATTTAACAACTGGACTCGTTTGGGCTCCCAGATTCCTCCCAGAGTGGCCAGGTAGAGATGGGGACCACAGGTGTGCTGGCTGCCTGGCAGCCCCTTCCCACCTCAAGAAGAAATGTTGTGGGGCACAGAAGAGATGGGACTTTCCCACTGTTCTCAGCCCAGCACCAAGTGCTGCAAAAAAAAAAGAAAAAAAAAAAAAAAGAAAAGAAATAAAAATGCCAAAGGAAAGTAGTTGAGAGAAATTTACGTTTTTACCCTTGAGACCTAATGGGAATTCAAGTGGTATACATTTTCTTTTCTTTTTCTTAATGGTCAAAGCCCTTGGCTGCATATTGTAAATACCTATCATGGATAGAAGCCATCTCAGTGAGAAACACTCCTTTCAGCACGTTAGCTGTTCAAGCTGCATGAGGTGCTCATTTTAAATGTCCTGTTCTCAGGAATAAACGATCATTTGCTGCTAAATAATATCTCCATGATGTCATTCTTCTTATTGCATAGAAAGATGTTAGAGAAACTCAATTATATATGTTTTTGAATTGCTCTGTGGTCCACAAGTCTAAATGCTGAGCTGTAAAGTTATCTTATGTTTATATAATTCATCCTATTTTTTCATCCAGGGAATGAATCCTCATTTCAATTCCACACGATTATTACTCTTGCTATTTCCATTAGATTTTCCTACAGATTGAAGGGAAGAAGATAGAAAACAAGAGAAAATTGAAAAGCAGATCTCGTTTCAAAAAGGGATCGATGCCAACAGATGTGGTAAAGGCTTTGAGACCAGGTGAAGGGACTGCATGGTTATGTGGAAAAGCAGGATTTAGATGATGCTCTGGAAAGGCCCCGAGCATCCTGGGGAAACAGACTGGTGGAGAATAAAAGGCGTGGGCTCAGCTAAGATGCTTGGAAAAGTCACCCCACAGCCAAGACTCGGCCACTTACCTGTACACCCATTTGCTGTACACACCTGAGAGAACTGCCATGAAGTTCAACGTAAAAGCATTTTGAAAACTGTCGAGCACAGTGACAAGATATTATTCTCCAGAGCACCAATGCTGTGTCTGCAGAGCTAAAGCATACTCCTTGGCAAATGTCTTCTGGCTGCACTTTTGAATCTCACCGGTCTCTGTGACAACCCCTGATGATGTGGCATTTTCTAAGTTTGGAGATGGCAATTCCTGTTCTCAAACTGTGGCCCACAATGTTTCTGGCAGGCCCATGTGCTCTGTCACACACGCAATTGTCCCTGTTTGAGAATCTGCCTGTGAAAAAACTGTGTCCCCTGCTAAAGTGGCAGCTTTCCATGGGGGACAGCCAGCTGCCCCTGCCTCCACCTGCACAGAGAATATTTGCAAAGGGAGCAGAAAACACTTTGCTATTTCACCAACTCATGTAAAGGTCACTTCCAACCTGCTCCTTCTGCAGTGGGAGGTTTTGATTGTACAGCTCTAGTCTTGGTGCCTTTTTGGAAATTTGTTTATGCTCTCAGGGGCTGGGCTATGTTCCCTCATTCCGACTTTCATTACATTTAGTGCAGCCGAGCATGGAGATAATGTAGTTAGAATGGCAGGCAAAATAACCTATTATTAGAGCTATTGTCAGCTTTCTGCATATTTAATAGAAATGTTGTATGCAAACATATTTATGGATGGTCAGGATTAGAATAAATGGAAAAACTTCCTTTCTGATTGTGGATTTGAGTAACTTGATGTATTTTTCTCTGGGGTTTATTTAAAACATGGCAATTTACATTGGACCATAAGAGCAAGAAAATGTCTTTTAGTGAGAATTTCTTCTATCTTTAGGTAATTGTAGGGTTGAATCAGTTTTACTAGTAAATAGAGTGATGATATTCATTTCCTCAGAATACTGTGTTGTCATTTTAGATTTTTTTTGGTGCGAAATATTGGCTATTAACATTTTAAATTGACATAAATGTGAATGAACTTTAGAGGTTATGATGTATTTGGCTGTTAATGTAAACACATGTTGAAAAAAATAATTGAATAGTTTACCATTTAAATCTTCTAGTGGGGGAAAAAAAGAGTTCTGGATTTAGGCTCTATGGAGAGGAAATCCTTTGCCAGATGTGCTACTAATGACTTATGGGGACTCTGAATGTATCAATTACTCTCTGCACCCTGGTGATTCTCTGTCCTTTTCTGTCTTGTCTGTTTGGCATTGTGCTTCTGTCTGTCTGGCATTGTGCCTGGGAAGCTGACTTGTACAGGCTCAGGCTTGCTTGCCTTTTGGTTTGGACAGAAGGGGGCACTAACAGCGACAGGGTAGCTGGAGGGAGCAGTTAAAGTATTTTTCCTACCCTATCTTTCAGGGCCCAGCATTCTGGTATTGGCAGTCATTCTTCTTCCAAGGATCCAATGTTCTTTGGGTTCTGGTTCCTTGTTCCCTCAGGCCAGGAGTGAGTAAAAGTTTCTCTGTGTTGCTAGTCTCAGGGTACTTCAGCACCCCACGATTCTTCCTTAATCATGCAGCACATCTTTAAATAGTTCCTATACTGAATTCTCCACAGAGACTTTGAGTAAGTCATTTCTTTATTGCTTATTCTAAACTTAATTTACAACAAGTTATTTAATCTCTCGTTTCACTTTTCTCATTGATAAAAAAGAAAAATAATCTGTCTAGTATATCTCAGAAGGTTGCTATGATGAGCAATAGTATGATGGTGCTAATAGTATAAAAATGATAGTAATACTTGGCATGTATTATGTACTTACGTCAAAACTCACCCTCATTAATGATGGAATAATGAAAGCAAAAACGGTCACAAACTCTTTTTCAACCTGCATTCATATCCTTGCAACATGCCTTTGGTGCTCCTCCCATCAAAGGTGGCAAATTTTCTCCATCTTTTGATTCTGTGCCAGCCTTGATACTTGCTTTGGCCACAGGGAAATAATAAATGAGACTTGATCAGCAATTTACAAAGTGCCTGTGCACTTGGGCTCCCTGCCACTGTGTGAGTAAACCCAGGTAGTCTGAAGGACGACAAGACACATGTTCCAGTCATGCTCAACTTGTCACTGAGCCAATCACTGCACCAGTAGGAGATACTTTATCAGATCACCAATCTCTGGCCAAAATTGGTGGAAACTTGCCCAGCTGAGCAGAACTAATAACCTAAGATGAACAGAAATGGTTACTAGAGCCTAAAGTTTGGGTGACTTGTTAGAACAGCAAGGGATAGCTGATGGAACCATTTCTTGCAAATATAAACACATAACAACTATTTAAAAATATTATACATTATTGTCTCATACATTATATATCATGATGGAAGAAAAAGGTGCTCCTAGAGGTTTCAGAAAAACATGCTTTCTGTTGTGTACAGAGCAGCCAGAACAATTTTTCTCAGAGCACAATACCTGAGCATTGGAAGGGAAGTAGGGGGACATTTTTTAAACATGTGAATTTCCATAGGCATGTTGGCCATGTATGTCAGCAGATGAATTTGGATGTTGCATATTAGTTAAAATCACAAGTGGAAAACATCCTCTATAATAAAGAGGTAATATGTAAATTAACTCTCATACCCTCAAAAGATGGCTGCCTGACAACTGAACAAACAGGTTGTGTGGGGCAATCAGGCTGGCAGGGGGGGTTATTGAGGAACGACCAAACAACTGAACAAGCAGGCTGTGTGGGGCAGAGGCGGGGCATGAGGGATGACCAGGCTGGCAGGGGAGGGGGAAGTTAGGGGAGATTAGGCTGGCAGGGGGAGAGTAGGGGGTGACCAGGCCAGCAGAGAAGGAAGTAAGGGGTGTCCAGGCAGGCAGACAGGCAAGTGAGTGATTAGGAGCCAGTGGTCCAGGATTGTGAGAGAGATGTCTGACTGCTGGTTTAAGCAGTCATATATCCCCTGAGGGGTCCCAGATTGGGGAGGGTACAGGCTAGGCTGAGGGGACCCTCCCATGCACAAATTTCATGCACCAAGCATCTAGTTACATAATAAGAATTAAAAAAAAGGAATTAGAAGGTTGAAATAAATAAATTTTGTGGGTTATAGTCTTAAGAGAGATAGCTCAGAACTCAAACACATCAGGACCTCGATTTAGAAGACTTTTCAAAGTAGGTCAAAGAGTATATCTAGATAAAAGCTAATGCCATGTACTCTTGTATTTGATACAGGAGGGTTAGCCAATGAATAAAACAAACAGAATATGGCAATAAGTGTTACTGAACTACTTTTCTATGCTGAGTCATGACCACCTAGGGAGAATGAGCTTACAGTATATAGTCTGTAAGGGTTTCTTCGGAAAACTATAATAATGACTAGGCTGAAAAATCGAAAAGCTGCATTTTTTGAGTTGGATATTTGGGACATTTGAGATATCATGCTGGTGTAATCCATATTATATCTCTGAGAGAGGTGCCAAGGAGATGGGCATTTGTGGGAGAAAACAAGGCAGCTCTCTCTAAAGCTTGGTTGCTAATATTCTCCTGTCTTTAGATCAAAGGAAAAGTGTGTCCAGGCTGAAACAGTGGGTGTGTGTCCCATGCTGATGTCTACATCAATGAGAAGTTGCTAGGCTGTTGGAAGGCACTCATTAGGATATAAAAATAATAAGTTACTTGGAAAATACCCTCTTTTGTGAATAGAAACCAAAAGCATAAAGCATAATTTTCTTCCCTGAAGAACAAACTAAGAATACCAGAACTCAGTTATCCAACTGACACATAGACTATAACATGTAATTTTATTTTATAACATAGAATTAAGATCTTCATTGAAAAGAGGGATAAAACAATGCCATATCTTTTTTTAGAGAGCTTTTAACTCCTCCCAATTTACCACAATATTCCAAATTCACAAGCACCCTTGAACTGACCCTTTGCAGTCTAAAAATTTCCTTATAATTGAGTCTCTTTTTTTAAAGACAGGTCAAACAGGTTTTATTTAGCATATCCACAGTTGTCACTAAAGAGAATAAACTTATAATGATTCTTTAACTTCATTCTAATTAAAAAAAACAGGTGTTTACTTTTTATTTATTCACACATTTTTAGTTTATCTTTTGTAGCTGTAAGAAAAATAATTCTTCAATGATTCTCTTCTCTATGTTTTTGTTCTCATCAATAAATGTATGAAATACATACTTTAAATGATTTCATAACAATGGTTCCATTGCATTTTGAAAATTCCTTCCAAGGGAGCTGGCTCGGGAAAGAACTAATATAATTAGCATTTTTTGATGGATGACGAGTGTCAAGGTAGAGGGATGAAGATGCTTGTTGCAGTTGGAGAATACACTTGAGTGTGTGCTGCATGCAGCTGCCCAATGTGACTGGAGAAAGTAAATTAAACTTATTCTTTTAAATAACCGAAGCATTATTTTCATAGTCTTAGGATTTATATTGTCATAAACGTATTTTTATGAAAACTTTATGATTGTTTATTTTCACTCTGGTTGATGTATAGCTAACTACCTTAGAACCTCTTGTGAGTAGGTCATCAAGGTCCTCCGATTAGAAGAGGAGATAATCCAGAAAATAAATCACACTCTCCGAGTGAATAATTGGCTTAGGCTATGAACATCTTGAAATAATTAAGCAGATATGTTTTGTGTGCCTACATGTTCCAGAAATGGATCTGCTTGTTGGAGAAAAGACCTTTCAGAGAAGGACTTTAGGTAATATTTTCTATCACTTATTGAGGAGATCTAACAAGAACATAGGAGGGAACATTTTAATCTAGAAATTTGTATTATATCCTAAGTACGTGAGGATAGGCTTTTCTTATTTATGATCTGATGAAGGCAAGCTTTGGAATTTATGTACAATCTTTATGCTAGTGAACATAGGAACATTAAGGACAAAAATGATAAGAAAGTCAAGGTTGAATCTACAAATACATTTATGAGGCAAGTTGTAAGGACATTTCTGCTTGTATTTAGCTCTTAATATAGGAATTTACTTATTCCACCTCTTTAGATTTTTGAAGTATGCTCATTTGATTAAAATCATCACTCTCAATAAACTGCCTTACAATAAATTTTCTGAAGTTTTAATTTTAAGAAATAGTCTTTTTCGGGGAACATGATCATATAATCACCATGCTAACTATAATTCAAAAGTTATAATCCAATAACTGTGAAATGACTATATGAAGAAATAAATGAATGAGTTAACTATTATGTCCATATAAATTATGCTGAAAGATAAATGGAAGACTTCAGCCATGTGAACGCTCACTTGACCATCCTTTAGGAAATCAATTTTGATATTCTAGGCTAGTGGTCAGCAAACTCATTAGTCAACAGAGTGGCAAACCGCAGTTTGCCTATCATTGTTCTAGGCCAATGGTAACTTAGGCTAGAGAGTCTGAACTTTGTATTCAGATTTTTTATTTTCACCTTGGTGACTCTTTGTTCATTGTCCTTAACAAATACATTTAACATTAGAATTAACATAAAGCCAAAAGGTAAATGCAAACATTGAACTGTTCCTGACTTAACCACTTGTTCTAATCTTATTACCTAGTAAATTTCCTTTCAGTTAGGAAATTAGGAGATATAGGTAAAAAGTTGAAAGTTGACCCAATATTATCATAGTAAAATATTTTAACAGATACAAACTAAAATTATCATGCTTCTCAGTGTGTTCTACCTTTCAGCATCCTAAAATAGGATTCAGAACATTTTAATGTCTAAAAATAACAAATTTTGGGGTTGTATCAAGTTATTCTTTACTAGAGTCCTGGTGCATGAAAATTCATGCACTGGAGGGAGGTCCTTCAGGCTGGCCTAATCCTTCTCAAAGTCTGGCAGGGGTGGGAGGCAACCTGATGATCAGGGGAAGGCAATGTCTCATCACACCTCTGCTGCTGCCACTGCTGGCAGCTCAAGACTCAGCTGGCCCTGGTTACCTGAGCCTTGGGCAGCCCTGGATGGCTGGGCAGCTGCCATCTGAGTCTTGCTTGCACCTCAGGCTGACCTTGGGCAGTTGGGCAGCTGCCATCTGAGGCTTGCTTGCACCTTGGGCTGGCCCTGGAGCCAGGCACATGGCAAAGCCAGACCTGCCTGGGAGTAGGCCTGGCCTAGGCATGTGCCTGCCACTCTGGCAGGGCTAAGGGGACTTGGCACCACCATCTTGTGGCTGTGGGTGGCATCATCTTTGAGGGTGTGGCAGTCAATTAATATATTCCCTCTTATTGGCTGTGGATGCTGCCATCTTTGTGATGGCATGATTGTCAATTAGCATATTCCCTCTTTATAGATAGGATTCCCTAGGGTTATCCAGTTGACTTACACCATTTTTAGTAAATGGTGTAAGTCAACTGGGTATTCCCTAAGGTTCTAGAGTGCCAACTTTGCTGTAAAACAAACATCTATGTAAGAGTTTGTATGTTTCTTCTAATGGCCAGAAATCTATTCTTGTGCTAATGCTACCCTGGAAGGATATGTCCTCTTAGTTTATTCTTCAAGAATGAACTGGCTAAATTATACGTTTTTCTAATTCACTTCCAAATACCTCAAAAATCAACTTCTTAAGTTTCAGATATTCCCTCTTTTCATCTTTATTCTGGGAACGGTTTTCTTTTGCATGAAATATGTTTTTTAGTATATTTATATTTCCTTTCTTGAAGGTCTGTTGTTTGCTTTGGTTCATAAAACATTTTTATTTTGCATTTATTCATGAAAAATATTTTCACTAAGAATAGAATTTTTAGTAGATAGTTATTTTCCTTTAGTATCTCATAGGTTTTATTCCATTTTTTTCACCTGGCTTTCATAACCTGTAAAGCTATTAGCTATGTTACATTGTAGTTTTTGAAAATAAAATGTTTTTTTGTAAGTTCACTTTTTATTTATTTATCTTATATTTAGTAGAAATTCTTCACTTTATGGTATGATGTCTTTTATTATTTTTGAAAATTTTCAGCCATTATATCTTAAAATTCTGCATTGCTCATTTTTCACTCTTCTCTTCTAGCACTCCAATTGTACATAAGAATTCTCCATGTTTTTCATGTTCTCCTATAAACTTTTGTCTATGATTTTTTCCTAGATATTTTCTCTTGAGATTTTTTTCAAATAATTATTTATTCAGAAATGTCTAATATTTAATTTATTCATAATGTTTGTTGTTTTATAATGTTTGAACTTGCAGTTTTTTGATATTATTTCTATTTAATAAAAAGGAGTCTTATTCCACTTCCATTGAATCTGGGCTTGTCTGAGTGATTTACTTCTAGTGAATAGGATGGAACACAAGTAATATGTAAACCTCCAGTTTTAGCTCATAAAAGCTAGCTTCTACTTGACTCCATCTTTGTTTATATATTTGCTCTTAGAATTCAATTATCATGCTTTAGGATGCATAGGCTATCTTAAGGAGGCTATGTCTAAGTGTCCTCTTACTCTCCAGTGGAAATATAAATCTGAATGATGTCAGCTTCCAGACATGTGAGCAAGGAAGTCTCTGAAATGTTCCATCCCAGCCTCCATCTGCCTTGCAAACTCATGAGAGAAATGAATGAGCAAGAATCCAATGAACTTAGAATTGCCAGAGATGGTAATGATGATCATAGTATCAATAATACTAATATAACATGATAATTTTTGCTGTTTTACATCACTATTTGATATTCTCATATGCTCTGTTTTCAAAATAGTTTGCAATGTTTGGGCTAAATTCTAAACCTTGTTGGTTATCTCTTTAATTATTATAGGCACATTTATCTCAAAGTCTGCAGATGATAACTTCAGGACTTGGTAATTCTAAGCTTATTATTGTCCACTGTTTCATCTAGTTGTTCTTCATGCTCTCTCATCTTGCTGTGTTCTGATTATTTTTTATTGTGTGATAAACTTTTTATTGAAATAATATGAGTCCTAAAATGCACATTATCTTCTTCCTGAGGCAATTTATGTTTGCCTCCTCCAAGATCCTGACACTGTAAATTCTGCATTTTGAATTAGAATGATAACAGAATGACTCAGAGATGAAGGGCATCTTAGTGAATTATAGCATTGAAACTTTATCTTTAGCTTAAAATAAAGACAGTCACATATCTTTTGAGAAATAAATGTAATATAAGTTAAGATTTATTTCTTTGTAATTAAAATATCATAGAACCTTGAAATCTATTAATTCTAGAATTAACTTATATGTACATACATTGAAAATACAGAGTGCAATAAGCAATAGTAGCAGCATTCCAAGGGTTCATCAATAGGGTGGCAACAATGAAATAAGAAACTATAAAAATAATCGAAGAAAATAAGTGCTGTGATAGAAGTGGTATGATTCATAAGAAGAGTGTTGGGGAGGGCTGGGCCACAAGACTGGTTAATCATGGAAGGAGTTATCTGAAAAAGGTGTGGGTAGGAAAAAAAACAAAGAATTAAATATGGATGATCACAAAGAACAAGGATGTGTCATTGAAGATTAAGGTTAAGATCATCTGTCTTTTATTGCTATGCATGGATGCTAAAGTCAGACAGTGAAAAAGTCTGAAAGGAAAAAAATCAATTCACTTGGAATACGGGGCTGGAGGGAAGCTCTATGGGTACTCCGGACTGCCAGAAGGCTGACCAAGTGGGTCCTGGAGCAAATTAAGCCTGAGACATCCCTGGAAGCAAAAATGACAAAAATAAAGCTGTCTTACTTTGGAAACATCATAAGAAGACAGGATTTTTTTTTTTTTGGAAAATACAACAATGCTAGAAAAAATCAGAAGTAGTAAAAAAAGAGAAAAACCAAATATGTATGAGGTAGACTGACTTCATAAAGGAAGCCACAGGCATCTGTCTACAGGAGTTGATCAGAGCTACTGAGGATAGGTCATTGGAGACATAACTTATTTGTAGGGTGGCCAGGAGTCAAAGCTAACTCAATAGCATGCAACAACAAATATATATAGATATAGATATATAGATATATAGATATATAGATATAGATAGACAGAGAGCCAGAAAGATCATTCACAAGCATAAATTATACACTATAACAGCATGGGAAGCCAGTAGTTATTATGATACTTAATAATGTAAATTAGGTTATAAATACATATAAAAACATCAATACAAGTCTGTGCTTCCTTAATCATAGTTCCATGCTTAATCTTTAAAGCATGTCCCATTGGTGAGAACTAATGCTAATGCAAACTATTGGTCAATCATATGGGGCCTAGGACTTTAGGTGTCAATCACATTTTGCTTTCAACAATTTAATTATAACCTTCTCTCTCCTAGGACTATATAATATCTAGAGCCCTGGTGCATGAAATTCGTGCATGGGGGGGTACCCCTCAGCCCAGCTTGCCTCCTCTCCAATATGGAACCCCTCGAGGAATGTTCGACTGCCCCAGTAGGATTGGGCCTAAACAGGCAGTCTGACATCCCTCTCACAATCTAGGGCTGCTGGCTCCCAATTGCTCACCTACTTGCCTTCCTGATTGCCCCTATCTGCTTCTGCCTGCCAGCCTGATCACTCCCTAACCACTCCCCTGCCAGCCTGATTGATGCTTAACTGCTCCCCTGCCAGCCTGTTTGCCCCTAACTGCCCTATTCTGTGCTCCTGGTCACCCCTAATTGCCCTCCCCTGCAAACCTGGTCACCCCCAACTGCCCTCCCTTGCAGGCTTTGTCCCTTTCTAACTGCTCTCTCCTGCTGGCCATCTTGTGGAGCCATCTTGTGTCCACATGGGGGCAGCCATCCTTGACCACATGAGGGCAGCCATATTGTGTGTTGGAGTGACAGTCAAGTTGCATATTACTCTTTTATTAGATAAGATAGAAGCCTGATGCATAGGTGAGGGCTGGATGGTTTGCCCTGAAGGGTGTCCCAGATTAGGGTGGGGGTTCCTTTGGGGCATGGGGCAGCCTGGGCGAGGGGCTTGTGGTGGTTTGCAGGTTGGCCATGCCTCCCAGCAACCCAAGCATAGGCTGGTAGCAGGTATCTGGGATTTATTTATCTTCTATAATTGAAACTTTGTAGCCTTGAGTGGAAGTCAGGGCAGGCCAGGCAAGGGAAAGCTTAGCTTCCTCCATCACCAGGGGCAACCCAAGCCTCCTACTTGTTCCAGCTCCATGGTCACTGCCATCTTGCTCCAGCACAAGCCATGCTCAGCAGCCAATCAAGAGCGAGTATGCAAATTATTGGGTTAATTTGCATGCTAGCTCCTAATTGGCTTATAGGCATAGCGGAGGTAAGATCAATTTGCATGTTTCTCTTTTATTAGATAGAATTAAGATCCAGCATACATTAAACCATTAATTTCTATTCCTGATGTTTAGTATTATATTATTTTGTATTCCTGATGTTTAGCTGTTTAGATTTTGAACTGATCCCAGTTTTCCTTTTTGCAAAGTCTAGTATATTCATACCAATGGTCATCCTCATTCTCACTGCCAGAGACTCACCCAGGTCAATGCTATCTTTGGTCACATTACAGTGAGAGGCAAATAGAGAACCAGTAGATGAAGAGTTCATAGTGTATGTTGCTGGGTTTATCTGAAGGGAAGAATTCATGACTTGTATAGAAATACCAGGCACATTCTTTCTCATTTACGAGGTAAAGCTATTGGCACAATAGAAAGTGATTACTCTTTGATGAGTATAGCCCAAATAAGTTTCCTTTGAAAAAACTAAATAGGGGCTTTATCATTGAGAAACATTTTCTCTAACAATCTTATCACCTTGTTATTTCCAAACCCTGCCTCATATTTCCTTTCTTGATGAAATGTGCTCTATTATTACTTCCAATTCACTGAAGAGTTTCTGCATTCTGCTTAGAGAATTAAGTAACTCAATCCTTCTTGCTGTGTGGGAATTGCCTGCTTCCTTCAGCTTTCAGTCGCCTATGGCATGCTTCATTCCACTGTTTCCTTCCGCCACCCAATCACTTCAGAAGCAGGAAGAGGCAAATCTACTCCTCAGTGTCTCCAGGACTGACTGACACCACAGCTCCCTCTGCTTTTGTTCCCATCAGCTGTAGTGACTCGGAATTCTGCCAGAGGTTGGACAAGGCAACTTCTGACTGATTTTAAAGAACATTGAAAGAGTAACATTTTGTAGAAGAATATATACTTAGAAAATACAGTACTGTACCTTGTCTTTTCTGAATCCTGATCTTTGACATCGAGGACCTTGCTGGCTCAAGAGGGGCTGCTTCTTGCCAGGCTATTTCTAGAGACTATAAATAACTTACCTGCAAGCATGCTTTTCAAGTGCAGAACCCTAGTCTCTAGCTACCTACTTCACTGGGCCCTCCCATTCTGGGTCACTATCTACCTGCCTTAATCACAATGGGGCCAGGTAACCAAAATTGGGGGCAAAGCTGCCCCTATGCCAACTAAAATTATTCAAATCAGCCAATCCTAAACCTGCTTATCCTGCCTCATCAGTTCCACAATAAAGACCCTTGACCAACCCTGGTGCTTCCCCACGTGTCCTACTTACTCTCCTCCCTCAAGCCACTGCCTGCCTCCCTTCTCTTGGGAACTGTAAGTAACAAACTGTCTTTTCAATGGCAAAAATCTCCCAATTTGCTAACCTTGTCAAATTTAATTAATAATAACACCTATTAAAAACAATTACCGATGTAGTCTAACTTTTTTTTTGTTTATAAATACTGATTAGGTATTTCTCATATTTTCTATTGCTTTCATAAAATATTTATTTCTTGAAGTTTATGTTTTACTCACAGAGAAATATATCTTAAAATGGGGCAATGAATACTTTTGCATATTAATCTTTAAATTAGAAAAGCTTTTTGTAATAAAATACTACATTGTATAGAGATTAATCTTCAGAAGTAAATCTACATTAGATGCAGACATTTATGGGCTAAACTGAGTCAATTTCTCTGGGGTACAAAAAAAAAGTGAAATAGAATTTTCCTTAAAACCAGAAGTCAAGATTTTATGTAAAGCAAGAAACTAAAATATGCTTAACATTCTTTTTTAAAAAAATGTATTTTGTTGATTTTTTTACAGAGAGGAAGAGAGAGGGATAGAGAGTTAGAAACATTAATGAGAGAGAAACATCAATCAGCTACCTCCTGCACACTCCCTACTGGGAATGTGCCCACAACCAAGGCACATGCCCTTGACAGGAATCAAACCTGGGACCTTTCAGTCCGCAGGCCGTTGCTCAATCCACCAAGCCAAACAGGTTAGGGATGCTTAGCATTTTTAACTGGTGAGTGGGTAAAGAATTTGTAGTACATTCATAGCACAATAAGAAGAAATGAACTCTTCTGTATAAGACACTATGGAAAAATCTAAAAGGCATTATGCTAATTGTAAGTAGCCAGACATGCATTTAAATAACATTCTAGGGAAAAAAAACAAAACCATAGGGATAGAAAATCAGATCAATGTTCCCCAAGAATTTTGCTCACTTGGTATCCATTTGGAAATTAGAAAGAATTCACAAGTTATTCTTAGCAAAAGTAGTAAAATTTAAGACACCATTCTAGGACAAATCCTAAGTAACCAGAGAAAGACATTTTTTGTCAATATTGTAGAGAATCTTATCTAAAGCAACTTTGAGTAACTGAAGACATAATCTGAGAATCTTCTTTAAATGAAACAACACAGGGCATTCTAAGGTAGATTAGTATTGGATAAAATGTGTGTTTAGAGTAGACAATCAGCATAACGACACAAAACAAAAATAACCCTAGCTATTTTGCGTTACGGTTTTCATCATTTCCATGGTGAAAAGAGAAACACCATATTAGAGCTTCATGTGATATATTTATAGTTTGTCACTTATAATTGAAAATACCTACATACTAAATTGCCCACACACCTTGGCCAGTTTGGTTCAGTAGATAGAGCATCAGCCTAAGGACTGAAGGGTCCCGGATTTGATTCCGGTCAAGGGCACGTGCCTGGGTTGCAGGCTTGGTCCCCCATAAGGGGAGTTCAGGAGGCAGCTGATCGATGATTCTATCTCCTCATTGATGTTTCTCTCTCCCTCTCCCTTCCTCTCTGAAATCAATAAAAATATATTTTAAAAAATAAATTGCCCGCAGTACTCATTATAGGATGCCATTCTCAGCTAAAATTTTCTAATTTACTCCTTAAGGTGGAGTTTTACAGAATAATGTAGATTAAGTGGGCTTTGTACACACAATTCCCCAATAATGTGGAAGGAGGAAAGAATCCTTCCTCAAGGAGGCACAAATTTCATTTGGGGGAGGGTCCATATTGCACGTTGACCTCCTCAGGAGCGAGGAATTAGTTTTGAGGCTGCTTAAGCAAGGTTGGAGGAAATACAAATGATTCCATTTGAATAGAGCTGGGATTTGGCTGCTGAAATTATATTGCTAAAGCATTCCTTTTCCTTTTGATTAGACTTTATATTGCAAATAAATTAGTTAATTCCAGCACAATTACTAACGGGTTGGCTGTCCAGCTCTCTGCTGAATGATCCAGTTCCTGCCAATTGCCTTAATAGTAATACAACGAATGCAAACATAGTAGCCTCAGAAATCCCAGACACTAGCAGAGTGGGTTCAAAGTGGTAATAAGAAAGCAAATAGAAAGTCAGTGGGGGCACGTTCTATGCCTGCCTGACCCTGGTTTGACTTGTTTCAAATACAATCCTTTTACAGAGCAATGGAGCGTGAGTCTTTCAAATGGAACTCCAGGGAGAGTCCTTTATTTCAAAGACTGAAAGGCTAGAATTCATTGCATCTGCAAAGCCAAATGTCAAAAGTTGTGTTTCTCATTCCTCAGGCCTGTGGTTAACTGAGCACTTGATTGACATTCTGCCACACAGAACAGGGCATGAGAGCTAGGGGCACTGAGGCCTTCAGCTTGAAAAGCTGTCAGCATATGCTACCTTGTTTATTATCACGTGTGACCTGATTTGTAGTTCCTCTTTTAAAATAGAAAACGCAGGTGTCCTCTAAATTCAGATGCTGCCTCAAATTAAAACAAAAGATACACGCATTGGGTCTCATTCATAGTAGCTGTGGCTCTCACTTGCTGCGTGCTTGCGACATGCCAAGCACTGTAATCATTTCCTTATGTGTGTATCATCTCATTTAATTCTAAACAACCCCATGCACGAGGCAAACTTAATCTCCAGTTGTCAGATGAGGAAACTAATGACCAAAGAAGTATCTCACATAAGGAAACCTTAACCCAGCATACATTGTCTGTGATTTTATATTTTAGTTTAAAATCACCTCATTACATTACCTTAATGTGAGAAATGCACAATGTCATAATGCCAAATGTGGGCAGCTGTAAAGATTTTTTCATTCTAGTACTTTTCTCTAAGGAATGGGTTTTCTAAATTATATTGATTACAACCAAAATAGCAAATAAAAGTAAATATACAAAATGAGTTTCTGTGGCATAGTTTGATTTATGCACACACATTATACACATGAAATCCTTCATGATTCATGTACTCTTGGAGTCATTCTGTGAGCCAATGAAAGCATAATTCAGCATGCCTAAGTTCTTTATGTTTTGACAAATGCACTAATCACATTTGGGAGAATGTCACTGTATACATAAAATATTTATCATATAAAAATATTACTAAGCCAACTGGCATGGCTCAGTGTTTGACTGCCAACCTATGAATCAGGAGGTCATGGTTCAATTTCTGATCAGGGCACATGCCCAGGTTGTGGGCTTGATTCCCAGTGTGGGTTGTACAAGAGGCAGCTGGTTCTCTCTGATCATTGATGTTTCTATCTCTCCCTCTCCCTTCCTCTCTGAAATAAATAAAAAATATTCAATGATTATAAATTTCCTTGCAAAACCTCCTCAGCTCTTTGTTACAACTAGGTGGTATATTGATGTTAATAAAAGTGAATTGAAGCATCTATTTTACTTATTATTTTTTATCAGACCCAGATATATTGCTAAAAGCTTATGTTAAGGGATTACTCATTTTTAAGAAATATTGATGTATTACATTTTCTGTTCTGAATTTTACTGATTCTCTGGCAATGGTTTTTGAGCATATTGGGGGTGAGTCAGGCCAAAGGGTCAGTTTGTCAAGAGATTTTATAAGTATGACATTTTACCACAATCAAGAGGCACAAGGTAGGAAGAGGTATGGGCCACCAGCTCCTGGCACTGCATATTCACTCTATCTCCACAGATGCATGAGGTCTCTTTGTCAAGAACATGGCTGAGTCACCCAGCAGAGTTCTGAGTTAGGAAATGCCTTTATTTTATATCCCAAATATTTAGTTTAAGTGGCACTCTCTAGGGAACTCTGTCTCATAAATCCACAGTTGCAGTCTATTCACCACAGGAACCCCAAGCAAGGAGTATCTCGCTAAGCGTATCCATGGATGCGAAATCCCCTTCCAGCAATATCATTAGTTTACTTTCCAGGAGGTCACTAGCATGTGTACAAGATGAGATGGCATCCCTTGTTTTCTTTCTGTCACCCTGGAAATCCCTTTAGTGTTGCTCGGGAGAGAGGTAGATCACAGACCAGGTGTGTGAACTCCCTTTTCCACAGTGGGTGCACTGTTGAGTTTATAACTTCTTTTTATCACTTTGCTCAGAGCACTGATTAAATTTAGGGTCAAGATCAGCAGTTTAATTTTCATGTGATCCAGGCATCAATGTTTCATGGTAAGATACCATGCCTCCAGTGTAGGCCATCATATTGGGAGTGAGTTTGTTTCTTTTTTTAATTCCATTTGGAAAGGAAAGGGTGAAGAAGAAGTAGATATGCTTATACAAATCCAGGACCCACATTGGGAAAATAATTTAAGAGATACAAGAGTGAGCAGCTACAGATCCAGGTTTTTGAAGGTCCCAAAGTTTATACAATTTTGGAGGCTTTCACTTTAATAAGAATAGAAAAAATATTTCACAATGTGCACAATGACAAAAATATTAATCAGATATGTTCAATATTGAGGTTGTAAGAGACCCTTTTATTACAGAGGGTTCCTGAGGCTGTTAGCTCATTAGCATCTCAGTAAATCTACCTGTACATGAATATGATACTTATGACAAAATAATTGCATCCAATAGATCTGGAGCTCTGAAAAACACACAAAAAATAAGTATACAAAATGACTGTGCCTTAAAAGATATTTAGGTAGAGGAAAAACAGAAATAAAAATATACAAAAATGTAGGGAATAAAGCTAAAACATTTGCACAGGGTCTACTGTGGCTACTATTTTTTTTTAAATCCTCATGTAAGGATTTGTTTATTGATTTGAGAAAGAGGGATGGAGAGAGAGAAAGAGAGAGAGAGAGAGAGAGAGAGAGAGAGAGAGAGAGAGAGAGAGAAACATTAAGGTGAAAGAGGAACAGTAATCAATTGCCTCCTGTATCTCCTGTATGCACCTGACCTGCAACCTGAGTATGTGCCCAACAGGAAATTGAAACCAAAACTTTTGATGTAGGGGATGACACTCCAACTGAGCTACTTGGCCAGGACTACTATGGGCCACTATTTACTAAACACCTTACCCTACATCTGGAGCTTTCACAATAACACAAAAGTAAATATTATACCCTCTATCTTAAAGACAAATACCAAAGTAAAGAGTAGTCCCTCCTTATCCATGGAGGATATGTTCCAAGATTCCCAATGGATGCCTGGAAACCAAAGATCGTACTGAATCCTACAAATACTTTTTTCCCATACCATATTCCTATGTAGAGGAATTACACACAATTAGAGAGTAACAGCAACAACTAAGAATGAAATAGAACAATTAGAAAAAGATTGTATTAAAAATATGTGAATGACTACTCCTGATTTCCAACCTAATCTTTCACCCTTTTAGTCTTCTATGTTACAGCAAATGACAACTATGTTTTTCTGATTGCTTGGACTAATTCTTGAAATCATACATGATTAATATAGTTTTCCACTTTCCACATCTATTCAACTTGAACTTTAAACCTGGCATCTTTCCTTCTTCTTCCCTGCTATTCCTTTGGTCTAACAATATCCAGAGTAATCTCTTCTATAATACAGGTGGGATTGCATCAGCTTGACTACATGCCCCATTGGCTTCCCATTCCATTGAAAGTAAAAATCCCAAATCTTTCAGCTAATCCAAAAGATGCTACTTAGCCTGGCCCATAAAGATGCTACTTAGCCTTTGCCTCCTAAAACTCCATTACTCATTCTACTCTGGCCACACTTTCTGTTTCTTAAATATGCAAATGTGACACTGTTCCTGTTCAGGCTTTCAGACCTGACACTCCCTTGGCCAATAATGTTATTTCAAAAGTACATGCGTACAGACCTTCTTCCTCAATTCCTTTAGGTATCTATTGGAATACAGTGGTACCTCGAGATACGAGTTTAATTCGTTCCGTAACCTTGAGGCGTGGGAAACTATGAGACGCTTGAGTCGTGGTAAACCGGTGGGTCGTGTGCAGCCAGCCGATCCGTGCGATTACTCCTATCTCAAATGTTGCTCATATTTCAAAGCAAAAATCGCTCGCTCCATGGCTCGTGTCTCAAAAATCTCGTAGGTTAGGGCACTCATATCTCAAGGTACCACTGTATTTCCATATATAAGAGGCTTCTTTGACCACCTTATCAAATAGCACCCTCCCACAGCACAACCATCCTTTTAATATGCCTATATTCCATAATACTCATCAACACGTAACATATTATGCATGTATATACATTTTTTATATTATAAAAAATTTGTTTATTTGTTTATTTTATAAATAGCTTATAAACAACATGAAGGTATCCTAACCACCCAGGACATGCCTGGTATACATTATAAAATTTGTAACTGTCATATTCTGTCAAATATAAAGCACCTAAGTTTATAAGACCCATCTTCATTTTATATAACACTATAGGAAAAATGTGTCAATTATATTATCATACAAAGCTTTTTTTATCACTTACAATTTTTGTACGTGTTGAAAGACTCAGGCTCATTTGTCATGGGTGATAGTATATTACTATTAATCATGTAGAAAAATATAAATAAGAGAAGTTAGGGAAGGAATGGCTAAAACTTTCACACAGAGTCCAACTCTTATGAATCTCCCTAGAGGTATCAATGCCCTTTGTTTCCCTTTTTTTCACAAAAGATCATTTCACTTGCCACTGTGAGAGTTAGTGCTACAGACTTCTTCATTAAAGAGCATGTTGATTTCGACTTTCAGGTTTTCTTCTAAAGTACTAACATATCTTCTATAAATTTTACATTGGTTAGTGCACACTTTATCTACCGGAATGTGTTTATAGTGAATTTTTAGACAGCACCCAGGATTCACATCCCTTTTTCAAATGGTTCTAAAAGATTTCTTGATCAAGACATTAGAGAATTATAATTAAACTGAAATATAACTAAAGAAGGGGGACCAATGGAAAGATATGTATACATGTAACACATTAATAAAAAAAATTAAAAAAAGAAAGGAAGTACAAACATTCCACTAACATCAATGGAAGTGAGAAAAACATGAGCATTTATGACCAAGGCCGGGTCCATGCAGGGAATTATGACTAATCACTATCACCTCCTGGCAGCAACCAGTGAATGATGCTGTTCAAGAGAAGGTCTTCAGAAATGTGAAAATACATGTATCTTTTGAATAAATCAATCAACAGTTAATAAATGAATGGTTCAACTGTTTTAATAAAGCCATATAAAAGTAGCCTTCTATAAGCTGTCTCAGTGGTATAGGAAGCAACCTGCCACCACTCCAAGGAGATCAAACCAGAACTTCACATCTTTCTACATTGATTTTTATCTCTTTGATTCTGACAATCATTCCTTGATTTAATGACTATTACTAAAGTTTAGAAACTTTCTGAAAGAGAATTTTAAAAAACCCTAAAAGGAAGGCCAAACTGTCATTGGGATCCTTAGAGACCAATTAATGAAAAGCAATTCACACTAAAGTATATGTGGGTTCAATAAAAATGTATTGAACTTTAAAGTTAATGGAGCAAAAATTAAGATCAGAGTCTCCATTTCTTGATAAGAACAGTTTCCTAAGTCATTTAATTAATGTTTTATCCTAGGGGAAAAAATTAGTCCCAGTGTTATTGTAGCAAGAGATTTACCAAATTAGACACAGGAAAAAAGAGACATAAAGGTCCTAAAAGGCTTTGTCTTAGCATTACTCTTTTAGAATTACAGAAAAAAATGTATTTTGATATATCTTTTTTTTTTTTTTACTTCCTAGGGCATGCAGTAAATATAAATATATGGCTAAGAATTGCTACCAAATCATATACCTGTGCAAAGAGCTTTGCTTCTGTAAATCAAGCATGGAAAAACCCTTCTGCTCTGGCTCATTTAACCAGAGTTAGATAGTCTGGAATTTATAAAAATAGATGTACAAAAATTGGTCAACATCCCAATTATTAATGGGAAAAGAATACCCAAAATCAGTGATGGAAAAAATACAAGTGAACCATATACCTAAGAACAAGCCTCTAGAGGAGAAACCAAGGTGCTGGCATAGGTAAACACCTAAACTGCTGGCTTGCACAACAATTTCAAAACTACAACCAAAAGACAAAATGGACATCATCCAGAACCACAGGAAGTCTGGCTGAGTGGAAATTCTACAACCAAATGGAAAGAGAAAAGCACACTAAGACTCAGAGGAGCTGCAGGAGGCAGAGGTACTGAGACATGCGCATGGTAAGGACTGGCAACTGAGTGTGCAGCTGGCTTTCTCAAGTGGGAGGGAGACAAAAGCTCCTGACTAACGTGAACTCCAGTTCTGGGCGAGATTCTTGGGACCCTGACTCATACGGGGTAAAACTGGACTGTCAGGAAAGAGAAAAGCACACTGAGACTCAGAGGAACTGCAGAAGGCAGAGGTACTGAGGCGCATGTATAGAGAGGGTGAGCAACTGACTATGCATCTGGCTTTCTCAAGTGGAAGAGAGATGGAAGCTCCAGATTCCACTGAACTGCATTCTCAGGCAAGACTCTGGGACCCAGTCTTATTCGGGAAGAAACTGAACTGTCTGGCAACGGGTGAAACTTGAGTGTGGCTTTCTCTCAGAAGTGCTTGAAGCAATTACCATGGGACACTGAAACACAGGGACCTATTAGGACAGAGATGACGGGAAACCAATGCTGTCTGCTCCACCCTGAGACTCTGCCTCATCCAAGCTGAACACAGAGGCTTTTGCGAGTCTTATCTTATAAGGGTGTCTCCAGCACAGAAGTTCTCCAAGCATAGACACAGCCAATTGGCCTGGAGGTAAATTCCTCCCAGTGATACCAACAACAATCAAGGCTTAACTACAAGAAAACTGTGGAGACAGCCCACAAAGGGGTGACACCAAGAGTGTCCACCTCAGGTAATTGGGGAGGCTGAGCCACTGGACCATATAGGTCACCTAGCACACAAAGCCACTTTATCATCTCAGGGAAGCAGCCAAACTGTGGAGACAAAGAAACAGATCTCAAATAAAAGAAATGAAGGAAAACAAATGACTGGATATAGAGTTCAAAGCCACGGTTATAGTTTTTCAAGAATTTTCTAGAAAAGGCCAATAAATTTAGTGAGACCCTCAAGGATATGTAAAAGGGCCAACTAGAAATTAAACATACACTGACTGAAATAAAAAATATTATACAGAGATCCAATAGCAGACTGGAGGATCACAAGAATCAAGTCAAAGATTTGAAATACAAAGAATCAAAAACACTTAACTGGAAAATCAAAAAGAAAAAAGAATCCAAAAATATGAAGATAGTGTAAGGAGCCTCTGGGATAACTTCAAGTGTACCAACATCAGATTTATGGGGTAGCCAGAAGAAGAGAGAGAGCAAGATACTGAAAACCTATTTGAAGAAATAATGACCGAAAACTCCCCCCACCTGGTGAAAGAAATAGACTTACAAGTCCAGGAAGCGCAGAGAACCCCCCCCCCCCCCTGAATAATCCAAAGAGGACCACACCAAGACACATCATAATGAAAATGCTAAGAGCAAAAGACACAAGAAAATATTAAAAGGGGCAAGAGACAAACAATTATTTACCTACAAGGGAGCACCCATACGATTGTCAGCTGATTTCTCAACACAAACTATGCAGGCCAGATGGGAGAGGCAAGAAATATTCAAAGTGATGAATAGCAAGAACCTATAACCAAGATTACTCTACCCAGCAAAGCTATCATTCAGAATTGAAGGGCAGATAAAGTGCTTCACAGATAAGAAAAAGCTAAAGGAGTTCATCACCACCAAACCAATATTATATGAAATGCTGAAAGGTATTCTTTAAGAAGAGGAAGAAGAAGAAAGAGATAAAAACAAAAATTATGAACAACAAATATCTATCAACAAGTGAATCTAAAAATCAAGTGAACAAAAAAATCTGATGAACAGAATAAACTGGTGAAATAATAGAATCAGGAGCATAGAAAGGGAGTGGATTGACAATTCTGGGAGCAAAGGGGTGGGAGAGATGCAGGAAGAGACTGGACAAAAATTGTACACCTCTGGATGAAGATGGGGGAGGGGAGCTAAGGGCAGAGGATGTGGTGAGAACCAGGTGGAGGGGAGCTATGGGGGAAAAAGAGGAACAATTGTAATAATATGAACAATAAAGATTTATTAAATTAAAAAAAAGCACAAGCCTGTAATCAAAAATAGAAACAAACAACAATAAAAAATAACACAATATCAAATTCCTCTACCAAAACAGAAATATCTTAAGTCAACATTTTAATACTCAAGAAGAGCACCGTCTTTGCACCAGTAGGGGGTGTATTAATGGATATCAGTTTCCTGAAAACAATTTGTTATATTATGAATAACCTTTGCAAAAAATAACCTGAAGATGTTCACTTTCTTTTACCCAGTGATTCTTCATTAAAAAGTTTTAGCTAAGAAAATAATCAGAGATTTGTACATTTTTATAGATGGTCAATGTGGCTTTATCTGTGATAATTAATTCTGGAAACATCTTAATGTCAGTATATTCAAATACCATACAGCTTTAGAGACTTGATTTTAAAGGACTCAGAGATTACTTTTCAATGCAATATTAAGTGACATTATAGTATATCTTTATTACTATACACAGATGACCTAAAGAACAGAAATTTATTTTCTCATAGTTCTGGAGACTAGAAGTCCAAGATCATGTTAGTTGGTTTCTGGTGTGGACTCTCTTCCTGGTTGGGAGATGATCACCTTCCCCTCTGTCCTCATGAGGCAGGATAAAGAGAAAACTAGATTTCTAGTGTGTCTTCTTATAAGGACATTAATTTCATCTTAAGGGTCCAAACCTCATGACCTCATTTATTGAATTATTTTCCAAGAGTTCCATCACCTAATACCACCATATTGGAGGTGAGAGTGTCAACATATGAATTTTAGGGGTAGACACAATTTAGTACCTAGCAGTGAGATAAGAACTGAAGTTCATTTTTCTACCCTGTGGATATCTAGTCATTTTAGCACCATTGTTTCTTTTCCACATTGACTATCCTCAGTATACTGTTGAAAAATAAAAAGCTTAATATACAGGTGTCTATTTTTGAACTCTTCATCCTTTTCAATTGACTGTTAGGTGTACCTTTATGTCATTACCACACTGTTTGGATTATTTTAGCTTCCTAGCAAATCTTAAAATAGGTAGTGAAAATCCATCAGATATGTTCTTTTCCAGATTGTTTTAGCTATTCTAGGTCTTTTGCAATTTTATATACAATTTAAACAACTTGTCATTTACTTCAGAAAAGTTCATTGAAATTTTTATTATGATTATATTGTTTATGAATTGACTTAGAGAGGATTTTCATCTTAATATAGAGTCTTTGAATTAATTAATGAGGCCATGTCTCCATTATTTTTGTATTTTTAAATTTCTCTCAGTTATATTTTAGTTTTCAATGTATAGTTCTTTCACATATTTGGTTAAATCAACCTATATGTATATTTCATATCTTGATGACAGTGTAAGAGGTATTTTCAAACATTGCCCTTCCAATTATTCATAGATTACATATACAATAAAATTGATTTTTGTATATTGATCTTATATGCTGAAACCTTGCTACATTCACTTATAAATTCTAGTAGCTTTTTGTTAAGATTCCTTTATATTTTTTCCTTTTACTATTTTAAGGGTAAAGAAGTTTGACTTCTCTACAGGTAATAATATTGGAGTGTAAACTCATTCCAGACTTAAATATGGTAAATTATAGAGTTCTTGTGTATCTGATGCTTCCTCAATGAAAGAGGCACCTAGTAACCCATAAATTTTGCTCAAGCAGCAGGTAGTATAATGACAGCCTCTCAGTCTTTCCCTTCTTTTGTACCGCAATGTCTTGTTGCACCTTGTCCCATTTTCTCTTGGCCTCAAATTCCTGACTCAAGACGGACAACATGAATTTCCCATTCTAGACATTGACTTTATAATGACCTCTCCAGCATTTGCATGCAAGCTTCTCCCAAGCTTTTTCCTTGGTTTCCCATATATTTGGCTAAGGATATATATTAGCAGAGTTCTTTAGGAAAAGAACTCTTCAGACCTAAGTAGAAGCTTCATTCAGAAATTAGAAAGGAGCAAATTATGTAATTTCTGATAAAGAGTAGGAGTAATCAAGTCTGGCCTGTGTAGCTCAGTGGTTGATCATCACCCTATGAACCAGGAGGTCACAATTCCATTCTTGGTCAGGGCACATGCCTGGGTTGCAGTCTTGACCTCTAGTAGGGGGCATGCAGGAGGCAGCTGATCAATGCTTCTCTCTCATCACTGATGTTTCTATTTCTCTCTCCCTATCTCTTTCTCTCTGAAATCACTAAAAATATCTTTTTTAAAGGGTAGGAGTAATCAAGATTCTCCAGTGCCCATTATGTGACTATACTATATGTTATGTATGCTTCTTTATAATCACTAACTCACTCTTCCCACACACATCTATGAAGTAGATATTATAATTCTCCTCTGCAAAGACAAAAACTGAAGGCCAGAAAGGTCAAATGGAGCAAGCTAAATTATTAATAATGACAGAGCTGTGATCTAAATCTAGTTTTCCTTGATTCCCAGGGCACATAGGAGTATAGGTGTCAACATACTTAATAGACATTAAGAATTTGTTCTTTAAGTTTTTCTGGTATACAAAAACAAAAACAACGAAGAAAGATTAATGGTAAACCAAAAAACAAACAAAAATGAAAACCAAACCAAATAGAGAAAGCTTGAGGATTATGAGCCTTATCTATTTTAATATATTTATATCTTTTCATATACCTTAAATTATTGAAAATCATCAAAATCATAGAAAACCAATTAATATTGAATGTTAGAAAAGCCAAAATGTACACCAAATAATTTGATGTTTTGATTGAGAACATAAATTTTGAAACCTGTGGTGAGCCAGTATATCCCCCTTAAAGATTTTGAAGAAAAACTAATGTAGACAGGGACAAATGCAGTGAAAATACAGGGTAACCACTATAAAAGCAAAAATAACTACTTGTTTTTTAAAATCCTGAGACTCCTAGTGAAATTAGAAAACGAAGTATTTCAATTGCTCTACATAAAAATAGGAAAATAGGAGTACCCAGGGAAAAGATGCAAGCAAGGGGACCCCGGAGGTTTATTGCTAAATGATGAAAAACAAAGCAATCTCTTTTTATATGTGTACCCACTAACTTTTGAGGCCAGCAAAAAATGTATCATAAATTTTATGTCAGACAATCTCGAACCTGTAATCCCTTTTTCATAACTATATGATTTTTTAAAATGGAGTAAATGTAGAAAAATATTCATTTTCTTATGAAGATTTTTATTTCCTAATAAGTTTCTAGAATGTGATTATGGTTACACTGCCAGTATCTAGGCAGACAGTTGAGTGAACTCACTGCCGGTAAGAAATATAAGATTGGAGGCTTTTCAAGAAATCAATGTGCTCCAGACTTTAATAATACCTTCGTGCAAAAGGTGCAAAAGGGCTCCAGACTCATAAAATTACGTCTGCTCAGTTTTTTTCCCCTTGAAAAATTTAAAAGACATCTGGCCTACCCTAGATGGATATTAGTAGAATCTGACCTTGAGTAAGTACTTAAGAGTTTTATAAGAAGAAACTTATGTAATTAAAATTGCTATATCAAGTGCAACAAAACTTCACTGTAATTACCTTATAATATCATAAGTTCATTTTCACAATGTGATGAACCATATCTCCAGGGCGAGGTCTGGTACATTAAATTTCTCTCAGATACAGTCCAAAACCTAGGTCTTGTCTTGGATGCATGATAACAATATCACAAACACATTTTGTGACATTACATAAACACATTGATTTAGTTGGTTGAAACTCATGGCTAAACCTTGTCTGTGGATAAATGATTGGGAAATAAGCATTCACTTCTGACATTTATGAATTACAACTACTGTATATGCCTTGATATACTAAATTTAAAACGCAGTTACCCATTACATAATTATGGATTTGCCAACATGTGTTCAGTCATTCTGAATTAATATTTATACTTAACTAATGTTATTAACATAAACACCTTCATAAATAAATATTGATTAACTTATTTTAAACCTAAAATTATATTTAAACAATTTTATATAAAACTTCTTTCAAAATTGTTTACTAATAAAGCACTCAGAAAATAATGCCAGCAAGGACATGCTGAATTTTATGCAAATTCTATTGTACTAAAAATATAGTATTTTTATTGTAATGATATTCCACACTATATTGTATTATTAATATAATTATGCAACTAGTTTGATGTCAACCTATGAGACTGAAATAATTTTGAGTAGGGTAATAAACCTGACCATAAAATTAACACAGTTTTATTCTATTATAAACAGGAATCTGGAGAAATTATATGTTTGGTGAATTCTAATCTTTATCAAAACAATGGTCAGTCTGGACACTGTTAGACTGAACCTTTCCTTCAGGAGTTTACCTGTCACCTCTTAACCTTGGTTGCTGCCCTTAGAGCTTACCTTCCTGATTCAAAGGTGAACCATGTGGAGTCCCGCCCATATCTCCTCAGGGAGCTGAGAGGCCACATCACCAGTTTGACCTTGGCATTGTGGATATCCCAGAGATAGATATTCTCATGAGTGATCTGCATTGTGCATTCGCCGTAAATATCCAGATTTGGTGTAGGCATCAGATACACATTGAACCGCTCTGCAAAGAAACAAAGAATGGAGAAAAGGAGGCATGACTGTAGCTGCACTGGATTGATTTGTCTACCTGCCTACAGCTCTCAGAAAGTGGTCTCATGTCCCTGGGTGACATCCAAATACACTGTGAAATGCTATTTTCTTCCATATGGTGCATGAAAAAAGAAGTTCAAGTATTCTTAATCATCAATTAGCTCAGTCATCCTACATTGCATGCATTCTCTATGGTGGAGATTAAATGATTAAATTGTATGGTGGAAATAAATAAAAAGCTAAGTGGATTTCAGCCCAATTGCTGCTTCCTGTCTGCTTCTTCACATACCGTAAATGGACATCATAGATACAATTCCTGAGAAGAGTGTCTTATTTAATTTAAGCAAGAATGTACTCATTTTTACCTTTGTGGCATGAAGTATTCAATGCATGCTCAGACTGACTGTCAAAACACATTATATTCACTATCAATTTCAGCCCATGATAATTGCAGGTATTCATTACTGCCTTCTGCTGGACTTCATAATGTGGTTTTTGGTATGCAAAAATAAAAATACACAACTGTTTCCATTCCTGGATATTTTATACTTGAAAATCTGATTATTGGACAATAATTCCAAATCTAGTTTTATAACTTTTTGTGCATCTTAAAGGCTACCACAAAATTATGCAGCCTCTAATCCCCAGTTAAGAGCATTATATATACTTAATTTTGGAAAATAAGATTAATTTGTAAGTTCAAGGAAGTAAAGACCTTATGATGACCTATAAAGTGTCTTTTAAAATATCCCTAGTTCCTAGACTTAGTTTAAAGTAGGTGATAAATAAATATTGATTAACTACAAATAAAATAAATATTGCCATAATAAATATGGTTTGCAAGAATTGAAGAATTATAAATAAATAACGAGTCATGATAACAAAAATTATAAGAATTACTGGCAGATAAATCCTTGTGAGTTTAAATTTAATTTTGAATAGTGCATTAAAGGCAGTGCTGTTGCATTAATTATTTTGAAAGGAATAATGGTGCAGCTGCAGTTGGAAAAGGATTGATATGTTTAGGAATGTGCTATTATCCGTCAGAATGCCTTGATTTAAACACTGACTGTTTGTACTGAGCTAGCATTGTCTGTATAATAGAAAGAACCTTTTCTGTGGCAGGTATTTTGCAGAATAACTATTTGTTGATTCAAGAAAAGACAGTAAAATAGGATTCTAAATAAGTGAAATTTAATTTAAGCATGATAATTTGAAATTTAGTAACCATATGAACAATAATTATAATCAAGTGTCTAGATATTTTTGACTAAAATAATCTAATAATTCAATTTTTTACTTAGATTATTGACCTATAAAACTAATATGTATATGATTTAACATTTACTTCCTAAAGACAAATTAAGATAAATTTTATGGATGATAAATGAAGAAATAACATTGCCATATTAATTATCTGCAATAAAAAGCACATACACATATATATTTATGAAATATATATTCTAAATTTAAAATTTCTTGTGTGAAACCAAGTAAGTTAACATTTAGCATTAAAAACATTACCCACATTCCTACCACAACTCTCACACCAATGGGACTGACATGTAGTATACCAAAGGGGCATGATCTCATATAAGAGTATAAATGAAACTTGGACCAAACAGAGTGACTCAGGAATATAGAAAATGCCTGAACAGCAGTCTTCTTTTCTTTGGTCAAAACTCTTTGGATGAAGTTCAGCTTTTACATTTGGAACTAATGATACGTCAGTGGCATTTGTTGTGGACAGGGAAAATATTTTTATAAAAGTAGAAAGTAAAACATTCCTCTAAATTCCTTTTTTTCCATCAATTCCAGAGTCTGAGGATAGCAACGGAAGAATCACCACCAAAAAGTCAAGAAATAATACTTCTTTCAAAATACTGAAATAAATGAACATCATTAACTAATTTTACTATTGCTTAGGTACTTAGGGCCACATTGACCCTTGATATTCACACCCACAGTTTGATATTTAAAAATATATATATATAAATAATTGTGACATTGAGTGACCTTCAGGTAGATGCAACATGAAACATCAGAGGACTCAGGAGAACCATATTTTCCCTGAAATGTTAGCAGATTAATTCAGCAATGATGAAGACAGAGAGTCCAATCATCACAATGAACATGGGGAAAAGCTGGAGAAGAATAAATAAGTGAATTTAATAAGATTAACCTACTATAGGGCTCTAGATCTTTACATGTAAATACAAAGTGACTGAGTAACTTGCCCCAAGGAGTCCTTCCAGAGCCAGCTCCAGGCAACATAATGTAGGTGAAAGGTACCTTTGGTGCCCCTTCCCCCATTGCCTGTCTTCAAATTTTTTTGTTGATGGTTTCTTTTGCTGTGCAGAATCCCATTTGTTTATTTTCACACACTTTGTTACCTAGCAACTCAACTTAACTCCTTCTTATAACCCTTCTTTTAATGTTATTTCTTGCATCTTATGAAAAATTTATCCTAAAAAAATATCCTAAAGTGTTTTATTTCCAATTTTTAAATATTCAAATTTATCCTCCCCTAATTTCTAAGAATTAGAGATTAAAAACCAGATTAATATAATCCAGCAGAAAGGCACATAAAGTGAGAACAGTGCATCAATTATTTAGTAAATTATACTCTTTCCAATTCCATTATCATGGTGGAGGAAGATTTCTGCACTTGCTGTGAATAATTTACTTGATGCCCTTACTAACATAAAACAGGCTGTTACTCAAATTCATTATGATTTCCATTGGAAAGACCATTTCAATATGACAAAGTTAAAATTGGCTCCACTAAAAAGACTTTAAAAAAATTCTTTATTGTTGAAAGTATTACATATATCTCCTTTTCCCCGCATTGACCTCTCCTCGGCCACTCCCCCAGCAAATGTCCTCATCCCACTACTGTCTGTGCCCTTTGGTTATACTTATATGTGGGCATACAAGTCCTTTGGTTGATCTCTTACCTACCTTCTCACCCCCATCCTCCCCTGCCTTCCCTCTGAGGCTTGACGGTCTGTTTGATGCTTCTATGACTGTATCTATTTTTGTTCAACAGTTTATATTGTTCATTATATTCCACAAATTAATGAGATCATGTGGTATTTATATTTCTCCAACTGGCTTATTTTGCTTAGCATAATGCTCTCCAGGTCCATCCATGCTGTTGCAAAAGGTAAGAACTCCTTTATATATATAGTGGCATAGTATTCCATAGTTTTCTAATCCACTCATCTGCTGATGGGCACTTAGGCTGTTTCCAAATCTTAGCTATTGTAAATTGTGCTGCTATGAACATAGGGGTGCATATATCCTTTCTGATTGGTGTTTCTAGTTTCTTAGGATATATTCATAGGAGTGGGATTACTGGGTCAAATTGGATCCATTTTTAATTTTTTGAGGAAACTCCATACTGTTCTCCACAGTGGCTGCACCAGTCTGCATCCCCACCAGCAGTGTTGAGGGTTCCTTTTTCTCCTCATCCTCTCCAGCACTGGTCATTTGTTGATTTGTTGATGATTGCCCTTCTGACAAGTGTGAGGTAGTACCTCATTGTTGTTTTGATTTGCATCTCTTGGATGATTAGTGATTTTGAGCATGTTTTCATATATCTCTTGGCCTTCTGTACGTCCACTTTCAAAAAGTGTCTGTTTAGGTTCTTTGCCCATTTTTTTGATTGTGTTGTTTACCTTCCTTTTGTTAACTTGTATGAGTTCCCTCAATGTTTTGGAGATTAAACCTTTATCAGATGTCACATGACAAATATGTCTCCCTTGCATTAGGTTCTCTTGTTGTCTTGATGATGATTTCTTTCATTGTGCAGAGTCCCATTTGTTTATTTTTTTCCTTAGTTTCCATTTTCCTAAGAGATGTATCAGTAAAGATAATTATTGCTACGGCATATGTCTGATCTTTTGCTGCCTATGGATTCTTCTAATATTTTTATGGTTTTCCTAAAATGACTTTTTAAAATGTTTACCTTTGTAAAATAATTTTATCAGGCAGGTGTTTTAAACATCTCTCTAATCATGTCACTTTCATATTTATGAACCTACATTTGTTTTTTACTGCCCAGAGCACTGGTTTTTAGGCCGGTTTAAACACAGATGACAGGGTGTCCTTATGAGAAAATACAATTTTATTTTAAATGGCCAAGAACAATACAAGGTAGGATATTTATTAAACTAATGTCCCACAAAGAATGTAGCTGAATTTTCAGTTACATCTGCAAGGGATTTTTACACCAGGGCTGGATTGAGAGGTCCGATGGAACAGACTGGGTTTCAAAAGGCCAGAATAGAGCATAACAGTCACAACTCCAAGAACAGTCTCAAGGGAGCTACCAAACAAGGTTTAGTTAAATTGAATTGGACAAGGCCTTGTGAGAAAGGGTCATTGTGCTCAGGAGAAATGGTTCAGGAAAAGGAACAGTGAAAATCCACCCTTTGTATGTGAGAGACCTATGTGAATGGGTCATCAGCCCTGAGAAGGACCAAACCTTCCTTTCTCCATTGCCAGCATTTTTAAATAGATCAAGTTTGAGCAGGAACTGATCCATGTATAGCGATGAGCTTTCCTGGCAGGTGGAGGTGAGTGGGACAAGTCCTTCCTGCTGTAGCAAGAAGCAGAGGATCAGAGATGGAGTTTCTGACATGAAGCAAAACCACGTCTAGTGAGTAGAAATAAACAGAAGACAAAGGGACGATGAGCTTTTCAGCCAGTTTCTTGATATTGGAGTCACAGTTCCTTATCAGTATTGAATGTTGCCATCACCAATCAGGTTTACTGCTTCATTTATTTAGATCTCTTAATTCTCTCAGTAATATTGAGTTTTCAGTGTAGAGATAGGGTTATATACTTTGCCAAGTTTATCTTTGAGTATGTGATTTTGGATGATTTTATAAATGATATTTTTTATATTTCACTTTGCAAATGCTTATTGTTTATTGTAATATGTGTATAAATAGTATATAGTTTATAATATAACACACACACACACACACACATACACAAATACATTTTTACATATTAACTTTTTATTCTGCAACATTCCTGAATTTACTTAGTCTTAGTTGCTTCCTTATAAATTCCCTTGGGTATTCCAGGTACACAACCCTAGCTTATTATTATTATTTTTTAACCAGTTTTTATTATTTTTTTCAAATTAGGACCTTAAGTAGAATACTGAATATAGGTGGTGAAAGAGGACGTCTTTGCTTATTTATAATGATATGAAGGTAGCAGTTAGTGTTTTACCTTCAAGAATGATATTTTTTGAAGGTTTTTCATTGATGTCCTTCATCAGTTTGAGAAAGTCTTCTTCTATTCCTAGGTTTAGAAATTTATTTTCATAACTGCATATTGTATTTTAAAAATTGGGTGGCTTAAAAAGACATTAATTTAGTGTCTGGTGGTTCTAGAGCCAGAAGTCTGACGAGGTGTTGGCAGGGCTGTTTTCTCTACGAGGCTCCAGAGGGAGAATCCTTCCTGGTCCCTTCTAGTTTCTGTGTTTGCCAGCGACCCACATCCTGTAGATGCCTCACTCCCTTCACACGGCCGTGTTCTCTCCATGTGTCTTCAGATCATCTTTCTCTCTGAATGTCTGTTTCTGCCTCCAAATTTCCCCTCTTCATAAGGACACAGTGAATGTCACATTGGATTAGGGCTCATTCTAATGGCCACATTTAAACTTGATTATCTCTGTAAAGACCATATTCCCAGTCAGGTCACATTCTGAGGTCACTATAGGCTGTCTTAAGTACTACTAAAAGATATGAAGATCCTGGAAGTTGTACAAATTTAAAGTTTAAAATGTACACTTTCTTGTGGCATTGTTAGCCAACGTCTAAGAATAAGTCTGTATGTATGTACTCGTGTTTGCTTACATTTTCCCGTATTGTGTGAGATTCAGAGTCAATACAAAAGCAGCTGGAAGCATTAGATAAAGATGATTCTAGTAAATATTTTAATCAATAACTTTTACCTCAGCAACACAAATTACACCTTTAAAATGATTTGCACAAAGCATTCTTAGCTAGTCTCAGAATAAATAAAATCAAGCTGTCCGAAGAGTCAGAAAAACAGTAGAGGAAAAGTAACCATTTTGAATGTCCAAAATATGTGGTATTCAAGGATGCACAGTGACTGTTTCCTTGACTATAGGAGACCACACAATCACCACAAGCCACAATAATGTAATTAATTATTTCAATTCTGCACACAAGTGCACCTCACTGCTCAAGAGAAACTGTAAATAAAATCCAAGCACATCCTATATGATAAAAGCCTAATATTCTAAGTGTCCGATCATCCTTTCAACCATTCAAAATGTAATAAGCTAATGAATGCTAAGGCTGCTCAACTGCTTGCTACCACCAGGGGGCAGACACTCTGACTGGTAGGTTAGCTTAGCTGCTGGGGTCTGGCCAATCAGGACTGAGTGAGACAGGCTGGACATGCCCTGCAGCCTTCCCACAGTCTCTCTCACCAGGGTGCAGATACAGTGAGCTGAGCAGTAAGGAGCAGTGAGCAGGCGGGTGGTAAGGAAGGAGGGGTCCCGGTTTGCAAGAAGGTACAGACCTGGGTGAGGGAGCCCCCTCCAGTGCAGGAATTGCATGCACTGAGCCTCTAATCATCAACAAAATAGTAAAATAATACTTCTGATGAAGAGTAAATTCCAAAATTTAATACTAAAATGCCTTAAGAGGGCCGAATCTGTAATGATAAATATTTCATAAAGGATTTATTCCAATTTGTACATATTCATGACTTCAAACATGACTTAAGAAGTTAAAGATTTTGTTTATGTTCAGAGGTTTTATGTATGAAGATGCTGGAATAGTGACTGGAAGGCATAAAGGAGAGTTTTATGATTTCAGGTCTTCTCATATATATTTGGGAATTATTTTTTTGTTTTCACTTATGCTTAAAAACACTTGTGATTTTTTAAATTGAGCTAAGCAGAAGAGTTGGTTTTTATTTGATTAGACCTCACTTCACTATCAAGACAGCCCCATGAGCAAGTATTAGTTCATCTTCACACTGAAATTAGGAAACTGAAATTAGGGGAGAATTACTTGTCTGTGGGAATATCCTGCATTTATACTGTGGCCTGGAGATTACTCAGCAGGCTACATCTGACTGTGCTTTTTATAAATAACTCTGGCATTGACTTTCTTGCTTGACCTAGCCTAAAAAAAATATTAAAAATTTCCCTTTATATGCTAGGCAAGTTACCTTGACATTATTATCAAGTTAGAGTTAAAAATTACAGTAAACCAAAGGAGCACATCATCCATTTGGATGGAAACTATCTACAAACCCAATATTAAAATAAAAGCATACAATTCACAGTGAACAAGCGTACAATAATGCTTCCTCTCTCCTATGCCTGACTTAGCAGCTTTCTTCATATTTCTTTTATGTTGTACTTGACAAATGTTAACTGCTAGAGTTTGTTTTTTGTTTTCTTTTTTTCCCCCTTAAACTGAGCAGCATACATTGGAAAGTGTGATAATGGACTTTCTGCACTTAGCATGGCTCTCAGAAAACATACCAGAGACCTGTACTCCAAGAGAGTGGAAGGGAAACTGTGATATAAAGGCAGCTAGTAAAGGAGCCCAGGAACGCCTTGGTGACCTTCTGAAAACTCTCAGCACAGGCCGTGTTTTGAGACCATAAGTGTTCATGATCAATCAGTGAGGAAAACATGTTTTCCAATTTAGTAACAAACAGAAAATAATGCTTTTTAGTGAACTACAAGACAGTGATGGTTGTTAGAACATTATCCGTCATAATGAGATGACAGCCATTGAGTATTATCATGGTGCACATCTACCTGTTCTGTCTAATTTATAAAGCATGCATAATTTTAAGAAATCTTTTTAAATATTAATGTCAAGCTTTATCAACATTAGCCAACCTTTTCAAACACTGGCCATTAAAAATTAGCAACACTGAAACGTTTCTATTTTCATATGGCTAGATCATCTGGTGGTGATGATAATGATTTTTTAAAGATGAAGAAAAAGGAGCTCATTATATCACTCTGATTTCAGTATTTAGAGGTGATAGGCAAAAAACCTGCAGCATAAATTTTAAAGAGATGTCAGTAAGGCCCATTAAATTACGGAAGAGTGTAGGAAGTAAACTTAGAAGTAAACTGTATGTCATATAAACCTCAATTTTCTTATACTCTGATATTTCACCCACTGTACTTTCATATTTACAGTTGCTATGGGATGAATTGTATCTCCCCAACCCCCCAACTTAAATTCATATATTGAAGCTCTAATCCTCCAAAGTTATAGTATGTAAAGATATAATCTTTGGGGATAAATTTAAATGAAGTACTGAGGGTGAGGCCCTCATAATGGGATTAGTGCCCTTATATGAAGAAACTCAAGAGAGTGCACTTGCTCGCTCTCTCTCTCTCTCTCTCTCTCTCTCTCTCTCTATTTCTCCCTCTCTCTCTCTCTCCCCCCCCATCAGGATCACAGCAAGAAGGCAGTTGTAAGCCAGGAAAAGGGTCCCTACCAGACACTGACCCTGTTGAAATGTTAACTTTGGACTTCCAGCCTCCAGAACTGTGAGAAATGAATTCCTGTTGTTCAAGCCACCCAGTCTATGGCATTTTGTTATGGTATTCTAGGCTAAGACATTATATTAGCTAAGTTCCCTGAAATCAATCGATAAATAACACAATAAGTAAAATTTGTTTATACAAACTCTAAAGTACAGTAACTCTCAAAGAAGAAAATTTAAGAAGGTTGTCCTGTCAAAACTTTATATACAGTGATTTAACTTATTAGTTATTTATTTAGGTAAATGGCAATGTCACAAAGAAAGACGTCAGGAGACCCAGGTTATTTATTAACATTATCTCTAGTTGCTAGGCAATCTTGAGAGTCTCTTAAATAGTTCAGGTCGATCATTTTACTTTCCTTGAAAAAATGATTGGTCTGAAACATTTCTGGGCTCCCTTTAATTTCTAAGTTCTATGATGGCTAGTGTATTTGACAATGATGGAAGGCGACTCCCACTTACCATTCTGTTCTCGTTGCACTCCTGCTGCCAGAAGGTCAGGTTCCCCAAGGCTGATGTCATTCAGCCTGGTCCCCAGACACTCCATACAGAGATGCTTGCACCACTCCTCGGCCTCCAGCTCTGAAAATGACCACACACCGTCAGAGTCAAGCAATGCTGCACAGGAATGATAGGGGAGCACTGCTTCCTGGGTCATTTCCGCAGGGGATTAGGAAATGTTAA